>CM077666.1:309570165-310170165 GCA_039707655.1 Elymus sibiricus
GCAGGTGCTTCACTGATCCAAGCTTATGTGTCTCGATGTCCTTCTAGGGTATTGCTGTGTACATGTTGGCCATGGAGTTGTGGTCCATCTTGAGCTTGGGATAGATATCAACATCATCATCTTCTTCTTCTGGAGCACCAAGAAGAGTAGCCCACTCAGAGATGGTCGACTGGTACCTGATACCCACTGTTATCCACACAATCTGGCCATCTGGATAGAAATGAGCTGTGGAGTAGAATTGCATGACCATTTCATCATTCCACTTGGTGAGCTTCTGTCCAACAAAATCATCAACACCTGCAATCCGAAAGCTCTCATGGACATGGGGGAAATAATCCTCATTGGCATAAATGTATTTCCAATCCACCCATCTCGTGTCACTAACAATGGGTTTCTTATCAAGCAATACCGTCTCATAGAAATCTTGTTGTTCTCGAGTGTGAAAGCGATAATCACAAGCTGTTTTCCTCCTTGCAGCATAAGGATCTGACAGTCTCCACTGACACAGTCCTTTGTCTTTCCTTAGCATCATATTTTCTACAACTGGGTGTGCATCATCATGGTCTAGAATCTTGGGTTTCAATTTCCTGAGCACTAGTGGCTCTTCATCAACATTTGCCTCAGGCACTGGGGCCTTGTTCTTCTCAGCAGCAGAAATATTCCTTGTAGACCTCTTGGGTGCTGGAGCTTTTGGTTTGGACTTGGTGGGGGCAGCAGTCCTGATTGCATCTGACATGAGCTTCTGAGCTTTTGCTGGGCGTGCATTAGCTGCTGGCTCCTCCTCCTCCTCTGAATCATTCCTCATGGAGGGCCTTCCAAGCACCTGAGTAGTAGTTTTCCTAGCTCTCTTCTTCTTTGCTCCTGCAGCTGGTTCTGTGTCACTTGGATCTTCAAGTGTGAATTGCATTTTTTGCTTAGGAACTTTCCTCACAGCGGTTCTTTCTTTGGCAGCAGGTTTTGAGCTAGCTGCTTTGCCATACTCCTTGGCAACCACTGTCCTCTTCTTTGTTGTGGCCTCACTTGCCACAAAGTCCTCATCCTCACTATCTGTGGTTCTCTTCTTCCTGGTTCTAGTTGCAGCCTTAGGAAGATCTGGAGAGCTTCTCTCTCCCTCATAAAACTTTCTGCAGGGCTAGAGCCTTCACTGAGTTCTGCATGCTGCTCTGACCTGTTCTGGCTGTCGCTGTGATCTGACATCTTCCTGAGCTGACCCTGTGAATAGATGGGTATGGGCAGAGTAGATGAGTCATCACAAAAAGCAGAAGTTTTTCATAAAAAATGAGTTCAAATCTTAGTTTCCAGTTTTCACAGAAGGCATTTCGGATGGACCGAGTTGATCATCTCGGTGATACCGAAGCACTCTACAGAAACCTTGCACTCCATTTCGGTCAGACTGAGATGGGTTTCGGTGACTTCGAGATGCTAGGATTTCACTGAGATTTTACTTTCGGTCTCACCGATTCGTACAACTCGGTGGCACCGAGACGTACTAGTGCAATGGCCTGGGGCCAAATCGGTGGGGCCGAAAATTTCAAATCGGTCGGTTCGAGATGCGTTCGGCGGAAACTTAAACCTAAAAATTTCGCTCGAATCGAATCTACAGAATTCTTTTGGTGGAATAAGCATTGCAATCTGTGGCAAGAATAATGACAATCCTATCATGCATTGAATCGGAAAATGGAGCACGAGAGGGATCGAATCTCACCCTAACTCGGTGGAGATTCTCTAAGGCGGAAATGGCGAGGCAGATTGCCATTGACGGCGACGGAATCCGGCGGCGAGGGCGTGCTGGAGACGAGGGCGATGATCCGGAGACCTAGCGACGGTAGCAACGGGGTGCGGGAGCGAAAGAGTCAAGTAATTTCAACCATTCGGCCCGCAAGGTATATATACCTGTACGCTGTCGGTGGCTCCGAGTTGGACAACTCGGTGGCACCGATATGTGTAACTGCACGCAGATTAGCACATCGGTGGCTCCGAAGTGGTTCAACTTGGTGGCACCGAGATGGAAAACCTAGATCAATCTAAATGATTTCGGTTGGACCGAGTTTGAGTGAATTAGTTCGGCCGAAATCATATAGAAGGTTTTGGAGGTTCAGCCCTTTCAGATCGGTGGCTCCGAGTGCTCCTCACCCGGAGGGTCCGAAAATGACTTGTTCAATTTTTGTGATGCAGGAAGAATAGAATTTGAGACAAGAAAGCATAGATAGCTAGAGAAGGTACTTAGGCATTCTTGTACATCCACTTGGCCAGAAAAACCAAGACAATCAAAACAACAAATGGATGTCATCGAATGATGAAAACATGCAAATCAACATGCTCACACAATAAGATAGCAAATGAAATATGTGTCAAACATGCACAACCAATTCTAGCATCTATCAAGCAATGGCGATGACTAGGTCATCTATATATGAGTACATTGACTTAGGAGTCAAATGAGAGCATTTGATCATAGGTCATACTCATCATTTAAGCACAAGTGGGGTTGCCACTTTTACATAAAGCATTTATATGTTCACACCATTAGAGTTGCTTTAGCTCAATTGTTTAGAGCAAAGCTCCCCCTAGATGTGATATCCCCCCTAAGAGGGATGAACTAACCTTGGGTTTTGTCGATGATGACTTCATGTAGATGTTGAAGATGTGGATGCTCAATGTTGAAGTAGTCCATCAAGACTTGGGAGCAATCCTTTGGAGTTTTGTGCTTTCAATACCTTGTCCCTTGCCTTACCAATAAGAGGGTTTGTGACTCCATGAACTAGTGCAAAATGTGGAAGTTGGTTGCACAAGTCCTTGCCATAAAGAATATGTGTGAAGTTTGTTGGCGGAGTCACCCTCAAGAAATCTCTAGTTCTTCTTCTTTTGGACCCACATCAACTTGATGGGAATCCTTGGAGTTGTAGTAGCACTTGATGAAGTCTTGGGAACCCACTTGACCAAGGCTTGAGGAGCTTCTTCAAATGAATCAATCTCTTCTTGAAGCTTGTCCTTGCCTTTTAGCTTGTGGTCTTGTGGCGGAAGATCTTCTTGAAATTGTGTTCCCTTGAAGGAAGTAGGATCATACTTCTCTTGTTGAGGAACAAACTTCATCTTGGGTATTGATCTTCTTCCCACTCAACTCCATTGGCATTGAACTTTTGTTCAAAACCAACACCTTGGTTCTTCCGGTGCCTTCCTTGCTTGCGTACAATTTCCTCGAATTGCTTACTCCTGGCAAGGCTCTTGTAGACACCTTTTTCTATAATTCCTTTCAATAGCATATTTTCTTGCTCAAGAGAATCATTAGTGGAATCAATAGAACTACTAGAAGCAACAACATTGGATTTAGCATTGTTATTGTTACTACTAGAGGTAGAACCCTTTTTACCCTTGTTGCTAGTTTGCTTAGGTTTAACTTGTGGCATAAAGGTAGACAAGAGTAAACATTTGGCAAGATATGAAGAACTCTTCTTTCGAAGATCATCATTGATAGCTTTAAGAAACTCATGCTCTTGCTCTAAATTTAGCTTCTCGAAGCGTAGCTTCTCATGAGTTCTTAGAAGTTCTCTATGATCCTCTTGAGTTGTTTCATGAGCTAACTTAAGAGCATTTAGTTCTTGAGTTAGACGCTCAATCTCCTTCATAGCATTGTCACTCGTTTCCTCTTGACTATCATGATTACTAGCATTTTCATTATAGCTCACATCACTATCCTTATCAACAAGTAAATCATCATCACCAAGCAAATCATCTTCATCACTATTAAAATCAAGATACTCGGGGTGTGATACCTTGGGGCCTTTTGCCATGAAGCATCTTCCAATTCCTTCATTTGGTGAGTCAAATAGATCATAGGAGTTGGATGACACAAGAGCAAGTCCGGCAACACCTTCATCTTGACTATAGTCGGAGTTGGAGTGATAACTTCTCTCGGAGTGGTTGTCGGAGTCGGAGCCAGAAACCCATTCACCAACATGAGCTTGATGTCTTCTTCTTGTGTAGCTCTTGGATGACTTGTCCTTCCTCTCTGAATCCTTGCTTCTTCGAGAGTGTCTTCGTTCATAACGATCATCTCTACTCCTTCTCTCCTTATGAGGTGATTCATCTCTTCTATGTCTTCCTCTTGGTGATTCGTCTCTTTTCTTGTAGGGAGCCGTACACTCATTGGAGTAGTGTCCGGGCTTTCCACAATTGTAGCAATTACGGTCACGACTTGATGATCTTCTCTCATAGTGTCTTGAGCTAGAGCTTCTTTCTTTCCCTTTGTTCTTGTAGAACTTGTTGAACCTTTTCACCACTAGGCTTATCTCTTCATTGGATACTAGCTTGTCACTTGGAGTTGTTGGAGCATCGGTTGAGGCTTTGTAAGCACCACTTGATTTGTTGTGTATCTCCTCTTTGTCCTTGAGTGACATTTCATGAGCAACAATCCTTCCAATGACTTCCGTGGGCTTGAGATCTTTGTAATTTGGCATCATTTGGATCAATGTGCAAACGATATCATATTTTCCATCCAAAGCTCTAAGTATCTTCTTGATGATGAATTTGTCGGTCATCTCTTCACTTCCTAAGCCAGCAATCTCATTTGTGATGAGAGCAAGCCTAGAGTACATCTCAGCAACTCCTTCACCATCCTTCATCTTGAACTTGTCAAGTTGACTTTGAAGCACATCCAACTTAGATTCCTTGACGGACTCGGTACCCTCATGCATATCTACCAAAGTATCCCAAATTTCCTTTGCATTCTCGAGGCGGCTGATTTTGTTGAATTCTTCGGGACACAAACCGTTGAATAGAATGTCACAAGCTTGGGCATTGTATTGCAACATCTTCAATTCTTCCGGGGTTGCTTCTCGATCCGGCTCCTTGCCATCCTCAAAGAAGTCACCTTGCAAGCCAACATGAACAGCAACCCAAACGGCGGGGTTATGACTAAGAATATGCATTTTCATCTTATGTTTCCAACTAGCAAAGTTTGTACCATCAAAATATGGACCTCTGCGGTGATAGTTACCCTCACTAGACGCCATACTCTCCTAGGTTGTGAAACCAAGGCTATGATCACCAAAGCAATGGAAATCAAGGCTTACGGAGACCAATGCTCTGATACCACTTGTAGGATCGAAAGTATGTCTAGAGGGGGGGTGCTTAGACTACTTGACCAATTAAAAGCCTAACCTTTTTCCCAATTTTAGTTGTAGGCAGATTTTAGCAAGCATACAAGTCAAGCATCACCCTACACATACAATTCTAAGAGTGTGGCAGAGGAAAGTAAACAATTGCATATATAAGTAAAGGACGGGATCGGAGATTTCAAACGCAATGAAGACATGGTAGTTTTTGGCGTGGTTCCGATAGGTTGTGCTATCGTACGTCCACATTGATGGAGACTTCAACCCACGAAGGGTAACGGCTGTGCGAGTCCACGGAGGGCTCCACTCACGAAGGGTCCACGAAGAAGTAACCTTGTCTGTTCCACCATGGCTTACGTCCATGAAGGACTAGCCTCACTCGGGGTAGATCTTCATGAAGTAGGCGATCTCCTTGCCGTTACAAACTCCTTGGTTCAACTCCACATCATGTCGGAGGCTCCCAAGTGACACCTAACCAATCTAGGAGACACCACTCTCCAAAATGTAATAGACGGTGTGTGGTTGATGAACTCCTTGCTCTTGTGCTTCAAATGATAGTCTTCCCAACACTCAAACAACTCCTCACAGATTTGGCTATGGTGGAGGAAGGATTTGAGTGGAAAGCAACTTGGGAAAGGCTAGAGATCAAGGTTCAAATGGTAGGAATGGAATGTCTAGATCTCAACACATGAGTAGGTGGTTCTCTCTCAGAAAATGTATAGTGGAAGTGTAGGCACGTTCTGATGGCTCTCTCTTCTGAGAAGGAGGTGGTGGAGGGGTATATATAGCCTCCATACAAAATCCAACCGTTACACACTTTTGACCCAACTGAGTGGCACCGAAACCATAATCTCGGTAGCACCGAACTGTGTAAAAGATATGAACGTTAGGAATCTCGGTGGGACCGATAGGAACAACTCGGATGGACCGAAGTGCAATGGCTACGGTAAACCTCATCTTGGTGGCACCGATTGCATCAACTCGGTAGGACCGAAGTGAAGCAATAAGGCAACAGAGACTTGGCAAGCCATCTCAGTGAGACCGATTTGCAAAACTCGGTGGGACCGAAGTAAGTGCAAACGATTACAGAGAGTTGGCAAGGCCATCTCGGTGGGACCGAGATCCATTTCGGTGGATCCGATTTGTTAGGGTTTTGGCAGTGGCTAAGTCCAGATGAACTCGGTGGCTCCGGATAGGAAGTTTTCGGTGGGGCCGAGTTGGAATGTAGGTTTTGGACATATTTGGGGTAGAGAGAGTGGTTGAGGGTTTAGGAGTACTGTCACTAAGCACTTGAGAAAAAAGACCATTAAGCAACACCTCATCCCCTTTTAATAGTATTAACTTTCCTATGGACTCAATGTGATCTTGGATCACTAAACCAAAAATGTAGAGTCTTGATCTTTTGCCAATCCTTGTCCTTAGCATTTTGAGGTTTCCACATCTCTAGTCCATGCCATGCCAATCATTGAACATCCTGAAATCTTTAACTTGAATGGACATTAGTTCAATTAGATATATGTTGTTATGAATTACCAAAACCACCAAGGGAGCCAATGTGCTTTCACCCAAGTTGCATGAACATGATGACACTCACCCTGTTGCAAAAGACATGAAAGCAAGAAGGGACAATGGTCTGACACAGTGGAGACTGAATGACCCCTATTCCATCCGAAGGAAAACTGCTTGTGATTACAGGTTTCACACAAGAGAGCAACAAGATTTCTATGAAACAGTTCTGCTTGACAAGAAACCCATAGTCAGTGACATGAGATGGGTCAAGGGGGAATACATTGATGAGAATGAGGACAACTTTCCTCATGTGCATGAAAGTTTCAAGCTTGCTAGTGTGGACACATTTGTTGGAAGAAAACTTACATCATGGTGTGATGAGATGATAATGCAATTCTATTCCACTGCACACTTCTATCCAAATGGGAAGATTGTGTGGATGACTGAGGGAGAGAGATACCAATCTTGAATCTCTGAGTCGGCTGCTCTTCTTGAAGCTCCAAAGGAAGAAGATGATATTGATGTATATGCCAAACCCAAGAAGGACCACAATTCTTTGAAGAACATGTACAATCCTATCCCAGAGAAGGACTTGGAGACTCACAAGCTTGGATCTGTGAAGCATCTACAACCTGGATTGGCCACCATCAACACTGTACCGAGGCACACATTGATGCCCAAGTCTGGAGATGACAAGATGATTCGTGGCCACTCCATCAACATGCTACACTTTTTTGATGTTCCTCAGAAATCCAAGGTGATGAGCCTGATTGTTGAGACAGTGAAGAGGACAGCAGCTGACCAGAAGAGGTCATGTGGTTTTGCTCCACACATCCAATTGCTTCTTAATTCCAAGATTCCAAAGAACACTTATCTTCTTGATAGAGAGCACCTTCCACTATTTCCTGAGTTTGAAGATAATGTAGTGGTGATGGATCCATCTCACCCTACATCTGCTGAGGCACAAGCCAAGATGGAAGTAGCAAAAGCAGCCAAAGTAGCCAAAGAAGCATCAGCTCCTAGCTCATCTACTGCTCATCTCAAGACTAAGACTGATCAAATGGCATATCTACTTGAAGCCACCCAGAGGATTGAACAGGGTCTGGCCAATCTTGTCAAGAATCAGGCAAGCTTAGAGCGGATAGTGGAAACAAAATTCTATGATCTTGATGTCAAAGTCACAGAGATTCAGACCATAGTGGAGCAGCTTCAGAGAGATGTAGACAGAGTCAGAGAGTCTGACAGTGGTGATGAAATTCCTACTACCAACAGGTTTCAGACTATGCCTAGGGCACCAAGGTCTGCTGCTGTACCCACTGCAGATACAAGAACTACAGTCTCTGCTCCAGCTATAGCACCATCAGTTCCACTACCAGTATCCACTCCTCCAACACAACAGACATCAACTGAAGCATTTGCAGATGCAGTTCTCTCTCCACCATCCACGCACACGGGAGCTGCCAGCCAGAGATCTTCACCTCCAGGAGCTCCTGCCCAAAGTGACGTGTAGCTCTATACCTATTCAAGCTTTTTGGTACTTGTTGCCAAAGGGGGAGAATTTGTATAAATCTTTAGCTTCGAGAGAGAGAGAGAGAGAGAGAGAGAGAGAAAGGAGAGAGGAGAGAGAGAGAGAAAGGAGAGAGGAGAGAGAGAGAGAGTCATGCCTTTTGCTTCGCTTGCTTTTCTTTTGAGAAATTTGGTGTGTGCTTGATACTTTGTTTGAGACTACGTTGGTTGTGTGGTTGATCATACTTTGCTTCATATCTATGCTCAGTGATTACTCTTATCATCATTTATGTATGATCATTCACATGTGTTGTTGGTGATGAGTGCTTATATTCCATTCATATCATTTTGTGCGCTCCACCAAGTTGTATGTGACATGGAAGAGTGACCCATGATCCTAATCGATTGTGCATTTGCATTCAAATGCAAATTTTAAATAATGCACAAATTTAGGGGGAGCTCTTACTTATCACATACTTCTCAAAGCGATGATACTATGCATTGATTATATTTTCTATCGAAGCTTTGATCTATATGTTGTCATCAATTACCAAAAAGGGGGAGATTGAAAGAACATTTGCTCCCTTGGTGGTTTTGGTAATTTACAATAACATATATCTCATTGAACTAATAAACATTCAAGTGAAAGATTTCAGGAAGTTCAATGATTGGCATGGCAAGGACTAGGAATGTGGACCCTTCAAAATGCTAAGGACATATATTGGCAAAAGCTTAAGACTCTTCATTTTTGGTTTAGTGATCCAAGATCACATTGAGTCCATAGGAAAGCCAATACTATTAAAAGGGGATGAGGTTTTGTTAATGATCTATTTGCTCAAGTGCTCAATGATATTGCTCCAAAACCCTCAGCCACTTCCTCATTCAAATCTGTCCAAAACCCTAAAAGCCAACTCGGTTCCACCGAATCACTCTCATCCGGACCCACCGAGTTCATCAAGACAGTGCCACTTGCCAAACCCTAACAAATCGGATCCACCAATATGGATCTCGGTCTCAACGAGATGGGTGACCATCTTTCTGTTGCCTATTTGCAATTATTTCGGTCTCACCGAAATTGCACTCGGTAACACCGAGATGGAGTGACCAAGTTTCTGTAGCCATGTTGCATCATTTCGGTCTCACCGAGAATATGCAATCGGTGCCACCGAGACTGGGTCTAGCCCCTACAATTGCACATCGGTTGCTCTAAGATGTTCAATCCGGTCCCACTGAAACTTCAAACGTTCATATCTTTGCACAAGTCGGTCTCACCGAGATTCTGGTTTCGGTGCCACCGATTTTGGTCAAATGTGTGTAACGGTTGGATTTCGTGTGAAGGCTATTTACACCCCTCCACCACCCTCTTACCAAGTAAGATAGCCATCAGAACGTGCCTACACTTCCACCATACATTTTCTGAGAGAGAACCACCTACTTGATGTCTACTACACAACTTATTCCTGTAGACTCGTGTTGGGCCTCCAAGCGCAGAGTTTTGTAGGACAGTAGCAATTTTCCCTCAAGTGGATGACCTAAGGTTTATCAATCCGTGGGAGGCGTAGGATGAAGATGGTATCTCTCAAACTACCCTGCAAGCAAATAACAAAGAGTCTCTTGTGAACCCAACAACCCCCAATACAATGGCAAATTGTATAGGTGCACTAGTTCGGCGAAGAGATGGTGATACAAGTGTAGTATGGATAGTAGATATAGGTTTTTATAATCTGAAAATATAAAAACAGCAAGGTAGCAAGTGATAAAACGGAGCACACACGGTATTGCAATGCTTAGAAATAAGGCCTAGAGTTCATACTTTCACTAGTGCAATCTCTCAACAATGCTAACATAATTGGATCATATAACAATCCCTCAACGTGCGATAAAGAATCACTCCAAAGTTCCTATTAGCAGAGAACATAAGATAGAAATTGTTGTAGGGTACGAAACCACCTCAAAGTTATCTTTTCCGATCAATCTATTGAGCCATCCCTATAAGTGTCACGAACAGCCCTAGAGTTCATACTAAAATAACACCATATGATACACATCAACCAACCCTAATGTCACCTAGATACTCCAATGTCACCACAAGTATCCGTGAGTTGATTATACGATATGCATCAAACAATTTCAGATTCATAATATTCAATCCACACAAAGAACTTCAAAGAGTGCCCCAAGATTTCTACCGGAGAAAGTAGGACGAAAACATGCATCAACCCCTATGCATAGATTACCCCAATTTCACCTCGGGAATCCGTGAGTTGAGTGCCAAAACATACATCAAGTGAATCAATATAATACCCCATTGTCACCACGGGTATTCATATGCAAGACATACATCAAGTGTTCTCAAATCCATAAAAGTATTCAATCCGATAATAGTGAAACCTCAAAGGTAAAAACTCAATTCATCACAACAAGACAGAGAGGGAGAAACACCATATGATCCAACTATATTAACAAAGCTCACGGTACATCAAGATCGTGCCCAATCAAGAACACGAGAGAGAGGGAGAGATCAAACACATAGCTACTAGTACATACCCTTAGCCCCGAGGGTGAACTACTCCCTCCTCGTCATGGAGACCGCCGGGATGATGAAGATGGCCTCCGGTGATGATTCCCCCCTCCGGCAGGGTGCCGGAAAAGGGCTGTAGATGGTATTTTGAAGGTACAGAGGCTTGCGGCGGCGAAGTCCAAGTTCTAGGGTTATTTCTGGGGGTTCTCTATTTATAGGATTTTTCAGCATTGGAATCACGTCAAGATGGGCTAAGATGGGCCCACGAGGCACCATGGCACGCCACCCCCCTGGCACGCCGTGGTGGCTTGTGAGCACCTCGTGAGGCTTCTGGTCCTTCCACGAATCTTCGGAGGTCTCTTTTGGTCCAAAAAAATCATCAAAAAGTTTCGCTGCATTTAGAGAACTTTTATTTCTGCACAAAAAACACCACCACGGTAGTTCTGCTGAAAACAGCGCCAGTCCGGGTTAGTTCTAATCAAATCATACCAAAACCATATAGAATTGTTATAAATATGGCATGAATACTTCATAAATTATAGATACGTTGGAGACATATCAGCATCCCCAAGCTTAATTCCTGCTCGTCCTCGAGTAGGTAAATGATAAAAGAAATAATTTATGAAGTGTGAATGTTAGCATAGTGCATAAGTGTGATCAATGATAATTTCAATCACTTTTCCTAGCATCATAACAGCAACTCTTTCTCATAAAACTCATCATGATAAAGTAGCAATCAATTCACTTGTCATGGTTCAAACAATGCATTCTCTTGAAACTTAACAACCTATGTTCTTAGTCACCAAACAATTGCAATTCAACTTAATTTCAACAAAGTCTAAGTAAGAGCTCCACATACTCAATTATCATATAGTCTTCTATGATTGCTAGTACTCAAAGCATATTTTTAGAACAAATGGCATCCATCGAACACAGAGAAAGATAGGGGCTTAATGTTTCGCCTCCCAACTTATTTATCATAGAGATAATTGTCAACAATAATAATTCATGATCAAATATATTTTACTGGCCATATGTGCCTGGATCTTTCCCCACCACATGATGCTTACCGACTAGAGAATAATTGAGGTTGAAATGAGAAGTAATACTATTGACTCTTGCATAAAAGTAAATACATAAAAGTAAAATATAGGCCCTTCGCAGAGGGAAGCAAAGGTTGTCATGCGCTTTTTATTTTTGGATGCACAAGCCCTTAATGCAAAGGAACGTCACGTTATATTGCCCCTTGTGATAGCAACCTTTCTTATGCAGTCTGTCGCTTTTATTTCTTTACCATCACAAGTTCGTACAACGCTTATTTTCCCTTACAATAAAAGTTCATACATATTTTAGGAGCAATTTTTATTGCTTTTTGCACCGATGACAACTTACTTGAAGGAGCTTATTCAATCCATAGGTAGATATGGTGGAAACTCATGGGAAGAAACTGGGTTTAAGGGTTTTTGGATGCACAAGTAGTATCTCTACTTAGTACGAATTTTTGGCTAGCAAAAGATCCTAAGCAAGCACCACATGTTAGAGGATCCATAACAATATAACTTCTATGCAAATATACCCAAACATAAGTCATTACGTTGTCTTCCTTGTCCAACTTCAACTAATTTGCTCAAGTTTGAAAATAATTAATGGGTATTCACAATCATAAAAGATGTCCAAGATAATATATTTATATGTGAAAGTTCTCTTCCTTATACTAATCATTCATGAATTGCTTGTATGACCAATATTGTGATTGTCAAGCTTCAATAGATTTCACTCTCTAAACCCAATGTGAAGCTACTACTAGGCATGATACAAGCATATGAAGCTCATATTATTTCAACTTCATGATATTTAATTTATTCAACAATTTACTCATAGGATAGAAGTGAAGAACAAGAGTAAATGACAAACCACTCCAAAAAGATATAAGTGAAGACCAAATGAGTAGTCAAACAATTAAGTAGCTATGTGAGGACTCTCTCTCATTTAAAAATTTCAGATCTTAAGTATTTTATTCAAACAGCAAAGAAAACAAAATAAAATGACATTCCAAGAATAGCACATATCATGTGAAGAAGCAAAAACTTAGGCTCAACCAAAATTGACCGATAGTTGTTGAAGAAGAAAGGTGGGATGCCTACTGGGGCATCCCCAATCTTAGATGCTTTAGACTTCTTGGAATATTATCTTGGGATGCCTTGGGCATCCCCAAGCTTGAGCTCTTGTGTCTCCTTAATTCCTCTCATATCACGGTTTCCTTAAATCTTAAGAACTTCATCCACACAAAACTCAACAAGAACTCGTGAGATAAGTTAGTATAAATCAATGCAAAAACCTTATCATTCTCTACTGTAGCAAATCACTAAAATTATAATTAAACATTGCATACTAAATGCCTCTGCATATTTAATACTCCTATCCTCAAATAGAATCATTAAACAAGCAAACATATGCAAACAATGCAACCGTAACAGCAATCTGCCAAAACAGAACAGTCTGTAAAGGGGGATTTAAAATTCATACTTCCCTAACTCCAAAAATTCTGAAAAATTACCATGTGAAAGATAACTCATGCATTCTTACTGTGTAAAAATTTCAGATTTTTATCATGTTCTGACTATTCAGGAATATTCTGAACATAACAGAAAACTTTCTGTTTTCATACAGCAACATATAAACTTGCAAACTGAGCATGGTAAAGGCTATAATTGGCATTTTATTGAACTAAACGATACAAAACATGATTATTAATAACAGAAAGCAAATCTCAACAAAATAAAATGGCGCTCCAAGCAAAACTCATATCATGTGACGAATAAAAATATAGCTCCAAGTAAGGTTACCGATAATGTTGAAGACGAAAGAGGGGATGCCTTCCGAGGCATCCCCAAGCTTAGACGCTTGAGTCTTCCTTGAGTATTACCTTGGGTTGCCTTGGGAATCCCCAAGCTTAGGGTCTTGCCACTTCTTATTCTCCTCATATCGATATCTCACCCAAAACTTGAAAACTTCAATCACACAAAACTTAACGAAACTTGTGAGATAGGTTAGTATGATAAAAATAAATCATCCACTTAGGTACTGTCAAGACAAGATTCATAATTGTTCTCACATAATTCCTAATGTATTCTATCATTTCCACAATTTATATTACTCAATATAAGCTATGGAAACACTAAAACAAGGAAACTATGCACCGAAAAACAGAATCTGTGAAAAACAGAACAGCATGTAGTGAGCGATTTAAAAACCATACTTCTGTACCTCCAAAAATTCTGAAAACTTAGGACAACGTAAATAATTTGTAACGCAATACTCTATAAAAATTTCAGAATTTTCTCACGCTCCAGTACAGAATAGAAATTCCAGCACTGGACGCAAAAGTTTCTGTTTTTGCACAGAATCGAATCAACAAGTATCCACACTATCCCAAAGGCTTTACTTGGCACATTATTGAAAGAAAACATATGAAACATGATTACTACAGTAGCTTAATCATGTGAACACAGAAAAACAGAAGGTATAAGTATTGGGTTGTCTCCCAACAAGCGCTTTTCTTTAATGCCTTTTAGCTAGGCAGGATGATTTCAATGATGCTCACGTAAAAGTAAAAAATTGAAACACAAAGAGAGCATCATGAAGCATATGACTAGCACATTTAAGCCTAACCCACTTCCTATGCATAGGGATTTTGTGAGCAAATATTTTATGGGAGCAAGAATCAACTAGCATAGGAAGGCAAAACAAGCATAACTTCAAAACTTTCAGCACATAGAGAGGAAACTTGATATTATTGCAACACCTACAAGCATATGATCCTTTCTCATAATAATTTTCAGTAGCATCATGAAGAAATTCAACAATATATCCATCACACAAAGCATTCTTGTCATGATACATAAGCATAGAATTTTTATTACTCTCCACACAAGCAATTTTCTTCTCATTCATAATAGTGAGAGCAAACTCAACAAAATAGTTATCATGTGATACTTGATTGGCATAATCCAATTGAAAATTAATGTCATGATGACAAGTTTCATGGTTATGATTATTCTTTATAGCATACATGTCATCACAATAATCATCATAGATAGCAACTTTGTTATCATAGTCAATTGAAACCTCTTCCAAAATAGTGGAATCATCACTAAATAAATTGATGACCTCTCCAAATCCACTTTCATCAATATAATCATCATAAATAGGAGGCATGTTATCATCATAATAAATTTTCTCATCAAAACTTGGGGGAGTAAAAATATCATCTTCATCAAACATAGCATCCCCAAGCTTATGGCTTTGCATATCATTAGCATCATGGATATTCAAGGAATTCATACTATCAATATTACAATCATGCTTTTCATTCAAAGATTTTATGCCAAACATTTTATTGAACTATTCTTCTATCAATTGAGCACGATTTTCCGATCCATCATTTTCAAGAAAGACATTATAAAGATGAATAACATGAGGCAACCTCAATTCCATTTTTTTGTAGTTTTCTTTTATAAACCAAACTAGTGATAAAACAAGAAACTAAAAGATTCAATTGCAAGATCTAAAGATATACCTTCAAGCACTCACCTCCCCGGCAATGGCGCCAGAAAAGATCTTGATGTCTACTACACAACTTATTCTTGTAGACTCGTGTTGGGCCTCCAAGCGCAGAGTTTTGTAGGACAGTAGCAATTTTCCCTCAAGTGAATGACCTAAGGTTTATCAATCCGTGGGAGGCGTAGGATGAAGATGGTATCTCTCAAACAACCCTACAACCAAATAACAAAGAGTCTCTTGTGTCCCCAACACACCCAATACAATGGCAAATTGTATAGGTGCACTAGTTCGGCGAAGAGATGGTTGATACAAGTGTAGTATGGATAGTAGATATAGGTTTTTTTAATCTGAAAATATAAAAACAGCAAGGTAGCAAGTGATAAAACGGAGCACAAACGGTATTGCAATGCTTAGAAACAAGGCCTAGGGTTCATACTTTCACTAGTGCAATCTCTCAACAATGCTAACATAATTGGATCATATAACAATCCCTCAACGTGCGATAAATTATCACTCCAAAGTTCCTATTAGCGGAGAACATAAGATAGAAATTGTTGTAGGGTACGAAACCACCTCAAAGTTATCTTTTCCGATCAATCTATTGAGCCATCCCTATAAGTGTCATGAACAGCCCTAGAGTTCGTACTAAAATAACACCATATGATACACATCAACTAATCCTAATGTCACCTAGATACTCCAATGTCACCACAAGTATCCTTGAGTTGATTATACGATATACATCAAACAATTTCAGATTCATAATATTCAATCCACACAAAGAACTTCAAAGAGTGCCCCAAGATTTCTACCGGAGAAAGTAGGACGAAAACGTGCATCAACCCTTATGCAAAGATTACCCCAATGTCACCTCGGGAATCCGCGAGTTGAGTGCCAAAACATACATCAAGTGAATCAATATAATACCCCATTGTCACCATGGGTATTCATATGCAAGACATACATCAAGTGTTGTCAAATCCATAAAAGTATTCAATCCAATAATAGTGAAACCTCAAAGTTAAAAACTCAATTCATCACAACAAGACAGAGAGGGAGAAACACCATATGATCCAACTATATTAACAAAGCTCCCGGTACATCAAGATCATGCCAAATCAAGAACACGAGAGAGAGAGATCAAACACATAGTTACTAGTACATACCCTCAGCCCCGAGGGTGAACTACTCCCTCCTCGTCATGGAGACCGCCGGGATGATGAAGATGGCCTCCGGTGATGATTCCCCCTCCGGCAGGGTGCCGAAAAAGGGCTGTAGATGGTATTTTGAAGGTACAGAGGCTTGTGGCAGTGAAGTCCAAGTTCTAGGGTTATTTCTGGGGGTTTCTCTATTTATAGGATTTTTCAGCGTTGGAATCACGTCAAGATGGGCTAAGATGGGCCCACGAGGCACCACGGCACGCCACCCCCCCTGGGGCGCCGTGGTGGCTTGTGAGCACCTTGTGAGGCTTCTGGTCCTTCTACGAAGCTTCGGGGGTCTCTTTTGGTCCAAAAAAAATCATCAAAAAGTTTCGCTGCATTTGGAGAAATTTTATTTCTGCACAAAAAACAACACCACGGTAGTTTTGCTGAAAACAGCGTCACTCCGGGTTAGTTCTAATAATATCATACCAAAACCATATGGAATTGCTGTAAATATGGCATGAATACTTCATAAATTATAGATACGTTGGAGACGTATCACTACTCATGTGTTGAGATCAAGACATTCCAATCCAACCATTTGAACCTTGATTTCTAGCCTTTCCCATGTTGCTTTCCACTCAAATCTTTCTTCCACCATAGCCAAATCTGTGAGGAAGTTCTTGAGTGTTGGGGAGACTATCATTTGAAGCACAAGAGGAAGGAGTTCATCACACCATCTATTACCTTTTGGAGAGTGGTGTCTCCTAGATTGGTTAGGTGTCACTTGGGAGCCTCCAAGATCATGTGGAGTTGAACCAAGGAGTTTGTAAGGGCAAGGAGATCGCCTACTTCATGAAGATCTACCCCAATTGAGGCTAGTCCTTCGTGGACGTAAGCCATGGTGGAATAGGCAAGGTTGCTTCTTCGTGGACCCTTTGTGGGTGGAGCCCTCCGTGCACTCACGCAGCCGTTATCTTCCGTGGGTTGAAGCCTCCATCAACGTGACCATACGATAGCACCGCCTATCAGAACCATGCCAAAAATCATTGTGTCTTCATTGCGTTTGAAATCTCCAATCCCCTCCTTTACTTACATGTGCAATCATTTACTTTCCACTGCCACCCTCTTAGAATTGCATGTGTAGGGTGATGCTTGACTTGTCATACTTGCTAAAATCTTCCCACAACTAAAATTAGGAAAAGGATAGATTTTTATTTGGTCAAGTAGTCTAATCACCCCCCTTGTAGACATACTTTCGATCTTACACCATGTCATCTATAATCAATGTAATAGCCAACACGTATAAGGCTGGTTGTAATGGGAGTCTCATAAGTGGTATCACGCATGCCAACTAGACTTTTTGGATGATGTGGCACATAATTAAATGAGGAAAGAGAGGATGTGGTATCATATCATGATACCGTATTATGTTAAATGTTGTACTACTTTGTGTCATGCATGTCAATTAATAAGGCAACCTAAAATACTAACTTATGATACTATGCATTACAGAAGTAGTATCATACGCTAGTATCATATGCATGATACTAGTATATGATACTCCCCATTACAACCAGCCTAATAGTTAGCTATAAGAAAGTACTACTTTCTTAACATATGGCCCACCTTCCACTCTCACAAAGCTTCTTGGAGCTCGTGCTACAGCCGGCTGTAAGTCTACCACCCGCTTCTCCTCTCTCTGCTCCTCTCTCTCTCTCTTCCAACTCAGCAACAATATAATATTTAAATCCTTATAGCCCGCTTACTTGCTCTTAATTAAACCATCCGGGAATCGTGCCGCACTTCGAAACAGGAACCGTCAAATAATTTTGACCTTGTTTCCTGTCACATTCCAAATTACCACGCTATATGTAAGTGCAAACCTGTTCACACCGATCAAAACCTAAACGTTTTCCCACTTAGCAGCTTATTACTAGGTTATAAATACCACCTACTCGAAAATGACTGCACATTCCTCCTCAATTCCTCATCAACAAACAAACAAGTCTTCGTCCTTCCTTGCGTCTGCCATGGCCCGTGGGAGGAGTACTTGGTCGAGAAATGACCGCGGAGCGGCGAGCGAAAAAGCAGAGATGTCCCGCCTCGCCGCGATATCAGCCGAGAGGTCCCGCCGCGGCACCGAAGCAGCACAGAGGTCCCGCCGTGCCGCCGAAGCAGCACTGAGGTCCCGCCACGCCGCCGAAGCAGTAGAGTGGTCTGGCCGTGCCGCGGAAGCGGCACAGATGTCTCGCCATGCCGCGGAAGCAGCAGAGAGGTCCTGCCGCGTCGTGGCAGGCTGGATGGATCTATCGCGGGCACTCGAGGGCTCTCACAGGTGCATGCGCGCTATGCTCAATAAGCTGATGGACGATGACATCCCCCGCTGGGCGAAGCTGCAGGAGGAGAGCTATGCCGCGTTGGATAAGTGAACCGGCGTCATCCGCGGACTAAGGGGTGACAAGGTGAGGCTCCGCACCGAGCGTGACCTGATGAGGGCGAAGATCGCCGGCAGGGCGAAGCAGCACGAGGAGACAACTGCCGTGTTGAAGAAGACGGCCGTCATGGTCAGGAAACTTATGGACGAGAATGCTAAGCTCCGCATGGAGCGTGAAATGCTCCTAGAGGGATCCGTGGATGCTCACAAGCGACGTATTGAGGGCGTGAAAGAGACCAAGGTGGACGAAATGACAAAGATGGCAGAGTAGATCGAGGTGAAGTAGAGAGCAGCGACCCAGATCATTGTCTGCGTCTTCCTTGTTTTGCCCTTGTGTCTTTCGGGCGTTGCCGCATGTGGCATCTTTAATTATCTTCCTGAATATGTAAGACAATTATTATTATCCATTGCCATCATCGTCATATATATCAGTCTTGCTAAGTCTCAGTCGATGCTATGTCTGTGAGATCTTACATCAAGATCCGTGCAAAATTTTCTTTTCAGATTTTCTTTTCTCTCTCTTAAATCTCAGTCGACTGAGGCCTAGCCACACCATTAAAATAGGGGCTTGGGCGCCATTAATGGAGAAGTTGGGAGCGAGGTGGGCGGCGGATGGAGGTCAAAGGGCTCGCCTCCCGGTGAGCCTGCGCAGTGGTCTGCTCCACGCCTCCCTTCTACTCAAATAGCTACTCCCTCCGTCCAGGTGCATAGAGCGGTCTGCATGCCTCGTTCGACCCACTCTCCATGCCCAGCCTTTTAAATCCCATGGTAAATAATTCTGGTTACATGCCTCGATACACGTCTCCCTCTGGTCCCTAGGTTGTGCAAGCACCTTGTAATGCATGCTGATTTTCTACCCAGCACATAAATTTATGAAGGGTGGGCGTGAGAAGTGGGTGGTAACCAAAAATGCTGCACTCACGGGCCTTTACGGGGCTAATACGGGCTTCTTCCAACTAATCAAACTAGACCCCCCCCTGATTTTCAGGGGGGTGGGCCCCTTCCCACCCCCTGAATCCAATCCTAATCCTCCATGTTTGCTACTCCGTAAAGTCTGTAAAAATCCTCCCCGTGAGTCTAGCATTGCTCGCTGGTAGCTGCATGCGAAGGATTAGTAATTAATCGGCTCAATTGACGAGAGTTTTCAGCGCAGATTACATTAGTTATCACGGCCAATCTTCACATGCCTAAATCATAGTGCAACACCTTAGGTGCCCTACACACGGAGGGAGTACCCCGCACGGCGCCTCCTAGCCAATAAAAATGGGGACACGTGGCGGCACGTAAATGGTTAGTACAACGCCCACGGTTTGAATAACACTTGTGTTTTCGATTGTAACGTGGCAGCTCTTTGTTCCAAAATGACTTTGTTGGTTGTTAATCTGTGCGCCTTCAAAAAATCGGACAAATTTTTTACCACAGCATGTTGGTGCCATGTCAAGGCAACAAGCCAAGTTTCATGATTTTCAGGCAAGTTTTGGATTTACACGAATTTAAAAACCAAGTTTGTCAATGTTTTCGGCCGAGCCACGATGCCCAGATGTTTGAAATTCATTCTCATTTCTTGTATGGGACCTAAACATTCACCCAAGTACACATATATGATTTTTCAACCCATTTTGGTGCATTGGAGCATGTGCATGTAGTTCAAATTTGAATTATGCACATTGCCTAGAAAACTCAATAAATGTATAAAAAAGGCCAAACAAACCCGGAATAATTCCAAATTTTAGCATGACACTCCTATTGGTCTTTGTTGCCTCTGTAAAAAAATCAAGGCAGGAAGAGGCAGCGTATGTCGTTTCGCCCACAAAGGTGACACATCCCCTATCGGAATCATGAGCCTTCTTGAGAGAAGCTCCGTTTTGTCAGAAGCTTCTACCAAAACTTGTCCCAAATCAAAAAAAAAATTACCACAGCAAGTTGGTGCCATGTCAAGACACCATGCCAAGTTCTGTGATTCTTAGGCAATTTTTGGATTTACAGGAATTTAAAAGCCAAGTTTCTCAATGTTTTCGGCCGAGCCACGAGGCCCAGATGTTTGAAATTCATTCCCATTTCTTGTATGGGACCAAAACATTCACCCAAGGACACATATACGATTTTTCAACCCATTTTGGTGCACTGGAGCATGTGCATGTAGTTCAAATTTGAATTATGCACATTAAATGCCTAGAAACTCAAATAATGTATAAAAAAGGCCAAGCGAACCCGAAATAATTCCAAATTTTAGCACGACAATCCTATTGGTCTTTGTTGCCTTAGTAAAGAAAATCAAGGCAGGAAGAGGCAACGTATGTTGTTTCGCCCACAAAGGTGACAAATCCCCTATCGGAACCATGAGCCTTCTTGAGAGAAGCTCCGGTTTGTAAGAAGCTTATACCAAAACTTGTCCCAAATCGAACAAAAAATTTACCACAGCATGTTGGTGCCATGTCAAGACACCATGCCAAGTTCCGTGATTTTTAGGCAATTTTTGGATTTATAGGAATTTAAAAACCAAGTTTCTCAATGTTTTCGGCCGAGCCATGACGCCTAGATGTTTGAAATTAACTCCCATTTATTGTATAGGACCGAAACATTCACCCAAGGACACATATATGATTTTTCAACCCATTTTGGTGCACTGGAGCATGTGCCTATAGTTCAAATTTGAATTATGCACATTAAATGCCTAGAAAACTCAATTAACGTATAAAAAATGCCAAACGAACCCAGAATAATTCCAAATTTTAGCACGACACTCCTATAGTTGCATGTTCACTGCAGATAAATGTTCTAGCAATTCAAATAGCGATCTTTCCTGCTGTAACCCTATTTTGTCTTTCAAATCAAAATGAAAAAATCAAGTACACCACAAACAGTTTGTTAGCAAGAATCGTGTGCGATGCAGTATAAAATATCTGGGGCTCCCTCATGTATGGCTTGCGCCGGAAGGTTCGTCAGCTACAGTCCACCGGCCGCGTGTTAACCACACTTGCGCGCCAGTTATTCACTGCACTGTTCATAAAATTTCGGCAACCGCGGAAATATCTAGGTCCCCGCCCCCTCCCCCCCACCAAAAGCCACAAAGGTGACACATTCCCTATCAGAACCATGAGCATTCTTGAGAGAAGCTCCAGTTTGTAAGAAGCTTATACCAAAACTTGTTCCAAATCAAACAAAATTTTGACCATAGCATGTTGGTGCCATGTCAAGACACCATGCCAAGTTCCGTGATTTTTAGGCAATTTTTGGATTTACAGGAATTTAAAAACCAAGTTTCTCAATGTTTTCGGCCGAGCCACGACGCCCAGATGTTTGAAATTCATTCCCATTACTTGTATGGGACCTAAACATTCACCAAGGACACATATACGATTTTTCAACCCATTTTGGTGCACTGGAGCATGTGCATGTAGTTCAAATTTGTATTATGCACATTAAATGCCTAGAAACTCAATTAATGTATAGAAAAGGCCAAACGAACCCGGAATAATTCCAAATTTTAGCAAGACACTCCTATTGGTCTATGTTGCCTGTGTAAAAAAAATCAAGACTGGAAGAGGTAGCGTATGTCGTTTTGCCCACAAAGGTGACACGTTCCCTATCGGAACCATGAGCCTTCTTGAGAGAAGCTCCGGTTTGTAAGAAGCTTATACCAAAACTTGTTCCAAATCAAACAAAGTTTTGACCATAGCATGTTGGTGCCATGTCAAGAGACCATGCCAAGTTCTGTGATTTTTAGGGAAATTTTGGATTTACAGGAATTTAAAAACCAAGTTTCTCAATGTTTTCGGTCGAGCCATTACGCCCAGATGTTTGAAATTCATTCCCATTACTTGTATGGGACCTAAACATTCACCAAGGACACATATACAAATTTTCAACCCATTTTGGTGCACTGAAGCATGTGCATGTAGTTCAAATTTGTATTATGCACATTAAATGCCTAGAAACTCAATTAATGTATAAAAAAGGCCAAACGAACCAAGAATAATTCCAAATTTTAGCAAGACACTCCTATTGGTCTATGTTGCCTATGTAAAAAAATCAAGGCTAGAAGAGGTAGCGTATGTCGTTTCGCCCACAAAGGTGACACGTTCCCTATCGAAACCATGAGCCTTCTTGAGAGAAGCTCCGGTTTGTAAGAAGCTTATACCAAAACTTGTCCCAAATCGAACAATTTTTTTACCACAGCATGTTGGTGCAATCTCAAGACACCATGCCAAGTTCCATGATGTTTACGCAATTTTTGGATTTACATGAATTTAAAAACAATCCTCTCAATGTTTCGGCTGAGCCACGACACCCAGATGTTTGAAATTCACTCCGATTTCTTGTACGTGACCCAAACATTCACCTAAGGACACATATACGATTTTTCAACCCATTTTGGTGCACTGGAGCATGTGCCTGTAGTTCAAATTTGAATCATGCACATTAAATGCCTAAAACAATCAATTAGTGTATAAAAAAGGCCAAACGAACCCGGAATAATTCCAAATTTTAGCACGACACTCCTATAGTTGCATGTTCACTGCCAATAAATGTTCTAGCTATTCAAACACCGACCTTTCCTGTCGTAACCCCATTTTGTCTTTCAAATCAAAATGAAAAAATCAAGTACACCACAAACAGTTCATTAGCAAGAATCGTGTGCGATGCAGTATAAAATATCTTGGATCCTACCCGAAAAAAAAGAATACAAAATGGATTCGAATTAAGTTGGCACTGTAAACATGAAACTTACTTTCTCCTAAAATTTGAACGAAGCGGCAAAACACCCAGTCCCTCTTCGGCCGTAACTGCCCGATAAGAAATTTTGGGCGATGGAAATTTTCCATTACTGCCTATCCCTAACACGCAAAGCCTATCGGCTCGATTTCTATAGGCCTTGATAGGGGTAGCTTTGTAATTTTAGTCAAATGTGACATAACCGCCTCTCACCCCGATTCATACACGATGGGCGCCAAAACACAGTCTTTCCACGGCCGAAATCACCTCTCACCCTGATTCATACACGGTGGGCGCCAACAGTGGCCGCCAAAACAAACTCTCCTCGGCCGAAATCGACCTCGGCAAATATTCAGGGTATGCAAGATTACCGTCATATCCCCAACTGACCAATATTGCTCTGATGTCTGAAATTTTAAACGGGGGCTATGTAACTTTCCCTGCATTTGAGACAAGCGCGTCCCAAGGACACGGTTCCCCCTACCTCTCTCCCTCCATTTCCCCATTCATACTCCGTGGGCGCCAAAACACCCTCTCCACCCCAGCCTCCTCCGTTCGCTACCCCATCCACCGCCGTCCTCCACCATGCCAGAGCTGATACCCCGACGCCGTTGTCCATTACAAGAGATCGACATCTCTCATCCACGGCTCTGGACCAGGAGCCTTGCATCGCGTCCTCTCGCTTCATCTGCACTGTTGTCCACCTTGTTGGGGCCGCTCCTACGACCGTCTCATCCACCGCGCCGGGACATATCCCCCGCCGCCACCGTCTGCCCTCCCAGATCTGCTTCCACACCGCCGACAACCATCGCTACCGCAGCACCCTCGACGTCTCAGCAGATGCTTACACGGCACCGCACAAGAGGCGGTACTCTTTCGTATCTGCTCAAGTTATTTATCTCAGAAAGAAATAGATCGCCACTGCTTTACTTTGATTTCTTGTCCATCTCTTAGAATCTTACTTGTTTTAGTTGAAAGGAAACATTGGTTGCCAAGTAGCCTTTCTACGGTTTGCACCTTCAGATCTGCCATGGCACGCTCAACACTATACTCGCAATGCTTATGGTTTTCCCGTTTTATATTCCACATTAGCTAAATGACAGTCGACTGAATTTCAAATTGGGCTCAGTCGATTTTTGAGAGTTCGCCGGAGTTCGCTATAGGGAAGGAAGGATAAGGAAGGGGCTTGCCGGGGGGTACCCCATTATCTATCTTAGGGTTTCGGGTCGGCGCGGTGGTGGGGGCGGTTTAGGGGAGGGCGGGGAGGCGAGCCGGTCGCGGGAGCGCCGCCGGCCATGGGGGGCGAGGGCCGGTGGTTCGGGCGGCGGCCCGTGCGGTGGTCTGTTGGGGAAGAGGAAGAGGTGAGGAAGAAGAAGGGTTAGGAGACGTAGGATCTCCATCCAACCACCTGAAATGGTCGACTGACCCAAATGATGAAAGTCAGGCGACTTGCATGTAGCCATTCCCTTTATATTCAGTACCATCATCGTAGGTGCTTCGTGACATGCTAGCACTGCTCCTCGACCCATCAAGCTAAACAACATGCCACTCATAGTTCCAACTTTGGGCGCTCTAATTCATCATGGGTGGGCAACCAACATTGTATAGAAAGAAGCGGAATCTCCATTCCACAATGTAGTGCACCCACGCTTCCCAAGATCTAAGTTTGACCATAAATTTAACCAACGAGACCAACTACGGAGGAAGCAAAAATTATACCATTGACTTCGTATCGAAATAGCGAATTCAGTGGTATAATTTTTTCTCGCGCCGCAATCGGTCTCGTTGGTTAAATTTATGGTCAAACTTAGATCTCAGGAAGCACGGGTGCACTACATTGTGGAATGGAGGGAGTACCATGTAAGTTAAACTAAACATAGCAAGTGATCTTCTTTAGCACTGCATGTATGCTTGTGTTCTTGATCTGTAATCCAGTGGTGTGGTGAAACTACCAACTCCAGCACAATGTCATATCCTGCCATGTCTTAACTATGAACAATGCCATATTATGTTAATGTTATTTAAATCGTATCTTTATTTACCAATCTGAAATGGGATAAATTGACAGTACACTCACCATTGATGCTTATACGTTCTTTAGCACTGCATGTATGCTTGTGTTCTTGATCTGTAATCCAGTGGTGTGGTTAAGCTGGCCACTCCTGCACAATGCCATTTCCTGCCATGTCTTATTATGTTAATGTTATTTTAAACCGTGTCTCTTTATTTGCCACTAATAAATGGGATGAATTGACAGCATTGATGCTTATACGTGCAAAACCTGTTATCTCTCTGCTTATTTCTCTTTTAGGATGATATCACTAACGCCAGGAAGAACTGCCACAATGATAGTGAGACGAACCCATTGCTTGTCCCTCTAACATATATTGCAGGGATGAAGGCAACACATCTTGGGGATAGCGATACAACCCCAAAGTCATGTCTTGATGTAGTGTCGAAGTTACTCGATAATAGCAGTGACACAAGGTCGATGAAGTTGTCGCCTGAATCTGTTCGACTTCTTTAGTCTCAAATTCAAGCAGAAAGACATGCTTCAGCTCAACTCATATTAGAACTCCATTCTCTTTCGAAGATTAACCAGAAGTACAGGACGTCTATTGATGCTATGCAGCTAGAGTTGGAGGATATAAGGGTCAAACAAGCGCAGTCTCATCAGCTTGCTCAGCTACTTGCACTATAGCTGCCGTGTAGGCCTAACCTTTCTAAACTGTGTTGAAGAGCTGTTGGTTCTGTATGTTTTGTCGGCGCATTTATTTGCACTGGTGGTGACCTTTGATGCCTAGTGTATGTAATCCACTGTCTGGTTGCGCTTTATTATCTCTGGTGGCGAACTTTGATGCCCAGTCGATGTAATATCCCATTATTTCATTATTGTATAGTCTAGGTTTATTCGTAGTCACTATGCTGTAATTTATTTACTTTTTTTAGAAGAATTTATTCGCTGTACATGCTATCGTCGCTGGTCCGTCAGTGCTATATATAAAAAAATTAGACTACGCAAATGAGCCGGCCCGCAACTCTATATATGGGTCCAAATGTGGGCCCATTATCATCTCGGCCCGTTAGCAGGCCTGAATGTAAACTGGGCCCAAGTAGTTTCGGGCCTTTAACAGGCCGTGTAAACCATGTGCCTTAGTTGGGCCAGAAAATACCATGGGCTTTTAACAGGCTGAAAATTAGATCGGGCCTGAATTGTGCCGAATAATTCATGGGCCGACAGCAGGCCTAAATATACCTCGGCCCATGATTGGCCCAATTATATGACGGGCCGTTCACAGGCCAAAATTTATCCCACGCCATGGTTGGCCCAATAACATGATGGGCTGTAAGCAGGCCAGGTGCAAAGCGGGCCATAATTAGGCCCAATTATTTCACGGGCCCTTAACAGGCCGATAGTCAGAGTTGGCTTAAATTTATCCACGAAGACCACGGGCCGTTAAGAGGCCGAAAGTCACTTGTACCAGAAATGGGCCAAAATGCTGCACGGGCTGTTAAGAGGCCGAAAGTAAATTGTACCAAAAATGGGCCGAAATGCAGCACGGCCGTTAAGAGGCCAAAAGTTACTTGTACCAGAAATGGGCCCAAATGCCGGACGGGCCGTTAAATGGCCAAAAGTGAAACTGGGCTGAAAACGGCCCAATTGTGTGAAGGGCCTCTAATAGGCCCAAACTATCATCGGGCCGAACTCGGTCAAACAGTTCAACGGGCCTTTAACAGGCCGTAATACAAACCGGGCCAAAGATGGGCCTAAAACATAGTGCACTATTAACGGGCCATATCTTATATGGGCCGTAATTTGGCCCAAAACATGGCAGGCTGTTAATGGGCTGGTCCACTAGTATTTGACAAAATCTTGTGGGCCTGGGCCAGCCCATTTAACATGAATGGGCCACTATTGGGCCGTGCCACATGTTGACGTATCATAGGCGTCTCTCGTCCAATGAATGGATGACATTTGTCGAAACGCCGAGCTGACACGTGGATCCATTGGCGAATGAGAATTTTACACGTGGAAAATCCCCATTGGTCCGCGCCGTTAATGGGTTATCGGATCCAAACCGGAACCCGAGAGCTTAACGGCGACCCGTTACAGTCGATGCCACGTGTCAGTCACCCTTGACGAAAACACTTCCATGATGCGACATTTATCGTCATGGAAGTGGACAGTTCCGTGATGATAATTTCAGTATTGTCATGGAACACTTTTACGACAGCACATGTATGACTATCTTGATTTTGTCATAATATTGTCACGGATGTACATGCATGACAGAAAACTTGACCTACCGTGACAAAGACGTATCATCACGGAAGTGTTTTTTTTGTAGTGTATTAGAGCATTGTCCCAGTGAGGAAAGAATGGTGGAGACTAATGAGTCCTTGAAAAATTGGGAATGAGGTCCATGAGACCGTTCTAAATAAAAAAAGAGGCCAAAAAGAGCCCACAAAAAAAGAGAAAAAGAGAGAAGGGGCAATGTTACTATCCTTTTTCCACACATGTGCTTCAGAGTAGCACCATGTTTTTCATATAGAGAGTCTCCTATTTTGTCACTTTCATATACTAGTGGGAATTTTTCATTATAGAACTAGGCTTGTATATTCCGATGATGGGCTTCCTGAAATGTCCGAGGTCTTCATGAGCAAGCAAGTTGGATGCACCCCACTTAGTTTTCATGTTGAGCTTTCATACACTTATAGCTCTTAGTGCATCCGTTGCATGGCAATCCCTACTCCTCGCATTAACATCAATTGATGGGCATCTCCATAGCCTGTTCATTAGGCTCGTTGATGTGAGACTATCTTCTTATTTTTGACTTCCCCTTATTAATCTCTACCACCATACTCTATTCCACCCATAGTGCTATATCCATGGCTTGCGCTCATGTATTGCGTGGGGGTTGAAAAAGCTGAAGCGCGTTAAAAAGTATGAACCAATTGCTCGGCTTGTCATCGGGGTAGTGCATGATAAATATTTTGTGTTAAGAAGATGGAGCATGACAGGATTTTATGATTTTGTAGGGATAACGTTCTTTAGCATTTTTATTTTGAAAGACATGATTGCTTATTAGTATGCCTGAGTATTGATGTCTTTATATCAAACTATAGACGATTGCTTTGAATCATTCGGATCATATTATTCATACCGTAAGAGAGAGATTACATGATGAAACATGTTAGGTAGCATTCCACATCAAAAATTCTGTTTTTATCATTTAGCTACTCGAGGACGAGCAAGAATTAAGCTTGGGGATGCATGATACGTCTCCAACGTATCTATAATTTTTGATTGTTCCATGCTATTATAGTATCAATCTTGGATGTTTTATATGCAATTATATGCCATTATATATCATTTTTTGGACTAACCTATTAACCCAGTGCCCAGTGCCAGTTGCTGTTTTTGCTTGTTTTTGCCTTTTCAGAAAATCGTTATCAAAAAGTGTCCAAACGAGAAAAAAACTTTGGATTAATTTTTCTGGACCAGAAGGGACCCACGAAGCTTTGGGAGAAGACTAGAAGAGCCACGAGGAGGCGACAAGCCTGGAGGGCGCGCCCATGGGGGTAGGCGCGCCCCCAGGCTTGTGGGCCCCTCATAGCCCCGCCTGACCTAATTCCAGTGCTATAAATTCACAAATATTCCCAATATACCAGAAAGACAGAAGAGAAAACCTTTCCACCGCCGCAAGCCTCTGTTCTTCCGCGATCCCATCTAGAGGCCTTTTCCGGTACTCTGCCGGAGGGGGAATCGATCATGTAGGGCTTCTTCATCAACCTTGCTGCCCTTCCGATGATGTGTGAGTAGTTTACCACAAACCTACGGGTCCATAGCTAGTAGCTAGATGGCTTATTCTCTCTCTTTTATCTTCAATACCATGTTCTCCTCGATGTTCTTGGAGTTCTATCCGATGTAATCTTCTTTTGCGATGTGTTTGTTGGGATCCGATGAATTGTGAGTTTATGATCAGATTATTCATGAGAAATATTTGAGTCTTCTCTGAACTCTTTTATGCATGATTACTATAGCTTTGTATTTCTCTTCGATCTATCGATTTGGTTTGGCCTACTAGATTGATTTATCTTGCAATGGGAGAGGTGCTTTGTGATGGGTTCAATCTTGCGGTGCTCAATCCCAGTGACTGAAGGGGGCATGAGACGTATTTGTATTGTTGCCATTAAGGATAAAAAGATGGGGTTTAATCATATTGGTTGAGTTTACTTTGTCTACATAATGTCATCTTGCTTAAGGTGTTACTCTGTTTCATACTTAATACCCTAGATGCATGCTGGATAGCGGTCGATGGGTGGAGTAATAGTATTAGATGCAGGCAGCAGTTGGTCTACTTGTCTTGGATGTGATGCCTATATACATGATCATTGCCATGAATCCGTCATAATTATTTGCTTTTCTATCAATTTCCCAATAGTAATTTGTTTACCCACCGTATGTTATGCGTTCGAGAGAGAAGCCTCTAGTGAAAACTATGGCCCGCGGGTCTACTTTTATCATATATTAAAATCAAAAATACCTTGCTGCAATTTATTTACTTTCATTTTATTTAGTATTTTAGTTTATCTATCTGTCACTATCAAAATTAATCCTTGCAAATAACCGCTAAGAGGATTGACAACCCTCTTATTTGCATTGAGTGCAAGTGTTTGCTTTTGTGTGTGCAGGTGCGCTTAACGGGATTTTGCTTGGTCCTCCTACTAGATTGATAACCTTGGTTCTTAGCTGAGGGAAATACTTATCTCTACTATACTGCATCATCCTCTCCTCTTCGGGGAAATACCAACGCAGTCTACAAGTAGCAGAAGCCATGGTGGAATAGGCAAGGTTGCTTCTTCCTGGACCCTTCATGGGTGGAGCCCTCCTTGGACTTGCGCAACCGTTACCCTCTGTGGGTTGAAGCCTCCATCAACGTGGACGTACGATAGCACCACCTATCGGAACCACGCCAAAAATCATCATGTCTTCATTGCATTTGAAATCTCCAATCCCCCCCTTTACTTACGTGTGCAATGTTTTACTTTCCGCTGCTACACTCTTTGAATTGCATGTGTAGGGTGTTACTTGACTTGGTGTACTTGCTAAAATCTGCCCACAACTAAAATTGGGAAAACGATAGATTTTTATTTGGTCAAGTAGTCTAATCACCCCCCTCTAGACATACTTTCGATCCTACAAGTGGTATCAGAGCTTTGGTCTCCATTGCACTGGTTTCACAACCTAGGAGAGTATGGTGTCTAGTGAGGGTAACTATCACCGTAGAGGTCCATATTTTGATGGTACAAATGTTGCTAGTTGGAAGCATAAGATGAAAATGCATATTCTTGGTCATAACCCCGCCGTTTGGGCTGTTGTTCGTGTTGGCTTGCAAGGTGAATTCTTTGAAGATGGTAAGGAACCGGATCGTGAAGCAACCGTGGAAGAATTGAAGTTGTTGCAATACAATGCTCAAGCTTGTGACATTCTCTTCAACGGTTTGTGTCCTGAGGAGTTCAACAAGATCAGCCGCCTTGAGAGTGCAAAGGAAATTTGGGATACTTTGGTTTATATGCACGAGGGTACCGAGTCCGTCAAGGAATCCAAGTTGGATGTGCTTCAAAGTCAACTTCACAAGTTCAAGATGAAGGATGGTGAAGGAGTCGCTGAAATGTACTCTAGGCTTGCTCTCATCACAAATGAGATTGCCGGCTTAGGAAGTGAAGAGATGACCGACAAATTCATCATCAAGAAGATCCGTAGAGCTTTGGATGGAAAATATGATACTGTGACACATTGATCCAAATGATGCCCAATTACAAAGATCTCAAGCCCACGGAAGTCATTGGAAGGATTGTTGCTCATGAGATGTCACTCAAGGACAAAGAGGAGCTACACAAAAAATCAAGTGGTGCTTACAAAGCCTCAACCGATGCTCCCACAACTTCAAGCAACAAGCTAGTATCCAATGAAGAGATAAGCCTAATGGTGAAACGGTTCAACAAGTTTTACAAGAACATAGGAAAAGAAAGAAGCTCAAGCTCAAGACATTATGAGAAAAGATCATCAAGTCGTGACCGAAATTGCTATAATTGTGGAAGACCTGGACACTATTCCAATGATTGTACGACACCTCACAAGAAAAGAGACGAATCACCAAGAGGAAGACATGGAAGAGATGAATCACCTCACAAGGAGAGAAGGAGTAGGGATGATCGTGATGAACGAAGATCTTCTCAAAGGAGAAAATATTCAGAAAGGAAGGACAAGTCATCCAAGAGCTACACTAAAAGAAGACATCAAGCTCATGTTGGTGAATGGATTTCCGGCTCCGACTCTGACAACCACTCCGAGAGAAGCTATCACTCCGACTCCGACTATAGTCAAGATGAAGGTGTTGCCGGACATGCTCTTGTGTCCTCCAACTCATTTAATTCACCAAATGAAGGAATTGGAAGATGCTTCATGGCAAAAGGCCCCAAGGTATCACACCCCGAATACTTTGACTTTAATAGTGGTGAGGATGATTTGCTTGGTGATGATGATTTACTTGTTGATAAGGCTAGTAATGTGAGCTATAATGATAATGCTAGTAATCATGATAGTCAAGAGGAAACGAATGACAATGCTATGAAGGAGATTGAGCGTCTAACTAAAGAATTAAACACTCTTAAGTTAGCTCATGAAACAACTCAAGAGGATCATAGAGAGCTTCTAAGATCTCATGGGAAGCTACGCTTCGAGAAGCTAAATTTAGAGCAAGAGCATGAGTTTCTTAAAGATATCAATGATGATATTCGAAAGAAGAGTTCTTCATATCTTGCCAAACGTTTACTCTTCTGTACCTTTATGCCACAAGTTAAATCTAAGCAAACTAGTAACAAGGGTAAAAAGAGTTCTATCGGAAGTGGGGCTTCGGGGACCCAAAGGTTCGAACACTGGGGTGAGCTCGTTCTACTACTTCCTCTCCTACCACGGCAACGCTACGGCGAGACTACGGCGAGAGCACGCTAGCGTAGGACGGGCGAGGACACAGCGGTTTACCCAGGTTCGGGCCACCTTGCGGTGTAAGACCCTACTCCTGCTTGTAGTTGGGATTATTGTGGTGAGAGAGTTCTCGCGTACAAGGTTGAAGACGATCCGGTCCCTTTGCTATGGTGGCTGCACTGCCCCTTTTATGCCAGCCTTGGTCCTCTTCCCCCTGGAAACTTAGGCGGGAAGGGTTGCCACACTTGGCGGTTTTGAAAGGGGACAGGCGCTCAGGCTATCCTGACTAAAGGTGGTCTTCGCCTGCCAAAGCATGATCCATGACGCGCCGGTGGGCTCGGTGATGACCTCCGCCCTGCGCGCCCGCCGTCTTGGTCTTCCTTCGCCGATCGGGCAACCTTTGGGGTTGCTTTGGAGAGCAGATAGCTGGCCCTGCTCCCCTAACGCAAAAGAGGAAACCATCTGCATCCGTGCCTGCTGGCGCGGCCTCTGCTGCTGCTCGTCGCCGTGCACGTCACCCACATGATGGGCTCCAGACCGCGCGACACGCCGAACGGCCTTCGTCTCGAACGCCTGTGGGAGGGGGCCTCGGAAGGCCACCTCGGGAAGCCGCCTCGTGAGGCCACCTCAGGAAGCCGCATCGTGAGGCCACTCGGGAAGCCGCCTCGTGAGGGGACCTCGCGAGGCCGTTGATGGTGGTGCTGAGCGTTGCCTGCTACTCCCTGAGGAGGGGGCCTCAGGAGGCCAGGGCCCCATGAGGGGTCTTGGTGAGACACTTGGTGGCGACGGCCCACTGGGCCCACTCCAGGCGTTGCGCTCTGGGCTAAAGGCAGACGGGCCTGGATACCCTGGGTTCCATGGGCCCGACAGTAGCCCCCGGGCCCGCGGCGCGCACGTTACTGCCTACAGAGGGGCGAAACGGCGCGGGCCCTAACCGCCTGCAGCCAGGCGCGACGCGTGGCGCACGATGTGACAGGCGACGCCCCACTTCCCCACGACGCCTCGGGAACTGCCGTGCTGACATAAATCCCGACGCGGGCGGCGCGAGGCCATCATTGCCTTCCATCACATGCTCCACCCCTCTGCGCCTTTCCTTCTCACACGCGGCTCCTCGCGATTCCCCCCTTCGAGCTTCGCCTGTTCTTGCTCCCGGTCCGCGCCTCCGCCGCGCAGATGGCTCCCGCCGGCAAGAGGGGGAAGGAGGTGACCCCGTCCCCAAGCGCGCCCGTCCTTGGGGCGGCGCTGCAGCGCTCCGCCATCGACGACGAAGGAGGTTTGGGCAGGGTGCTTCCGTTCGTGGCCGGCGGCCAGAACGAGAACCAGGCGACCCAAATCTGGCCGGGGTCGCGCGCGCGGCGCGACCTTGGAGCGACGGCCTATCCCTTCTTCCTCCATAGCGTGTATGCAGGGTTGGTGCCGCCATTTTCGGACTTCTTCTATGCCATACTTGCCCACTATCAGGTTCACGCTCTTCATCTTCAACCCAACTCCATTTTTCTCCTGGCCATGTTCGCCTTTTACTGCGAGGCCTTCGTGGGCGTGAGGCCCTCTGTGGCACTCTTCCGCCACTTCTTCTGCCTGCGGCTAACTGCGCCGGACCAGCGCTCCGGATGCACGTCGTTCCTTGCCATCAAGGGAATGGAAGACGATATTATCAACTTGAGGGTTGCGAAGAAGGTGGAAGGATACCGGCAGCGCTGGGTCTATATGGACGCGTGCCAGAACAACCGGCTCCTGATGATCCCTACGGACCCGGCCGAGAAGATCGCCGTGTGGGGGCACGAGAAGCTTGCCGACCCGAGGATGGAGCCCATCCTTGAGCGGATGGCGGCGCACCGGGCCGCAGCACTGTCGGGGACGGCGGTTGTCAGGGAGTACCTGCGGCGGCGCATCGCGCCACTTCAGCAGCACTCACGCCCCATGTGGGAGTACTCCGGCGCGGACGACGCCATGAGGCTGAAACCGGGCAGCCTGGGGTCAGACGTGCTAGACGGGCCCCTGGTGATTCTGCTCAATAACCTTGCCGCGGAAACGCCGGAGGGGGCGCTCCCGCTTTTTCGCTATCCAGAGAAGGAGGAGCTGGTGAAGGTGATGCCCCTCTTCGATCAATGGGGCCTCGTGCAGAGGTCCATGTCGGGCCCCGCGACAACCCCCTCATGGTGGAGGTGGATTCGGGAAGCAGCAGCGGCAACGGAGATTCAGAGGAGGCCATGGAGGACGACCTAGCCGGGTGCCACCACGCGCTCGCCGTCAGCTCATCTGCGAGCTCGAGGATGATGACGCCGAGAGCGGCCCGCCCGCGACGGCGGGGGCGGGTGAGCCCCCAGCGCTTGAGGCCCGTCATGAGGCTGAAGCCGCCCAGGGCCCGGAGACGGGTGACGACGCGTCTGGGTCTACCGCGGCACGCCCCGGGGGCCGAAGCGGCGGCGCCGAGGCGATGCTCGGCGAGGGCAGCACCAGCCAGCCGTCTGCGGGGGAGAAGAAGAGGAAGTGGCACGTCAGTGACGAGTAAGCCTTCTGCCTTCTGTCGGCGTCCTTAATTCTTGCTCTTTTACCCGGCTCGGAGCTGAGCCACCATTCCTGCAGGGGATCTGCCGCGGATCAGAATAAGAAGACAACGACGAAGGCAAGGGTTACCCCCAACCCGCAGCGGCGTCGATGCCCGCCGCCAGTGCCGGAGGGCGTGGAGAGGTCACCCGCCGTCCCGACGCCGGAGCGGGGTGTACGGAAATCGAGGAGGGGGCAGTCGCTACTCCAGGGTCGCACGCGGGCGCATCCTGTGAGGCCGAAATGGGGGAGCCTCGGGAGGCGGGGACGCCCTCCCCCTTGGCCCTGCTGCGGGCAAGGAAGCGACGACGAGGGAGGCCGAAGCGTCTGCCCCCCCCCCCCCCGCCGGGGGCCTCCTTGGGCGCAGGGGAAGGAGTTGCGGGGCGTGCCATACCGCCATGACCGGCACGGAGAGCCCCCGTAGCGCACTGCCGCGACTGAACGAGGGGGGCGGCCTGGCGAGCCCGCCGCCCCAGGCAAGCGACGCCAAGGGCTCCCTCGCCGTCGCAGCGGAGGGTGCCAGAGGGCCCGGCCCGGACTGGCCCCTGGTCCTCGCGAGTGACCGTGCTTTGCTTAGGCCTGAAGCCTTGCGCGACGCCAAGGCCACGCTCGGTCGGCTTGGCACGGACTTCCAGGACGCGGAGACGCGCCTCGCCGAGGAGCGCCTGAAACTTGCCGACGGGTGGCGCCGGCTCAGCGTCGCCGTCGATACGGCCCGGCGTCATGACGAACGTGCTCGCGCATTGCGCGAGAGGGACACCGCCGAAGCGGACGGGGCTCGCGCGAGAGCCCTCCAAGAGGCCGAAGCGGCCACCGTGCGCCGCGAACAGGCGGAGACCCTCCTGAAAGAGCTCCAAGACCAACACGCCGACCGGGCGCGGTCGCTCCTCGCGCGGGAAGGCACCCTTGCCACTCGCGAGAAGGAGGCCGCAGCCCGCAAGGCAGACCTCGAGTCACGCACGGAGGGCCTCGAGAAGAATGCGGCCGAGCAGGCCATGGAGAAGGAGCGTCTGGAGACGCTGGGGCGCTAGCTGGCCGATGCCCAGCAGGCTCACACGAAGTGCGTCACCGACGCCAACGCCCAACTGGAGGCCAAAGAAAAGAAGGTCCAAGAGGACGCTGACGCCTTCGAGTCAGAACGCGAGCGGCTCCGGATGGAGGTCACTGATCTCAAGGCGGCGCTCGCCGAGGCGGAGACCCGCCGGGGAGCCGCGCCGCAGCCCGGCTCTGGCGCCATTGATCAGGAACAGGAGCATCGCGAGCGTGCTAAGGCACTTCACTCCCTCGAGATCCGTGCCCACGACGCCCTGAATTCCATCTGCCAGGGAAAGCTTGGGGCCCTCCGCGAGTCCCGCGACGCCGACTACATCGAATTCTCCACCAAGCTCGTGGAACGGCTTGGGGACGGAGCCAAGGAGGTGGACGGTATCCTGGAGGAGGAGTGCCGCAGCCTCTTCTCCCTCCAACCCCAACTTCGACTTTGACAAGGTGATAGCCCCAGTCCCTGAGGAGCTTCGTGATGGGCTCACAAGGGCGGTGGAAGGCCATGTGAGCGCGTTACTCGGGAAGTACTCCTGCGGCAGTGGCGAGAGCTCCGTCGGTGACGGCACCGGCGAAGACGACGACGGCGCGAGCTCCTAGGGTGCTTTTTCCCTTTGTCACCCTGCACTAGATCGATGTGGCCCGTGGGGGCATGACGACGATGCCCTGGTGTTCAATACTTTATGTTTGCTATAACGGATATTCGAGCCCTCGCAAGGCTTTCTCTTTTTTCTTGCCATGATGCTCTACGTTGTCAGGGCCCAGCTCTGGAGCGGCCATAGCCGTTGCTGGTACGTCAGGTCGCGATGCCTGGACAAGGCCAGGAGGCGAGGGGCACCGGGAGCTTGTGAGGGTTCCTGAGGCGTGATGCTCAGGGAGCCCACCTTTAACTCACAAGCGGCTTGCGCCAAGAGGAACACTGGAGCTCGTGAGGCCGTCGGAGGGGAAGGCTCGAGAGACGGCGAGGGTGGCTCGCGAGACGGGAGACTAAGCCCTCCAGGAGGTAGTATGGCCGTCTCTCGCAGGGTACGTCTTGTGAGGGTTCTGCTCGCGAGGTCTCCTGCTGGGATGGCCGCCGAGGGTTAGTCCCCAAGGTGGTGCCTGCTGGCCTCCTGAGGTCCTGCGGGTACTACCTCGCGAGATCCTTCCAGGGACCTGCTCCTGAGATAGCTGCACGCAGAGCACTCAACGACAGCGCGCGTTCATCCATTCATTCATGGGTATTACGCGAGGAGACAGGACACCAAGGACCTTGGTGGGGTGGCGTGCACGGGGCAGGCCCGCGAGCCAGAGCCTGGTCGCTTGGATTTTTCAGTGCTGCTGGGACTGACCCGAGCGCAGGCACCGTGTCCAGCCCCCGCTCGCGTGAGGCGCATGAGGGACGTCATGAGCGTGCGAGGCTCGTGAGGCAAGGTGAAAACGAAACTCCATATATGGAAATGGAAATTTACTGAGGCAAGAGAGCAACCCATTTCATAACCAAACAAAGATGCGGCTGCCGTGTCAGGCACGGGTCAGCTTGAGGTTGGTGCAACCCATGGGACGCCCTCAATTACACACCAAAACGAGAAAAAGAGTGCTGCCATGTCTGGCACGGGTCAGCTTGAGGTTGGTGCGGCCCGTGGGGCGTCCTCAGTTGATTGTTCCACCAGCGCGGAGCATCGGGCTTCCACAGGGGGGGTGGGTATGATCGCGGGTCGATCGTTCTGCCCGCATGGAGCATGGGGCTTCCACTGGGGCGTGGGTGGGAGCTCTCGCGGGCCCATCAGGCGAACGCAATGAGAGGCTCCGGGGCGTGTACAGCCCCGTTTCGTTCGTACTCGTGAGGGTCACGGGTAGAACTTGCGGAGGTGTTGGATGTTCCAGGCATTAGGCACAGGAACTCCGTCCTTCGTCTCCAGCCGGGCTGAGCCGGGCCTGGAGACATGAGTAACCCTGAAAGGGCCTTCCCACATAGGTGAGAGTTTGTGTAGTCCCTCTCTGGAGAGGATCCTACGCAGGACGAGGTCGCCGACCTCGAGAGTGCGAGGGCGGATGTTGCGGCTGTGGTAGCGGCGCAAGGCCTGCTGGTACCTCGCAGCACGAAGGGCGGCCTGACGGCGGCCCTCCTCGAGGAGCAGCAGATCGGTCTGCCGCGAGCCATCCTAGCGCGCCTCGTCGAAGGCAAGGACTCGCGGGGAGCCGTGCTTAAGCTCCAGTGGGAGGACCGCCTCAGCGCCGTAGACGAGGAAGAAGGGCATCTCTCCAGTAGGCTTGCTCGCCGTCGTGCGGATGGACCATAGCACAGACTGCAGCTCGTCGAGCCAACCCTTGCCGCAGGCCTCAAGTTTCTTCTTGAAGCTCCTTGTCTTGAGGCCCTTGAGGACCTCGGCGTTGGCGCGCTCGGCCTAGCCATTGCTTTGCGGGTGCGCCACCGAGGCGTAGCAGATCTGTGTGCCGAGGCTGGCGTATTAGGACTTGAAGAGGCCACTCGTGAACTGGGAGCCATTGTCGGTGATGATGCAATTGGGAACTCCAAAGTGGCTCACGAGGCCCTTGATGAACTTGACGGCGGAGCCTTCCGGGATGGTGCGCACCAGCTCGACCTCCGCCCACTTGGTGAACTTGTCGATGGCGACGTAGAGGTAGCGATAACCACCAGCCGCGTGAGGGAAAGGCCCCAGGATGTCCAGCCCCCAGACCGCGAAGGGCCATGAGAGGGGGATCGTCTGGAGGCCCTGCGCCGGCTGGTGGATCTGCTTCGCGTGGAATTGGCAGGCCTCGCAGGCTTGGACCAGTGCGGTAGCGTCACGTAGAGTAGTGGGCCAGTAGAAGCCGCTGCGGAAAACCTTACCAACGAGGGTGCGTGATGAAGAGTGGTGGCCACAGTCTCCTCCATGTATATTAGCCAGCAACTCGCGCCCTTGCTCTTCAGAGATGCACCGCAGCGAGACGTCATTGGGGCGCCTACGGTACAGCTTGCCATCTTGTATGCAGTAGGCGGTGGCCTGTCGGGCCACGCGCTCCGCTTCCGAGTCCTCCTCCGGCAAGGTGCCGCGAAGCAAGTAAGCCTTGAGCTCCGCGGCCCAGCTATCTGCCTGAGGGTCGAGCGCCAGCAGCAGGCGGGCTCCTGAGGCTAGGCCACAGTTTGGCGCGCCCGTGGGTGGCACGGGCGGTAGTTCCTCGCAAAGGAGCGCCGTGCTCGCGGCTGGGGGTGCGGCGGATGGCTTGAGGAGCCTTTCCTCAAAGACGCCGGGGCTCTGGGGCTCGCGACGTGACGCTCGTTTGGCGATGTCGTCGGCCTCTTTGTTGCTGCCGCGGGGGATGTGCTGCAGCTCCAGGCGAAGAAAGCGCTTCTCAAGTTTACGTACCTCTTCCAGGTAGGCGGCCATGTGCTCGTCCTTGGGCTTGTAGCTTTTGTTGGAGAAGTTGACGAGGAGTTGCGAATCCCCCTTGATAGTCAGACGCTTGATGCCTAGGGCGAACGCGGCCTTGAGGCCGGCGATGAGGCCCTCATACTCTACGATGTTGTTGTAGACCTTGTCGGTGTGCCTGAAGCAGAGCTGCACAGCGTAGTAGAGCCTGTCTCCTGTTGGTGACGTGAGCATGACCCCAGCCCCCGCGCCCTGTCGGGAGAAGGCACCGTCGAAGTGCATGGTCCATCCGCCAGGCGCCTCATCCCCTGGCAGATGGGACTGGGCCTCGCGAAGCTCGTCCTCATACGTGTCCGTCCATTCTGCCACGAAGTCGGCCAGAGCCGTGCCTTTGATGACTCTGGTGGTGGAGAACTCCAGCTGGAAGGCTTGCAGCTCGATGTTCCACTCGGTGATGCGGCCGGCGGCGTTGGGGCTGCGCAGAACTTGCTCCAAGGGGTAGGAGGAAATGACCTTGATGGGATGACCCTGAAAGTAGTGGCGCAGCTTTCTAGAGGCGACGAGGAGCACGAGGAGAAGCTTCTACTGCATGGGGTAGCGTTCGCGCGCGTCCCTTAGCACAGTGCTGACGAAGTACACGGGGTGCTCGACGAGGCGCGTAGCTGTTGTGACGGCTTGCTCTTCGAATGCCTCGGAAGGCTCGGGAGGCTCGCGAGGCTCGGGAGGCTTGTGAGGCTCAGAAGGCTTGTGGGGGACGGCGGCCTCATGAGGCTCAGGAGGCTCGCGAGGCCCCGGGGGCTCACGAGGCTCAGTAGTCTCGTGAGTCTGTAGGGGCGCCGAGGGTTTTTCTTTGGCATAGGCGCGCTCCTCCCGCACTGCCACCAACGCCGCGCTGGCCGTCTGGGGGGTGGCCGCCAAGTACAGGAGCAAGGGCTCGTGAGAGTGCGGCGCGACCATGATGGGCGGGCTCGTGAGGTACCTCTTGAGGGCTTCAAATGCGGCGTCTGCCTCAGGAGTCCACTTGAAGGAGCCGGACCTCTTCAGGAGCTTGAAGAAGGGCAGGGCTCGTTCGCCAAACTTGGAGATGAAACGCCCTAAGGACGCCATACACCCCGCCAAGCACTGCATTTCCTTGAGGGTCCGGGGAGGGCGCATTTTCTCGATGGCCTTGATCTTCTCTGGGTTGGCCTCGATGCCACAGTGCGAGACTAGGAAGCCGAGGAGCTTGCCGGAGGGGACTCCGAAGACGCACTTCTCCGGGTTGAGCTTGAGGTTAACCTTGCGCAGGTTGGCAAATGTCTCCTGGAAGTCCGTGATGAGGGATCCAGCCTCGCGAGATTTGACCACGATGTCGTCGATGTAGGCCTCCGCGTTCCTCCTCATCTGAGGCCCCAGAGTGATGCGCATTAGCCGCTGGAAGGTGGCGCCCGCGCTCCTTAAACCGAAGGGCATGCGGACATAACAAAATACGTCGCAGGGGGTGATGAAGGCCGTCTTCTCCACGTCTTCGGCCGCCATCTTGATCTGATGATAGCCTGAGAAGGCATCCAGGAAACATAGAAGATCGCACCCGGCGGTGGAATCCACGATCTAATCGATGCGGGGCAGTGGAAACGGATCCTGAGGGCAGAACTTGTTGAGGCTGGTGAAGTCGACGCACATGCGCTCCTTGCCGCCCATCTTGGGGACGACGACTGGGTTGGCGAGCCATTCGGGATGGCGCACCTCACGAACGACTCCGGCTTCTTGGAGCTTCTGAACTTCATTGACGATGAACTCTTGCTTCTCTGGCGCCTGGCGCCGTGCTTTCTGCTTGACCGGGCATGCATTGGGGCACACTGCTAAGTGGTGCTCGATCACCTCCCTCGGCACACTGGACAAGTCGGATGCTTTCCAGGCGAAAACATCCGAGTTTGCCCGAAGGAAGGTGACGAGCGCGCTTTCCTATGCAGGAGGGAGGCCTGTGCCGATGGTGAAGGCGGGGCCGGAGCCGCTGCCATCCACCGACACCTTCTCCGTCTCGGCGCGGTCCTGAGAACACAACTACTTCTTCTTCGCGGCCACGGCTTCGGAAGGCTTGGCCGCGCCCTCGTCGGCTGGGAGCGCGACAGCGGCAGCCTTGTAGGCGCGCTCGAGGGTGCTGGCCGCGTCCTTTTCGCCGCAGGCGACGGTGATGATGCCGCTGCAGCCGGGCATCTTGAGGATGTTGTAGGCATGATGCGGTCATCTCGCCAGCTCTGGCGCTCGTCGCGGAGCAACTTGAGCTCATGACAGTCTTCGGTGCTGTGGGAGCGGATGTTGTGAAAGGCGCAGAGTGTCCGGTTGTCCTTCCTTGGCTTGTCGAGGTCGCGGCCGCGCTTCCGCTCGGGCTCCGCCGCAAGCACGGCAGGGCCCTTGCGCTTGACGTCCTTGCTCTTGGCCATGGTGCCGTCGAGCGCCGGGTCGGGTTCGTTGTGGACGAAGTCGAGCTCACCGTTGATGGCGAGCTTCTCGCACATCTTGATGTCCGTGACGCCGGTTGAGAATGCGGAGATGACGGCTGCGTCGGAAGCGCGCGGGATCTTGTTGCGCACCTGACTAAAGCGCTGGATGTACTTGCAGAGGGTCTCGTCTGGGTGCTGTCGAACACGCTGCAGGTCGTTGATGGTGAGGGAGCGGTCCTGTGTGCCCTTGAAGTTGGCGATGAACTGGCTGCAGAGCTCGGCCCACGACGAGATGGAAGCCTCGGGGAGGTTCATGAGCCAGGAGCACGGGCCGTCCTTGAGGGCCATGGGGAACCAGTTCGCCATGACCTTGTCGTCGCCGTTCGCCGCCTCGACACTCAGCGCGTAGAGCTGGAGGAACTCCATGGGGTTGGGGTGCCGTCGTAGCGCGGAGGCAGCTCGGGCTTGAACTTCACGGGCCAGACCACGCGACGCAGCACGCGGGTGAAGGCACGGCAGCCCACGCCGCTCGAGGGGATGCCGCCGGCGAGGGCGGCACGGTTTTGACGCCCGGCCACTGCAACGTCTTGAACGGCCTGGTCCTGGCGCTGGCGTTGGCCCTCGAGGAGCACTCGCACGTCGGAGGGCGCGCGGCGGATGATCTGGCAGTTGGGCTCGCAGTGGTCCGGAGAAGACGCGCCGCAGGACGGCTCACGAGCCCGCGCGCTGTGTTAGAGCCCGGCGCGCTCATCACGCAGAGGAGGCGGCGGGGGAGCGCCGTGCGCCAGGTCCCCAGCACGAGACAGTGGAGGGCGGAGCGAGTGAGAAGGCGCCGGAGCGTCCCGGCGACATTGACGAGCTTGGTGATGCGACCAAGCCAGGCGTCGTAGCCGGCGTCATCAGGACGGTAGCGGAGCAGCTCGCGCGCCATGAACAGCGCGACCTGTGGGTTCGGTGGCCCACGGTTGGCGAGGGAGGAGGCCGTGGCGGTGTGGCCGTCCACCCGCACGGAGGGGTGCAGGGAGGAGGCCTGCTGCTCGCGGGCAGCGGGGTCGGTGGCGGCGGTAGCCTCGGCGTTGGGGCGGCGGCGATTGCCGCGGGCCACCGGCTCTGTCTGGGCCATGCGGCCAGCCCTGCGCTCAGCGCGCTCGCGACGTGCGTCGGCCATGGGGCTGGTGGAGCTGAGGGTCGAGCAGAAGAACAGTAGCGCACCCCTACCTGGCGCGCCAAATGTCGGAAGTGGGGCTCCGGGGACCCAAAGGTTCGAACACTGGGGTGAGCTCGTTCTACTACTTCCTCTCCTACCACGGCAACGCTACGGCGAGACTACGGCGAGGGCGCGCTAGCGTAGGACGGGCGAGGACACAGCGGTTTACCCAGGTTCGGGCCACCTTGCGGTGTAAGACCCTACTCCTGCTTGTAGTTGGGATTATTGTGGTGAGAGAGTTCTCGCGTACAAGGTTGAAGACGATCCGGTCCCTTTGCTATGGTGGCTGCACTACCCCTTTTATGCCAGCCTTGGTCCTCTTCCCCCTGGAAACTTAGGCGGGAAGGGTTGCCACACTTGGCGGTTTTGAAAGGGGACAGGCACTCAGGCTATCCTGACTAAAGGTGGTCTTCGCCTGCCAAAGCATGATCCATGATGCACCGGTGGGCTCGGTGATGACCTCCGCCCTGCGCGCCCGCCGTCTTGGTCTTCCTTCGCCGATCGGGCAACCTTTGGGGTTGCTTTGGAGAGCAGATAGTTGGCCCTGCTCCCCTAACGCAAAAGAGGAAACCATCTGCATCCGCGCCTGCTGGCGCAGCCTCTGCTGCTGCTCGTCGCCGTGCGCGTCACCCACGTGATGGGCTCCAGACCGCGCGACACGCCGAACGGCCTTCGTCTCAAACGCCTGCGGGAGGGGGCCTCGGGAGGCCACCTCGGGAAGCCGCCTCGTGAGGCCACTCGGGAAGCCGCCTCGTGAGGGGACCTCGCGAGGCCGTTGATGGTGGTGCTGAGCGTGGCTTGCTACTCCCTGAGGAGGGGGCCTCAGGAGGCCCGGGCCCCATGAGGGGTCTTGGTGAGACACTTGGTGGAGACGGCCCACCGGGCCCACACTAGGCATTGCGCCCTGGGCCAAAGGCAGACGGGCCTGGATACCCCGGGTTCCATGGGCCCGACAGTAGCCCCCGGGCCCGCGGCGCGCACGTTCCCGCCTACAGAGGGGCGAAACGGCACGGGCCCTAACCGCCTGCGGCCAGGCGCGACGCGTGGCGCACGATGTGACGGTATTGGTTTTTAACGAAAGTTCAATGCCAATGGAGTTGAGTGGGAGGAAATCAATATCCCAAGACGAAGTTTGTTCCTCAACAAGAGAAGTATGATCCTACTTGTTTCAAGGGGACACAAGCTCAAGATGATCTTCCACCTCAAGACCCCAAGCTAAAAGGCAAGGACACGTTTCAAGAAGAGATTGACTCATTTGAAGGACCACCTCAAGCTTTGGTCAAGTGGGTTTCAAAGGCTTCATCAAGTTCTACTTCATCAATTGCTACTACAACTCCAAGGATTCCCATCAAGTTGATGTGGGTCCCAAAGAAGAAGAACTAGAGAGTTCTTGAGGGTGACTCTGCCAACAAACTTCACTCACATTCATTTATGGCAAGAGCTTGTGCAACCAACTTCAACATCTTACACTAGTTCATGGAGTCACAAACCCTCTTGTTGGTAAGGCAAGGGACAAGGTATTCAATGCATTCATAGACATCATAATGTGTGCATTTCACTCTATGCCTATGGATATTCTTGTATGTTCCTTGTGTGGGACTAACCCATGTAGGTATTGAAAGTGCAAAACTCCAAGGATTGCTCCCAACTCTTGATGGTCTACATCAACATTGAGCATCCACATCTACAACATCTACATGAAGTCAACATCGACAAAACCCAAGGTTAGTTCATCCCTCCTTGGGGGGATATCACATCTAGGGGGAGCTTTACTCTAAGACTTGAGTCAAAGCAACTCTAATGGTGTGAACACATAGATGCTTTATGTAAAAGTGGTAACCCCACTTGTGCTTAAACGATGATTATGACCTGTGATCAATTGTTCTCATTTGGCTCCTAAGTCAATATACTCATATATAGATGACTATGTCATCGCCCATTGCTTGATAGTTACTAGAATTGGTTGTGCATGTTTGACACGTATTTCATTTGCTATCTTATTGTGTGATCATTGAGGGTGTCCTGGACTAGGGGGTGCTCGGGCTGCCGGCCTATCTCTCGTAGGCCCGGCTGATGGGCAGCTCTCTACTCGTCGATGGAAGGCTGGATTGTGGGCGACCACATACACCAGAAGGAAACCACCGAAGACTTGGCGTCTCCTCCAAGCAATTAGTGGCGTAGTCGGCATGTTTATCCTCTGATGGTAACCGATAGTGTGTAACCCTAGGTCCCTCTGGTGTCTATATAAACCGGAGGGTTTAGTCCATAGAGGATCATCATATCATATCAACTGCCTAGGGTTTAGCCCATCCGATCTCGAGGTAGATCAACTCTGTAACCTCCGTACAATCTCATCAATACAATCAAGCAGGACGTAGGGTTTTACCTCTTCGAGAGGGCCCGAACCTGGGTAAATCGCTGTCTCTACATTCCCTGCTACCCATCTATTCCTAGATCCACACTTTGGACCCCCTACCCGAGATCTGCCGGTTTCAGTACCGACATTGGTGCTTTCATTGAGAGTTCCGCCGTGGGTCACCAAGGATCAATGGCTCGCCTTCTCATCAACGATGGGATCCGCAGCGGGGACATCTTCGTCCCCGGACAGCTCTTCGAGTTCGGCAGCATTGTACTGCATGCCGACCCGACCGGTCACCTTGACCAAGTCGACAGCTTCGCCCCTGAGCAGGAAATCAGATTCGGCAGCCTGGAGTACATCGCCGATGCTCGAGGCGATCTGGTCTTCACTGGGTTCTCTGCTTTACCCGAGAAGCCTACCAACCCCGAGGCCTTGACCTCGGATTCTCTCCCCATCCCTGTCTGCGGGCTGGGCCTCAGTTCAGATCTGGCCTTGAGTTCGGATCCAACCCCAGCTCTAGAAAACCAAGGGTCACCCTTGGCCGAACACACTCCCAGTATTGGCGCGCCGGAGCTCAACTCCGATGGCTGCCCGAACATAGATCCGGTGGACCTCTCGTTTTTAAGCAAGTTGTTAGATCGGATCGAGAAGATGAATATCGCGGATGGCCCGTCCTCGGACCAGGATCAGGTCGGACGGGAGGCCAGCCGCGGGGAATTTTGCGTCCCACCCACCACCCACTTGGTAGCCATTGTCGAAGATTTAACCGACATGCTGGACTACGCCTCCGAGGAGGCTCACGACATGGACGAGGATACCGATGTCCCGCCTTTTACGGCTCCTTCCCTTGCCACTTCCAGCACCGGAAAGTGGACCGCCACCTCCACCTATGACGTTTACATGGTCGATACCCCCATGAAGGACGGCGAAGCGACCAAGGAAGACGGCGACGATCCAGCCGAAGAACCGCCCAGACGCCGACGACGGCGAGCCAGAGGGCGAGGAAAGGGCAAGGAAAATCACACAGATACAAACGGCACCGGAGATAACGAGACTGCGGACAACTTGGGGGAGCTCGGCGACAACACCCCCGAGCAGCACCATGATGCCCCTGAAGGGCACGAGGGCCAGGGTGACCCCGAGGACCTCGAGGATTTCGAGGACAGTAATTACCTCCCTCCGTCCGAAGAGGAGGACAGCCTCGGACCCGAAGACTTCATTGTCCCATAGGATCCCCTGGAGCAAGAGAAATTCAAGCGGCAGCTCATCGCCACTGCCCGAAGCTTGAAGAGGAAGCAACAACAGTTAAAAGCTGAACAAGATACCCTCAATGATAGATGGACGATGGCCTTAGCTGCCGAAGAAGGCCTTGACGATCAACGTCAAGGTCAAAACAAGAGTTATCCATGGAGGTGCCTACTCCTAGAATTTGAGGATGAGGCCCTTGAGCCCATGCCTCCCAGACGAACTTACGCAAGCCAGCCCAACCGGCCCCCTCGAGGACGGGATAGGCCGGCTGTGGAAGCCGAACTCCCACCCGTGCCCCCTCGAGGATGGGACAAAGCGGCCGAGGAGGCCGAGCACCCACCCGCGCCTCCTCGCCGAGCAGGCAAAGACCCGGTTCAACCGGACGACCGATACGATCTGCGCCACGACCTGAACGCCAGAGGGATCCAGTCAAGATCCATCTATGGATCCACAGGACATGCGCCCGCTGGACAGGACGGATACAAAGCCTGGCGCGACAGGAACGATAGAGCTCGGGAACAGCACCGCACCAGGATGACAACCGATCACCGGCGCGATGTGGCTCGGGCCAGGGGTGCCGCACACCCAATGTGTTTCACTGATGAGGTGATGCAGCATTAGTTCCCCAAAGGGTCCAAACCCGTCAATATAGAATCCTACGATGGGACAACTGACCCAGCCGTGTGGATTGAGGATTTTCTTCTCCACATTCATATGGCCCATGGAGATGACCTCCACGCCATTAAGTACTTACCGTTGAAGCTCAAGGGACCAGCAAGGCTCATGGTTGAATAGCCTACGCGAAAACTCCATCGGGAGCTAGGAAGAGCTCGAGGATGCATTACGAGCTAACTTTCAAGGCACCTATGTTCGGCCATCGGACGCCGATGACTTGAGCCATGTCATTCAGCAGCCCGGGGAGTCAGCCCTACAATTCTAGAACCGGTTCTTGACCAAGAAGAACCAGATCGTCGACTGTCCGGATGCCGAAGCGATCGCGGCATTCAAACACAGTATCCGGGACGAGTGGCTCGCCCGCCAGCTCGGCCAGGACAAGCCAAGAACAATGTCGGCCCTTACCTCCCTAATGACCCACTTTTGCGCGGGCGAGGATAGCTGGTTAGCTCGTCGAAGCAACCATCCCGAAGACCCTAGCACTTTAGAGGCCCAGGATGGGAACGGGAAACCCCGGCGCAATAAAAATAATAATCGCCGGCACTCAAACCACGGCGGTGAAGCCGATGACGCAACAGTAAACGCCGGATTCAGCGGCTCGAAGTCGGGACTGCGGAAAAAACCCTCTAAAGGGAACCGGGACGGCCCGTCTGCACTGGATAGAATATTAGATAGGCCCTGCCAGATTCACGGCACCTCGGATAAGCCTGCCAACCATACCAATAGCAATTGCTGGGTAATCAAACAGGCCGGCAAGATCACAGCCGATGAACAGGGCAAGGGCCCCCGCAGTGAGGACAACGATGAACCTCGCGGGCCGAACAATGGAGGCCAAAAGCAGTTCCCTCCAGAGGTCAAAACAGTGAACATGATCTATGTCACGCATATACCAAAGAAGGAGCGAAAACGCGCACTCTCGGATGTCTACGCCTTAGAGCCGGTAGCCCCGAAATTCAACCCATGGTCGGCTTGCCTGATCACTTACGACCGACGAGACCATCCGACCAGTATACGCCATGGAGGAACGGCGGCTCTGGTGCTCGACCCCATTGTGGACGGATTTCACCTCACCAGGGTCCTTATGGACGAAGGTAGCAGTCTCAACCTGCTTTACTCAGATACAGTGTAGAAAATGGGTATCGACCCGTCAAGGATCAAACCCAGCAAAACCACCTTTAAAGGTGTAATCCCGGGTGTCGAGGCACACTTCTCGGGATCTGTAACATTGGAAGTAGTCTTCGGCTTGCCCGATAACTTCCGCTGCGAGGACTTGATCTTCGACATTGTCCCCTTCCGCAGTGGTTATCACGCACTCCTCGGACGGACTGCGTTCGCCCGCTTCAACACCGTCCCGCACTATGCGTGCCTGAAGCTCAAGATGCCAGGACCAAAGGGCGTTATTACCATCAACGGTAATACCGAGCGCTCGCTCCGAACAGAGGAACACACGGCGGCTCTAGCCGCCGAAGTCCAAGCCACCGAAGAAGCGTCGCAAGTCCAGCTTCCTGCCAAGACACTGGATGCATGCAAAGGTCCCGAGCTACAACCTCGGTCCCGAAACCCTCCCATACTCACCCCAAATAGGGGCACGCGCCCCACAACACGGGCCACCTAGTCGCGAAATACGTACCTCGAGTGCATAATTTCGCGCTCAAAATTCCATGGGCAGTTGTGGGGACACATGAAATAAAGCCCAAGAGCTCGGTTCGACCGCGCAATGGCCAACAGATGTCTTCAAACCAACATATACAACGGGCACCATCTAGGGCCTGATCAGCGTCAAACTGATATACCACGGCGACTTCTCAAAAACCTTCCCCAAGGGCTCGTCTGCCGAACATTACTACTCCGCCGAACATATGGTCGACAGCTTCGCTCACACGGAAGCTTCTTAAAGAGCAAAGGCGCAGACGTGCAGCAGGGCGTAGTAGGGATGTCAAACCACTCATGAAGGCCCTGTGTAAACCTTTACTCTAATGTATTTATTTCTTCACAAGTATCTATCAAAGTTACTTTGGCAATCCGGATTGTACAGTTGGACGTCACATATTCAAAGGAAATAAAGACCAATTTCTCTCCGGTAATTGTGCAGCCATTCGTGTTGCATATTCCTTTCCGCTTTTTCAGGCCAAAGTAAACTATCACGATACGTCCTTTTTTTAGTAACCGGCTAATAGACCGGGGGCTCGAACATAAGTCTTGCCTCAAACTTTATCCCAGCACCTACTTTTATGTGCTCGGCGTCATGGATATTGCACTATATGAATCAGTTCCGAATTGCGTCTTTGGTCAATAGTTGGGTTGCCCGGCTCCTGTGTTTACCCTCTTACATTCCGCACTCTTCGGCTAAGAGGGTAAAGGGACAACCACTGCGATTGTACTTCTAGCTAGCCTGGTTAAGTACCTTAGTGGAGAAAGCCGAAAACTGACTGTCACAATAAGCGAGAACTGATCGGCGATCCAATGACTCATGTCAAACCAAAAATCGTTGGAGGTTAATCCGTGTTAAACGAAGGGTTCTCTGTTACGGAAACCATGTGATGATGGTGTCAACCGCGGCTCGTCCGAATATCACAAACACTGGGGGCTAGTCACCAGCCCCCGCAGTCAAGCTCCTATGGCTAACTGAAAGCACTAAAACCGCATAGTCTGATTGCCTTGTTTTCCGTACATACAACCGCCTCCGGGCACCGAGACGTCGACTAAGGGTTAAGATGTAACGAGGAAACACCCCAGGCAGTATTTGCACTGGGGGCTGAAGCCGACGACTGGTAACTTTCAGTTAAGAAACGGCCGCACAGGAGTCAAAATTAACATAGCAGACAATATATACAGCCAACTTAGTGCATTCTGCGTACAACAGAAGGTTTTTAACTCCTCGGATACAAAGGAAACCTACTTTACTCATAAATTACATCTTTTGAGCATTGGGCCTCTACTGCCCGAGCACCATCCATCACGATGGGAAAGTATTGCTCGGGGCGCCTATGCTCTTTCCCTGGCGGCGGAGGTCTGGTGGCCATCTCGGCTGGCTTTATCTTCAGCCAATGTACCATTGTTTTACCGAAGCCAATCCGAGCCCCCTCAATGCATGTGGAGCGCTTCCAGGCATCGATCTGGGGAGCGGCGTCGTACAGTCTCTGCACCAGACCGAAGTAGCTGCTCGGCAGCAGCTCCGTCGGCCATAACTTGACGCAGAGGTCCTTCATCACCGGCTCCGCCATCCGATGCAGCTCCATCAGCTGCTTCATCTGGTTGTTGAGGAGGGGAGGGTGTTCGGGCGCTTGAAATTGCGCCCAGAATAACCTCTGTTCGGCCCGACCCTCCAGGGCGGCGAAGAACCTCGCCGCGTCAGCCGCACTCTTCGGGAGGTCCACGAAGGCTCCTGGGCAACGCCATACTCGCGTGAGCAACGCGAACTTATTACCTCCAAAGATACTTTGCAGCAAGTACGGCTTACCGTCCGCAATGAGCCGGACTTGGCGGAGCTCCTTTTTGTAGCCGCGCGCCTTTGTCCGCGCTTCCTTGGCCACCGCCGTCAATGAGGCTAGCTCGGCGGCCTGCTCCTTATTCTTCTACTCGAGGGCCTCAGACTTTGTGACAGCATCCCTAAGCTCTTGCTTCACTTCCAGCACCCTGGCCTAGTGCTTCTGGCTTGTGGTTCGCTCCACAGCCAGTTCGGCGGACGCTTTCTCGGCCGCCGACCTCTGCTCCGCCGCTTCCAGCTGAGTCGTCTTTAGTGCGGCCTTGAGGTTTTCCACCTCTGCGGAGGCAGTTGTCGTAACATGAGTGAAATCCATTAGGATACTTCGAAACCTGCTTACAAGACAACGGCTGTATTCAACATTACAGCTCGGTCTTACCTTGCGCCTCGTCGAACCTCTTGTTCACCAGGCTCAGGTCGTCCTCGGAGATCTTCGGCTTCCGATTCAGCTCGGCCAACTCTTCGGCATCGGCAGCTGCGGCCGCAGATGATGCCTGTGCATTATTCTACGCACGTTAGTATCCGGGATATTGATTTTCGATCCTCTGACAGGCTTTGCTCAAGCCAGTCAGCGTCTCGGGGGCTACTGTGTATGAGGCTATACATTTACACAAAGGAATTTTTCTAAGGGAAAAGCATTACTTCGCTCACCTTGAAGCCGGTAAGAAGGCCACTAAAGGCCTCCTTCAGTCCGTTATCCACGGACCGAAGATTTTGCAACATCGCGCCCATAAGGGCACGGTGCTCTTCGGCGATAGAGGAGCTGGTTAGAGCATCCTCCATCTCGTCCGGCCACCCGGTCGACGCCTGCTCTGGGGCGGGTGGGGGTGGCGGCGGCGCTTCGGCTCCTTCCCTCTCGAAGTCCGGGGCGCCGGACTCTGGACGCCTTGCCATCTCCGGAGTCGTCCTCGGAGAGAGCTCGGCTTGTCCAGGCTCCTCCTCTTTGTTCACCAGAGGGGCCCTCCCCTCCTGGTCTTTGGTGACCGAGGTGTTCACCTCAGCCATGATAGTGTCGCCACCTCCCCCTGTATGCGGCATGGGAGGGGTCCTCCTCGACAGGACCTCCTCAGCCTCCTCGACGATTGGGGGAGGCGAGGCGCGGGATTCGGTCCCGCTCTCCGCTAGCGCCGCCGGTGGAGAATCCCCCTCCGAGACTCGGTCCGTGGGGAGATCGCGCAGCGGGCTACAAAATTACAAACGGAAACGTGATCAATATCAGACCCAGCTCGGCTAAGGATGGTCAAGCGGTTACTAGAATGCGTACCTTTGAGCCTGTGGCTTGGCCTTGGGGATCCTCCGAGGAACCTCGTTGGAGGCCTCAGAGTCCTCGGCAGAAGCCGAGCTATCACCGGACAAGGCCACCTTGGCCTTGGACGGTCTTTTGGGGGCAGGTCAAGGCAGCTCCTCCTCGACGTGTTCGAACGCCGCCCTTTTCCCTGTTCGGGAGGAATCGTCTTCCTCCTCTTCTCCTCCCTGCTCCTTCTCCTCCTCTTGTGCGGAGGGAGCATGGGTGTCCCCAGATCGGGTGTCCGGGGGTCCTCGGGAGCGGAGGCCCTCTCTGGCCTCCCTCTTCTGGTCCTTCTTCTTCTCCTTCCTCTCCGGCGCCTCATATGGCTCCATGGCCAACATGGCCATCACTAGGGGCGTCCTGGGTCCCTCTGGCAGCAGCGCTGGACTGTCAATCCGCTGGGCCTTCTTCAGCCAGTTCTGCGGACGGGAAGTGAAACAGCTAAGTACCTTATCGAAAGGGAATAGTTCGGATATGAGAGTAAAATTAGTCATACCTCCCGTGGGGGGTTTGCGGCATCAAGGCCGATGTCCTCCTCTACGGCCGGCCACTCCTTCTGCGGCTTGAATAGCACCTTCCATAGTTGAGTGTGGGAGGTGCGGAAGAAGCTGCGCACGGTGGCCGGGTCTTCGGGCTTGTAGGCCCACATGGGGGAAGCCCTGTCTTGGGAAGGGAGGATTCGGCGGCCGAGCATGATCTGGAGCACATTGACCAGCTCAACGCCCTTCTCTATCATTTTGGCGATCTGGCTCTACAGCAGCACCACCTCCTTATTCGGCCCCCAGTCGAGGCCCTTTTTAGTCCATGAGACCAGCCTTGTAGGGGGTCCGGATCGGAAGGCCGGAATTGCCCCCCAGTCCGCGCTCCTCGGCTCGGTGATGTAAAACCATTCTCTCTGCTAGACCTTGAAGGTCTCGATGAAGGTGCCCTCAGGCCACTCCACTCGGGGAAGCTTGTTGACCATGGCGCCCCCGCAGTCCGCCGGCTGACCGTCGATGATCTTCGGCTTGACGTTGAAGATCTTCAGCCACAAGCCGAAGTCTGGCCGAACCCGGAGAAAAGCCTCACAGACGATGGTGAAGGCCGAGATGTGGAGGAAGGAGTTCGGCGCGAGATCGTGGAAGTCAAGCCCGTAGAAGAACATGAGACCCCTGACGAAGGGGTGGAGGGGAAATCCCAAACCTCGAAGGAAGTGGTGGATAAACACCACCCTCTCGCCCTGCCGCAGCATGGGGACGACCTGGCCGGCCTCTGGAGCATGGTGGGCGACGTTGGTGGGGACATATCCCACGCCCTTCAGCTCCATGATGGCGCTCTCGGTGACGACGGACGCCTCCCACTTGCCTTTGGACCCAGAGCCCGCCATTGCTAGATCGAACGGGCGGCTGGAAAGGTTCTTGGAAGGGAGAGCGGATCTGGGCGCTGGAGCTCAAAAGATGGGGAAGGCAATGGCGAAGGGAGGAAATAGGAGCGTACGAAAGGAACGAAGGCTGTGCCCCTTTAATGGGCTATAAAACCCACTGTCCCTTTACTGCGCCGCAGTCCTCGCCATTTCCCCATGTAACCGAGCCATTATGCGCGCATGGGGTGAGGTGGATTATTGATCATATCCCTTGAAAACAGGACACGATCTCCATATTGATGGGACGTTCCAATAAAAACTGCCTCGAACCGCGAATCGAGTTTTTCATAAACCAACTCGCGGTCCTGGCAAGGTGTGACCCTTCGATAAAAGTTGTCAGATGAGGACACTGTTCACACCAAAGCGACTAACCTTCGGGGCTAAGTTGTTAGTATACTTCATTGCCAAGGTATAGTTCGGCGCATATGCGACCAGGCAATGCTTGAGAACACAATTCGGAGTGATACAGGCCTGTTACCGGTGTCACGGAAGAAAGGGAACTGGTCTACAAAGATGATGATGTCCGGCACCTACCTCGGCTTCGAAGACTAGTTCGGGGGCTACTGAGGGTGTCCTGGACTAGGGGGTGCTCGGGCTGCCGGCCTATCTCTCGTTGGCCGGGCTGATGGGCCGCTCTCTACTCATCGATGGAAGGCCGGATTGTGGGCGACCACGTACACCAGAAGGAAACCACCGAAGACTTGGCGTCTCCTCCAAACAATTAGTGGCGTAGCCGGCATGTTTATCCTCTGATGGTAACCGACAGTGTGTAACCCTAGGTCCCTCTGGTGTCTATATAAACCGGAGGGTTTAGTCCGTAGAGGATCATCATATCATATCAACTGCCTAGGGTTTAGCCCATCCGATCTCGAGGTAGATCAACTTTGTAACCTCCATACAATCTCATCAATACAATCAAGCAGGACGTAGGGTTTTACCTCTTCGAGAGGGCCCGAACCTGGGTAAATCGTTGTCTCTATGTTCCCTGTTACCCATCGATTCCTAGATCCACACTTCGGACCCCCTACCTGAGATCTGCCGGTTTCAGTACCGACAAGCATGTTGCTATGCATATTTCTCATTCGAGGACATCCATTTGTAGTTTGATTGATTTGGTTTTATTTGGCCAAATGGATGTACAAGAATGCCTAAGTACCCTCTCTAGCTATCTATCTCAACTTGTCTAAATTCTTTCTTGCTATATCACAAAAACTTGTACAAGTCTCTTTCAGACCCTTCGGGTGAGGAGCACTCAGAGCCACCGATCGGCTTAGGGCTGACCTCCAAAACCTTCTAAGTGTCTTTCGGATTGACAAACTCACAAGCATCCGGTCTCATCGAAAACACATGGACTGATCTGATTTTCAATCTTGGAGAGACCGATTTAAAACTCTCGGTCTCACCGAAGCGATGTACTCTCAGCAGTTATTCACTTCGGTGCCACCGATTGATTTCGCTCGGTCTCACCGACAGCACATGGGTATATATATGTCCGCGACTCGTACGTTGAAAATTTCTTCAAACGTCCCGTCCTCGCACCCCATTGCTGCCATCGCCCAGGTCTTCGGATCATCGCCTTCGTCTCCAGTGCGTCCTCGCCGCCGGATTCTGCAATCTCCTCCGCCGTTGCGGCCGTAGAGGATCTCCACCAAGTTAGGGTGAGATTCGATCCTCTAGTGCTTCAAATTTCCAATTCTATGCACTAGAGTTGTTGCGCCCGCAATATTCACACGGATTGAGATTTCTATTCCAGAAAATTCCGTAGAGATAGATTTGAGCAAAATTTTAGGTTTAGGGTTGCGCAGAGATCATCTCGGACAGACCGAATAGGAAGAATTGGACTCACCGATACGGCCTTAGGCCATTGCATGCTGTGGATCTTGGTGCCACCGAGGGATATAGATTAGTGGATCTGAGTCTAAGGTTTCAGTAGAACCCTAGCTTATCGAAGAGACCGAAACACATCTTGGTCAGACCGAGACTGTGTGGCAAACTCTCTGTTACAGCTTTGGTACTACCAAGATTACCTTCTCGGGCTTTCCGAAATCATTTCCGTGAAAACATAAAACTGAAGTTTTTACTCAAAAGTTTGTCAAAATACTGTGTTTTTGTGATGCTCATCTACTCCACTCTACCCCATCTACTTCATAGGTGCAGGTGTCAAGATGTCTGATTCCAGTGACAGCCAGAATAGGTCAGAGCAGGAGGCAGAGCTGAGTGCAGGGTCAAGTCCTGAAGCAAGTTTCTATGAGGGAGAAAGAAGCTCACCAGACTTGCCAAAGGCAGCCACCAGGACAAGGAAGAAGAAGAATTCAGATGATGAAGATGAGAATTTTGCTGCTGAGGAAGCAATCTCAAAGAAGAAGAAGAAACTAGCTATTGTTGCCAAGGAGTATGGCACCAAGAAAGAGAGAGGTACCACAAGAAAAGTTCCTGCTTCCACAGTTGCCAAGAGAAACATCACTCCAGAGAATCCAGAAGGATCTCAATAGGCCCCTATACAGTCAAAGCCTAAGACAGCAGGCAAGAAGAGAGAAAGGAAGCAAACTTCTCATGTGATTTTTAGGCCTACATCCATGAGAAGGGATGATGCAACAGATGAGGAAGAGCAAGTTGAAAATCCTCCTCCTCCCAAGCAGCAGAAGCTTATGGGAGATGCTATCAAAACAGCTGCTCCTTCTAAGGCCAAGCCTGCAGCTGCAAAACCAAAGAGAACCACCAGAGATGTTCCAGCCAGTGAAAAGAACAAGGCCCCAGTGCTTGAGAGAGAAGCAGAGGAAGATGAAGAAGCCCCAGTGCCCATGAAGCTAAGGCCCAAGTTGCCTGAACATAATGATGCTCACCCAGTTGCTGAGAACATGAAGAAGAGGAAGGATGCAGGTCTCAGAAAATGGAGGGAATCAGACCCTTACTCCATCAGAAGGAGGACTGCAGTTGACTACAGATTTTACACCAAAGAGCAGCAAGATTTTTATGAGATAGTGTTGCTTGACAAGAAGCCTATTGTATGTGACATGAAATGGGTGGACTGGAAGTACATTGATGCAAATGAGGATCACTCCCCCCATGTTCATGAGGACTTCAGATCCATTGATCTTGATGAGTTCATTGGGAAGAAGCTGACCAACTGGAATGATGAGATGATTATGCAGTTCTACTCTACAGCTCACTTCTACCCCAATGGGAGGATTGTATGGATGACTGAGGGTATCAAGTATCAATCAAGTGTGCTTGAGTGGGCCACATTGCTTGGTGTGCCAGAAGCTGACAAAGATGACATTGATGTGTATGCAAAGTCCAAGATGGATCACAAATCTATGGCAAACTTGTATACTGCAATTCCAGAGAAGGACAAGGAGTCACACAAGCTTAGGCTCAGTGTATTACTTGTTGGCAGGACTTGCTACCTCCAACACCATCATGAGGCATACTTTGATGCCCAAGTCAGTAGATGACAGGATGATACGTGGTCATTCAATCAACATGCTGCATCACATAGACCAACATGAGAAGATCAAAGTGATGGATCTCATTGTAGAAACTATCAAGAGGACAGCAGCAGATCAGAAGAGGTCTTGTGGATTTGCCCCTCATATTCAGTTGCTCATCAATTCAAAGGGTGCAAACAAGTCTTTTCAGCTTGATCGTGAGCATTTGCCACTCAGACTTGAGTTCGAGGATAACACTGTTACTATGGATGCATCTCATCATACCTTAGCCGAAGCACAGGCTAGTGCAGAAGCAGCAAGAACTTCAGGGCCTAGTGCTCCACCTGCCCCAGTACTGAAAACCAAGGATCAGATACAACATCTTCTACAAGCTACTCAGAGAATTGAGAAGAGTTTGGCTGACATGGTTGCAAACCAGAAGAGCCTTGAGACAAAGTTTTATGATCTAGACATTAAGGTCACAGAGATTCAGACAGTTGTTGAGACTTTGAAGTCACAAGTGGATGAAGTTAGGAAGGGCACCGGCAGTGATGATGCAGAGCATCAGGGCATAGGTCTTCCTACGACTGCTCGGTTCTAGAGGATGCCCAGATTAGCAGCTATGCCAGTCACTTCCAGAGTCACTGTCTCTGCCCCTGCTGCTGCTCCCACTATCACACCTTTTGTTTCTCCAGTGTCTACACCTCCAGCTCCACGGACTTCAGCAGAGATCTTTGAAAATGCACTCATCTCTACTCCAACCACGTCTACGCACACCGGCGCTGCAAGTCAGAGGACTTCATCACCAGGAGCTACCGGAGATCGAGCCTAGAGCGACGATTAGCTCTATACATATTTGAACTTTTTGGTACTTGTTGCCAAAGGGGGAGAATTTTTATAGATCATTAGGCTTCGATAGAGAGAGTGCTTTGCTTTTTGTTCATTGGTTTTTATTGAGATACTTGCTATTTGGTTTATCGCTTTGTTTGATGCTTGTATGAGATACTACGTTATTGTGTGCTTGATCATACCGTACATTAATGCTATGCTTGCTTGAATATTCATTTGCATGCTCTTGTATGATCATTCACTTGTTTGATTGGTGATGAGTGCTAATTGCTATGCAATCTTATCATTTTGAGCGCTCCACCAAGATGTATGTGACATGGAAGAGTAACCCACTATCCTAATTGATTGTGCATTTGCATTCAAACGCAGATTTTAAATAATGCACAAATTTAGGGGGAGCTCTTACTTATCACATACTTCTCAAAGCGATGATGTATTTCATTGATTATATCTTTCGTCGAAGCTTTGATCTATATGTTGTCATCAATTACCAAAAAGGGGGAGATTGAAAGTGCAACTAATCCCCGGGTGGTTTTGGTAATCAATAAAAACATATACATTAATGATTGGCATGGCAAGGATTAATGGATGTGGACCCCTCAAAATGCTAAGGACAAAGATTGGCAAAGCTTCAAGACTCTACATTTTTGGTTAAGTGATCCAAGATCACATTGAGTCCATAGGAAAAGCCAATACTATTAAAAGGGGATGAAGTTTTGATTATGACTCAATTGCTCAAATGCTTAGTGATATTGCTCCAAAACTCTCAAAAACTTCTCCACTTCATTCCTACCCAAAACCCTAAAAGTTGATCTCGGTCCCACCGAAACATTCTTATCCGGACCCACCGAGATTGCTATCCACTATGCCACATGCTAAACCCTAACAGATCGGTGCAACCGAAATGGTTCTTGGTCCCACCGAGAAGGCTTGACCAACTTGCTGTAACGGTGTTACTTCACTTCGGAATTTCCGAGATGAAATTGTCGGTCTCACCAAAACCTGGTCTTGCCCTAGCCATTGCACTTTGGTCTCACCGAGACGTTTTGATCGGTCCCACCGAAAAGCCTAACGTTCATGTCTTTTAAACTAGTCGGTCTCACCGAGATTTTCATGTCGGTGTCACCAAGTTGGGTCAAAGACTTGTAACGGTTGGATTTTAGGTGAAGGCTATATATACCCCTCCACTACCCTCTTACCAAGTAAGAGAGCCATCAGAATGTGCCTATACTTCCACCATATGATTTCTGAGAGAGAACCACCTACTCATGTGTTGAGATCAAGATATTCCAATCCAACCATTTGAACCTTGATTTCTAGCCTTTCCCAAGTTGCTTTCCACTCAAATCCTTCTTCCACCAAATCCAAATCTGTGAGGAACTGGTTGAGTGTTGGGGAGACTATCATTTGAAGCACAAGAGCAATGAGTTCATCATCAACACACCATTTCTTACCTTTTGCAGAGTGTTGTTTCCTAGATTGGTTAGGTGTCACTTGGGAGCCTCCAAGATCATGTGGAGTTGAACCAAGGAGGTTGTAAGGGCAAGGAGATCGCCTACTTCGTGAAGATCTACCCTGAGTGAGGCTAGTCCTTCGTGGATGGAAGCCATGGTGGAATAGGCAAGGTTGCTTCTTCGTGGACCCTTCGTGGGTGGAGCCCTCCATGGACTCACGCAACCGTTACCCTCCGTGGGTTGAAGCCTCCATCAACGTGGACGTACGATAGCACCACCTATCGGAACCATGCCAAAAATCATCGTGTCTTCATTGCGTTTGAAATCTCGAATCCCCTCCTTTACTTACATGTGCAATGTTTTACTTTCCGCTGCTACACTCTTAGAATTGCATGTGTAGGGTGTTACTTGACTTGGTGTACTTGCTAAAATCTGTTCACAACTAAAATTGGGAAAATGACAGATTTTTATTTACTCAAGTAGTCTAATCACCCCCCCTCTAGACATACTTTCGATCCTACAAGTTCCCGTTGTTGCTGCCCGCTCGTACGCCCCACCCTAGCCGGTGGGTTGGCTGTGGATGAACAGTACCCTGGCCGTGTGAAGGTGGTTGGCGCTAGATGAATAGGACCCCGAGGAGAGGTTGCCACACCCCAGCCGGTTGGGGGTGGATGAATAGGACCCCGTGGAGGCTGGATGAACAGTAGCCGGTGGAGGCTGGAGGAAGTCGACGGTGGATGAACAGTAGGTGGTGGAGGCTGGAGGAGGTCGACCGTGGATGAACAGTAGCCCCGTGGAGTCCCGTTTTGCGGTACGGCACAGCCCTCCCGATGAACGGGACCCCCGTTTGGACCATAGGCAGTTGGGGAGAAGTACGTTTCCTCCGTTTTGCTGTACGCCAGAGCCCTCCTGATCAACAGGACCCCGTTTCGACCATAGGCGCTCGAACAGAAGTCTGTTTCCTCCGTTTTGCGGTATGCCAGATCCCCAGCCGATGAACAGGACCCCGTTTTGACCGTAGGCGGTTGAATAGAAGGCTGTTTCCTCTGTTTTGCGGTACACCAGACCCCGAGTCGATGAACAGGACCCCATTTCGACTGTTTCGTCCAAGTCGGTTGGCTCCCGATGAACAGGATGCGTTCTGACCCATTTGCTTGGCTCCCGATGAACACGACGCTATTTCCTCCATTCTGACCCAGTCGGTTGGCAGCCGATGAATAGGAGGCCGTTGTTGCCGTCCGTTGCCTCTCCATGTACACGAGCCCTGGCCGTACGTATGCACGAGTACGCGTTCGAGACCCCGTCCGTATGTACGTACGTGGCCGTATTCTTTGTCGTGTGGCTGTACGTACGTGTACACGATTTAGACGGGACTGTCTGAACTGCCACATCAGGGGCTCTACTATGACACGTGCCGCTACTTACTCGGCCACGGTTCATCCTTGCAGAGAGACTGATCGACCAGTATGTACGTACACATTCGTGACTAGATAGACAACGCTACGTATGCTTCGACTTGGTGGGTCCCAGCTATCAGTGGATAAGGAGGCACATCCTTGCATGCAAAGATATAACTGGTGGGTCCAGCTGTCAGCCTCACCGTGCACAGTCCTCTTCCGATGGTTGTCGTTCATTGACCACGTTGACTACACCGCGCCGAGAGCACCAAGTCGGTGGATGACGGCGAGGCCTCGGAAGGGAACGACGTGGAGCCGGGGAAGACGCGGAAGTGGATGCCCACGCAGATGGGAGTATGAGGGTTGACTGGTTCGGCTGCGGTGTGAGCCTGCCATCGCTGGTGAATAACAGGGGATGTGAGTCGGTAGAGGGAAGGCCTGGCCAGAGGTGGGAGTAGGGTGGGGCGTTGAGGCCTGCGCGACAGCACAGCCGGCCATGGGAGGCAGGAGCAGGCGGTCCCGCCAGCGCTGGTTTGGGCGGCTGGAGCAAGAAGATTAGAGATTGAAGAAGCAGCACAGACGTTGGATTAGCATCCAACGGTCACCGCTGCAAGAATCGTTTGTTGACTATAAGCTGACAAAGCCCTGTGTACGCGTCAACTTAGTAGGCCCACAAGTCAGCATAACATATGTGGCGGACAGCATATAGCCCATTTTCTATTTTCCTAAATTTACAGACCATTTGCTAATTATTACGTAATTTATTGCAGCCCATATTATATTTTTGGAATACCTTACCATTTTCTCGCAAGGACAGGATTAAAAATTTCAGCGATATTTCATTGAAATTGCCTAACTATTTCTAATCCCGAAATTTTGAGCCCGATAAAAACTAAATTTAAAATATTTTTAAATTACGTTAAAATCCAATGAAAATTGAAATATCAAAAAATAAAAGAAAATCCGCAATTTGAAACTAATTGCCCATTTTCTTTGTTTTTATACATATACAGCCCATTTCATATTACTTATAAGATTTACAGCCCTTTTTGTCTGGGCAGGCCGAATGTATCCCTCGTCGTCTTGAAAGATTTGCAGCCCAGTAGGACGGAGAAAAAGAAATCGGCCTGTGTAGTCATTTTCACTGAGAAAAAAAACAGCTGGGCTCGTCATGTTGTAAACATAAAATAAAAGCCTAGGCTAGATGGGGCACAGACACTACACAACCCAGTTGATAACCTACTCCTTCTCAACAACAACAAAAAAACAACAATAACAAAACTGCTCGAGCAACTGTGTCCCACGTGTCAACCGCTCCATGTGCAATTCTCTCGTTTATTGACTACGTTGACAATGTCGTAGGTCCCAGATGTCAGCAAACCATTAGGAAGAAGCATTTATTTCATGCAATAAGGAGGAGCTTCCTTGCGTGCGAAGATGTAGCTGGTGGGTCCCAGCTGTCAGGGAGTGGAATCATTTTTCTTCCGCATAATAAGGAGGCACTTGCTTGCGTGCGACCATGGACCTCGTGGGTCCCAGCTGTCCGCCTATCCAGTTACAGTCCTCTTCCGATGGCTATCGTTCATTGACCACGTTTACCACGCCGTGCCAAGAGCACCAAGGCGGTGGACGACGGCTAGGGAGGGAACGACCCGGAGCCGGGGAAGACTCGGCAGTGGATGCCCACGCGGAGGGGAATACGAGGGTTTACTGGCTCGACAGCGGTGTGAAGCTGCCGTCGCCAGAGAAGAATAGGAGGTGTGGGTCTGTAGAGGGATGGCCTGGCTAGCGATGGTGGTAGGGTGGAGCGGTGAGGCCTGCACGGCAGCACATCCGGCCATGGATGGCGGGAGCAGGCGGTCACGCCGTCGCTGGTTTGGGCAGCTGGAGCAGGAAGATCAGAGATTGAAGAAGCAAGCCGGCCGTTGGATTGACATCTAACGGTCTCACGCTGCTAGAGTCGATTTGTTGACTAAGTTACCATAGCCCTGCATACGCGTCAACTTAGTAGGCCCACAAGTCAGCCTCCAAATCTGGTGGGACCCAGCTAGCTTGGGGAGGAATTATTTTTCTTGCGCCTAATAAGGAGGCACTTCCTTGAAAAAGATGCAGCTGGTTGGTCCCAGCTGTCAGGCGGACGGAACTTTTTTTTCCGCGTAATAAGGAGGCACTTCCTTGAAAAAGATGCAGCTGGTTGGTCCCAGCTGTCAGGCGGACGGAACTTTTTTTTCTGCGTAATAAGGAGGCACTTCCTTGCGTGCGAAGATGTTGTTGGTGGGTCCAACCTGTCAGGGGGAAGAATCATTTTTTTCGCGTAATAAGGAGGCAGTTGCTTGCGTGCGGCCATGGACCATGTGGGGCCCTACTGTCAACCTCTCCACCTACATCCCTCCTCCGATGACTGTCGTTTGTTGACCACATTGACCACGCCACGCCGAGAGCACCAGCGTGATGGACGATGGCGAGGCCTAGGAAGGGAATGACCCGAAGCCGGCGAAGACACAGCAGTGGATGCCCACACCGAGGGGAGTACGAGGGTTGACTGGTTTGGCTGCGGGGTGAGGCTGTCGTCGCCGGAAAATAACAGGAGGTGCGGGTGGGTAGATGGATTGCCTAGCCAGCGGTGGGAGTAGGGTGGGCCGATGACGCCTGCGCGGCATCATAGCCGGCCACAGGAGGAGGGAGCAGGCAATAAAGCCGGCGCTGGTTTGGGCGGCTGGAGCAGGAAGATCAGAGATTCAAGAAGCACGACGGCTGTTGGATGGACATCCAACAGTCAGTGCTGCTAGAATCGTTTGTTGACTATAAGTTGACAAAGCCTTACATAGGCATCAACTTAGTCGGCCAACAAGCCAGCCTTGAAATCTATGGCGTGTGCAGCCCATTTGCTATTATTTACAGTTTAAAGCCCATTTGCTAATTCATATGGAATTTATTACATCCCATTTGCCATTTTTAGAATTGCTGGCCATTTTCTGGTCAGGACGAGGGTTAAAAAATTGCTAAACAATATGAGAAATTTTCAAAATTTCACATATTTTTGCTGGGGTCCGAACTATTTTTAATCCCAAATTTAGGAACGAGATTAAAACTAATTTAGAAAAATGATAAAATCCTATGAAATATAAAATCTCAATGAAGAAAAAAACAAAATATGAAACAAATTGCCCATTTGCTGTGTTTTTTTAACATTTGCAGCCCATTTCATATTACTTTTATGATTTACTACCCATTTTCTGGCCAGGCCGAATGCATCCCTCCTCGTCTTGAAAGATTTGTAGCCCAGCAAGTCGGAGAAAACAAATAGGCCTAGGTTGGGTATTCTTCAAAAAATGGTGGGCTACCCATTTTCCCAAAGAAAAAACAGCTAGCCTAGTCATGTTGTTAGACGGGCCAGAGACACCGCACAACCCAGTTTATACGCTGCTCCGTCTGAACAACCAAAAATACTGCTAGAGCTGCTGGATCCCAGGTGTCAGCCGCTCCTTATGCAATTCTGTCATTAATTGACTATACGTTAACAATGATGTCGGTCCCAGATATCAGCAAGGTGGATATGATTAAAAAAATTGAGGGGTGGATCTGAGTAGTAAGGAGGCACTTGCTTGTGTTCGGCAGTGGCCCTGGTGGGTCCCTACTGTCATACTCTCAAGTACAGTCCTCCCCCGATTCACCATGTTGACCATGTTGACAATGCCGGACGGCAGCGCCGCAGTGAGCGCACCAAGGTGGAGGACGATGGCGAGGCCTCAGACGGGAATGAACAGGAGCCGGGGAAGATGCGGCAGTGTGGTCGTAGGCGGTGGGGAGTACGAGGGTTGACTGGTTCTAGTGCGGGGTGGGCTGCCGTCGCCGAAGAAGAATAGGATGTGTGGGGGAGTAGAGGGATGGCCTGGCCAGCATTTCATGGTACGACAGGGCGGCGACCCCGGCACGGCACCGCAACCAGCCGTGGAAGGCGGGAATAGGCCGTCCCGCCGGCGCTGGTTTGGTTTTGGCGTCTGGATAGGTCAGACCCGAAAACTCAGCATGATCGATAATAAGAATTAATTTTATATGGCTACAACTTATTGTAAAATGAAGCCGAGCACTTTTTTTCTTTAGGTGTGAAGCCGAGCACATTCAAAAGCCCTGGAATAAAGTGGGGTCGCCACATGTGTTGGGCTGGGCTGGGCATTCTTATCAAAAAATAATGTTGGGCTAGAACTTTTTATCATAAAAAAAACTCAGCTTGTCAAAAAACTTGTGGTACTTGGGATTCAAATGGGAGACCTGGGCAGCATAATCCATAAAACATACAAATGCAACGGAAAAAAAATGTGATATTTATTACAACTTGCCGCTAATAATTGTTAGATGTTGACCATGTTGACTACGATTTGCATCGGCTTCAACCTGGTGGGTACCAAATAACAGTCCGCTGGTTGCAGGAAGAAAAGGGTGTGAGAAAAAAGACTGGTCGCTATCTTTGCCTAACAATAATATCGACTGAATGTAAAGATACTCTCATAGGAAAATAATATCCTCCAGTTAAAATCATACTTTTCAAATCATAAATTTAAACAACTTGTGCATGAACATTTAGCTTTATTTATTTATTTTGGGGAGCATGAGCATGTAGCTGGGCCGGATTCATGTTAGAGCCTCCCTCCCAGTTAATTATGGGCTCTTCTATTGGGCCTAAATCACTGGGCTGCATGTCCTCAACAAGTGGAAGATTTGTTCCCTAGAAAATATAGTATGTGCTACGTACGGGGCACTAAAGGATCAGAGCGTGCAACGACTTCCAAAACATTGTTTTTATCATTCTAACGCCACTATTTATTCAACCAAGAGACAAAATACATTACTCATTGTACATTGAAAACACCAGCAGCATCCATGGCTCTATATTATTTTAGTAAAAGGGGTTTGCCGCCAATTTTCTGTTAATAGAAACCACTAGAGGTTCACAGCAAACTAGAGCCCTACAAAGTAGCCTTGGGATTGAAGATACCACCAGGGGTGGGGGTGCAACAGAAGCAGTAAGCAGGCCAGAAGAGTATAGACGTAGCTCTCTCTTCCAACCAAGCATCAGCCAACATTACAGAAGGGCTACCAAAAAAACCAAGTGTATGCATCAAACTTAATAAAGATCCTACTACACCAAATGTACGCATCTAACTAACTGGCTCAGTTAGATGTTACTATTTATTAAGCTGTGGAGATTGGCTGAAGTCTTGAACTAGATGGGTGCCTGACGGGGGAAATTCCGGCCAGCAGGTCGAAGTCTGATACATGCGACCCTCTCTCCTACTTTGGGCTGTAGAGCGTGGTGGCACATATCAGGGTATGGTGCATGGAGAGACGCATGGTACGCTATGTACACACAGTTTTGCCTGATGAACAGAACCGCGCTGCCATCAGGATCCTTGACGTTGGTGATCTCCTGGTTTATTGGATAATTCAGTCCGAGAAACAGAGAGCGTGTGTCGAGGCTACTTACCGGCCTCCAGTCAAAAATTCCTGAAGGCCCAAAGAAGCTGGGATCCTGCTCAAAGACCATGCAGTGACTGTGATTGTATTCCATGAAACAACATGTCCGGTACGTGCAAACGATCATCAATTGTTTGCCATCGTCTAATCGAGCCAGGAACCACCTGCAACTGCCATGCCGCTTTTCTTTGAAAGGTTTTGGGATTAGGAAGGGTAGGGACACCAGGCGGCCTACAACAACATATCAAGTTGGAGTCTAATAAAAATGGGTTAGTACTGTAAATCTAAGAACAGCATGTTCAGAGCATGAATATTTTTTCAGTAAATGTTGACAGTAATATAAGCATGGGAAGGATGATTTGATTTCACCAAAATTCTACTACATCTGATCACCAATGTGAGTCGTTTTGGCAGTTCGAATTAAACTGTCAAAACGTCCATGTTACTAAACAGAGGGTGTATTTGACAGCGTGGTGTTAATTTCTAACAACAATGTCATGATTCTAACTCTTCTCAAACTATACTCTGACAATAGGAAGCAAGCCATATTGATATCATAGGAAATGAGGAGTAACATACTGCTGTAACAGCCATTTGTAGCGATGACTGGAGTAGACCAGCAATATGTCCAGCCATAGAAGGAGTCCACAGTGTAAATGAAGCCCATGTGTACAATGGCATCTGAGGGTCATGGAGGATGTATGATCCTGCGATGGACGTGGAGATTTATCCACTTACCGCAGTGACCTATCAGATAGGCGAGACCGTGGTTGAAGAACGCAATTAGCCTAAAGTATTTATAATTTGCAGATCTTGTGGGCACTTGGCAGATTACAACCTTGAGCAAATCAAACTTGGTATCATGTTGGCTACTGTAAGATTCCGAGTATTCTTGGCCGCGGTGCCAAAGCAGTGTAGTGTTAATCAAAGGAAGAGGTATCAATCGCCGGGTGTAGACCTCCACGAGCATCCACCTGCCGCATCCGTCGACGAGAAGCATCCAAGATGTGTTCATTCTGACCCAGTACATACCGTTAATGTAGTTGAGGGTTACGAGGATCAAATAGCAATCGAGAGGGTTGATGCTTGCCACCCTAGGATCCTTAAGCTGCGTGACACACCATTTCTGAAGATCAGGCAGCATCAGCAAGCAGGGAGCTGGCTTAAAAAGCTTCGACCTGAGGGCTTTGAGTAAATGGTACAGCCCCAATGAGCACGCGGCGAGTGGCATGGTACTGAGATTGCCCACACGCGAAACAATGAGTTTCATTACCTTTGTGGGGAGCGAATTCCAGCCACTCTTTTGGCGGATGCTGCTCGGTTCTGCCATTGTTAGTGCTTGGGTTTCGGAAGAGGGGGGGGCGCCTAGCAGGGATGGAAGATTGGACGATTATGTGCTGGCGAGGATGGAGAAGCGAATATGTGCTGCGGGAAGTGGACAGGTGATGATGACAATGTAACAGCAACACGCCGCTTGACTTACGAGACACATCCCAGCAGCGTAGGGTCATATCGATGCCAGACAACTTGACTGATTATAGTACTACTAAAATATATACTCCTATAAACTACAGTACCTACTATAGTGGAGTAGGGACTCTGCTCTACCGGAGCAGTATAGTAAATAGTACAAATTCAATGCCCGAGCGTGGAACTACTACGAACCACCATCGGTGCTAATGCCAATCTCCATCAAACATTCGTTGGGAGACATGGCAGTTGCAAACGCCCGCGTCGCAGTTACATGTGTAAAGGGTGGTAGTTTTGTCAAATACCATGGGCATAAAAAAACGCCACCGTTAGATGGAAATCTGGCGGTTACGTGGGCGTTCGCCAGGATTGGGCTCGTGGCGAACGTTCGCCAGGTATCATTACTAAAAAAAAGGTCAAAACAGCAGGGGCTAGAACTTGCACTGGGTGACCACTACCATTTTAGTACTACGTACGATCTACCGCTTCGTGTGCTACTCCTGCACTCCATGTGGCAGGCGTGACGTCCCCTACAGCCACTCCCATTTCATGGATGGCCTAGTCGATGCCTGCAAGGTGCCCTGCGTCTACAAGAGTTTCGGTTGCGAGAGGTCCGTCGCCTACAACTCGGTGGCAGACCATAGGTCCAGATGCGCGCACGCGCCCTGCTACTGCCATGAGTGCACGCCGCCGTTTGAGGGCTCACCGGCGAGCCTCGTGCATCACCTCACGGCACCGTCTGGCAAACACTCCTGGCCCGCGACGAACATCAAGTACAAGATGTGCTACCCATTTGCCGTGCCGGAGTCGCTGGAGGATCACCGCCACCATGAACTTTCCAGTAATATTATTTTTGCCAGGGCATATAACATACACTATTTTTTAACCCGAATCCAACATCAATTTTTTTGAATTGTTTGGATTGCTTACCACATGTGTCACGTCGTTCCGACGTCGAACTTATACTGGAGTACTATTTCCCTACTAGTTAAATTTATGGTAACAAATATTGGTCGAAAAGTCGAAATACGAGAGGTGCTAGTAAACCGGGACGGGAGTAGGAGTAGTACTAGAGTAGAGGGCGGCACTGCAGGGGAGTCTCACCCCGCTCGTGGCGCGGCAGTAAAGCCGTCATATCACAAAACCCCACCACTCCCAGTAATAAGTGGCCTGGTAAAATGAACGGACAAGCAACCATCATATCACTCCTGTCTTTATTGCATTTCATCTCTCCACATTTGCGGTCGATGCTAAAGCGGCACGCTCGATCCCTATCTACTACTAGTACTCAAGTTGGAATTGCAATTGCATGGCACAACTTCGTAGGAAAAAATATGACCGAGGGTGTACGAAGCGATTTGGGAGTAGTAGTAGTACTTGCAAAAAAAATATAGTGCGTATAGATTTTTTGAAAAGTCAAACTTTATAAACTTTGACCAAGTTTATATAGAAAACTACTTGTATCTATAATAGTCAATATATAAATTATGAAACTATGTGTTGTGATGAATCTAATGAAATATGTTTTGCATTCTAGATGCAAATATTTTTCTCCAAAAAATGGGTCAAATTTAGTGAAGTTTGACTTTTCAAAAATTCTATATGCACTACATTATGGAACGGAGGGTAGTAGGACACTCGTAGGAGTACGTGCTAGTACGTACGGTGTGCCGCCAAAGGCCACTACTCCCTCCCCGGTGCATAGGGCATAGATCAAATGTCTGATCTGCGGGATTCGCTTGAACAGTAGCTGTTGCATCCGTACTATTCTGGAACAATCACAAGGGCACTTGTCTGAAAAATTTGCATGCCTCCCGACCAGTGAGATATAACTACTATGATAGAGAAAAATATAGAGAGAGAAGGACGTAAAAAATCAAATGAGAATGAGTCCCACCATTTATAGCTCATCAGAAAACAATCAATGGAGTTTTCACTTCTCATTCTTGCATTTCTTTTGAATTGAATCATTTCACAAGGTTGTCTACTATTTTAGTACTAGTTGTCCAAGTGCATAAGCCTAGATATAGAGAGAGACGTGTACTAGAGAGAGACATGTACTGCGATATATAGTGTTGAACTTCGTGCTATGTACGTACTCTACTTACAAAAAGTAACAACCGTATGGATACAAAAGGTTTTCAAACTTGTTCCTTTTATACATAATTAATTAAGGACGCTAAAAGTCCTGAGCGTTCGGGATTTATCATTTCCGTCCCAATACCATAGTAAACTACGAGTACTCCTACCTACTAAAGGGATCACCTTACGACAATAAATTATTCCTAAGAAAAGCCACGATGCTCGCAGGAGTGCTTGTGGGGCGCCACGAGTGCCCTGGTGCGCGGCCGTTTCCCAACGCGGTGAGACAACACCTCTTCCTTGGCCTCGCAAGTCGCGAGGTGCTGATTAGCGGCTTGCCGGCAGGCGAGCGCGATCTCACCGGTCTGGTGATCCGGCGCCAACTGTTACTCCTCCTCGCTGGAAGCATGCACCCGATCGACGTACTGCCAAGCGTAGACGAGGCGCATCGACCTGACTGCACTCGGGGCTTTGGCACGGGCGTCCTCCGCCACCCACACGGCCCTCTCACGAGCCTTCTGCCAAAGAGAATTGCCTGACTCTCTCGGAGGCGACATAGGCTTGCCAGGCAGCATCCCTCGCGGCGCGCTTCTCTTCCTCGGCCTTCTTCTCCGCCTCTCTTTTGGCGCGCTCTGCCGGAGGCAAAGCCTCCCACAAGGCGACCTCCATTTCTTTCCATAGCTCCTCCAACCTGGGTGGCTTGGGGGCGCCGACGCATCCTTCGGTGCGCGTGGTGGCGAGACTGGGAACGCCGACGCGTCCACCTCAACGCGTTGCGGCGACGGCGAGGAGCGGAACGCGGACACGTCATCCTTGACTCGTGGCAGCGAGGAGCGGAATGCTGACAGGTCCTCCTTGAATTGTGGCGGCGAGGAACGGAACGCCGACGCGTGACCCTCCGCGTGGGGCAGTGAGGGGTGCCTAGGGCTAGGAAGGGGCGATGCCATGGTGGTCGACGGGTCCATAATTGAGAGGGAGGGCGAGGAGATGAATGTGAGCGTTCTTCGGAATGTCGTGGGAGGCGCATTATTTATAGTGAGTAATGGTAGACCTATGTAAGATAGGTTGCGTGATTAACGTAACAGCTAGGTGGGCATTTTTCTTGTTGGAGGAAATTAAGGGGGAGGTGGGGGGGGGGGGCACCGAGCTGAATTCAGAGGGAGAGGTGGAGATGTTGCTGGTCACAACGGTTTAGGGTTTAGGTGATCTGCGATTTATTAGGCAGGAGGAGATTGGATGAGCACGGGAGGGAGAGTCAACAATCAGCTATATGAATTTGCCATGTCACTTATAGCCAACCTTATAGCCCACTCATGCAATGGTTAGTCATACTAGTATGCTATAGCATTAATATATGGCCCACATGTTTCTCTCACAAAGTGTGTTGGAGCTCGTGCTACAGTCGGCTGTAAGTTTGTAGCCCGCTTCTCTTCTCTCTCCTCTTCTCTCTCATCCAACTCAGCAAAAATATATTATTTAAAGTCTTACAGATCTGCTTGCATCACCTTATTGTACTTGCTCTCATGCATGCAGATTGTTTTCACACGGGGAGGACAGGTGGGACTGCGGGGGGGGGAGAAGGAGAGTCATGCAGCAGATTGTTTTCACACATGGAGAGGAAAAGATTTGGAGGCGAACGGGTTTCCTGGTAGGCCGAACGAGAAAAATGAATCGAGAGGGAGGTGGGCGCATGAGGCGGTAGAGTTAAACGAGGCGCAGTTTAATTACTACTGTACATCGCAACTAATAATTTAAGATTTTCTGAATTCTCTTAGAATATGTACAATAATGAGCTTATAGCCCGCTTATTACATGGCACTTTTGCCTATGTGGACTAGAGAGAAATGGAAAAATGGTGGGACTGGGCTCTCATGCAAGAGCCTAGCTATATGCGTACTCCTTGGCAAATGCAAGAAATACGAAGAACGAGATAGAGAGAAGGTAAAAAAAAAACTCTTATAGCCAACCTTATAGCTAACCTTGTTGTATGAGTGACTATAAGTGATGACTATATATGACATGGCAACATCATATAGCCTAACGCACCCGGACGGAGGAAGTAGTACTCTGGTCTCGTGTGTAAGGCTCACTAGGAATCACATCGTGACCAAGGTGGATGACTACTGGCTAGTAGCGATTACTCGTCTCGTTCCTTTCCTCCAATCAAGATCCTGTTTGGTTAATTAAATAGAGTTTGTTTCCCATGATATGCATGCATGCAATTGTATTCTCACGGTGCGGTCAATGCAGCCCCCTCATGAAGACCAATGGAATTCCCGCCCGCTGTCATGCTAGTTGTTTCCACCAATGGAAAAAAGGAAAAAGGACCGGTAGAGAGTAATTAGCATGAGTAATTAGCATTAGCAGATGAGCCTAACAGAGAGGGTAAATCGGAAAAAAAATTGCTCATTTATAGCCATCCGAAGTCTCAAAGGGCACGACCACGCGAGCGAGGGACGGTCATGGGAGGCGTGACGCTTGACAGAATAAAGTCAAAGTTGCTTGCACACACCGGCATGGGTGCGAACACGCAGATCCTATACTGTCAGCCCTACGAAGTTGGTCTAGTAGACATGACATCTAGTGGGTCCCCCATAGTACTAGAGAACTCTTTGGGGGCATGCAGCTGTTTATCCACCGGGCAAGCCACTACCCCACGCCGTTCGCATGCCCTACTCAGTATTTTTACAATCGGAAAACCGCTAGCAGTTCGCTCCTACTCGTCCCCGTCCTTTAACATTACAGCAGTTCGCTCCCACTCGTCCCGTCCTTTCACATTACATCAGTTCCACTTCTCCTAGCCCTCCTCCAAACTCCATGGCCTCCCAAATCTCCATGATCGACGGTGAGTACAAGGTTAAAACCATCACCGGTGATGAGTTCGACGTCATCTGCACCCGTTCTTCCGCGACGGTGCAAGGATGCCTTGGTTGCTTCCAATGCATGTTCACAAATTCAAATGATGAGTGGGTCGCTGGGCTAGATGTTGAGTACACCACAGTCTTGGATAAAGAGAGGTTTCTAAAGGAGGAAGAGAAGAAGAAGCCCGCCGTGATCCAGGTTTGCGTACTTAACTTGTGCTTGGTGTACCACATATGCCATGCCGACGTTAGGTGCCAGAATTTTGAAGACTTCCTCAAGGACAAAAGAGTCAAATTTCTTACTATAGACTTTAACAACGACAAGGAAGTCTTACATCGGATAGGCCTCGTTGTACACCAGCCCTTCGACCTCCAGAAGAAAGGCCTAGTGTCCTCCTCTAAGCCTTCAATGCTGACCCTGGCAGAAGCCATGATTGATCCTTTGTACGGTAAACTGAAGAAACCTCACTATAGGTTTCATTATTCTTGGGAGTGGAAGAAAATAGATGAAGCTCACATCGAGTACACGACACTGGATGCCTACCTTTGTTTAAATATCTACAAGGGTTGGATGAAGAGGCGGAGCCTAGTGTCCGGTTCAAGTAAGGAAGTATCAGCGAAGAGGAAGAGGGACAAGGACGAAGTCGAGGATGTGGACGAGGACTCCGAGTAAGGTGGCAGTGTCGTTCTTCATGCTGGTTCTGATGCAGTGTCAACCAGATTAGTTGCTTAGTTTATTTTAGGGTGCTTAGTTTTATTTCAGTGTGCTTAGTTTATTTCAGGGGTGTGTTGTGCTGAGCCCCAAGCAGAACTATGTTATGTTCTTTCTCGTTACTTGAACTCTTTACTACGTACAAGTATTTCTTACAGTTTGAGTTGTAGATGGTACTACTACTAGTTTCTTCACCTTCCTACTGTACTTAATAAGTACTAGTAGTATTATTTCCATCTGCCTAACTAGTTGGTACTATTCGTCTGTATTACTCATTTCTTACATAACAGCTATAGCAATTTGGGTCAGTCGATTTGTGAAAGAAGAAGTTCGCCGGAGGGAAGGAAGAAGAAGGCAGAGATGCTACCCCAATATCTATATTATGGTGGCAGGGTGCCCATGATCTATCTTATGAGTGTTGGGTGTGGGATGCAGTTCGCCGGAAAAAATGGATCGTGCCCGGGGTTAGACGGATGGCAAGGGGGGAGCACAACGATGGGAGGCAGTTGAGGGAAGGGCGGGGCGACGGCAGCAGGGGGTTAGGCCTGTGGCGGCTCGATATTTGAGAGAGAAGATGAAGAGTGCATCATTTTCGGAGGTTGAAGAAGCCCTTCTGGCCGTCCATGTCGCATCCAACGGATCACAAGAGTCGACTGACCCAAATATTTCCTTCAGATTGGAGGATCCACTTGGCGTTCAAGGTCTTGAGGGTAGATTCCACATCCGCACCCGGTTTGTGGCCTCGGCGCGGACGCGACCGGCTTCCAGCGCGATAGCCACCATGCGGGCCTCCTCCTCGTGGGCAGAGACCACAATTACCTCCTAGCTCCTCCTCCCCACCGGCGTGCTGGAGCACGCGCTCGTCCTTCTCCTCTTCGTATGCTGCGGGCATAGACGCAGCTCTAGCTGCTCGCATCCTTGGCAGCACGGTGGCATCGCCCGGAGGGACTGCAGACGACGTGAGCGGGCGAGCCTGCGACTTCATGGCACCGGGATGGCGGGGACATGGCGGTGATGGGCGAGAAATGGTCGGCCGGAGAAGTACCACATTAATTAGCACAACATTGATACAGAATCCTCTGCAAGCGGGTGCACCGCGGCCGCGCGTGTCGGAAGTCGGGCTCTGGGGACCCAAAGGTTCGAACACTGGGGTGAGCTCGTTCTACCACTTCGTCTCCTACCACGACTAAGCGACGGCGAGGCAACGGCGAGAACGCGCTAGCGAGGGACGGGGCGAGGACTCAGCGGTTTACCCAGGTTCGGGCCACCTTGCGGTGTAAGACCCTACTCCTGCTTGGTTGGTATTGCTCTGGTGCGAGAGAGAGAGAGTACAAGGTTGAGGACGATGAGAACCCCCCGCCTGCAATGGCTGCTCTGCCCTTTTTATATCAGCCTTGGTACTCTTCCCCCAGGAACTTAGGCGGGAAGGGTTGCCACACTCGGCGATTTTGAAAGGGGACAGGCGCTCAGGCTATCCTGACTAAAGGTGGTCTTCGCCTGCCAAAGCATGATCCATGACGCGCCGGTGGGCTCGGTGATGACCTCCGCCCTGCGCGCCCGTCGTCTTGGTCTTCCTTCGTCGATCGGGCAACCTTTGGGGTTGCTTTGGAGAGTAGATAGCTGGCCCTGCTCCCTTAACACAAAAGAGGAAATCATCTTCATCCGCGCCTGCTGGCGCGGCCTCTGCTGCCACTCGTCGCCACGCACGTCACCCACGTGGTGGGGCAGAGACCATGCGACCGAGCCGGATCTTCCTTGCCTTGTACGCCATCGGGAGGATGCCTCGGGAGGCAGCCTCGGGGAGATCGCCTCGTGAGGGGGCCTCGTGAGGCGGCCTCACGAGGGGGATCGCCTCGTGAGGGGGCCTCATGAGGTGGCCTCGCGAAGAGGTCTCGGGCGGAGCTGCTGCTGAGTCTCGCCTGCCCGCTCCCTGAGGAGGGGTCCTCGGGAGGCCGCAGCCTCATGAGAGGTCTTGGTGAGATGCTTGGGTGGTGATGGCCCGCTGGGCCCACGCCAGGCGTTGCGCCCTGGGCCAAAGGCAGACAGGCCTGGATACCCTGGGTTCCATGGGCCCGACAGTAGCCCCCGGGCCCGCGGCGCGCACGTTCCCGCCTACTGAGGGGCGAAACGGCGCATGCCCTAAGTGCTTGCGGCCAGGCGCGACGCGTGGCACACGATGTGATGGGGGACGCCCCCACTTCCTCACGATGCCTCGGTAACTGCCGTGCTGACATAAATCTTGGCGCGGGCGGCGCGAGGCCATCATTGCCTTCCTTCACACGTTCCACTCTCTGTGCCTTCCTTCTCACGCATAGTTCCTTCTACCTCTCCCACGACTCCGTCGCCCCAAACCCTTACTGTGCCGCCATGCCACCCCCGGGAAGGGAAGAAGAGACAGCATACACGAAGGTTGGAGGGGCGGTGCCTGAGCCCGCCCTGAGTAGGCCCACAATCGTCAACGCCGAGGGGCTCTGCAAGGTGCTTCCAATGACCACGGCCGCTTCCAACCAATAGGGGGCCACTCGCATATGTCCGGCTTCTCTCCCGGCCTCCGACCTCGACGCCACCTCTACCGTCCTCTTCCTTCTGGCGCTCTTCGCGGGCCTGCTGCCCCCGTTCTCTAATTTCTTTAACGCCGCCCTTTCCCACTATCAAGTCCACGCGCTGCATCTCGAGCCGAGCTCCGTCCTTCTTCTTTCTGCCTTTGCCTTTTTATGCGAGGCCTTCCTGGGCGTGACGCCCTCGGTGGCGCTCTTCCGCCACTTTTTTCAGCCTGCAGCTGACCGCGGCGAACCAATGTTCTGGATGCGTCTTGTTCCGCATCGCAGACGAGACGGCGGGCGATGGTATCGACATGATGCTTGCCCAAACGGTCGAGGGCTTCAAGCGGCAATGGGTGTACGTGGACGTGGCTCAATCTAGCCCCCTGCTGCAGCTCCCGGCGTCCCCGGCGGTGAGGAGCTCTGGGTGGGGGCACGAAAGGCTCGCCGACCCGAGGCTGGCGCGGGTATGGAAGAGGTTGGCCGAGCTGAGGGCCGCAAAGGTGACGGTGGCCATGATCGTGAGGGAGTTCCTCCGGCGCCGCATAGCTCCCCTCCAGCGGCAATCTCGCCCGATGTGGGCCTTCACCGGCCCGGAGGACCCGATGCGGCTGAGAACGGACAATTTGCTGCCATAGGTGCTGAACGGGGTGCTCCAAGCCCTGACCGGCGAAGAGACGGGCGAGCCACCCATGGAGGGGCTTCCCTTGTATCGGTACGCGAACAAGGAGACGTTGCCCGGCTCGATGCCACGTTTCGACTAGTGGGAGCCGCTTCCAGAGGGCCTTGAAGGGCCCCGGGACAACCCCTTTCTGGTGGTCCCTGGCTCAGGCGAGAACAGTAGCGCCGGGGCATTGGCGGGCACCGCAGGGGGCGGAGGCAGCCCGGTTCGGCCGGCCCGCCGCTGGCCCGACCACGAGCTTGAAGACGACGATGGCGCCACCTCGCCTAAGGCCACGCCTGCTGCGTCCGTCCAGGCAGAGGGCGCGGGAAGCCCCCTCGCGGCAGCTCCGAAGCTGCGGGGCTCCGGAGGTGGTGGAGAAGCCGGATCCCGCGGACCTCCCGAGAGGGGGGTCGACCGCGAGAAAGGGCCCCGTGAAGGCAGCGGCAGCAACGTTCCTCCGTGGCCGCTGAAGAAGAGGAGGTGGTTTGCCAGGGACCACTAAGCGGTTGCTTTCCTTTCTCCAGCACCCAGTGTGTCGCGCGCGCCTGAGTCTTTGTTTCTCTTCCCTTCTCCAGGACCTCCTCGAGCAAGAAGAAGAAGAAGGAGGCGAGGTCCCCTGGCCCGGCGGGGGCTAGACCGCCGGTTGCTAGAACCGGGGAGCGTGAGGAGAGCACCAGCAGCCTCGCCGTTGAGGCTGCCCTCGTGAGGGCCGAGGGGGAGGTGGCCCTTTCTGACCCTTGGAAGGACGCGGATCGGGGGACCCGAGCAGGCGAGCCTCGGGAGGAGTCGTCGAGGGGCGGCTCCGCAGCCCTTGGGGCACCCGCTGCAGAGGCGGAAGTCGCAGCGACGGAGGCGGAGACGCCGGCTTCCACCCCCAAGAACACTGGCGACGGCGATGTCGCGGGAAGCCAGCCGGACTCGACCACGCGTGGGGCCTCTCAGGCCGGTGGGTTGCTAAGCCCTTGGGCCACGTCGCCCCATCGGAACGAAGAGGGGACCCCTGCGAGCTCTTCGCCCCCGACCGACAGCGCCGGGCCCTCGCGAGAGGGCAGCGCTCGGGCGCATACCGGTTGGGCCCTGCAGCTCGTGAGCGGCAGTGCCGTGCTCAAGCGCGGGGCCCTGCAGGGCGCCAGGGCTTCCCTTGACCAGCTAGAAGCAGACCTCCGGACGGAAGAAGCACGCATCATCGAGGAGCACCAGCGCCTCGCGGAGAGGTGGCACCAGCTTGATGTAGCCATCAAACTGAGTCGCCGTCAAGACGACACCGCGCGGGAGAAGCGCGAGAAGGCCGCCCAGGACGCGAAGGAGATCTTCGAGAACGCTGTCAGGGAGGCCGACGAGGCCGACAGGCGGCGCGAGGCGGCGGAGGCCCGCGGGAAGGAGCTCCAGGACCAGAACGCCTTGCTGGGGCGACAACTCCAGGCACAAAAAAACGCCATCTCCGCCCTCGAAGAGGTGCTGGCGGCCCGCGAGGCGGACCTCGACGTCCGTGAGCGGGAGCTCACGTTGTCGGCATCCGCGCAGGACTTGGAGCGCGAGCGGCTGGAGACGTTGGAGCGAGAGGTGTCCGCTGCCCAAAGCTCCTACGCCGAGCGCCTAGACAAAGCCAATGCCAATCTGGTGGCTAGGGCGGAGAAGATCCAGGAGGACGCCGACAAGAGGGTTGCGCAGAGCCGCGAAGCGCTTGCCAATGAGTACAGCAAGAAGCTGAAGTGGCAGGAGGACCGCTTCAAGGCCAAGCGCGAGGAGTTCCAGCATGAGATCGGGGGCCTCAAGGAGATGCTAGCCGAAGCTGAAAGGCGGCGGGAGACCGCGCTGAAGGCCCAGGCCGACACCGAGGCCGAGCTGTCCTCCCTCCGGCAGCAGGTGGGGGGTGTCGCTGCGGTCGTGGAGCAGGCACGGGACGAGGCGGCCCGAGCGCGGGTGCAGCAACTCCAGCGCTCTAAGATGTTCCGCGCCCTCGAGCTCCGGGCCCGCCGCGCCTTGGGCTCCATTTGCAAGGAGGACGTCAGCAGCCCCCTCGAGACCCACGACGGCGCTCTAAGATGTTCCGCGCCCTCGAGCTCCGGGCCCGCCGCGCCTTGGGCTCCATTTGCAAGGAGGATGTCAGCAGCCCCCTCGAGACCCACGACGGCAGCTACCTCGACTTCTTCACCAAGCTCGTGGAAGGGCTTGAGGTGGGCGCCAAGAAGGTAGGCGGAATCATCGAGGAGGAGAGCCACGACCTCCTCACCCAGGCCGCGACGCGCATCTTCAGCCATCTTCTGGACGCCAACCCCAACTTTGACTTTGGCAAGGTGATAACTCCCGTCCCAGAGGAGGTCCGCAACAGTCTTGGGAAGGCGGTGGAGGACCATGTGGACGCCTTGCACGAGCACTTCACTCCTGGCGAGAGCTCGAGTGGAGCTGAGCGGGGTGACGATGACGATGGCAGCGGCGGTGATCGCGACATGTCCTCTTAGGTCCTTCCCATATCCTGCGTAAAGCTGATCGTGACCCTGTGCGGGCGTGAGGACAATGCTTCACCATTTAAGTTCTTTGCTCCTGATAGTATCGAATGCCCGTGCCCTCGTAACGCTCTCCCTCGAAGCTTGTTTTGCTCTTTCTGCTTGTCACGGTGCTCTACGTCGTTAGGACCTAGCCCCCGAGCGGGCCATAGCCGCTGCCGGTATGACGAGTTGCGAGAGTTCCACTCGCGCGATCTCCCAAGGCGGGGCCTGCTAGCTTCCTGGGGTCCTGATGGGGCCACCTCGCGAGGCAACCTCGCGAGGCCCTTCCATGGCCCTACTCTTGAGATAGCTGTATGTAGAGTACTCGCCGACAAGGGAGCAGCGCACGCTCGTCGATTCGCTCTTGGGCATCACGCGAGGAGACAAAACACCAAGAACCTTGGTGGGGTGGAGTGCACGGGAGCAGGCCCGCGAGCCAGAGCCCGGCTGCTTGGGTTTTTCAGTGCTGCTGGGACTGACCCGAGCACAGACACCGTGTCCAGCCCCCGCTCGTGTCAGGCTCATGAGGGCCGTCGTGAGCGTGCGCTGCTCGTGAGGCAAAGACAAGATGAAATGCCATGTAAGAAACTGAGGTTTACTGAAGTATGATGGCGACTCGTTACATAACTAAAACGAGATGCGGCTGCCGTGTCCGGCGCGGGTCAGCTTGAGGTTGATGCAGCCCGTGGGGCGCCCTCAGTTGATCGTTCCGCCAGCGCGGAGCATGGGGCTTCCACAGGGGTGTGGGTATGATCGCGGGTCGATCGTTCCGCCAGCGCGGGGCATGGGGCTTCCACAGGGGTGTGGGTATGATCGCGGGTCGATCGTTCCTCCAGCGCGGGGCATGGGGCTTCCACAGGGGTGTGGGTATGATCGCGGGTCGATCGTTCCGCCAGCGCGGGGCATGGGGCTTCCACAGGGGTGTGGGTATGATGGTGGGTCGATCGTTTCGCCAGCACGGGGCATGGGGCTTCCACAGGGGTGTGGGTATGATCGCGGGTCGATCGTTCCGCCAGCGCGAGGCATGGGGCTTCCACAGGGGTGTGGGTGGGAGCTCTCGCGGGCCCATCAGGCAAACGCAATGAGAGGCTTCGGGGCGTGTACAGCCCCGTTTCGTTCGTACGCCTGAGAGTCACAGGTAGAACTTGCGGAGGTGTTGGATGTTCCAGGCGTTAGGCACAGGAACTCCGTCCTCCGTCGCCAGCCGGGCATAGCCGCGCCTGGAGACATGAGTAACCTGGGAAGGTCCTTCCGACATGGGTGACAGTTTGTGGGGCCCCTCGCCGGAGAGGATTCTGCGCAGGACGGGGTCGCGGACCTCGAGAGTGCGAGGGCGGACGCCGAGCCAGCCCTTGCCGCTCCCGAGCCGCGCCCACGAGGCGCGCTCGCGAGACGTGCGCACGAAGCTCGGCGTTCGAAGTGTCCTCGCCTCGCGAGGCCGGCCGGCGAGAGACCGCTCGCGGAGGGCGGTGTCGGGCAAGCACAGCTCGTGAGGGGCTCATGCAACCCGCGAGGCGTGCTCGCGAGGCTCGGTGTTCGAAGTATCTTTGCCTCGCGAGGGGCTGCCCACGTGGTCCTTGCGCAGCTCGCCTCCTGAGGGACTGCATGGGGACAGATTTCACAATGGGGGGAGCGGCACGCGCTCGCTAACTCACCCGTGACCGTTGCGTGAGGAGATAAGGCACCAAGGACCTTGGTAAGGTGACGCGCACGGGAGCAGGCCCGCGAGCCAGAGCTCAGTCGCTTGGATTTGGTGGCACTGCAGGGACGGACCCGAGCACAGGTACCGTGCCTAGCCCCTGCTCACGGAATCGGCCAGGGGAGGGGTCGCGAGCGCATGGCGCTCTCCGGTCGGCATCGAAGTTAATAGGCAATTAAGTCATTACACAACCAAAAGGATAGGGTTCCGGGAGCGAATCTCGAGAGGCGCGGCGAGAGGCGACGTGCCGGGCGCACCTGGCAGGACTGCTCGGGGGAGACGTCAGACCACTTGGCGAGGCGCGCCAAGGCAGTCCGCCCCTCCGGGGCCAGGGGGCTCGCGAGGCGCTGGGAGCTCGTGAGGGGCAGGAGGCTCACGAGGCCTTGGAGAGAAGGGCGCCAGCCTCTGGAAAGAGGCGGTGGCGTTCCTCAGCCCGAAGGGCATACGCGTGCTACCGAAGGCGGGGCCAACGCCCTGGCCGACTCGCGACAGCTGGAAGGGATCACGAGGGCAGAGCTGGTTGAGGCTGGTGAAGTCGACGCACATGCGCTCCTTGCCGCCCTTCTTGGGGACGACGACTGGGTTGGCGAGCCATTCAGGATGGCACACCTCACGAAAGACTCCGGCTTCTTGGAGCTTCTGAACTTCCTTGACGATGAACTCTTGCTTCTCTGGCGCCTGGCGCCGTGCTTTCTGCTTGACCGGGCGTGCATTGGGGCACACCGCTAAGTGGTGCTCGATCACCTCCCTCGGCACACCGGACAAGTCGGATGCTTTCCAGGCAAAAACATCCGAGTTTGCCCGAAGGAAGGAGACGAGCGCGCTTTCCTATGCAGGAGGGAGGCCTGTGCCGATGGTGAAGGCAGGGCCGGAGTCGCTGCCGTCCACCGACACCTTCTTCGTCTCGGCGCGGTCCTGAGAGAACAGCTGCTTCTTCTTCACGGGCGCGGCCTCGAAGGGCTCGGTCGCATCCTCGTCGGTCGGGTGCGCTACAGCGGCGGCCTTGTAGGCACGCTCGAGGGTGCTGGCTGCGTCCTTCTCGTCGCAGGCGACGGTGATGATGCCGCAGCAGCCGGGCATCTTGAGGACGTTGTAGGCATGATGGGTGGCCACCATGAACTTGGTGAGTGCTGGGTAGCCCAAGATGGCGTTATAAGGCAGGCCGATGTGCGCCACATCAAAGTCGATGAGCTCGGTGTGGTAGTTCTTGCGGGTGCCGAAGGTGACGGGGAGGCGCACTTGTCCCAGTGGTATGGTGGAGCCATCAGTCACTCCAGAAAAGGGCTTGGTCGGCATCAGCTGGTCGTAGGGCACCTGGAGCGTCTCGAAGGTCTCGATGGAGAGTACGTTGAGTCCGGCACCCCCGTCGATGAGGGTCTTGGTGACCGCGACGTTGCAGATGGTGGGAGTGCACAACATGGGGAGCGCGCCTGCGGAGGCCGTGGACTTGGGGTGGTCCTTGGAGTCGAAGGTGATGGCGTACTGCGACCACTTGAGGGGCCGTGAAACCTCCGGCCTCGGGAGGGCGGCATACACCTCGCGAGAGAGCTGCTTGAAGTGGCGGATGGACGCGGGGGCTTGGGACCCGCCAAGGCTGCAGGCGACCGCGTGAGGCTCCTGGTAGCCCCCAGCGCCCTCGTCAGGCTGGTGGACATCATTCCTCCGGGGTGGCGGCGGTAGCGGCGGGAGAGCGGCATTGGCCTGAGGATTCGCCTCACGAGGCCGGTCACGCCAGCCCTGGCGGTAGTTGTAGTTATTGTTGCGGTCATCTCGGCGGCTCTGGCACTCGTCGCGGAGCAGCTTGAGCTCCTGACAGTCTTCGGTGCTATGGGAGCGGACGTTGTGAAAAGCGCAGAGTGGCCGGTTGTCCTTCCTGGGCTCGTCATGGTCGCGGCCGCGCTTCTGCTCGGGCTCCGCCGCAAGCGCGGCAGGGCCCTTGCGCTTGACGTCCTTGCTCTTGGCCTTGGCGACGTCAAGCGCCACGTTGGGGTCGTTGTGGACGAAGAGGCGGCCTTCTTCAGCCTTGGCGCACTTGTCGGCGAGGTCGAGCAGCTCGAGCACGGAGTCGAGCTCACGGTTGATGGCGAGCTTCTCGCGCATCTTGACGTCCGTGACGCCGGTGGAGAACGCGGAGATGACGGCCGCATCGGAGGCGCGCGGGATCTTGTTGCGCACCTGACAGAAGCGCTGGATGTACTTGTGGAGGGTCTCGTCTGGGCGCTGCCGAACACGCCGCAGGTCCATGATGGGGAGGGAGCGGTCCTGCGTGCCCGTGAAGTTGGCGATGAACTGGCTGCAGAGCTCGGCCCACGACGAGATGGAAGCCTTGGGGAGGTTCATGGGCCAGGAGCGTGGGCCGTCCTTGAGGGCCATGGGGAACCAGTTCGCCATCACCTTGTCGTTGCCGTTCGCCGCCTCGACGCTCAGTGCGTAGAGCTGGAGGAACTCCGTGGGGTTGGGGGTGCCATCGTAGCGCGGAGGCAGCTCAGGCTTGAACTTCGCGGGCCAGACCACGCGATGCAGCTCGCGGGTGAAGGCACGGCAGCCCACACCGCTCGATGGGACGCCGCCAGCGAGGGCGGCGTGGTTTTGACGCCCGGCCGCTGCAACGTCCGGAACGGCCTGGTCCTGGCGCTGGCGCTGCCGCTCGAGGAGCACCCGCGTGTCGGGGGGCACGTGGCAGATGATCTGGCAGCTGGCCTCGTCTCGGTCCGGCGAGGACGCGCCACGGGACGGCTCACGAGCCCGCGCGCTGCGCTGGGGCCCGGCGCGCTCGTCGCGCAGAGGAGGCGGCAGGGGAGCGCCGTGCGCCAGGTCCCCAGCACGAGACGGCGGCGGGCGGAGCGAGTGAGAAGACATCGGAGCGTCTCCGGCGACGTTGACGAGCTCGGCGATGCGACCGAGCCAGGCGTCGTAGGCGGCGTCGGCCGGACGGTAGCGGAGCAGCTCACGCGCCATGAGCAGCGCTGCCTGCAGGTTCGGCAGCCCATGGTGGGCGAGGGAGGAGGCCGTGGCGGTGTGGCCGTTCGCCCGCACGGAGGGGTATAGAGAGGAGTCCTGCTGCTCGCGGGCAGTGGGGTCGGTGGCAGCAGCAGCCTCGGCTTCTGGACGGCGGCGATTGCCGCGGGCCGCCGGCTCCATCTGAGCCACGCGGCCAGCCCTGCGCTTGGCGCGCTCGCGACGTGCGTCGGCCATGGGGTTGGTGGAGCTGAGGGCGGAGCAGAAGAACAGCAGCACACCCCTACCTGGCACACCAAATGTCGGAAGTCGGGCTCCGGGGACCCAAAGGTTCGAACACTGGGGTGAGCTCGTTCTACCACTTCATCTCCTACCACGACTAAGCGACGGCGAGGTAACGGCGAGAGCGCGCTAGCGAGGGACAGGGCGAGGACTCACTAGTTTACCCAGGTTCGGGCCACCTTGCAGTGTAAGACCCTACTCCTGCTTGGTTGGTATTGCTCTGGTGCGAGAGAGAGAGTACAAGGTTGAGGATGATGAGAACCCCCCGCCTCCAATGGCTGCTCTGCCCTTTTTATATCAACCTTGGTCGTCTTCCCCCTAGAACTTAGGCGGGAAGGGTTGCCACACTCGGCAATTTTGAAAGGGGACAGGCGCTCAGGCTATCCTGACTAAAGGTGGTCTTCGCCTGCCAAAGCATGATCCATGACGCGCCGGTGGGCTCGGTGATGACCTCCGCCCTGCGCGCCCGTCGTCTTGGTCTTCCTTCGTCGATCGGGCAACCTTTGGTGTTGCTTTGGAGAGTAGATAGATGGCCCTGCTCCCTTAACACAAAAGAGGAAATCATCTTCATCCGCGTCGGCTGGCACGGCCTCTGCTGCCGCTTATCGCCGCGCACGTCACCCACGTGGTGGGAAGAGACCATGCGACCGAGCCGGATCTTCCTTGCCTTGTACGCCATCAGGAGGATGCCTCGGGAGGCAGCCTCGGAGAGATCGCCTCGTGAGGGGGCCTCGTGAGGCGGCCTCGCGAGAGGTATCGCCTCATGAGGGGGGCCTCATGAGGCGGCCTCGCGAAGAGGTCTCGGGCGGAGCTGCTGCTGAGTCCCGCCTGCCCGCTCCCTGAGGAGGGGTCCTCGGGAGGCCGGAGTCTCGTGAGAGGTCTTGGTGAGATGCTCGGGTGGTGACGGCCCGCTAGGCCCATGCCAGGCGTTGCGCCCTAGGCCAAAGGCAGATGGGCCTGGATACCCCGGGTTCCATGGGCCCGACAGCGCGGTCAATCGAACGGTGCGTCACGGTGTCACGCTTGAAGGACATCCACCAAACCTTTGTGTGTGTGTGTGAAAACAATCCCCGAATATCACGCTACACTTTTTTCCTGGAAAAGTTCTTCACGCTACAATATTTCCATATATTTGAATTTAGCGTCAATTCGTGCTTATTTGGATTTGGACGATTTAGGTGCACCCTAATAGTATTTTTTGAGAGGGATTTTGTGGGTGTGACGTAGAGAGAATGTGTGTATGTGTCTATATGTGTGTTGTAGCGAAAGGGCAATGTGGAGACGGTATGTGTGTGATATAGAGAGGTGTGAATGTGCAAATGATCGTGTATGAGTGAGACATAGAGAGATGCCGAGATATGGTGTATGCGTGAGAGAACGGTCTTGTATTTGTGTTTGTGTGTGTGTGTGTGTGAGAGAGAGAGAAAGGCATCCGTAACCCAACAACCATCTCTCTCGATTCGACCCTCCCTCGCACACTCGCATGTAACACATGCATCAATGCACACATTTTCACACCCTCACCCAGCCCATGCCTGCCTCAAGGCCCCTATCCCTCTCTCTCTCTCTCTCTCTCTCTCTCTCTCTCTCGCACACACAATCTCTTCCCGAAAACCCTATTTAGCATGTACCTCTCCGTCACATACACCCTATACCACGCACACACATTTATCTCTCGCTATGCCTCTCTGCCTCACAAATGCACTCCCCATTGTCCTCTCTTCATTTCCCGCACACGGTCTCTCTATATTGCTTAAACACTCACGCACACGATGTATCCATCTCGCGCCATTAGCCTCTCTCGCCTACACACTATGCACACACATTCTCTCCCTAGGTTTGATTTCTCTCAATATTTCGCACACACACTCCCCCCCCCTCGCACACTATCCATCCCTGTCCAAGGTTATATAGCGACCACTATCGCTTGTGCTTCTCTGCACCCCGGCATGCACACCACCTCGATCTTCAAGGAGGGCATCGGTAGAACGAAGACGCCGACCAGACCGCACTAGAGAATGCGGGGCCAGTTGGAAGCAGGCTGACGTAAAAGCGGCTGACTGACACCTTTTCTCTCTCTCTCTCTCCCGCACAAAAATATCAATCCCTCAACCCACAAGGCCACAAGCACACACACAAGCCCCCCCTCTCGTCCATTTTTTTGAGCTCCCTCATCAAACCTTTTGTCTCTTCTCCTTCCACATGTACAAAATCTCGATCGCACGCACGCATCTCACTCTGTATATATACATGTCTCCATCTTTCTCACAGACCTAACTTCTTCCTCCCTATACAAATGTCCCTCTCTCGCTGTAACACCCCAAAAATTGGGTTATCAATTTTTGTGCTGTTATTCCTTCCAAGTTTTTTTTTTCAAAATCTCTCTCAGGAGTTTGCTGGATGATCAGGTGAATCCAGGCAATTTTCAACCCTTCAGAACCTTGCCCATGTCCCTGGTGCTGGCTAAGACCAATCTGCATCATCCAAACCCTCACCAGAACACTAATTCCAATATTGAGAATTTTAACCTTGCCTTTGTGATTACAAAGGAGCCATCATTTCCCATGCCCTGTTGATCCTCCAAAAATTCCCAGAGATCCTCCTACAATTATTGTCGGAGTCTAGGATCTGCGTCCAAGAAACTTCTCCAAAAACTTAGGATTCAAACTCTGGGGGACTTTGCTTGGCAACCTACGACACGACGGCAACTACGGCGGGAACACAACGGGCTCGCCAGCTCTCGTCGGACACGAAGGGGACGTGTGAGCTACCCAGGTTCGGGCCACCGTGCGGTGTAATACCCTACTCCTGCTTGTGTTGGATTGCTCTGTGGTGGAGAGCTTGTGCTCGAGGTACAAGAGGTGTGGGGGAGAATGGGTCGATCCCCTTACATGGAAGCAGCCCTGCCCCTTTTGGGTTGCCACAGGGCGGCAATTCAAAAGGGGGACAAGAGTGCATGCTTATCCTGACTAAAGGTGGCCTCCGCCTGCTAAAGCAGCTCCTTGTGACGCGCTGGTGGGCTTGGCGATGACCTCCGTCCTGGCGCGCTGATCCGTCCTGATCTTCTATCACCAAAGAGGAAAGCCTTTGGGACTTGCTTTGGGGGAAGTTAGGCTTGGTCGCGCCCCGTTGTCCTTATCCTAACGGCGGGACGTCCCCCATGTGCTAGGCGCGGAGCCCCGCGGCTGGCGCCATACGACTTGCTTTGTGAGAAGGCCTCGCGAGGGGAGCCTCGCGAGGGAACCTGGTGCATGGCGGCCTCGGCAGGGCCTGGCCTGGTGGGGAGGGGCCTTGCGAGGCGGCTTCCTCCAGAGCGGCCGAGGCAAGGCCACTCTCATGGGCCCGCCCGAGCGCGGTCCTTTGGGCCAGAGGCAGACGGGCCGTGGTAACCTAGTTCCCACTGGGCCGACAGTAGCCCCGGGCCCGCGGCGCGCACGATTCGCCCGTTAGGGACGAAATGCCGCGGGGCCCACCGAGCTGTCGGGCCCAGAGGTGACGCGTGGCGGGTTTCATGGGGAGGGTCTCCCCCACTCCCCACGACGCCTCGGTAACCGTCGTCTAGGCGATAAAGCCAGCCCGCGCGGGGCGCAGGCACGTCATTGCTCTTCGTCCCCATCTTGCCCTTCACCTCCCGCGAGCAGCTCCCCTGTTCTTCCTCCTCCAACTTTCAATCTCTCCACCACCATGGCCCCAGGCAAGAAACCCGTGACCGCCGAGGCCTCCTCTAGCAAGAGCGCGCCGGTGGCGGAGCTGGGTCCGGCCCTACTGCCGGCCACCATCAATGAGAGCGGGCTAGCCAAGGCCTGCCCCCACTTGGCCTCTGCGCACTTCGAGGGAGGCGCCACCAAGATCTAGCCGGGCTCGCACCCACGGCGAGACCTCGGACCCACGGTGGTCTCCGTCTTCTACCACTCGCTCTTCGCCGGGCTGGTGCCGCCCTTCTCCGACTTCCTCCTCGCCATTCTTGAGCATTATGAGATTCGTCTTCTCCACCTTCACCACAATTCCGTCCTCGTTCTAGCCCTCTTTGCGTACCTCTGTGAGGCCTTCCTAGGAGTGATGTCGTCCGTGACGCTCTTCCGAACCTTTTACAGCCTGCGGGTTTTCTTGTCAGGGAACCACCGCACCGGAGGGGCCTCCTTACGTATTGACGACGAGATGGGCAAGGTCTTCATCGACATGAGGATCTTGAAGAAGGTGGAGAACTTCAGGTCGCGCTGGGTCGATGTTGATGCCCTGCAGACTAGCCCCCTCTTGGCGATCCCCACCGAGCCGGCCGAGAAGACCCCCCGCTGGGAGCACAAGAAGCTCAGCGGCGCCGCCCTGAGGCCGATTCTGGCGAGCCTGGCGGAGCTGCGCCAGGCCGGGCTCATGGTGGGCATGATTGCCAAGGAATTCCTCCGCCGCCGGATCGCGCCCCTGCAGAAGCGCTCGCACCCGGTGTGGGAGATCACCAGTGCCGAGGACCGGATCCGGCTGGCGTCGGAGGCCCTCTCGGCCGAAGTAGTGGCCGAAGCTTGGGAAGTTTTATTTCCCGGGAAGGCAGAGGAGATGCCTCGCGACCAGTGGGGGTTGGTCCGGACGGACCTCGAGGAGCTTGAAGAGCTTCCCAAGGATTCTTCGGGGTCGGGGTCCATCTCGGGCGACCACCAGGCCTCCTTCTCCGCGGTGGAGAGCAGCGAGGAGTCGTCCCCGCCATCCCCTCCATCTCCGCTGGCGCGCCGCCGACTTCGGCTGGGCGAGGACGGGGGTGACGATGGGGACGCGTTTCGCGTTGTGCCGGCCAGGCCTGTGCCGGCAAGGGATGGAGGAGATGATGCCGCGGAGGCCTACGAGCCCCCTGAGGAGCGGGCAGAGGGGACCGCCAAGGCCGCCGACCCTGATGAGGCTCGCGCCGCGCCCTCGGGCGGCCGCCCAGGCACGCTGCGTGAAGGGGGTAGCAGCAGCAGCGGCGCCACCAAGGAGCGGAAGAGGAGGCGCTTTTACCCTAAGGACGAGTAAGTTCCTTCGTTCCCCCTCCATCGATCTCTGCCTTTTGACCGCAACGGGTTTGACGAGCCTTCGCCTGCGCAGGAGCCTCGATCTGGCTACCGAGGAGGAGAAGGCCCAGAGGAGGAAAGCCGAGGTCGAGGGGCCCTCCCCTCTCCTGAAGACCGCCTCGCTCGCCGTGCCGGCGCACCTGGCGGCGAGCCCGGCGGGAGGCGGTGAGGAGTCCGAGCGGCGGCTGGGGGGCGGGGGCGAGACCGCTGATGGCCAGGGGATGCTCTCCCAGGGGCACGCGGAGGCGACCCCCCGGCGCGAGGCAACACCCCCCGTGTCTGCGGGAGCGGAGCTCATTGTAGCCCATGCGGGGACCGTCCCCGGGCCCGGGCACCCGTCCCTCGAGATGTCCGAGGCGACGCCGGAGCCACTACAAGAAATATGTCAACTTGTGACCTTCTGTCAGTGACCCTGAAAGAAATGGTCATAAATCTACGACCATTTGAGACCAATTGGTCATAAGCTGTTCGGGGGGCTCCAAACCCTAAACCATAACGACCATTTTGGTCAGAAAGGTCATAATTTCCTTACACGAAATGGTCGTAAAGCAGACAGCACTAGTCCGCTGCGTTATTTCTAGCTGATCACGACCAATATAGATGGTCATAGCCTTGTAAATTGTGGTGCATTGCTATGACTAGGCGCCACCTCATCAGTTTTGCCTATGTGTCATGTCCATGTGTCAATTTCTGCCCTAGGTTGTGAAGCAGCCTACATTTCTGTCATTCCTAAAATTCCCAAAAAATTCTCATAAATTCTTTGGATCATATCTTCCTCAAATATGTCAAAAACCTTCCTTGCCCAGTTCAAAAATAATTCAGGAATATTCATTTTCCTATTCTGTTCAGAACAGCACTTTGTGAAGGAAGTGCTATTTATATTTTCTTGATTGCCCTCAAAATTTTTGGGCACTATTTCCTATCCAAATCATTGCCTCATGACAAAATTCAGTTCCATTTGCCTAGTAAATCTTCCTCGGCAAATTTCCAAAGTTTCTGTTCAGCTAGAAGCTTTTTGAAGGAAGTACTAGCTAGGCATATCCTAATGAGTTGAATTTTTTCCACATATTCTATATGCCCAAATAATAGCTCTCCACAAAATTTGAGCCCCATCTAACAATCCATGTGAGCTCACCATCCAATCTTTGTTTCTAGTAATATTTTTAGTTTGGGAAGCAACTATATTTTCTATTACTTTATAATTGCTGCAAATTTACCAGGACATGACCCTGCCCATAGAACCTCCCTCCACCAAATTTATCCAACTGGTATGAAATTTTTAAAGTGCGTTCATATGCCCAAATTATCATCCTCATCCAAATTGCAGCTCAATAGAATCATCTATGTGAGCCCAGCTTCAATTTCTACTTTCTGGCCAGATTGGCACATTGCAAAGCAAGTGCTATCTAGACCACTCCTATTGCCCTCAAACTTTTTGGGCACTCTTCCATATCCAAATCATTGCCACATGACAATATTTAGCTCCATTTGCATAGTAAATCTTCCTCAGAAAATTTCCAAAGTTTGTATCCAGAGAGAAGCTCTATGAAGGAAGTACTAGCTAGGATTATCCAAATGATTTGAGATTTTTCCAAATCTTACATATGCTCAAATCATCACTTTCCATAAAATTTGAGTTCTATCCAGCAATCCATGTGGGCTCATCATCCAATCTTTTATTCTGGTCATATTTTCAGTTTGTGAAGCAACTATATTTTATATTGCTTAATTATTGCTGAAACTTTACCAGGGCATGTTCCTACCGATATAACTTCCCTCCACAAAATGTCAGCTCAATCCATTCGTTCATTTGAGCCCAGCTTCAACATCCATATTTCTTTCAAGTGTGGTACTTTGCAAAGCAAGTGCCACCTAGGCTCCTCCATTTGAGCTGCAAATTTGGCAAGACAGTCTCCTTAGTAGATGATCATCCTCAACCAAAACTCAGGCCCATTGGCCATGTGCATTTCCCCCACCGCTAATCAAACAATTGGCTGCTAATTAATGTTTGAGCTTAGTTCAGTCTCCTCGTGAGATTCTTCTATTGTATTCTTCTTCCTAACACCTACCGGGGGAGTGCCCAACCCACCAGACATGCCTAGGCCGCCCAGAACGCGTGGCAACGCCACGGTCACGCGGTGACCATGCGGCTGGCATGCCAGTTTACGCGCTCTGGAGTTGGGGGCCTCGGCCACCATCCAAACCTCGACGTCTCGACACCACCCCATGTATCTTTGATTAAATAGATACTTATGTACCTAGAAATAATTTTTGGAAAAAATAAAGAGCAAACTATAAGGCAGCTGCAGTTCAAATTTGACCCGCTTCCTACTGAATCGGCGGAAATTTGTCTTTTTCACGACAGGTGGATCATAGCTTTTGACACGCAACCATTTGGTCAATTGTACATTAAATATGGCCTAATATTTTATAAAATTGATTCGGTCTAATTTTGCAACAAATATATGGTAGGCCCTTCACAAAAAATCTCATTTTGGGCACTCAAAAAATGAAAAATGAAATTTTCGTCCAAAGAAAATGAAAACTTTCTTAGGCAACATTATTTTCCATTCGAAGATGCACCTTTGTGCACAATATGAGATCATTTGAACAAACTATGTCATGAATGTGGCCATAAGATTGATCATTTGACTTGAAAGCCGTGAATCTTCACACATGATAGCTCATTTCTCAGAACACTTTTTTAAAATAATTGTCGTATTACAAGTTTATTATTTTTCCTGGTAACTTGGTCACATATAATGACACAATGCGAAGGTTTTCCAATTTTTTGATTTTTTTTGAATTTTTCATGCCCATTTCAAAATGCGGTCAAAACGGCGGGCATGACCGTTCCTAGCTAGTGGTTGAATCTTGAAAAACTTTTGGTGTTTCTCTAATTAAATAGATACTTATGTATCTAGAAATGATTTTTGGAAAAAATAAAGAACAAACTATAAGGCAGCTGCAGTTCAAATTTGACCCGCTTCTCGCTGAATCGGCGGAAATTTGTCTTTTTCACGAGAGGTGGATCAAAGCTTTTGACACACAACCATTTGGTCAATTGTACATTAAATATGGCCTAATATTTTATAAAATTGATTTGGTCCAATTTTGCAACAAATATATGGTAGGTTCTTGACAAAAAAACTCATTTTGGGCACTCAAAAAATGGAAAATGAATTTTTCCTGCAAAGAAAGTGAAAACTTCCTTAGGCAACATTGTTTGTCATTCCAAGATGCAAACTTGTGCAAAATATTATGTCATTTGAACAAACTATGGCATGAATGTTGCCATAACATTGGCCATTTGCCTTGAATGCCAAGAATCTTTATACATGATAGCTCGTTTCTGAGAACACTTTTTAAAGACATTTGTCGTAGTCCATGTTTGTTATTTTTCCTGGAAACTAGGTCACATATAATGACACAATGCGAAGGTTTTCAATTTTTTAGATTTTTTTTTAATTTCTTATGCCCGTTTCGAAATGCAGTCAAAACGGCGGGCATGACCGTTCGTACCTAGGGGTTGAATCTTGCAAAACTTTTGGAGTTTCTCTGATTAAATAGATACTTATGTACCTAGAAATGATTTTTAGAAAAAATAAAGAGCAAACTATGAGGCAGTTGTAGTTCAAATTTGACCCGCTTCCTACTGAATCGGCGAAAAATTGTCTTTTTCATGAGAGGTGGATCAAAAGCTTTTGACACCCAACCATTTGGTCAATTGTACATTAAATATGGTCTAGTATTTTAGAAAATTGATTTGGTCCAATTTTGCAACAAATATTTGGTAGGTCCTTCACAAAAAAACTCATTTTGGGCACTCGAAAAATGGAAAATGAATTTTTCATGCAAAGGAAGTGAAAACTTCCTTAGGCAACATTGTTTGTCATTCCAAGATGCAAACTTGTGAAAAATATGATGTCATTTGAACAAACTATGCCATGAATGTGGCCATAAGATTGATCATTTGGCTTGAAAGCCATGAATCTTCACACATGATAGCTCATTTCTGAGAACATTTTTTTTAAATAATTGTCGTATTACAAGTTTATTATTTTTCCTGGTAACTTGGTCACATATAATGACACAATGCGAAGGTTTTCCAATTTTTTTATTTTTTTATTTTTCATGCCCATTTCAAAATGCGGTCAAAAATGAAAACCCCCCAAATCAACATTGTTTGTCATCCCAAGATACACACATGTGCACAATATTGGGTTATTTTAACAAGCTATAAAAGGGTAATTGTTGAATGTTTACCCAGAATAATAAGAGGGTAAAAAATATAAGATAAACAAAAGGAAAAAAACAATACTACATAAGCTTAATTTTGATTGGTGGAATCAGTTGTGGCATCGATCGATGACATGGCAAACATCCGTTCATCCATCCGTCCATCGATCCAACCCCTCTCCCCCTCTCTCGCTCGCTCGCGAACCCTAGCGCTCCACTCCTCCCTTGCCGCCGCCACCCCTGCCCTATCCCCACGACTCCTCTGCCTACCACCCACAGCCGCCGCCCTAGCCCTCTCCCACCCCGATTTCGGCCAGTTCCAGCATCCCTCGCCGGCGTGCAGGACAGATCCGAGCTCCCCTGCCTCCGCCACCACCGCGCCCACTTCACGTGCTCTCACCCTCGGTCTCACAGCTCGCCGCCTCCCATCCCGAGCCAGATCCGCCACCAGCCTCCCCCTCTCCCTTCTCCCCACCAGATCGATCCCCTCCAAGTACCCGTGCATGCCCCCTATGCTCCCGTTCGCCTCAGCAGGACCCGACGTCGGTGGATCTGGCCGCCGCGCTAGCTGCTCCCGTTCGGTGCGGGAGACCGTGGCATCGGCTACCACCCCACCTCGCATGTCGCCGCCCATCGTCAGCGTCCCGCTTCCCGGTCACGTCCCCTCCTCCGCGCGCACGACACACCTCCTCCTCCCAGCCTCCGCCATGATGGCCACCGACGGCACGGCCTCAGTCGCTGCGTCGAAGAGGAACCAGATAATCTTCGACGCTGAGGAGGACCTCGGGTTCTTCCTCGCCAAGTACACGGCGGAGCTCTCCGAGATGTTTGCCGCCAAGAGGGGCACCCTCACCGTCTTCCTCTCTGGTGGATCCCTCATCCAGGCCCTCAGGTTCGCCCCCACCCATCCTTCCCGGAGATCTCGGATCACACGAGGATCTTTGATTTCATTTTGTCTCGTAGGAATGTGGCACCCCGGCTCAGAGAGACCGGAACACCCCGTATTCCAGCCCAGAGATCAAGTCTTCTGGAATACGACACTGGTTGGAATAGAACAAATCGGCTCTTTATTACAAATACTTGGGGTACAAGGGTTCTGAAGGCACAAAGGTTACAAAGGCACGGCGATACTACGCCTGCTCAGATAGCTCTATGCTAGCAGCGGAACAACTCGTAGCGGAATAAAATCTAGCAGCGGAACAACGACGACGGTGATGAACTCCACTCCGCAGGGACTCTGGCTGGGACGTATCCTAGAGCGCAACCTCGAGATCCTCGACAAGCAAACACGGCATCACCTGCAATCTGGCATGACACGCCAGGTGAGTACTTTGAATGTACTCGCAAGCTCACAGCAACCAAAGCAATCAAGGCAAACAACAGCATGGCATTTACAGGTTAATCATCAAAGATGAACACGATACTACTAGAACAACATGAGCATGGCAACAACATGAGAATGGCATATAATTCATGATATGAACAGGATGATACTAGCACTAGCATGCACGGGGTCGACGTTTAAGGTCTCATGGACCAACATACTCTGCTCGAAGGTTATCTCGTAACCACCAACTTACCATCGTGATCATCACACGATCACCTCAGGATCAATCAAGCTCGGTATCAACTATACCATCGTGATCATGACATGACCACATGGAGCTTGATCTCTACCTGTGATCATCGCACGACCACATAAAGATCAACCAACTTCTTTTCTCATCGAACCGGGCTTGTTTATTATTCAGGTTATTATTTCTGTTGACCCACAGTGTGACCTACTACGAACTGTGTCCATGACCGAGGACGCGGCTATCGATAGATTATACACTCTGCAGAGGTTAGTACAATGTACCCACACCACGGAACTCATGGCCTCGTGCTCCCATTCGGGTGGACCAACGACATTCCGACAAAACCAATCTATTGCATGACACTCTCCCGGCCACTCCAACAAACTCCCCTTTGGGCTATGTCCTGGATTGCCCCTGATGTCAACTCCTGACATCCGCCACCTTTGTGGCTGCCACCTTTGTGGCTTCCACCTTTGTGGCTGCCACCGTCGTGGCCAAAACATAACATTGTCCCAAACGGGGACCTCGGATATCCATACAACTCGGGCACTCAAGACTTATGGCCGCCCACCGGGCCAGGGTAGCGCGCGCACATAACCTTCCCTAGTTGGAGGCATCGGCGAGAGGCATGACAATAGACCGCATTAGGGCCTCCCATAAGGCAAGTGTGGCTGCACTGGTTAGCTCGATTCGGTAGCACCATGACTCAGCCAACAGATTTGTTCAAGTTCGATTAATGTCAGATTTAACTTGAATGTTGATGGGCTGAGTCACAGTAATATAGCATGATGAAATAACAATGCAGATGAGCATGATATCAGTGCAACCATGGATGGGCAACATAACCAATTAACAACATAGTATCAACAATGATAAATCATGAAGTCTACGGAATATCAATGAGCATGGAATAATGATGATCACGAATATAACAAGTATTTTCATAACAACCCTAACTATTCAAATGAGCATAGCATTATCACTAGCATCGGAAAATAAATCTAAGAACTAACATGATAATAATAATACTAGCAAATAATCATTTAACTTACTAGATGCAAATGAACAAGGCATGAGAACAAGCATGGATTCACCATCATTTATCATTCCCAAAATAATTAAATGAGCAAATAAATATTTATATATTCAAGTGGAAAACCATGGCTACTGCAATGCCATCATGCAAGTGGCTGTTGTGGCTTGCCTCGGGTGGAGGAACCATCGGGGAGAGGTGCGAAGAACTCCCGGCGGAGCTGTTTTAAGGGCAAGGGCAAAATGGTCATTTTCACAGTGTCACAACCTCAGGAAAATGATACCATCGGAACGGGCTCAACAAACTGAGATCGTGGGCTTTGGAATCACCTGAATTGGAGTTACGGTTGCGGAGATACGGACGTTCATTCGTTAGGCAGAAATCAAATAAAAACTTATTCATTTCTGCGCTTAAAGAGTCAACGCCCGCAATATAAGAGTTTGGACCGGCGGGTTAAAACAGAGGGCGTACTCCGAAGAATACGCTTTCTGGCAAAGGAAAGCGCACCCTCGCCCGCAGCCGCGACTGAATATGTCTTCAGTAAGCGAAAACGTATTCTGGAGAATACGTCTCCACTTAAATCTGCGTGGGCCCGGCGTTGACTTCTTTGTTCGGCTGACAAGTGGGACCCGAGGAGCGGTGGGGCCCGCCTGGCCAGCTTGTCTTCGTCAACCTCCATCGCCCGCTCCTGGCCGAGGACGGGGCCGGCCCCGACGGCGTTTGCTGCCGGCACAGGCCACCATAGGCGGCGCCCAGCCTACCTACGGGTCCAGGATGACGAGACAGTCCCGTTCCCGGGTGGCTTGGTCGCCGAGGAGCTCGGAGTCAGGCGGGGTATCTCCCGCGGCGGACGGCAGATTCGGCCGGAGATGGGCTCGGCGCTACGTCTGCTAAGAGGAGGGGAGGGAGTAGGGGTGGCTCACGGGTGGTGCTGGTGATCTCTAGGAGGGGCTAGGCAAAGAGAGAGAGAGGCCGAGGAGCTCGAATTTGAGCCGGCCGAGACAGCGGCCGAGGTGGCAATGGCGAGCGTAGGGAGCTCCTCGAGCTCACTAGAGACGTTGGGGAGGCTTCTGGGAGGTTGGAGAGGAGATGCAGCACCGGGGAGGGCTTATATAGCCGCGGCGAAGATGCCCTCGCCGGATGCCTCCACGGGCGCTCGGGGAGTGCACAGACGCGGCCGCGTACGCGCGTGCACGCGAGGAGGGGTTGAAGGCGACTAGAGAGGGCTAGTGGGGTGGCAGACGCGGGCGGTGCGGTGTCCGGTCGGCCACCGAGACACTATGCTCACGCGGGCAAGGTTGCCGTGGCACGAGGAGGGTGGAGGAGGAGGGGGAGAGATGCCAGGGGGATGCACGCGGCCATTGCTGGGCTCGAGGACACACTAGGACGGGCGGAAACGGCTGGTAGAAGAATGCCCGAAGCAAAACGACGAGCAGAGCGCGCCCAACGCTTGCCACCAGCGCGGTCACCGCGTGGCATGGCGAGGAGAGGGCACGAGGGTCTGCCAAACGTTGTCAAATGCGTTGTTCCTTCAACCTACAGTCTCACTGATGTGATGGTTCGACCAAAGTGACTGTGAGTTGATGGGAATGATCGACTGAAGTTTGCTATTGCAAACTTAGGCATGATGTTGTGATCAAATTAGAGGGGATAAGAGCTAAACAGGATGTCACAGAGGCTTAGGTGTGGCGCCCCGCCTGAATACCACTGTAGTCAGACGGTCGCCGCACATACAAACCTAGGAAAATCGCTCTGGCATGAGCTTTTACAACAAGTATCATGAACACAAGCTTTTCTATTAATGGATATATAATTCTTACATGATAATATACAAGGGTGGTGGCAGCGGAAAAGCTCTATCTAAGGCAGCATGGTCCTGGTGCGGCTTCAATCCACAGGGATCTGACTGGGTTACTCTTCTAGCCCGCGAATACTCTGGCTCCTCGCTACCGAACGTCGGATCCTTAAGTGAACCTGGCCACATTGAAGGCCGCTGAGTACTTTTGAATGTACTCGCAAGCAAACCAAACCAACATATACACCAAGAAAAGCAATCCATGGCATTCAAGCATGCATTTGTTATATTAACAGTATTAACTATCATGTTATGGAAGGATTATCTAGCAAGATTAATCATTTAGCAGCATTAATCATCATAACATATCAGGATTATCTATCATGATAACTACTGAAGTAAATATAGTATGACGGAGATAAAGCTTATCCAGTAAATAATCCATACTCCGAATATTCTTATGATCCAATCCAAATCCGATCCAAATCCAAATCCGAATCCGAATCCGATCCAAATCCAATCCAAACCTTTTGGTCATACGACCGTTTCTCTCCTAGCCATCCCATGGCTAACATTCATATCCCTGACATCATCTGATGTCCCTGCATCTGCACTACAAGTCTGACCAACCTTACTATTCTCTGGTTCAGTCTTAACAATAACATTATATAGTTTGTTCCTCCAGACTCGACACAGACCAAATAGGGGCCTATACGAACTGTCCATGACCGAGGACGCGGCTATTCGAATAGATTTACACTCTGCAGAGGTTGTGCACTTTACCCACACCATGGAGCGCCTGGCCTCGTACTTTAGTGCATGTTCCCATTCGGGTGGACCAGTGCTGCTCCAACAAAACCTTTTCTATTGCCCGGCACTCTTACGGTCCCACCGACAATCATACCCTCCCAGGGTCATGTCCTGGGTGGCCCCTGTGTCACCCCGTGACACCTGCCACCGTCGTGGCCAAACACTGTCCCAAACGGGGACGCCGGCAAATAACTCAACTTGGGCTCACAAGGTTATCGCCGCCTACCGGGCCAGGGTAGCGCACACGCATAACCTTCCCTATTTGGTGGTACCGACAAGAGGCAGGACAATAGACCAAGCTAGGGCCGGCCCATACCGGCAAATGTGGCTGCACGGGTAAGTCCGGATAGGTGGCACTATGACTCGATCCAGTCGACGGAGGAGGTTGTTGTCATTAAATCATATTCTTAATCATTTCAACAATAACGATAATCCAAGATGTAAACTAGTATATCAACATAACAACCTATCTCCAGATTGTCATCTACGAGTCACTAGTGCGATAATATGATGAGCATTAGCAGGTAATGTAAATAGCAAGTTCAATCTAGCAGGAATTTAATTATTTCTAACACAGACATATTAATTAAACACGCAAGAATAACACAGAGCAATGCTTTAGGGCATATATCAGATGGTCGGCTTGCCTGGGGGTCGAGGAATACTCCGGGAAGAAGTGCGATCGCCTCGCGGAAAAATCGCCGGAAAGGGTTCTCTCTCGAAGGGGCTGATATAGGGCAGGGGCAAAATGAGTATTTTCAGAAAGTGTCAACATGGAGAAAGTGATGTCATCGGAACGGGCTCGACGAACTGAAGAAGTGGGCTTTGGACTCAGCTGAATCGGAGTCACGGTTGAAAAGATATGAGGAGTTGAAGTGAGAGGGACCTTTTTGTAAATAAACTATTTACTTTCGGGTCCCTGGCTGAAAACCTGCTGGCGCCTCGGCTGGAAGTGCGCTTATCAGAGAAGAAAGCGTATTCCTACTTGAAGCGTTTTCCAGAGAAGAAAACGCAGTTCTCCCGAGTACGCTTTCAAAAGAAGGAAAGCGCCCTCCAGAATTTACGCGTCCACTTAAACGAGCGGGCCCGCGCTTGGAGTCACTTACAGGTGGGCCTGGCCGGTGCTCTCTCTCTCCTCCCGCTTCTTCCTCCTCTCTACCTTTCCCCGATGCCGAACAGGGGCGCGACGCCGGCAGCATTCCGGCGCTCCGGCGAGCGTCTGGGTCGGCCGGTTGCACGGCTGGGACCGCCAGAGGGCACCGCTCTGAGGGGTGAGCGGCTTGGGTCGCGGGGAAGGATGGGGTCGCGGCGGCGTGTGGCGACAGAAGGCGGCGAGCTCCGGCAGGTGGACGAGCTTGGGCAGGGGAAACGGCTGGGCGAGGTGGCGGGAGTGGTCTACGGAACTCGGGGAGTCCCGCGGTGGGCTTGGCAGAGGCGGGGCATGGGCAGAGTGAGGGAATTTGAGGCGAGGCCGAGGCAGACATTAGGTGGAGCTCGTCGGAATTCCGAGCACTCCGGCGACGATTTCGGTCGGGCGCGGGCACGGGGTGGGCCAGAGGAGGGAGGGAAGGAGGCTGGGGGTGTGGTGAGGGCTCGAGAGGGACGGGAGGCGGCTATTTATAGCCGGGCTGGCCGAGGCGATAGGGACGGCTGCTGCGGCGTCCTCTTCGGCGCACTGGCGCTTGGGGACACGCGGAGCGAAATGGCGATGTCGGCAACGCCTCTGGGAGAGTGGAGAAGCCAGGGGCAGCTTCGGGAGAGCTCGAGGAGAAGGGGACAGAGGAAGACGACGGCGTCACGGGCGCATAGTGGCGGAGCTCGTTGCGGCGTGGGGAGGAAGAAAACGGAGAGGGAAGTGACCGGAGATGAGGAAGCGGACGACGGGGAGTCAGGTCGGCATGCTCAGACAAGCGGAGGCGGCTCGAGCTGTCCTGCAGAGCGCTGTTCCTGCGTGCAGCTCACGCGGTCACCACGGGCATGTCGTGTTCTGGCCCTCCTCTGGGTGCCACATCTTGTCAAACATGGAAGGCATTGATCATATAGATGAGATGGGTCATTGGATGGACCAGGATTGCTCTAGAGTGATCGAAAGGATCAAGAACAGTTTCTGGTCAGAATCTTGGGGAGGAATTTGTGGTCAAACAGAGGTGGCAATGAGTTGTCCAGGTTGTCACAGTGAAATGGGGTAGGAAGGACTAGATGCTGGCAAAATTTGAAGGCATTTGGACCTCATTTGCATATACTTCCTTTGCAATGCCAAATTTGGTCCAGAAACTGAATCTTGAAGCTGCACTCATATGGATTGGTGGAATGAGCTGAATTTTGGTGCAAGTTGATGATTTGGAGATATGAAGGTGCTGGAATTTTTTTAGCTCAATTGGAAATGCCAAAGTGGTACTTCCTTCACAGAGCTTGGATCTGGACAGAAAGTAGATGGAATTTTTGGGAGAAATTGGCTAGATAAAATGATGTGAATTTTTGCATACTCACATCATATAGGGAAGGTGAGGTCCTGGATTAATTTGAGAATTGTTGAAGCAATATAAAATATAGTTGCTTCACAACCTCAAAATAAGTCCAGAAACAAGAATTGGATGATGCACTCAAACTTTGATCTATGGAACTTGGGATCTTGATAAAAATGGTGAATACATGGATAGGAGAAGCTCCACAAATTATTTGGGATTTTTCCTGGCTACCAAAATGGTAGTTCCTTTGGAAAGTTCCCAAAGTGCAATATTGGCTTTAAATAGGAAAATGCAATTTCCCTTATTTAATTATGGCCAATATTTTTATTGGAGCTCAATATGATCACAAAGAATATCTCCACAATTTTTCATGAACTTTGGAGATGGATAGATATTTTCCTGGATTTAATTCCTTTAACTGGCAGAAAAAGGAATTAATTTTAAATGAAAAATATTGCAAATGACTTGGCAATATTTTTGCATATCCAGGGTTTATAGATATAGGAGAGTCTCTGGGAAAAGTTTGGGGGGCAATAGATCAAAGGAAGTTGGGGTTCCTTTGTAACGGAAGGAATTAGGGTTTCCCTTCCGGCAATTCGGAAGGTAGGGTTTCGGCGATGAAATCCTGAGAAAAGATCTGGGGTGGCAAGGTTGGTCTGAAGAGAGTCTCTGGTTGGATAGGGAAGGCAAGGCTAAATGACCATCTTCATATACCCAAGAGCGAGAGAAAATCCAATAACACCGAAAAAAGACGGGAGTCAAATCCCGCGAAGGAAAAAAAAACAAGGAGCGAAAACCAGGGTGTCACAAACCTACCCCCCTTAAGAAAATCTCGTCCTCGAGATTTCTGGGCTTACCTCCCGGTGAAGGGGACTTACCTGTGTGCGACTTGGATCCATCAGCTGTCTTGTCTTCATTGATTTGCTGGTCCTTTTAACTGCCTCTTTTGCTGGCTCAGGCGCTGTCTTTTTCCGACGGTTGCATTGAATCCTTCTCTTTCCTATCAGGCAAACCCTTTGTGCTGGTAGTTTGTTGGCTGGGGTTGGTGGGTAGTTGCGAATATCGACAAATAATCTGGTTTCCATGTCTTGAGACTAGCTGCTTCGGGTTTTATTGCGATACCTCTTACACTGACTGCCAAGGGCGAGACATTCTTTCTGGGTACCGGACTCACGTGCTCGGATGGCCTGGAGTGACTAGGAATGGCTCTCTTTTTGCCTTGTCAGAATGCTCAATCTGGCTGTGGGTTCTATACGGATGCTTTCTTCCTGTCTCTTGCATTCTGACTTTGTCCTCAGGTGATTCCCAACTGAAATGTCGGGCATGATCACAAAGTAATCATAGACGGTAATCTCTGAGATGGCTCTACCATATATAGCCTCTGTGGTCATTGCTATGACCACTGAGCTGACATAGTATGGCTATTATTCCGTGCATTCTTTGGAGCATAACCTCTGATCTTGGCTGATGGCTCGTATTCACGCTGACATGCTGGCTGCATTGTTGTGGCCGTATATGCAAGAGTCTGACAAGGATTGACAATATCCCCTTGTCTGTGGAGCTTTACTTCATTGACCGTCGCGGAGATTGTTTATTCAAGAATTCCTTGTTCTTGGGGGTTCCTTTTGGGGAACTTGTCATGACCTACCATCATGGCTCCTTGGTCATATCCCAGCTTGTTGGGCTTGTATTCACCATTTACTCTTGCATATCTCATAGGGATTGCTGCGTTCATATCCTTCTTTGAAGTGTGGAGCCAATGTTTCTCTGAACACAGTCATTCCCGTGTATGAGTGGCTCGCATGAACTGATCCCCTGGACTGCATGCTCACAACATATGCAGGGGTAGGATAAATCCTTTCATAACCACTGAGTTCTGAGGCGGACATGTGTCTGGACTAATTCGTGCTTCTGTCAAGATTGTTGTGGGCATGTTGGGGTGCTAAAGAAGGCTGAATTCCTTACGCTCGAAGCTTCTGCCAGGGTAGTGTGCTGAAGAACGCTGGGTATCGTACCTCAGAAGCTTTCCCTCATGTGGCTTACTGCGGAAGATCAGGTGCCTTATGCTGGAAGCTTTCCGCGGTAGCGGGCTGAGGAAGATTGGAGTACCGTACCCACAGAAGATTTTCTTGCCAAGTGGTGTAGCGAGAAAGGTTGGGAGTCTTGCGTCCTAAGCTACTTCTGATAGCTTGCGGAGGAAGGCTGGGTTGCTTATACCAGAAGCCCTTTTACTGTGATATGCAGTCGGTCCTGTGGCCGGTTCTGGCTTCCTTCTGAGATATCTGGAATTTACCCATAGCGACATCACAACTTGGTATATGCCATACTTTGTCTGAAGATATTCTGTTGGTCATGCACACCACTTGTACTTCTGCTGGTCTGATCATTGCTGCTATAGAGGTTGCACAACTGATGCAGACTTCGTGTTGATAATTAATTCGGAATACCAGATGTTGCCGGTAGTGAGCAGTTGACGGATAATTCCATTCGGTTTAGCTGAACTTCCAGGTGTTTGGAATCCTCATTGATTCTGGGCAGCCATGAACTCATTCATATTTCTTGCAGACCTTGTTCATCATGCCCAAAAAATTTTGTATATGCACCAAGGAATTCCAAAATATGCTTTGAAATTTGTCTCAACATACCAGAGTCTTGTTGTTGCTCTCGGCATCTTCACATTCTTGAAATATGGCTTCCGGGGTAATAAATGATTCTTGAGTCCATTGAGAAGAACTCAAGATTCACCCCACTGACTGAAATAATCCTTGTGTCGAGGACTAAGTAATTTGTCCCTTCTGATGTCCATTGCTAACAACTCATCTGACTGTCTCTCAGGTATGATTTGTTCTGAGGCAAACTCCCTCAAGTATATTCTGGCCTTGTCTGTGCCACGCAGAGTCTGCTTTTGACCCATTCTTCATTCTTGATAGATCCGATGATAATGTTCTGAATATCATGTAGTTGACTTGGCTCTTGCGGAATTTGGATTATTGGGTATTATCCAAGTTGTATGTTGGTCTTCTTTGGTAGCTCTTGTAGATGGATCCAGTTGACGCGAAAGAACGGAACCGACAAAAGAAGCAAAACCGCGAAAACCAAAAAGCAAATAAAGCTCAAATTTTGCGGACCTTACACATGTGGCCGAAGATTCACTAGTATAACTATTATAGCGCACTCGATGCACCTCTAAGGACTTAGAAGCAAAACCACACAATGCTCCTGGTAGCAATTGGTGTCAAGCTCCTACTACTTCCTTAGGGAACATCAAACTCGACACACGACCATAGCCAAAGTGGCTTAGTCAACGATCCTAGGTTGTCGGGGAAAAGATGGAATGTATAGGCGTTTCCCAAAGGAAACTGGATTTGAGAAGAGAAAGGCCATGGCTAGCAAGCAAGGTGGGGATATCTGGTTTACCTAGGGGTTAAGGGCTCACGGGTCGTTGCCTGGTGCGGACATTTCCCACCGGAGGCAAGGGCCACGAGAGTTATGGTCTGATGGAGCCAAAAGCCTATGGGGTTGCCTTATGATCAATAGTAGCCAAGCCTGTCTGGCGAAGATGGCTGAAATCCATCAGGGCTTTCTACTAATAAAAAAGGCAATGAAGTCCGGCTAGGGTAACCTACAGTCAGCCTGGCTCTGATACCATCCGTTGTGGCGCCTCGTCTGAATAGCACTGTAGTCAGACGGTCGCCGCACATACCAGCCCAGGAAAATCGCTCTGGCATGCGGTTTTACAACAAGTATCATGAACACAAGCTTTTCTATTAATGGATATATAAGTCTTACATGATAATATACAAGGGTGGTGGCAGCGGAAAAGCTCTATCTAAGGCAGCTTGGTCCTGGTGTGGCTCTAATCCACAGGGATCTGACTGGGTTACTCTTCTAGCCCGTGAACACTCCGGCTCCTCGCTAGCGAACGTCGGATCCTTAGGTGAACCTGGCCACATTGAAGGCCGCTGAGTACTTTTGAATGTACTCGCAAGCAAACCAAACCAACATATACACCAAGCAAAGCAATCCATGGCATTCAAGCATGCATTCGTTATCTTAACAGTATTAACTATCATGTTATGGCAGGATTATCTAGCAAGATTAATCATTTAGCAGCATTAATCATCATAACATATCAGGATTATCTATCATGATAACTTCTGAAGTAAATACAGTTTGACGGAGATAAAGATTATCCAGTAAATAATCCATACTCCGAATATTCTTATGATCCAATCCAAATCCGATCCAAATCCAAATCCGAATCCGAATCCGATCCAAATCCAATCCAAACCTTTTGGTCATACGACCGTTTCTCTCCTAGCCATCCCATGGCTAACATTCATATCCCTGACATCATCTGATGTCCCTGCATCTGCACTGCAAGTCTGACCAACCTTACTATTCTCTGGTTCAGTCTTAACAATAACATTATATAGTTTGTTCCTCCAGACTCGACACAGACCAAATAGGGGCCTATACGAACTGTCCATGACCGAGGACGCGGCTATTCGAATAGATTTACACTCTGCAGAGGTTGCGCACTTTACCCACACCATGGAGCGCCTGGCCTCGTACTTTAGTACATGTTCCCATTCGGGTGGACCAGTGCTGCTCCAACAAAACCTTGTCTATTGCCCGACCCTCTTACGGTCCCACCGACAATCATACCCTCCCAGGGTCATGTCCTGGGTGGCCCCTGTGTCACCCCGTGACACCTGCCACCGTCGTGGCCAAACACTGTCCCAAACGGGGACGCCGGCAAATAACTCAACTTGGGCTCACAAGGTTATCGCCGCCTACCGGGCCAGGGTAGCGCACACGCATAAACTTCCCTATTTGGTGGTACCGACAAGAGGCAGGACAATAGACCAAGCTAGGGCCGTCCCATACCGGCAAATGTGGCTGCACGGGTAAGTCCGGATAGGTGGCACTATGACTCGATCCAGTCGACGGAGGAGGTTGTTGTCATTAAATCATATTCTTAATCATTTCAACAATAACGATAATCCAAGATGTAAACTAGTATATCAACATAACAACCTATCTCCAGATTGTCATCTACGAGTCACTAGTGTGATAATATGATGAGCATTAGCAGGTAATGTAAATAGCAAGTTCAATCTAGCAGGAATTTAATTATTTTTAACACAGACATATTAATTAAACACGCAAGAATAACACAGAGGAATGCTTTAGGGCATATATCAGATGGTCGGCTTGCCTGGGGGTCGAGGAATACTCCGGGAAGAAGTGCGATCGCCTCGCGGAAAAATCTCCGGAAAAGGGTTCTCTCTCGGAGGGGCTGATATAGGGCAGGGGCAAAATGGGTATTTTTAGAAAGTGTCAACATGGAGAAAGTGATGTCATCGGAACGCGCTCGACGAACTGAAGAAGTGGGCTTTGGACTCACCTGAATCGGAGTCACGGTTGAAAAGATATGAGGAGTTGAAGTGAGAGGGACCTTTCTGTAAATAAACTATTTACTTTCGGGTCCCTGGCTGAAAACCTGCTGGCGCCTCGGCTGGAAGTGCGCTTATCAGAGAAGAAAGTGTATTCCTACTTGAAACGTTTTCTAGAGAAGAAAACACAGTTCTGTCGAGTACGATTTCAAAAGAAGGAAAGTGCCCTCCAGAATTTACGCGTCCACTTAAACGAGCGGGCCCGCGCTTGGAGTCACTTACAGGTGGGCCCGGCCGGCGCTCTCTCTCTCCTCCCGCTTCTTCCTCCTCCTCTCTACCTTTCCCCGATGCCGAACAGGGGCGCGACGCCGGCAGCCTTCCGGCGCTCCGGCGAGTGTCTGGGTCTGCCGGTTGCACGGCTGGGACCGCCGGAGGGCACCGCACTGAGGGGTGATTGGCTTGGGTCGTGGGGAAGGCTGGGGTCGCGGCGGCGTGTGGCGACAGAAGGCGGTGAGCTCCGGCCGGTGGAGGAGCTTGGGCAGGGGAAACGGCTGGGCGAGGTGGCGGGAGTGGTCTATGGAACTCGGGGAGTCCCGCGGTGCGCTTGGCAGAGGCGGGGCATGGGCGGAGTGAGGGAATTTGAGGCGAGGCCGAGGCGGACAGTAGGTGGAGCTCGTCGGAATTCCGAGCACTCTGGCGAGGATTTCGGTCGGGCGCGGGCACGGGGTGGGCTAGAGGAGGGAGGGAAGGAGGCTGGGGGTGTGGTGAGAGCTCGAGTGGGACGGGAGGCGGCTATTTATAGCCGGGCTGGCCGAGGCGATAGGGACGGCTGCCGCGGCGTCCTCATCGGCGCACTGGCGCTCGGGGACACGCGGAGCGAAATGGCGATGTTAGCAACGCCTCTGGGAGAGTGGAGAAGCCAGGGGCAGCTTCGGGAGAGCTCGAGGAGAAGGGGACAGAGGAAGATGACGGCGTCACGGGCGCACAGTGGCGGAGCTCGTCGCGGCGTGGGGAGGAATAAAACGGAGGGGGAAGTGACCGGAGATGAGGAAGCGGACGACGGGGAGTCAGGTCGGCATGCTCGGACAAGCGGAGGCTGCTCGAGCTGTCCTGCCCGACGCGACGAACGCGCAGAGCGCTGTTCCTGCGTGCAGCTCACGCGGTCACCACGGGCATGTCGTGTTCTGGCCCTCCTCTGGGTGCCACATCTTGTCAAACACGGAAGGCAATGATCATATAGATGAGATGGATCATTGGATGGACCAGGATTTCTCTAGAGTGATCGAAAGGATCGAGAACAGTTTCTGGTCAGAATCTTGGGGAGGAAGTTGTGGTCAAACATAGGTGGCAATGAGTTGTCCAGGTTGTCACGGTGAAATGGGGTAGGAAGGACTAGATGCTGGAAAAATTTGAAGGCATTTGGACCTCATTTGCATACACTTCCTTTGCAATGCCAAATTTGGTCCAGAAACTGAATCTTGAAGCTGCACTCATATGGATTGGTGGAATGAGCTGAATTTTGGTGCAGGTTGATGATTTAGAGATATGAAGGTGCTGGAAAAATTTCAGCTCAATTGGAAATGCAAAGTGGTACTTCCTACACAGAGCTTGGATCTGGACAGAAAGTAGATGGAATTTTTGGAAGAAATTGGATAGATAAAATGATGTGAATTTTTGCATACTCACATCATATAGGGAAGGTGAGGTCCTGGATTAATTTGAGAATTGTTGAAGCAATGTAAAATATAGTTGCTTCACAACCTCAAAATAAGTCCAGAAACAAGAATTGGATGATGCACTCAAACTTTGATCTATGGAACTTGGGATCTTGATAGAAATGGTGAAGATATGGATAGGAGAAGCTCCACAAATTATTTGGGATTTTTCCTGGCTACCAAAATGGTAGTTCCTTTGGAAAGTGCCCAAAGTGCAATATTGGCTTTAAATAGGAAAATGCAATTTCCCTTATTTAATTATGGCCAATATTTTTATTGGAGCTCAATATGATCACAAAGAATATCTCCACAAGTTTTCATGAACTTTGGAGATGGATAGATATTTTCCTGGATTTAATTCCTTTAACTGGCAAAAAAAGGAATTAATTTTAAATGAAAAATATTGCAAATGACTTGGCAATATTTTTGCATATCCAGGGTTTATAGATGTAGGAGAGTCTCTGGGAAAAGTTTGGGGGGCAATAGATCAAAGGAAGTTGGGGTTCCTTTGTAACGGAAGGAATTAGGGTTTCCCTTCCGGCAATTCGGAAGGTAGGGTTTCGGCGATGAAATCCTGAGAAAAGATCTGGGGTGGCAAGGTTGGTCTGGAGAGAGTCTCTGGTTGGATAGGGAAGGCAAGGCTAAATGACCATCTTCATATACCCAAGAGCAAGAGAAAATCCGATAACACCAAAAAAAAACGGGGGTCAAATCCCGCGAAGGGAAAAAAAACAAGGAGCGAAAACCAGGGTGTCACATTAGGGTTGGAAGGACTATGATCCTGTGAATTTTCAAAAGATTTGGACCAGTATTTGACATAGTTGCTTTGCAACTGCAAAATCTGGTTCAGAAATAAGATCAGGAAGTAGCACTCACATGGATGCTTGGATTGGGCTGAAAATTGGTGGAGTGTGGTCATTTGGGTATATGAAGGTACCATAAAAATTGCATCCCATTTGGACAAGTAAAAATGGTACTTCCTTCACAATGATTCACACTGGACAGAAACTTGGGGGGATTTTCCAGAGAAAATGGCTTGGCTAAATAATGTGAGTTTTGGAATGCTCACATTATTTAGGGATATTTAGGTCCTGGATTAATTTCAGAATTTGTTTTGAGTCAATATAAAATATAGTTGCTTCACAAACTGAAATTCTGACCAGAAACCAAGATTTGAAGGTGTGCTCACATGGTTTGTTGGATGGAGATGAAATTTGGTGGAGAGTCATGATTTTATCATATAAATGATCTCCCAAAATTTCAACTCATTTTGATAAGCCTAGCTAGTACTTCCTTCACAAAGCTTCTCTCTGGTCAGAAACTTTGGTAGTTTGCTAAGGAAGATTTACTAGGCAAATGAAGCTGAATTTTGGCATGTGGCAATTATTTGGATAGGAAAGAGTGCCCAAAAATTTTGAGGGCAATCAAGAAAATATAAATGGCACTTCCTTCACAAAGTGCCATTCTGGACAGAATGGAAAAATGAATATTCCTGAATTATTTTTGAACTAGGCAAGGATGAATTTTGACATATTGGTGGTAGATATGATCCAAATAATTTATGAGAATTTTGTGGGAATTTTATGAATGACAGAAATATAGGTTGGTTCACAACCTAGGGCAAACATGGTTATTCCTTTAATAGAAAAAGGAATATTCCCAAAAAATAAATATTGGGGTTGGGCTAAGATGGAAATGACATGGCCTTGGGATAGATTTGAGAATGACAAGCCACTAGGAAGTGGCAGGAGAGAAGATCTTCCCAGGTTTCAAGACCACAGAGCCACGGAAAAAGAAATTCCAAATGAAAATTCGAAGAAATGCAAAAGAAAAAGAAAGGGCCAAAAATCGGGGTGTTACAAACCTACCCCCTTTACGATAAATATGAATATTCTGACTTAAGGAAACCGTTTCCAACTCGGGTATCCTTTTCCTTCATATAATGTTCCCACTGAATTACATCTGACTGACTGCCTTGCTCTGGGGTGGTTTGCTTCACTGTATCCAACATTCTAACAAGTCTTTCTTCATATGTTCATCCTTGCTCTGACTTCAACTCTTTTATGTCTGCTGGCTTGTCTGATATTATCATGACCGGGATTTTCATAAGTCCGGGAGGAATTTCCCCATTGACGTGTCATTCTTATATCCAGCACTAATAGTATCAATGGAGTCGGGAACACCTTTTCTCGGTGGACATGAAACATTTATTCCTTGCATCGGGTTACTCGAGTAGATGCATATCCTCCGGGTTCAAAACAATGCTGAGAATCATAACCGTTCTTTTGGCTGAGTCTGACTGCTTGAAGGTAGTTCTGAATTACCTTGGCTGGCTCCACTGTCTCGAATCCGTACCGATGATTCGACTGTCACCTTGATATGAGGTCCTTACAAACAGAGTAGGCCCCTTGGGTGTGTGTTCATGATGATCAATACGGAATCGGACTGTCTTGGGTATCCATACCGTGTTGTTCCTGCACTGATTATCATACCCGTATTGCCGGTCTTGCTCCTTCATTATTGTTCTCTTTTTCCGAATCTTTGGCTGAAAGAGCTTGGCCATATATATCCTTAATCCTTCATGTAACCATAGGTGCTGTCAGGTGCAATATTCCGGCAGTCATACCTTATCCTTATCCTTATCTTATGATCGTGCAACAACGCTTAACTGGCAAGTTCATCGTCTCTCAAGCTCCAACTGTAGGGCAATGATCATCCGAACCTTCGCATAAAATCAGCAAATAAATCAGTAGCCACCAGAACGATCTTTACAACTCAGATCTGGGACATTACTAAAATAAGTCAACCCTGGCTCACGACGGCTGAAAAGCAGCTCAGAGCATGAGGCAGTGTTGATAAGAAGAATGTAGCAGTTCCCTAAGACGGCCGAAGAACAGCTCAGAGCATAGGGTCACTGCTACAAAAAGAAACTCCACAGCTGCCCGAGACGGCCGAAAAGCAGCTCATAACACGGGGCAGTTGTTGAAAAGAGAAATATAAAATCGGCATCCACCCCGGACGGCCGAAAGCAGCTCAGAACACAGGCGTGGTGCCGTTACCAGGAAAAAAAGGTAAGCAAGGGTTCATCATGATCATATACCAGGTTCACAATTAATTGTATAGAGCTCACTGTTGTGGTCAATCCTGCATGGCAGTGACAATGGTTAACGATGTCACCTTGTCGGGCGTGAGGAAGCTGGCCTTGATATCCACTGTCAGGATTGTTGTCCCAACATTGTCTTGCTTCATAGCTTGTCAGTCATTGCAATACACTAAGGTATTTACCGGCTTTCTTCCTCTTCATAACTCATGGGGTTGTCGGATTCTCACCATGCTGGCATCATCCTACGAGTGACTTGCATGACCTTGGCATAAATATGAGAGCCTGTGTAGCTGAACATTTGATTCCCAGGGCAGACACTTGGGTCCTGAGTAGCTCATGTTTCTAACCAAACTGTTACGGTTCTGATTCTTGAGATGCACTGCCAACTCACTGTGTAATTTTGTCAACTGTTTATCGTACTGATGAAGATGGGATAGCTTGTGTTAGAAGCTATCTGGGAGTAGCGTGCTGAGGAAAACTGGATGTCTTGCACTCGAAGCTTTTGCCGGGATAGCGTGCTGAAGAAGACTGGGTACCGTATCTCAGAAGCTTCTCCTCCTGGTTGCTTGCTGGAGAAGATTCGGTGCCTTATGCCAGAAGCTTTCTGCGGTAGCTTACCGAAGAAGACAGAGTACCTTACGTCGCAAGCTTCTTTAGTAGCGTGCGGAGGAAGACTGGGTTGCTTATTCCAGAAGCTTCTCTCCGTGATATGCGGAGTGAATGCTATATATATATGCCCATGATATTCCTTTGACTGGAGATGTACTGTTGTCTTGCACACCAATTGTCTTCCAACTGGTTCATTATGATTGTGATGGTTGCACACTGATGTAAACTTGATGCTAATAGTCATTCCAGAATATCATTTGTATTCAAACCAGATACTCCCAATATAATGCCGCCCACTGATAATTCCATAATGTTTAGCTGAGCTTCCAAATATTTGAAATCGTCACTGACTCTTCGAGTCCGGTGTCAGTTGATGAGCAACTTTCATAAGGGAAAATAAGGTAACACCGAGGGCCCAAAGAAAGAAGCAAAAGAAACGACTAAAACAAAAGCACACACAGCATTAAGATTACACACAATCAATATCACATTTCACAGCTATTCACCTCACTATGCATGCCTACTTAAGCACACAATTCTCGAGGAAACTCCGGTACTACGATCTAATATGCTGTGGCGGTGTGCACGAGAATGGATTAGCGTGTGGAGGGGTTGGTGTAAACAGAGCTACACCAAGAACTGGCTCAATACTGGTTGCATCTGGACGGGCTTAGCTGTGAGGACGGACTCGGTGATCATGTAGCGAGACACGGATGTCACGGCCACATCATCATCAAGCGTATGGACGGAAACCGTACTCGTCCCGGGAATGGGTGATAGGGTAGGATAACGGTGGAAAGAAGGGCCTGCTGGCATTACCCTTTCCTGGTAGCAAAGACCAGTGAGGGTTGCCAAACAGCGGGTTGGATGGCAGGATCCGGGGTAGAAACATGTCTACCACCGAAACGATAGGTGTGGCTGAAAAGAATAAATAGGTGCGATACCTGTGCATCAATCCTGCGAGTGATCGATACCACAAGATACCTCGGCATCACTCCGCTGGGACAGAGATGACACCAAACACCAAAGAGCAAGTATGCACAACTGGAGGGTGCAGGTAGTGGATCGAAACCGATGCCACCTATACTCACAAGATCAACCGTTAGTGACAATATAATGAGTCTATATGCATGCTATGCGACAAACAAATGCAGCAATCAAATGGAGCAAGCAAGCTAGACTCTGAACTACCGGTTTCTAACGCTCGCGTGGACTAGGGCGTCCTACAGCCAGACCTGCTCTGAAACCAAGCCTTGTGGCACCCCGGCTCAGAGAGACCGGAACACCCCGTATTCCAGCCCAGAGATCAAGTCTTCTGGAATATGGCACTTCTTGGCATAGAACAAATCAGCTCTTTATTACAAATACTTGGGGTACAAGGGTTCTGAAGGCACAAAGGTTACAACGGCACGGCGATACTACGCCTTCTCAGATAGCTCTATGCTAGCAGCGGAACAACTCGTAGCGGAATAAAATCTAGCAGCGGAACAACGACGACGGTGATGAACTCCGCAGGGACTCTGGCTGGGACGTATCCTAGAGCGCAACCTCGAGATCCTCGACAAGCAAACACGTCATCACCTGCAATCTGGCATGACACACCAGGTGAGTACTTTGAATGTACTCGCAAGCTCACAGCAACCAAAGCAATCAAGGCAAACAACAGCATGGCATTTACAGGTTAATCATCAAAGATGAACACGATACTACTAGAACAACATGAGCATGGCAACAACATGAGCATGGCATATAATTCATGATATGAACAGGATGATACTAGCACTAGCATGCACGGGGTCGACGTTTAAGGTCTCATGGACCAACATACTCTGCTCGAAGGTTATCTCGTAACCACCAACTTACCATCGTGATCATCACACGATCACCTCAGGATCAATCAAGCTCGGTATCAACTATACCATCGTGATCATCACATGACCACACAGAGCTTGATCTCTACCTGTGATCATCGCACGACCACATAAAGATCAACCAACTTCTTTTCTCATCGAACCGGGGTTGTTTATTATTCAGGTTTTTATTTCTGTTGACCCACAGTGTGACCTACTACGAACTGTGTCCATGATCGAGGATGCGGCTATCGATAGATTATACACTCTGCAGAAGTTAGTACACTGTACCCACACCACGGAACTTATGGCCTCGTGCTCCCATTCGGGTGGACCAACGACATTCCGACAAAATCAATCTATTGCATGACATTCTCCCGGCCACTCCGACAAACTCCCCTTTGGGCTATGTCCTGGGTTGCCCCTGATGTCAACTCGTGACATCCGCCACCTTTGTGGCTGCCACCGTCGTGGCCAAAACATAACATTGTCACAAACGGGGACATCGGATATCCATACAACTCGGGCACTCAAGGCTTATGGCCACCCACCGGGCCAGGGTAGCGCGCGCACATAACCTTCCCTAGTTGGAGGCACTGGCGAGAGGCATGACAATAGACCGCATTAGGGCCTCCCATAAGGCAAGTGTGGCTGCACTGGTTAGCTCTATTCGGTGGCACCATGACTCAGCCAACAGATTTGTTCAAGTTCGATTAATGTCAGATTTAACTTGAATGTTGATGAGCTGAGTCACAGTAATATAGCATGATGAAATAACAATGCAGACGAGCATGATATCAGTGCAACCATGGATGGGCAACATAACCAATTAACAACATAGTATCAACAATGATAAATCATGAAGTCTACGAAATATAAATGAGCATGGCATAATGATGATCACGAATATAACAAGTATTTTCATAACAACCCTAACTATTCAAATGAGCATAGCATTATCACTAGCATCGGAAAATAAATCTGAGAACTAACATGATAATAATAATACTAGCAAACAATCATTTAACTTACTAGATGCAAATGAACAAGGCATAAGAACGAGCATGGATTCACCATCATTTATCATTACCAAAATAATTAAATGAGCAAATAAATATTTAAATATTCAAGTGGAAAACCATGGCTACTGCAATGCCATCATGCAAGTGGCTGTTGTGGCTTGCCTGGGGTGGAGGAACCATCGGGGAGAGGTACGATGAACTCACGGAAAGAATCACCGGAAAAGTTTCCCTCCCGGCGGAGCTGTTTTAAGGGGCAAGGGCAAAATGGTCATTTTCATAGTGTGACAACATCAGGAAAATGATACCATCGGAACGGGCTCGATGAACTGAGATCGTGGGCTTTGGAATCACCTGAATCGGAGTTACGGTTGCGGAGATACGGACGTTCGTTCGTTAGGGAGAAATCAAATAAAAACTTATTCATTTCTGCACTTAAAGAGTGAACGTCCGCAATATAAGAGTTTGGGCCGGCGGGTTAAAACAGAAGGTGCACTCCGAAGAATACGCTTTCTGGCAAAGGAAAGCGCACCCTCGCCCGCAGCCGCGACTGAATACGCCTTCAGTAAGCGAAAACGTATTCTGGAGAATACGTCTCCACTTAAATCTGCGCGGGCCCGGGGTTGACTTCTTTGTTCGGCTGACAAGTGGGACCCGAGGAGCGGTGGGGCCCGCCTGGCCAGCTCGTCTTCGTCAACCTCCATCGCCCGCTCCTGGCCGAGGACGGGGCCGGCCCCGACGGCGTTTGCCGCCGGCACATGCCACCATAGGCGGCGCCCAGCCTACCTACGGGTCCAGGACGAGGAGACAGTCCCGTTCCCGGGTGGCTTGGTCGCCGAGGAGCTCGGAGTCAGGCGGGGTATCTCCCGCGGCAGACGGCAGATTCGGCCGGAGATTAGCTCGACGCTACGGCTGCTAAGAGGAGGGGAGGGAGTAGGGGTGGCTCACGGGTGGTGCTGGTGATGTCCAGGAGGGGCTAGGCGAAGAGAGAGAGAGAGGCCAAGGAGCTCGAATTTGAGCCGGCCGAGACAACGGTCGAGGTGGCAATGGCGAGCGTAGGGAGCTCCTCGAGCTCACTGGAGACGTTGGGGAGGCTTCTGGGAGGTTGGAGAGGAGCTTGGAGAGGAGAGGAAGCACCGGGGAGGGCTTATATAGCCGCGGCGAAGATGCCCTCACCGGATGCCGCCACGGGCGCTCGGGGAGTGCACAGACGCGGCCGCGTACGCGTGTGCACGCGAGGAGGGGTTGACGATGACTAGAGAGGGCTAGTGGGGTGGCAGACGCGGGCGGTGCGGTGTCCGGTCGGCCACCGAGACACTATGCTCACGCGGGCAAGGTTGCCGTGGCACGAGGAGGGCGGAGGAGGAGGGGGAGAGGTGCCAGGGGGATGCACGCGGCCATTGCGGGGCTCGAGGACACACTAGGACGGGCGGAAACGGTTGGTAGAAGAATGCCCGAAGCAAAACGACGAGCAGAGCGCGCCCAGCGCTTGCCACCAGTGCGGTCACCGCGTGGCATGGCGAGGAGAGGGCACGAGGGTCTGCCAAACGTTGTCAAACGCGTTGTCCCTTCAACCTATAGTCTCACTGATGTGATGGTTCGACCAAAGTGACTGTGAGTTGATGGGAATGATCGACTGAAGTTTGCTGTTGCAAACTTAGGCATGATGTTGTTATCAAATTAGAGGGGATAAGAGCTAAACAGGATGTCACAGAGGCTTAGGGTAGGAAGGACTTTGATCCTGTGAATTTTCAAAAGATTTGGACCAGTATTTGACATAGTTGCTTTGCAACTGCAAAATCTGGTTCAGAAATAAGATCAGGAAGTAGCACTCACATGGATGCTTGGATTGGGCTGAAATTGGTGGAGTGTGGTCATTTGGGCATATGAAGGTACCATAAAAATTTCATCCCATTTGGACAAGTAAAAATGGTACTTCCTTCACAATGGTCCACACTGGACAGAAACTTGGGGGAATTTTCCAGAGAAAATGGCTTGGCAAAATAATGTGAGTTTTGGCATGCTCACATTATTTAGGGATATTTAGGTCCTGGATTAATTTCAGAATTTTTTTTGAAGCAATATAAAATATAGTTGCTTCACAAACTGAAATTCTGACAAGAAACCAAGATTTGAAGGTGTGCTCACATGGTTTGTTGGATGGAGATGAAATTTGGTGGAGATTCATGATTTTATCATATAAATGATCTCCCAAAATTTCAACTCATTTTAATAAGCCTAGCTAGTACTTCCTTCACAAAGCTTCTCTCTGGTCAGAAACTTTGGGACTTTGCTGAGGAAGATTTACTAGGCAAATGAAGCTGAATTTTGGCATGTGGCAATTATTTGGATAGGAAAGAGTGCCCAAAATTTTTTAGGGCAATCAAGAAAATATAAATGGCACTTCCTTCACAAAGTGCCATTCTGGACAGAATGGAAAAATGAATATTCCTGAATTATTTTTGAACTAGGCAAGGATGAATTTTGACATATTGGTGGTAGATATGATCCAAATAATTTATGAGAATTTTGTGGGAATTTTATGAATGACAGAAATATAGGTTGCTTCACAACCTAGGGCAAACAGGGTTATTCCTTTAATAGAAAAAGGAATATTCCCAAGAAATAAATATTGGGGTTGGGCTAAGATGGAAATGACATGGCCATGGGATAGATTTGAGAATGACAAGCCACTAGGAAGTGGCAGGAGAGAAGATCTTCCCAGGTTTCAAGACCACAGAGCCACGGAAAAAGAAATTCCAAATGAAAATTCGAAGAAATCCAAAAGAAAAAGAAAGGGCCAAAAATCGGGGTGTTACAAGGAAGCTGGGGGAGCCGCCGTACCCTGGAGGCAGTGGACCGGAGGAAGACGAACGTCTTCTCAGTGGACAATATGGTCGTCTCCAAGGACCATGAGGATAGTAGGTACAACCTCCGCCCTACATGGGTTGCTCTCAAGGTATTCCCCATGATTCCTCCTTCCTGCAACTGCTTGTTCTGCTGGTTTAGGGCTGTAGGTCTTTCCTATGGTAATTTAGGGCATTTAGAAGACATAATTTGTGGCTTGAAGCGGTTGGCAGTTGTGGATGAATAGCATTATGGTAATGCTTATATTTCGTATTTAGCTTGGACATGTGAATGGATTAATTTGAGGCTATATCTGAGTGTGTCATATATTCATTTGTAAGCCAATGAATTAGAGGCCCATGTATATTTAAATGACTTATTTTGCTGAACGAATAACAGTTTTTCTTATTATGTTGAAGCTCTGAGTAACATTGTTACAATGTAACAAATATCTGTATGATGATTTCGATTCTTGCCCATGTGAATGGTGAACCAGGTTGGAGTGTCCCTGTTCTAAATCAAGATGGAAATATCATCAGTAACATCCATCATCTCAAAGCTGTAGATTAAGCTTCTGGTTCAAAGGTATTCGCCTTCAAATGAACATTCTTGAGTTTGAATTACTGTTTTTGTGTTCCTTAGAAGTTAGAACTACCGGAAAAGCAACTTACACACCATTAAGCAAACTAAAATGCTTACCTTTGTATGCAAATGGGGAGTTTATATTACCGTGTTTCCCTTCAGATGCACCTCCCAATGCATTTTTCTGGACAAACAAACTCTATAATCTGCAAATGTTACAATTCAAGATTATGGCTAGAATGGCATATATTGGTAACCACCATTTAAAAAAATTACATGTGATATGTTATGTGGTGCTTATGTTTTATTTATCGTCTGTCTGATCGGAGGCATCCAGTAGCAAAAGAAAATGCACTCTGTCTCAGTGCCCGGCAGAATCCTACTGCCACAACCTGCGGCCATGTCTTCTGTTGTTAAAATTTCTCTTTCAAATGATATGTCCTTAATGAAACTGGTTTCCCCCCTCGTTCTGTCTCTGGAAATCTTTGATATATCCAAGTGAACTCCTTATATGTAATGTCATTATTGTGATTTTTTTTATTCATGTGAGGTTAGAGTTTGAGTGCTATCATTCATATCATGTTATGCTGTCGAAGTTTATCTTCTCTTGTCAAGGTTTTCCCTATGGTAACTATTAATTTGCAAGATACACTGATGGTTAATTATATATATCCACACAGCAAGTATATGGTATTGTCCGATACATTTCACATATGGGTCCTATCTTTGAAGCTCTACAATTTTCCTGTGTATACAATAAATTTTCCGAATGAGGCACTATGATTCCGAATTCTTAGGTTGTTAGCTCCGGCTTCATTAGCAAACTTATGTGACTATACTACTCTATAACCTGTACTGCTAAAACATGTTATCCTACTCCATGATGTTGTATCATTTGTATCATTTGCAAATACTCCTGGACATCAGCTCCCATGATGTTGCATTAGCTATAATCTGTACTGCTAAAAGAGGAGTATAAACTGGAGTAATTTTTTCATCCATTATCTTTGTTTTCTTTTGGCTCCCATCATGTTGCATTAGCTACAGTTGAGGAGTTCTCTTATGATGCTCTCCACTGGAGTACAGCTGAGGAGTACTGTATCTCTTTTTGCATTCCTTTTTCAGTCAGTGCTTGAACATTTTTTTTAAAGATGAATTGGAGTACTCCTGGACATCAGTACTGCAACTACTCACACCGAAGGAATTGTTTCCTTGTGATGGTGTAGTGCAGTAGCAGTACATGGAGTATAGCTATAACTTCTTGTAGTAACTGAAGAAGTGTCCATTAGGAGTAGTTTTGCATCTGTAGCATTAGGAGTAACTTCTTGCAGGAACTGTTTGACACAAATATGTGGATCATTGATCTGAATTCAGTCCTTAATGTGTGGATGGCTGTGCTGTTTTGCAGCTTGTAGGCTCCAAGGTGTTTCAGATGGTGTTACTGATGGTGCATCAGGAAGAGGAAGTGAAGCCTTTGATCTGTCCACCGAGGAAGAGGCAGCGTGAAGTCTTTGATCTGCTCAGAGCGTAAGTCCTCGGTCTGTCCCACTCTTCCTTTGCTATGTGATGGTGACCTCCATGTGTTATCTGGACACTTTGGTTAATATACTGTTCTTGTGATTTTTCGATGCTATGTCAAGAAATGAATCTGTATCCTTTAATGAATTCAATGTATGATTGTGATGAGAATTATATGATACCTACCTATTTTTATCCTTGATCAGTATCATTTGTGGTAGCTCTTAAGCGACATGTACTTTTTCTCGCTACGAGGTCCTAAGTATGGTGTTGTATATAAGCTATCTAGGCCAGACAATCTTTTAATTTGGTGAACATTAGTAGCTAAATAAGTTGTGCCCCATTGATGTCCTGCTGCTGTTAATTGTTACTGCCATGGTGCTAATACTGCTTAGAATATGATCCGTGCCTAAATTCTAGTAGTATTTGTCGTCAAAACATGATTGTATTGTGAGCAAGAAAGTTTTTTGAGTCATCTTAGATCTTGTTGGTACTGTTAACCATGCCCTCATGGTTGCTGCCTGTGTATTTGTTTATTATTCTGTTCACTATTCTTTTCCTAGCTGTTGTATGTTGGAAGATATTGCTTTCATTCTAACTCGACGGCCATAATAACGATCGTTTCCTCTCTTTTACAGGAGCTCTAGACTGAAGAAGTTGGAAGAAGGGAAGGCTTCATCTTTGTAGCTAGTTATATGTTCCTGGGTGATTTAAAATATGGAATGGCTGTTATATACTACATAGCAGTACTTTTGTAGCTGTAATAAATTCCTGGATGATGTGAACTATGGCATGCATGTAATATATATAATATTCTCATTTTGGTGAAAATTTGTGTGATCATGGCTTTGCTGATCGAAATATTGGAAATATTGGTTATTTATTGCTGATACATCAGCAATGAAACACATGCTATTTGAGCCCTAAAAAGGCTACCAACCAAATAATTCAAGAAAAATAGAACAAAATTGCTGAAAAGAACTGTAAAAAGGTGAAGACCCAGAAAATAAAAAAGGCTAAGGCCCAAAAAGAAATAGATTGTAAAACGACCATGGCCCAAAAATAATGAGGCTGAAGTGTTGGGCTTGGCCCATGTAGCTGAACAAAATCGACATGGAAAAAAATTATTATAAATAGGCTGAATTGTTGGGCTCGGCCCATGTAAAGCACCAAATTGGACCGGGCTGATTCTAATCTATGACCAATTTATTTGGTCAGAATTTTGCCACGTCAGCTTGCCACGTTAGATCTGACGTGGTCTGGCCAAATTGCCAGTGACCAAAACAATTGGTCGTAGAATCTACGACCTTCTATTTTGGTCGGAATCGTCTACGACCATTTCACAAAAATGGTCGTTAAGTTTCATTAAATACGGCCAGCTTTTGACCAACTATTTTTGGTCACAAAAAGGTCACAAATGAAAAACAATGACCATTCAGTGACCAATATTGATGGTCGCAAGTTGACATATTTCTTCTAGTGAGCGCAGGGCGGCGCCGCCGGCTCCGGGGGTGGCCATCCTGGGGTCCCCACGTCAGACGGCGAGCGCGACCCTCGCTGGGGGCGGCGGCGCGGGCCTGCCAAAGGGGCCCGAGATCGCGCCTTCCCGTCCGACGTCGCCAACGGGCGGCGAGGAGGCCCGGGCGAGTCGCGCCTTGGTGTTGGGGGTGAGCGGCACCACGCCCTGGGGCGGGGCCATCAACAGCGTCAAGGCGGCCCCCGAGGTCCTCGAGGGCGAGCTCAGGAAGGAGGCGGAGCTCTAGGCCGAGGAGCGGCGAAGGCTGGCGGATGGGTGGAGCCAGCTTCGGGAGGCGGCGAAGCTCAACCACCAGCGGGACGAGGAGGCGCGGGCGCAGCGCAAGCAGCTGACCAAGGACGCCCAGGCGTCCCTCGCGAAGGCCCTTGAAGATGCCCGGGAGGCCAAGCGGCGGCGAGAGGAGGCCGACGCTTATGAGAAGACCCTCCAGGAGCAGGCTGTCGCGCGTGAGTGCTGGCTCAAGACGCGGGAGGAGGCTGCCGAGGCCCTTGACAGCCGGCTCGAGTCCCGCGAAGCTGAGCTCGCGGCATTCGCGTCCACGCAGGAGGCAGAGCGGGAGCGCCTACAGGCGAAGGAGCGTGAGCTGGCGGTCGCCCAGGCCACTCTCGACGAGCAGAGGAGCCTCGCGGCCAAGCGGGACGAGCTCCAGGCCGAGGTTGAGGACCTCAAGAAGCAGTTGCTGGACATGGATGCCACCGTCGAGGAAGCATGCCGCGACCTGCTGACCCAGGCGACAATGCGACTCTTCAGCAACCTCCTCTGCCTCGACGATCGCTTCGACTTCGGGCGGGTGGTGACCCCCGTCCTGGCGGAGCTCCGCGAACCCCTCGACGAGGCTGTGAGGGAGCACGTGGCCGGCTTCGTCGGGTTGTACGCCTTTGAGCCAGAGGTCAGCGGCGGCGGCGGCGAGCTCCTTCGCGACGGCGGCGGGAGCGGCGGCGGCGCCTCACGCGCCTAAATTCTCCTTGACTTGTTGCTCTAATAGGGTAGACGCGGCCCGGTGGGGGCGTGAGAACATTTGCGTGGTACTTTTGCTGTTAAGTACTCAATATTTAATGCGTTTTCATTTTCCTCTTGTGGCCTTTAATTTCCTTTTTACATTGCGTTCGTGCCCTGCGTCGTTGGGACCCAGCCCCCGAGGCGGGCTACACCATCGCTGGTATGCCCAAAGCGTGCGCTCGGCAAGGCCAGAGGGTGTAGGGCTCTTTGGGCTGGTAGGAGTCCCTGAGGCGCGATGCTAGGCGGTTCGTGCCAAGGAAATCGAGATGCCGCGAGAGAGAAACGAGAGGGAAAAGACCCGAGGGGTGCTTTAGACTTAGCTCCTTGGAGGCGTGCGGCCTGGGGTGAGTCCTTCGCAGGGCACGACTTGTGAGGCGCGGCCCCTTCGTGAGGCCCTCCGCCCGCAAGACGCCGCTTGCGAGGCCTCCCGAGGGGGCTCCTGAAGCTTCGATATCCTGCACCAGGGAAACTGCCAAGATTTTAAAAGTAGTGCAGCAGGGTGCGCTCGCGAGGTCGCCTGTGGGTGTTATGCGAGGAGACAAGAGCACCAAGGACCTGGTGAGGTGACGTACACGGGAGCAGGCCCGCGAGCCAGAGCTCAGTCGCTTGGGTTTTTCAGCGCTGCTGGGACTGACCCGAGCACAGACACCGTGCCCCAGGAGACAAGAGCACCAAGGACTTGGTGAGGTGACGTGCACAGGAGAAAGCCCGCGAGTCACAGGTCAGTCACTTGGGTTTTTCAGTGCAGCTGGGACTGACCCGAGCACAGACACCGTGCCCAGCCCCCGCTCATGTGACAGGCACATGTGAGACCACGAGTGCGTGCCTCCGCCAGGGTACCCTTAGCTGCAAGCACACATGGTTTTTGAGGAAATGAGCTTTACTGATGCATGAGGCAAGTTCATTACATAGCAGAAAGATACATGCTGCCGTGTTCGACACGGGTCAGCTTGAGGATGTGATGGCCGAGGGCCCGTCAGGTAAGTAGGCCACCAGCCCAGAGCATGGGGCATCCGCCAGCGCTGAGCATGGGGCTTCCACGAGAGTGGGAAAGAGCTCTCACGTGTCGGCGGCAGCATGGGTAGAGAGAGCCCCGGAGCGTGTACAGCTCCATGTCGCTCATATCTGTGGGGCACGGACAGAACTTACGGTGATGGCGGGTGTTCAGCTTGAGGATGTGATGGCCGAGGGCCCCTCAGGTAAGTAGGCCACCAGCGCGGAGCATGGGGCATCCTCCAGCGCTGAGCATGGGGCTTCCACGATAGTGGGAAGGAGCTCTCACGTGCCGGCGGCAGCGTGGGTAGAGAGAGCCCCGGAGCGTGTACAGCTCCATGTCGCTCGTATCCATAGGGCACAGACAGAACTTATGGTGATGGCGGGCGTTCCATGTGTTTGGTACCGGAACACCTACCGCCGGCACGAGTGGGGCCGCAGTGGGCCGGTGGGCGAGTGTTAACCACCTCCGTATTCCTTGCGATGTGGGACTCCAGGCTCATGCGCATCAGCCTTGAGAAGGTGGCCCCGGCACCCTCTAGGCCGAACGGTATACGCACGAGCCAGGGCGAGCCCGCGGTGATGCGCGGAGGAGGGAAGGGGCCCGCGGGCGCGAGCCTGGTTGAGGGCAATGAAGTCGACTCACATGCGCGTGCTGCTGCACGGCCTGGCGATGGGGGTGATGCTGGCGATCCTCTTGGGGTGGGGGGCTTCATGTGCCATTCCAGCATCCTAGGGCTTGTTGACTTCTTGGGTGACGACTTCCTTCTTCTTGGGCGCTTGACGATATTCCTCACGCTTGAAGGGTCGTGCGCTCTGGCACATGGGTGAGTGGTGCTCGATCACCTCCCTTGGCAGGCTGGGTGCGCCTGATGCTGTCCAAGCCAACGCATCAGGGCACGCCTAGAGGAAGGTGACGAGAGCGCCTTCCTATTTGGGGGAGGGCCCACCGCCAGCGGCGAGGGAGGGGCCTGCTTCGCCCCCAACCAGCGACGCCTTCTTGGACTCGACCCGCTCCTGAGGGAGCAGGGGCTTTTTCTTCACGGGCGCTTCCTCAGCAGGCCCAGGCGCGTCCTCATCGGCCGGGTACGCGACGGAGGTAGTTTTGTAGGCGTGCTTGAGGGTTTGCAGCGCATCCTTCTCATCACAGCGGACGGTGAGGGTACCGCGGCTGCCGGGCATTTTGACGAGGCCGTAGGCGTGGTGGGTTGCGGCCATGAACTTGGTGAGCGCTGGGTAGCCCAAGATGGCATTGTAAGGCAGGCCGATGTGAGCCACATCAAAGACGATGAACTCCGTACGGTAGTTCTTGCGGGTGCCGAAGGTGACGGGAAGGCGCACCTGCCCCAGGGGGACAGTGGAGCCGTCAGTGACGCCCAAGAAGGGCCTGGTGGGCATCAGGCGCTCGTCGGGCACTTGAAGAGTCTCGAAGGTCTTGAAGGAGATCACGTTGAGGCCGGCGCCTCCGTCGATGAGGGTCTTGGTGACAGCGACGTTGCTGATGGTGGGGGTGCACAGCAGGGGGACGACGCCCACGCCCTTCGTGGACTTGGGGTGGTCGCTGGCGTCGAAGGCGATGGGGAACTCAGACCACTTGAGGCGGCCGGTGGACTCGAGCGCTAGGAGGGCCGCATTCACCTGCCGAGAGAACTGCTTGAAGTGGCAGTTGGATGGAGGGGCCTGGGCTCCGCCGAGGATGCAGGCCACCCTGCGGGGCTCTTGGTAGCCCCCAGCGTTCTCAGTGGGAGGGGAGTCGTTGGCGCGTATTGGGGCGGCGTTGGCCTGAGGGTCCACCTGCTGCGGCTGCTCCTGCCAGCCCTGACGGTTGTTGTCGCCAGCGCCGTTGTTGTGGTTGTCGCCCCAGCGGCCACCTCTGCTGCCGCCAGCGCGGCCCTTACGGCGCTCCTTGCGGCGCTCGGTGCGGCCCTCGCGAAGCAGCTTGAGCTCGTGGCAATCTTCAGTGTTGTGGGAGTTCATGTTGTGGTAGGCGCAGAAAAGGCGGGCGTCCTTCTTGGCCTCGACGCGGTCGCGGCCGCGCTTGTAGTCCGGCTCCGCCATGAGCACGGCTGGGCCCTTACGCTTGGTGTCCTTGGCCTTGGGCTTCGCTGTGTCAGGCTCAGCATCAGCATCGTTGTGGAGGAAGAGGCGTCCCTCTTCGGCCTTGGCGCAGCGGTCGGCGAGGACAAACAACTCTGTCGCGGAGTCTAGCTCGTCCCTGACTGAGAGCTTCTCGCACATCTTCACGTCCGTGATGCCACTGGTGAAGGCGGAGACGATCGCGGTGTCGGAGGCCTTCAGGATCTTGTGGCGCACCTGGCTGAAGCGCTGGATGAACTTGCGAAGGGGCTCGCCAGGGCGCTGACGCACTTTCGGCAGGTCATTGATCGTGAGGGCGTGGTCACTTGTGCCCTTGAAGTTGGCGACAAAGTTCTTGCACAGGTCCTCCCACGAAGAGATGGATGCCTCGGGGAGGTTCATGAGCCACGAGCGCGCAGTGTGCTTGAGGGCCATGGGGAACCAGTTCGCCATGACACGATCGTCCCCCCTCGCGGCCTGGATGCTGATGGTGTAGAGCAGGAGGAACTCCGTGGGGTTTGCGGTGCCGTCGTAGTGCTGAGGGAGCTCTGGCTTGAACTTGTCGCGCCACACCACGCGACATAGCTCGGGGGCGAGGGCCAGGTAGCCCCCGTTGGTGACGGCTCCACCGTTGAGGGCTGCGCGGTTCTAGCGCCCAGCCTTGGTGACGTCATGGAGGACGCGGTCCTGGCGGTCGCGCGCCCTCTCGAGGGCCGCGCGCGCGCCCGGGGGCGCGCGGTGGACGATCTGGCAGCTGTCGCCGTCGCGGCCCAGCGTGAGCGAGCCGCGTGACGGCTCTGGGCACGTGCGGCGGGGCGGCGCTCGGCCACATCGCGTTCCGGCGGAGGAGGAGGCGCGTCGTGGCCAGCCCGATCCGCGTGGGACGGCGGAGCAGACGGGGAGCGGGAGGGCGCCTGGCCATCGCGCACGGCATCGACGAGCTCGGTGATGCGCCCAAGCCAGGCGTCGTAGGCGTCCTCGGTGGGGCAGTATCGCAGCAGCTCCTGCGCCATGAGCAGCGCGGCGCGCGTAGCGGGTGGATCGCGACGCGCGAGCGAGGAGGTGGCAGCGGAGGGGCCGTGCGCCTGCTCGTTCACCGATGGGTGGGCGGAGGAGGCCACGCGTTACCCAACAGGCTCAGTGGCGGTGCGAGGGCGTCGCCCAGGGGTGCCACGGGCGGCGTTCGCCGCGGGGACCCTTACGGCGGCGCGGCATGTGGCGCATTCCCGGCGAGCGGCGGCGGCGTCCATGTCGATGCTGGCGTCGAGGTCAAAGGCGCGAAGACGGGAAGTCCCCCTACCTGGCGCGCCAAATGTCGGAGTCTAGGATCTGCGTCCAAGAACTTCTCCAAGAACTTAGGATTCGAACTCTGGGGGACTTTGCTTGGCAATCTACGACACGGCGGCAACTACGGCGGGAACACGACGGGCTCACCGGCTCTCGTCGGACACGAAGGGGACACGCGAGCTACCCAGGTTCAGGCCACCGTGCAGTGTAATACCCTACTCCTGCTTGTGTTGGATTGCTCTGTGGTGGAGAGCTTGTGCTCGAGGTACAAGAGGTGTGGGGGAGAATGGGTCGATCCCCTTACATGGAAGCAGCCCTGCCCCTTTTGTAGTGCCTTGGTCCTCTTCCCCGAAAATATGAGCGGGAAAGGGTTGCCACAGGGCGGCAATTCAAAAGGGGGACAAGAGCGCAAGCTTATTTTGACTAAAGGCGGTCTCCGGCTACTAAAGCAACTCCTTGTGACGCGCTGGTGGGCTTGGCGATGACCTCCGTCCTGGCGCGCTGATCCGTCCTGATCTTCTATCACCAAAGAGGAAAGCCTTTGGGACTTGCTTTGGGGGAGGCAGACGCCGCTGCTCCCTTATCACCAGAATGGAAGCTGGGCTTGGTCGCGCCCCGCTGTCCTTATCCTGACAACGGGACGTCACCCATGTGTTGGGTGCGGAGCCCCGCGGCTGGCGCCGTACGACTTGCTTCGTGAGAAGGCCTCGTGAGGGGAGCCTCGCGAGGGAACCTGGTGCTTGGCGGCCTCGGCAAGGCCTGGCCTGGTGGGGAGGGGCCTCGCGAGGCTCGCCCCTCGCGAGGTGGCTTCCTCCGGAGCGGCTGAGGCAAGGCCACTCTCATGGGCCCGCTCGAGCACGGTCCTCTAGGCCAGAGGCAGACGGGCCGTGGTACCCTGGTACCCACTGGGCCGACAATTATAAACCCTGGATGTGCAAAAATATTGCCAAGTTATATGCAATATTTTTCATCTGGGATTAATTTATTTTCCTGCCTTTTTGAGGAATTAAATCTAGAAGGATAGCTAGACATCTCTAAATTTCATGAAAATTTGTGGAGATGATCTTTGTGACTATCCCAAGCTCTGGTAAAAATATTGACCAAATCTAAATATGGGAAATTTACTTTTTCCTTGACAAGGCCAATATTGCCTCTCTGCCACTTTCCAAAGGAACTACCATTTTGGTAGCCAGGAAAATTCCCAAATAATTTGTGGAGCTCCTTCTGGATATATCTTCACCATTTCCATCCAAATCCCAAGCTCCACAGTTCAAATTTTGAGCACATGATCCAATGCAAGTTTCTGCCTTGTCTGAAACTTTGTGAAGGAAGTGCTTGATTCCTTGATCCAATTGAGCTGAAATTTTGCAGGGTAGTGCATATGGGTATATTACTACTGCAAACCAAAAATTAGCTCAATTCATCTATCAAATCTTTTCCTATGATTTTCTCAAGTTTCTGTTTAGATTTCATCTGTGTGAAGGAAGTGGTATTTATATTTGGTTGATTGCCCTCAAAATTTTTGAACACTCTTTCACATCCAAATAATTGCCACTTGTCAAAATTCAGCTCTTTTGCCTAGCCAATTTTCCTCAGCAAATTCCCAAAGTTTCTGTTCAGTGGGAAGCATTGTGAGGGAAGTACCACTTTTATTTATCCAAATGGTATGAAATTTTTACAGTGCCTAAATAATTGTTCTCCACCAAATTTGGGCCATTTTCATCTAGCCATTTTTCCCCAGCGCCCTCATTTGCATTTCTGGCCAGTTGGGCACTTTACACAGGAAGTACCAGCTAGCCTCATCTTTTTGGGCTGATATTTTGGCACAGTGGTCACCTTAGTAGATGACCAGCCTCACCCAAATCCCAGGCCTAATGGAGCTATGCACTGCCTAATCTTTCCATCAAACACTTTGCTGCTAATCTGGATTTGTGCACCGTGCTGTCACATCGTGGGCCATGGGTATCGTTTCTTTGCGCCGAGCAGCTACGGGGGGAGTGATCTACTTGCCAGACATACCTGGGCCGCCCAGTGCGCATGGGAGCACTGTGGTCACGCAGTGACCACGCGGAGAGCGCGTGCGTTGCCTGCACACCGCGTGCCCTGTGCTTCTAGACCCCTTTGGGAGGTCCACACGGTCGCCCAGCTCGCCACCGAGTGCCACGACCTCGCCCGCGTTGCCTGTCCCCCTGCCCTCCTCGTCCCGTAGCCCTTGGCCGCATGTGCCGGCACCGCGTCCGTCGCCGGAGTGCCGACACGTTGCCACACCGCGTAGCCAACTCCTCCCCTTCCCGAGCCTTCCCCGCGGCCGTTTTAACGCGTGCCCGAATCCCCCTAGCCACCCGCAGCTCTCCCTCAAGCCCAGGAGCTCCCCTTCCTCTCCATTGCCGAAGATGGCCGCCGCCAATCCCCTCGGCCCCGACCTGCTCCTAGCCTTCCCCCTCCCTCTCCTCTGCGCCCTTGAGCTCCTCTGGAGGTCCGCGCGCCGCAGCCGCCCCGAACTCCGACGAGGAGAGCCCTGCCGGCGACCCCTTCCTCTGCCGTGCCCCAACCAGAGTGCCCGAGCCACGGCGCTCGCGTAGCAGGCTGTCCCGAGCCGCCCTGAGGACACCCACGGGCGCGGCGTGGGCTGGCGGAGCCCCTCCGCTCCCCGGGCGGCCCGCTCGCGGCGCCAGGCATCCGCTACGACCGGCTGCCGAGGCCTCTCTTCTGCCCGTCATGAGCTAGAAGGAGGCCAGGAAGGAGGAGAGAGAGTAGGCGGTGGGCCCCGCATGTCAGTCCCTCAAGCGCTGACCAGGCCGAACCGTTGACTCGCATAAGTGGAAACACATTCGGAGAAATGCGCTTTGCCCTTGGGAAAACGTATTCTGCCTCGGCCTCGCATTGAAATACACTTTCTCTGCGCGGAAGCGTACTTCCGAAAATGCACTTTCAGCCCAGCCGCCGGCTGAATCAGTTAATTTGCGGACGTTCGCCCGTTAAGGGCAGAAACGGACAGTTTTCTGTCTGTTTTATGCCTAACGAACGAACGGCCGTATTTTCGCGATCGTAACTCCGATTGAGGTAATTCCAAAGCCCACGTTCTCAGTTCGTCGAGCCCGTTCCGACGATATCATTTTTCATAATGTTGTCACATACTGAAAATGCCATCTTTGCCCTTCCTCGAATCCAGGCCTCTCCCGAGAGCACCGATTCCGATGACTCGTTTCCAGTGGATCGTCGCACTTTCACCCGGTGTATTCGTCCACCCCAAGGCAAGCCAACATCTTATCATTAGCACCGGACTTGCATGTTGACTTTTCTTGAACCCTGTCCGTGTGTCACTGCAGTATATTCATATGATGTTTCTGTCAGCAACTGTGGTATATGGTAGTATTGTTTGCCATGTCATGCTATACCCAGACTTCACACTAGCTTTTGCCATGTTAGCAATAATGTTTTTATTGATAATACCATGTTATTACTATGACCGGATCTTGTACCATGTTTGTCAATGCTATTGTGATCCTGCCATACCATTGCCATTCTACATATGTCATATATGCTATGCACTTCATCAGTTTGGTAAACATGGTTATTAATTCATTTGTACTTATAATCTTGATGATATGGTAAAATGATGGAGATGACAAGAACATGTGTTAATAACATCAACCACCTCCATTGGCTGGATCGTGTCATAGTGCCACCGAATCGAGCTCACCAGTCCAGCCACACTTGCCTGGATGGGGAGACCCTAATTCGGTCTATTGTCATGCCTCTCACCGGTACCTCCAACCAGGGAAGGTTATGTGCGCGTGCTACCCTGGCCCGGTGGGCGGCCATAACCTTGTGTACCCGGTTTTGGTATTGAGCTCAGGTCCCCGTTTGGGACATTTTTGTTTGGCCACGACGGTGGCAGCCACGAGGTGGCAGGATGTCACGAGTTGACATCGGGGTCACCCATGGCATAGCTCAAAGGGGAGTTTGTCGGAATGGCCGGGAGGGTGTCATGCAATAGATTGGTTTTGTTAGAACGTCGTTGGTCCACCCGAATGGGAGTACGAGGCCATGAGTTCCATGGTGTGGGTACAGTGTACTAACCTCTGCAGAGTGTATAATCTATCAATAGCCGCGTCCTCGGTTATGGACACAGTTCGTACTAGGTCACACTATTTGGTCTGTGTCGACATGGAGGATAAACCTGATATAATAAACTTGTTAAAGAATGTGTTATAAAGTAAATGTGGTGACTTGGACTATGAGATAGTCGTGAGGAATCATCATGTTGTTCTGACATGATCATGAGATGAGTTCTCGGTGAGTCATGAGTTAGCCCAGAGGGGCAGTGGCAGTAAAACTGATTGATGAACAGTAGATAACTCTTCACGGAAGGTTAGTGTAGTTTACTTTTCAGTCTAGTTTCATGCATATCTTGTAGGTACAACTATGCCATGCCATGATATTCCATGTTATGCCATGATCTGCCATGATATGCTATGATATGCTGTGATATGATTGGGTATAGATTTGCTTGATCCATGTTACCCACTAGTATCATGCCATGATTATCTGTTGCCATGAGATAAATTTATGTAGGAGCATAGGGCTTGCTTTGTCATCTGCTTGTTTGGATGCTATGTATTTGGTTGTCTTGCGAGTACATTCAAAGTACTCACCTGGCCTTGCATGTGGCCAGATCGCAGGAGAAGACTTGTCGTGCTAGACCGTAACCATGCCAGTCATGTGAGTTGTGGAGCCCAGCCAGAGTTGACGTGCCGTGAAACCAAGACTTCCGCCACCATTTAAATAGCCTTAGAGCTATGCAAACCCTTGTATTCTATGAAATATATTTTGTGCTTGGAATGCTGTACCATGTACCTGTCGTGCGTCAGGTGTTATCCTGGGCTGACGTGCGAAGGCCCCCTGTTCTAGGCGGATTGGGGTGCCACACTCGCACACTTCCTCTCCCTCTCTCTCTCTCTCTCCTGAGGTTTCTCTCCTACTCTCTCGCACACATATATACAATCTTTCCCGCCCTCTGTCTCTCTCTTCCATGGGCTGTATATCTTGTGTGTTGCGCGCACACATCACTCTCCCGCCATTGCTCCATCGTCACACACTCTCTCTCTACGCTTCATTCACAAATGCAGGAATTCACACATTTGGATGTGTTCAAATATTGTTTTGGACTGGATCATGTAGAGTTATTGATGGTTTCGTTGCATCTAACTAATTAATAAATACGAAATGCATTTAGATTTTCATTTGAGTTGGATTATGTGAGTTTGAGTATATTGTGAAGTACCATATACTTGGTATTCATCTTGGAATTCAACAATGATTCTAACTGTTGAATTGTATAAAACATTACATTCGAAGTCAATAGCTTAATATATTTATTTGACAACTACAACAAATAATTAATGTCACGACAGTAAACTAAGAAAACAGATGTGTACTAGTACTCCTAGTTGCTTAGCCCAATCATCCAACACGCCGAATGGGGAGTACAGTGTTACAAATTTTTAGGTCGGCGGCAAAATCTCCCACTTCCATCGAGATCTCCCGCGACCCAGATTCGAGCAATGCGAAATTACCATCATAAGCTTTGTACAACTGGCCGAAGGATGGTGTTGGATCGGGGGTTGCTTTGGTAACTTCACGTTCAACCTGCCCAGCCATCCCCACCCCCGCACCCAGAGGACACCTCAATAATCCCCATTTTCTATCCCCACCGCAAAATACACTTCTCCATGGCACCGCAGCACCCCACAACAAGCCGGCTGCGGTTAGCCGGCCTTCCTGCCCCTCCCCTTCTACATCGGCGCACACGTCCACCGCAACGCATCTGCCTCATCGACGATGTCGTACGCCACACTGGAGTCGTCCACCATCATCATCGTACACCGCTCAGGAGCCGCTTCCCCGGCGCCGTCGTCCACGGTCTCGGATCTACTTCCCGGTAGCCGACAGCAAGGGCAGTAGCAGCACCGTCGGCGACAATGAACTGACTCCCGTTGCCGCCCATGATGCGCAGACGAGGCCGTGACATTCGTGCTCCTCACTATTGGTAATGTCTACATTGATTCTCTTAGCTATACTTGTGCAGTTCCGATTTTGTTCATACCTACCCATCAAATTTCCGTGCTGCTATTGTTCCCCTTTCCTAGCTGATATTGTTCCAGTAAAAGTAATTGGTTATAGCTTGCATTATCCAACAGAATATCATCTTGTAATTGGGCGTCCCTCCTGTATTGTGGTGTGCTTCCGTAGGATCTTCATCTCTAACAAGTAGTGTGGCAGATGGTTAAAAGTTTTTGAGAATAGCAGGGAGGTGATCCCCCAGTTCTATTGACTCAGAATGAGACCACAACGTATTTGTAGCAAAGTTGAATAACCACAAAGTAGGATATTAAAAATTACTCGTGCCAACATTGCAGATGGGTGCTTTAATGTTGCCTACAAGATATGTGAGTATTACTATATTTTTCTTGCCATGTTGGGATTTTACAAAACTATTAATGCCAACATGCAGAGGGGAAATGAAGATCAAATATGGGATGTTGGGGACATCTTCAAGGAACGTCGCAAGATAAAGACAAGCTACACCGATCCTGCAAAACAAGCTTTGGTAAGTAATAGCGTTTCAATTACTCTGACATGGTATGTGTCTGGTAGCAGTATTGTAGACAGGACCAGGCCAGGCCCTGGGCAAGCCCTGAGCCGAAAACAGCATCAAACAAGGTTGTGTGCTTGGCTAGGGTTCTTGCCATGCAATCCAACAGTGTGGCAAATTATTAAACAGTAATAGGCGGGACAAAACAATTGCCTCTACACTTGATTAGGCTCTCTATCATTTGTAAGATCTCAATTTACTCACTGGGCCCACCATGCCATAGGATGAAAAACTAGTAAGTCAAATGCGGCTACAGAGGCCCTGGAGATCATCTGGTTGCCGGTTGTTTTGCTGCAACTACCCTTGGCTTAGTGCACCCCTCTGCTGCTTTTCCTATTTGGCTTAGCCTTGTGTTTTTTGATGTAGATATTGTAGTTTCTATAAAGTAGCTCTACTCGATATGTAATAAGCACACTCTTAATCGTCCTAATGCTTTCCTTTTTAGGGCTCCTTTGATTCAAAGGAATTCTATAGGATTTCTGGAGGATTGAAACCCTTAGGAATTTTTCCTATGTTGGCCCTTTGATTCATAGGATTGGATTCCATAGGAATTTTTCCTATGGAATCTTTGGTACTACATTTTATCGGAAATTTAACATGCACTCCAACCTCTTTTTACAATTCCTTTGTTTTTCATGTGGCATCAAACACTCCTTGCTAATCCTATAGGATTCAAGTTGGCATGCCACTCCAATCCTATACTTTTCCTATTCCTACATTTTCAAAATCTTGCGAATCAAAGAGGCCATCAGCTTGATGTAGGAAGTGGGTGTTCTCACCCTACGAGTCTATTTTTATATTTCTCCTTCTGAACTCACTTCTACTAGTCCTGTTTATGGGGCTTCTCCTGAATGGATCTGTGGAGCTCTCACTATTGATCTAAAAAAAAGTAACTTCATGTCAGGATGCAGTTCGTGCGAGCAGGGAAGTATGGTCAACCTCAAGATCAGGTTTTGAGGCTAGTCCTATGTGCCAGTTCCCAAATGATGCTGGATTACAAACAAGGTGCCAGTTCCCTAATGATGCCAGATTAGACACAAGGTGCCAATTCCTAAATGATGCTCGATTACACACTAGCCAGGTGAAGTCGTCAAGTGTTCGTGTCCTCGTGGTTCTAGTAAAGGCTGAAACAAAGCGTGCAGCATCCCTTGAGAATGTAGCTGAGTTCCTGAACATGCGAAAAGAACAATCAGATGCTCTCTTCACCCAAGCCAAACAAGAGATGGAAGAAGCCGGAAAGAAGCTAGCAGAGGCAGAGCAGGCTAAGCGTCTCCTGTTATCTAAAACTGATGTCAATCCAAATTTTCATTCATAATAGCTAGGTTCAAATGTTGATCCAGTCAGCATGCAAATCGTGATGTGCATGCATCGACTGAGATGTATGTAAGTCTGATGCCAAGATGTGGCACATAATATATTTTTTAGGGTCATGTAATAACTTACTCTATTTCCAGAAAAATAACAGACAAACCATTGGACATGGTATAGTTCACATGCAAGCCCAACCTTCCAAGTTTAACTTTCACATCAAACTCATGTTCACAGTTATCTTCACATTCATAGATAATGTCCACAACCAATTAATAGCCATAGTTGAAATAGTTTATGCATCTCAATGATTCACTTCAAAGCTAAAATAAAGTGAGGAGAATTAGAAATAAAGAAAAATCTATAGTTCTTACTACCAACATCAATGCTTCTCCAAAACAACATTTAGTTCACAGCCAAAACACAAATTCCTTCTAAGAGCATTGATGAAAAAGGTGCATTTTCTACCAATGGCAGAGGGACTCCCATATAATTTTGTGGTTCCACTAAAATTGAGGTATCTGCTTCTGTTTGCACAAACATGCCTAAGATTGACATCCGTGTTTGCAAAAATATGTAAAAGGGTTATCGATGGCATTGCGTCATTTTACAAGTGCCATTGGATTTATCGATGGCACTAGATTGACAGCAGCATATTACTCCCTGTGTGACATTGCATCATTTTTCAAGTGACATTGGATTGACAGCAATAAAACAATGGCAATATAAGGGCATGGCGATGTTTGGCGCGCCAACACCATGTAAAGTACCTCCACAGATGCAATAAATTGGCGAGGCAGAGCTCGTTGCCGAGAGCAACAAACATATCAGTGTGAGCACAACAAAACTAGACCGTACGAAATTAATTACATTTCAGACATCTTTTAACTAAACGCGAATAGATTCTGGAGGTAGGTATAATCTAATGCTGGCCGCAGCGGCCCTCCGTGCCTTCCGCCTCCGTGGCCTCCCCCTCTGCCATAACTTCCCTATGTCCGGCTGTGCTTCAGCCGAAGGGGATGACCCAGGGGAAGAGTGGCTCCTCCGCTTCTGTGAAGCCGAGGCGGGGTCAAAAGTGTTGTGCGCTATACCGGGCAACACACCGGGTGTGTATGCCAGCGACGCGGTGGCGGTGGCCTTCATGGGACCCAAGCGGCGGCGGCTCCCATGGTCTACTTTTCCTCGGTGTCGGCGGCAGCCGCAGAGGTGCTGGCCGCCTCCGCCGGCAAGCCGTGCTTTCGCCAACGTTTGTAGCGGATGGCGCGACCAGCCACGGTGCACTGGATGCCGTGCTCCCCCGCGTGCCGGCGTGGAGCAACTGGCCACTCCTCTGAGAGCTGGCTTGGAGCGGCGAGTTGCTGCACCAGGGGCCAGCTTGGAGCGGCGGCTTGCTCCTCCGCTTGCCCGCCTGCAGCCTCGCCCATGATATTGACAGCCTGGGGCGGGGAGGGAGGTGGAGCAGTGAGTTGCCTGGCTCGGATTCGGCAGGGTCGGCTTGGCACCCAGCCGGCTTTTATGTCGGAGAACTTGTCTTCATGCTCGCCAGATGCTATGGAGAGTGTGGAGAAAATGGTGCAAGCAGGAGATGGGGAGCGGAGGTGTGGTGCGGTTCTTGCTAGGCGTCTGGCCTCGTTTAACTAGCGGGCGGACGCTAGGAGCCAAGCGGCGTTGTGTTGAATGCCGGTTGGCTCGCGGACGGATGTGTGGCCGGAGTTGGTTTCTCGGCACACGCGAGGGTTCAATGGAGGTAGGCAGGGCAGTCTGAAGCCGGTTGAGAGCATGGTTAATAATATAGCCAACAATTGGCTATAAGAAGTTGCCATGTCATTTAGAGTCAACCTAATAGCCGGCTTGTACAATAGTAAGACTTAAATATGTGGTACTTTGTTAATAGCTGGCCCATCATACATTCTTGCAAAGTGTCTTGGGTCTCGTGCTATAGCCGGCTCTTATTCTATAGCCCGCTTTCCTTCTCTCTCCTCTTCTCTCTCTTCCAACTAAGCAAAGATATAATGCGGCAAGGAGGCATGTTCAGCCTAGCGTGCAGTGGGTGCTACTCTCTCGGCCGGCGCGCCGGTTCAATGCCTGTGCCAGTGAGAGGTCGCGTCCGCTCCGGCACCAGGTGAGAGAGGATGGCATGGTCCGCAGATCGGGACGCGCCGGCAGTGTGTCTCCTACCTCACCGACAGCGACCGCATCAACGCTACATCGCCGCCCTTCCACGGCGGATAGGATCCGGTCGGATCTTTCACCGCCGGTGAGGAGAGAGACAATGGCTACCACCTATCTTGTTTATATCAGGAGAGGGTGAGAGTGTGAAGGGAGCAACCCTGCTTAGCAGCAAGCGTTGAAACTCCAGCCTACGTGTATAGTGACAATTTTCATTTTTCACTCCATACCAATCGCTTTAATAAATTGTATAACGCGCCATTGAAAAATGGAACTAGTGTCTTGCTAAAAAATGTATTTTATAAATGTGGCAACTCGATCAGTAGCAAGCCACCGCCTCCAGGTCGTTCACGTGTGGTCCCGGACCGTCAACACATGCGGATAAAATTATCACGTGAGCTGACTCTTCGAACAAAAGTGCACTCCACCACTTACCCGGTACCTGCGCATGCAGAAATCGTGCACCTACGGGTTTATTTGTTTACTGTGCGTTACGTAACTCTCATGTGACGCCCCGAGACCGATGCTCCAGATATCTTCCATTTATTCGTCGTCGTTGCCATGTCATTCGCTTGCGTGTTGCACTTGGCAATGTCATCATGTGCATTTCATCCGCATGTTTTTCAAAACTTGCATCCGTTCGTAGTTGTCTTTCTCTCCGTTCCTTCCGTTGTTCGTTACGAGTCCCGACACACTCGCACGCGCCCGCGGCACCTCCGAATTATTATTTTATAAGTGGGATAAAAATGTTCTCGGAATGGGTTGAAAGTTGGCGTGCGGTCTTATTATATTGTAGGTAGACCGCCTGCCAAATTTCATCCCGTTTGGAGGTCATTTGATGCCCCAACGGATAACCTATAGCGGCACTATAGCCGGTCAAATCATCGGACGTTTCGGTGTCCCGAAACTTGTTGTCGGGCTGCTCTTCTTCCCTCTCATCCCAGCCCATGACCCCCTCTACACAGCCCATCTAGCCCACCTAGCTACCCCTCCGCTTTGGACCGTCCGATGGCGATCGAACGGCTCGAAAACGGACTAAATCCCCAACCCTAGCCACCCCAGCCTATTTAAGCAGGCCAAACCCCTCCATTTCTGGAAACCCTAGCCTCTCCCCTCAATTTCCGCGCCACCACCTGTCGCCACCCAGCCGCCGCCACCTCACCCTGTCTCCCACCTTCAGTTGTCGCGGCCCTGGGAAGCCCATCGCGGGCCCGCTCAAGCCCATCCGCGCCCGAGCGCAGCCGCTCACCCGCAACCTCCCGCAGCGCTCGATCCATTTTGGATCGAGGCAACTGCCAGGGCCCGAAGCCGCCACAGCCCGCGCGTGCCGTGCGAGCCTGGCCTCCTGCTCCTCCCAGCGCCGCGCCGCCGCCGCCCGACCTCGCCATCGCTCCGACCCCGCCAGGTCGCCGTCTCGTTTTCCTTCTCCCTTCCTTTATTCTCTCTCCCGTGCTCTTTCTCTAATCCTTCTCCTTCTCCCCTTCGTTCTCTGTTTCTGCCAGGAACCCTGCAGCCATGGAGGCCGCAAGAGGGAACAGCGACGTCGCCGCTGCCTTCAAGTCGCCGCTCCTGCCGACTTGAACCTCGCCGGTTGCAGCCTCCTCCACGCCTCCCGAGTCCGCCGCCGCACCTTCTTCAGCCATCGGGCAACTCTCTCCCTGCCTGCTCGTTCTCTGTGCGAGGGTGACGACCACGCCAGCGCCAAGTACCGCCCGATCCACCTGCGCCCGTTGACCTGCACGGCCTCATCCATCCTCGCCCCTGCGCGCCCGCATCCCTCCAACCAAACGCGCCTCTGCTCCGCCTCGTCCCGCGCCGCGCTGTCCCGCCCCGAGCCGGCCAGATCTGGCCCGTGGTGAGCACCACTGCTATCCCGCGCCCTGAGCGTGGCATGCTATCCTGCGCCCATGCTCTGTTTCAGATTCGGCCCGATTCATGTTTTTTTCCCACGGGACGAATTTATTCATTTATCCTGAAAACCGCTGTTTTACAAAAAAGTCCCTCTAGATCATGCATCTAATAACTCCACAACCGTGCATCGGATTAAAACGATTTATATATGTAAAATGCTTAGAATTTCATGTAGCTTCACGACATCCAACTTTCACCCATGTTAAAAATGTCTAAAATTGCTGTTTTCATTAATTTGGATAGATGACATGCTAAAATGATTTATTTCGTAACTAAATAACCGTAGCTCCAAATTAAATAAAATTTATATGTAAAAGGGGTAGAAAAATGTGTAGATTAACATGGTGCACTTTATTTTCCTATTTAACAACATTAAAATTATGTAATAGGCAGAACAGTACCAAATTCGAAATTGCATATGGGGTTTTTCCGGAATTGTTTTGTGTTGGTTCCGGCCTCATTTAAATTGCCTAGATAGGTAGATTAATTGTGCTTCACCTCTTGCCATGTTTAACAATATTTAATATTGTTGAGTAGCATAAACGGGAGTGAACTAAATAATTGTATGTGAAGTTGAGCTTCACTTAATGTGTAGTATTGCTTGTGCACTTTGCCATGCCATGCCTATTTAAAACGGACATGCATCATACTTGGTTGTGCATTATGCCATGATTATGTTTGTGTGTTTACCATGTTGATTGTTTCTTTCCGGTTGTGCTTCTTCTCGATAGTTCCGGTTTCGTTGCGACTGTGAGGATTCGTTCGACCACGCTTGTTCGTCTTCTTCATGGACTCGATCTTCTTCCGAGCGGGATTTCAGGCAAGATGATCATGACCTTGGATATCTCTACTATCTTTGCTTGCTAGTTGTCTCGTTGCTGTCGCTATGTCGCGCTTCCTACCACATATACGTCAGCCTCCCATATGCCATGATACAGCCTCTAACCACCCTTACCCAGCAAACCGTTGTTTGGCTATGTTACCGCTTTGCTCAGCCCCTTTCTTATAGCGTTGCTAGTTGCAGGTGCTCTGGCAGGTTATTCCATGTTGGGACATGGATATGTTGGGATATCACAATATCTCTTATTTAATTAATGCATCTATATACTTGGTATTGGGTGGAAGGCTCGGCCTTTTGCCTAGTGTTTTGTTCCACTCAAGCCGACCTAGTTTCCGTAATGCTGGTGTTATGATCCATGTTTAGCGTTCCTAACATGCTCAGGGGAATGGGACCCTCTTGACAGTTCGCTTTGAATAACCGCTTCCAGCAAGGCCCAACTTTGGTGTTAACATTTGCCAACATAATAATACTGAAATTAATTAATTAATGCATAGGGGCTGATCACCTCGAGGATTCTTAATTCAACATAATACAGGTGGGCCAGTGCCGATGGTGTTGGTCCGAAACGGGTAGACAGCGGGGCCACCACGGGGAAACTCGAGGTTTTGGTACCTGTAGGATGTCCCATCCGGTCGTGGCCTGAGACGAGATATGCGCGGCTACTATCAGGGTGTCGGCACGCCGGGAGGTCTTGCTGGAATTGTGTTACCATTGTCGAAATGTCTTGTGCACCGGGATTCCGAGGATACTTCGGGCTATCTCGAGGTTGAGGTATTTCCACCGCAGCTTGTGTAGGCTTATGATGGGCCAGGTTGGAACACCCCTGCAGGGTTAAATCTTACGCGAAGCCGTGCCCGCGGTTATGTGGCACTTGGATATTTATAACCTCCGGTTGTAGAGAACTTGACACTAAATCCTAATTCAAATACACCAATCGTGTGCGTAACCGTGACCGTCTCTTTTCGAGGAAGTTCGAGAAGAGAACACGGTGAGGTTATGTTTGACTCGTAAGTAGGTGTTCAGGATCACTTAGTGGTCATTTGTAGTTTGCGACCGTTTTGCGTAAATGCTCTTCTTATTCTTGTACTCGTAAGTTAGCCACCATATAATGCTTAGTGCTTGCTGCAACCTCACCACCTTACCCTTCCATACCCATTTAAGCTTTGATAGTCTTGCTACCCATGGTTATGGGATTGCTGAGTCCTCGTGGCTCACAGATTACTACTACAATAGTTGCAGGTACAGGTAATTCGAAGTCTTGATGTGAGAGAGATACTTGTTTGCTTTTGGAGTTCTTCTTCTGCTTCTTCTTCTTCGTCGATCTGGGGATAGGTTCCTGGTCGGTAGCCTGGGCTAGCAGGGTGGATGTCGTTCATGTTTTTCGTTTGTGTTTCATCCGTAGTCGGATTCTGCTCTTCTGTATGGTGTTTGCTATGTATTGATGTATTCCTGTGATGACTGTATGTATTCGTATGTATCCCCATCTATTATTTACATGGTATGATGTAATGATATCCACCTTGCAAGCGTCTTCGATATGCGCTTCTATCCCTGGTGGGGCCTCCGGGTCCCTCGAGGATAGGATCGCATATTGGGCGTGACAAGTTGGTATCAGAGCCTCGACCGACCATAGGAGCCCCCTTGATTGATCGAACCGTTGGCGAGTATAGAAGAATAACTATTTTGAGTCTAGCTATATATCGGAGAGTAGGACTTCTTTTTACTCCTTATCCCCTTCGACGCTCTGGTGAGGAATTGTGACGTAGGTGTTTTGATTCTACTACTCTTCTCACTCAAATTTTATTTAGGATCACGCGGGTATTGTTGGAATGGTTGCGATATCGGTGTGATGTGACTCTGTTCTTGGTGCCTCCTGACCGTATGGATTGGACCCGGGGAGTTGAGCTCCAAGGGGTTTTGTCACACTCGCTATCGTTTCGGTTCCGAGAATACCAGAGGACGCCGACATCGAAACGCTTCTATACTTTTTGTGGTGGCAAATAGTGCCATGACTTTTCCCCAGTACTGGTGGAGATAGCATGGATGATCCACTATGACTAGTATCGCTGTGCTTTCGAAGGTCTGAGGTAGACGGATTTGCGAAGTTTCTTGGTCGTGTGTGAAGGTTGCGGATTGGTTGCAGCTGATTAGGATATTATTGTTGTTGTGTGCTGAGTAGGTTCCCATATCCGCAACCTGATCTTATAACCAAGAAGTTTTGGGAGTTCTTAGGTGGGAATTCAAGTATTACCTAGAATATCTTTTCCAACAGACACATGATACGATATGGGGTCTATCATATGTTTGTTCCGGCTTATTCTGCAAGCCACATCCTTTGTTTTGTTTTGAGTTGTGGTATTCGAGTTGCTTCGAAGTCAAGTGTGGATTCCATACCCTTCCTAAGCGGTGTTCTCATATTTCTATGAGAGTGCTAATCCTTCTTGTTCATCAAGTTTGTCATGTAAATTCTTTTCACCCGGTGTGCTTCTCTTGAAGTGATCCGATTCTTTCAACATTTGCAAGATCAATTCCCAGTTTTCTCAACGGAGTTCATTTCATCCATCCGAAGTTGTCTTTCTTTTTCCCACCCTCCCACCCCTTTCTTTGCGGAGTCAAAATTCTCAAATCAAGTATCCATTTTATTCGTGAGAAGTCTTTCCATTCTTTTCCTTCATTGTTCTTAACCGGTGATTCTCATGAAGATGCTCGGGAGCTATAAGTTCATCATTCTTCGTTCTCGTTTTCTTCTCCGGTGGATTTAATTCAAGCTTTCGGTGTTGATCATTTTCCTTTCATCGATTCAAATATTTCCCATGTTGGAAATTCTTATCCAAGGTTCTTATTTATTCACATCTCTTTGTTTCTTCTCCGGAGTGCTGAAGATATCTCAGAAGATTTTTGTTTCCATTCAAGACCCGTTCGTTCTATTTTGAGGTTTTTATTTCATTCAAGCCGTTTAAATCAACCGGTGCGATCTCTCTTTCCAGCAATTGTTCCAACGATGTTTCTTTCAGTGGGCCCTAACCCACAGGTCTTTTCCCAGGATCTTACCTGACTCTTCTAATTTTCCCGGAGTTATTCTCAAATTCTTTCAAAGTCTGATGTAAGAATGAATTCTCATCGGTCAAATGTCGTCTCCAAGATCGCTTCCTAATTCTTTTCAAATTTGGCTCAACCTTTCTATTCGTCATTATTCCGGAGTATCTCATAAATTCTTCATGGTGGTTCTCGTCGTCATACTCAGCATTTGAAGACCGAAGAAGAATTTCTCGTAAATCATATCCGTTCTCTTGAATATTCATGGTTCAAGATTGATCTTATCCTGTTAAATCATTTCTAATTGTTAGAAATTCTTTTCATATCCATCCGGAGCATTTCATGAGTTCTTTCCATTTTTGATTCTCTGAAGGCCATCATTTCAGAAGATTTATTCATTCTCAACGTTCATCTCCCGTTCTCAAATTCTTCCGGTGCATCGTTCAAGTATTCTCTAATTAGCTCGTGATCTCTTCGTTCTATTGTATCAAATTCCCTAAAGTATCTTCATTCTTCTTCACGGAGATCCGTTCTCTTTTCTTCGTTCATTTTCAATTCTTACGGCGGTTCTTTCAAGATTCTTCTTCCGTTGTTATCGTATCACTTCATATGTTCATTCCAAAATTCTTACCGGTGGTTCGTTGAAGACCTTCCCAAGTTTGCATTATATCTCTCTCCAATTTCTTTCAAGAAGAATAAGTAGTATGCAAATCCATTGCTTTTCATCAATTTATTTTGATGAAGGATAGCCGTATCATAATTCTTATTCTTGTTCATGGAGGTGATTTAATTCCTTCTTCCGGAGTTTGTTCTTGATGAATAAATTCTCGGTTCTAGCTGTTCATCTTTCATTTCCGGAGTTCCAAGTTTTCTCGGTTATCTCATCGCAAAGCTCCATCTAAATCATTGCAAGGCTTCATCTTGTTCTTTTCAACCTTCATTTCTTTTCTAGCATCCTTTCATTTTCGGAGTTCCTCCAAGAGGTTCTTCATGGTGGTTCGTCAAGGATTTAATTCATTCTCGAAGTGTTCTTCGATGAGCTCAAGCATTCTTCGTATTGCATTCCGAAGTGTTAATTGTTTCTACCTTATCTTTTGAGGTGGTATTATTTCCTTCTTGACAATTTGTCTTCGTGTTTCATGATTCACAGTTGTCAAGAAGGAGATATTTTAAACCCATCAACCTCATCTTTGGAGTTATCTTGGTATAGATTTTACCTAATGCCTTTCCTAAGGATTGTTGCTATTGTGGTGCTTATCAATGCTCCAAGTTTCTCCTTCTCTTCTCGATGAAAGAGGTTTTCAGCTCTTCGAGATCTCAAGCAATCAATTCTTTCCGTTAGTGGCAGGTTTTTCACCTCAAATTTTGAGATGTTTTCCATAAGCCCACAACAAGCTTATTCTTTCGTTGTTGATTTTCCAACAACTCCGTTCAATCCTTCTGTGTAAGGATGCTTTTCAAATTCAATTGTGGTAGAAGTTGTTATTTGCTTATCCCTTCTTTTCTTTCCAACGACCTAGCTTCTATTCTTTCGTTCCGGAGGCATTGTGGTGTTTCTCTCTTCGACCCATTATCTCCTTTCGCCAAGATCATGTTCTTTCCTTGCTTATCCATTTTACCGGAGTGTTATGTTCTCTTTTCAAGTTCTTTTCATCTTATCTAGTTTTCCTTCTCTTTTCTACCGGAGTGCTGCACAAATTCTTTTTGTTCTCATTCCTTATCTATCTCGTTTCAACCAGAGTGGTTTCGAATTCTTGCTTGTTCCTCAAGCCATTCTTCAACTTTTTGCAACCTTCGAGGTTTATTTGTTTCACTCGTTGTCTAAGAAGAAACTTTGTTTTCATCTTCCTCTTCCTCTTCCGGTTCCTTCCTAAGATCTCGGGTCGAGATCTTCTGTTAGTGGAGGTGGGTTGTGATGCCCCGAGACCGATGCTCCAGATGTCTTCCATTTATTCGTCGTCGTTGCCATGTCATTCGCTTGTGTGTTGCACTTGGCAATGTCATCATGTGCATTTCATCCGCATGTTTTTCAAAACTTGCATCCGTTCGTAGTTGTCTTTCTCTCCGTTCCTTCTGTTGTCCGTTTCGAGTCCCGACACACTCGCACGCGCCCGCCGCACCTCCGAATTATTATTTTATAAGTGGGATAAAAATGTTCTCGGAATGGGTTGAAAGTTGGTGTGCGGTCTTATTATATTGTAGGTAGACCGCCTGCCAAATTTCGTCCCATTTGGAGGTCGTTTGGTGCCCCAACGGATAACCTATAGCGGCACTATAGCCGGTCAAATCGTCGGACGTTTCGGTGTCCTGAAACTTGTTGTCGGGCTGCTCTTCTTCCCTCTCATCCCAGCCCATGACCCCCTCTACACAGCCCATCTAGCCCACCTAGCTACCCCTCCGTTTCGGACCGTCCGATGGCGATCGAACGGCTCGAAAAAGGACTAAATCCCCAACCCTAGCCACCCCAGCCTATTTAAGCAGGCCAAACCCCTCCATTTCTGGAAACCCTAGCCTCTCCCCTCAATTTCCGCACCGCCACCTGTCGCCACCCAGCCGCCGCCACCTCGCCCTGTCTCCCACCTTCAGTAGTCGCGGCCCTGCGAAGCCCATCGCGGGCCCGCTCAAGCCCATCCGCGCCCGAGCGCAGCCGCTCACCCGCAACCTCCCGCAGCACTCGATCCATTTTGGATCGAGGCAACCGCCCGGGCCCGAAGCCGCCGCAGCCCGCGCGTGCCGTGCGAGCCCGGCCTCTCGCTCCTCCCAGCGCCGCGCCGCCGCCGTCCGTTGCTCGCCGCGCCGCCCGACCTCGCCATCGCTCCGACGCCGCCAGGTCGCCGTCCCGTTTTCCTCCTCCCTTCCTTTATTCTCGCTCCCGTGCTCTTTCTCTAATCCTTCTCCTTCTCCCCTTCGTTCTCTGTCTCTGCTAGGAACCCTGCAGCCATGGAGGCCACACGAGGGAACAGCGACGTCGCCGCTGCCTTCAAGTCGCCGCTCCTGCCGACTTGAACCTCGCCGGTTCCAGCCTCCTCCGCGCCTCCCGACTCCGCTGCCGCACCTTCTTCAGCCATCGGGCAACTGTCTCCCTGCCTGCTCGTTCTCTGTGCGAGGGAGACGACCACGCCAGCGCCAAGTCCCGCCCGATCCACCTGCGCCCGTTGACCTGAACGGCCTCATCCATCCTCGTCCCTGCGCGCCCGCATCCCTCCAACCAAACGCGCCTCTGCTCCGCCACGTCCCGCGCCGCGCTGTCCCGCCCCGAGCCGGCCAGATCTGGCCCGTGGTGAGCACCACTACTATCCCGCGCCCTAAGCGTGGCATGCTATCCTGCGCCCATGCTCTGTTTCAGATTCGGCCCGATTCATGTTTTTTTTCCCACGGGACGAATTTATTCATTTATCCTGAAAACCGCTGTTTTACAGAAAAGTCCCTCTAGATCATGCATCTAATAACTCCACAACCGTGCATCAGATTAAAATGATTTATATATGTAAAATGCTTAGAATTTCATGTAGTTTCACGATATCCAACTTTCACCCAGGTTAAAAATGTCTAAAATTGCTGTTTGCATTAATTTGCATAGATGACATGCTAAAATGATTTATTTCGTAACTAAATAACCGTAGCTCCGAATTAAAGAAACTTTATATGTAAATGGGGTAGAAAAATGTGTAGATTAACATGGTGCACTTTATTTTCCTGTTTAACAACATTAAAATTATGTAATAGGCAGAACAGTACCAAATTCGAAATTGCATATGGGGTTTTTCCAGAATTGTTTTGTGTTGGTTCCGGCCTCATTTAAATTGCCTAGATAGGTAGATTAATTGTGCTTCACCTCTTGCCATGTTTAACAATATTTAATATTGTTGAGTAGCATAAACGGGAGTGAACTAAATAATTGTATGTGGAGTTGAGCTTCACTTAATGTGTAGTATTGCTTGTGCACTTTGCCACGCCATGCCTATTTAAAACGGACATGCATCATTCTTGGTTGTGCATTATGCCATGATTATGTTTGTGTGTTTACCATGTTGTTTGTTTCTTTCCGGTTGTGCTTCTTCTCGATAGTTCCGGTTTCGTTGCGATTGTGAGGATTCGTTCGACCACGCTTGTTCGTCTTCTTCATGGACTCGATCTTCTTCCGAGCGGGATTTCAGGCAAGATTATCATGACCTTGGATATCTCTACTATCTTTGCTTGCTAGTTGTCTCGTTGCTGTCGCTATGTCGCGCTTCCTACCACATATACGTCAGCCTCCCATATGCCATGATACAACCTCTAACCACCCTTACCCAGCAAACCGTTGTTTGGCTATGTTACCGCTTTGCTCAGCCCCTTTCTTATAGCGTTGCTAGTTGCAGGTGCTCTTGCAGGTTATTCCTTGTTGGGACATGGATATGTTGGGATATCACAATATCTCTTATTTAATTAATGCATCTATATACTTGGTATTGGGTGGAAGGCTCGGCCTTTTTCCTAGTGTTTTGTTCCACTCAAGCCGCCCTAGTTTCCGTAATGCTGGTGTTATGATCCATATTTAGCGTTCCTAATATGCTCAGGGGAATGGGACCCTCTTGACAGTTCGCTTTGAATAACCGCTTCCAGCAAGGCCCAACTTTGGTGTTAACATTTGCCAACATAATAATACTGAAATTAATTAATTAATGCATAGGGGCTGATCACCTCGAGGATTCTTAATTCAACATAATACAGGTGGGCCAGTGCCGATGGTGTTGGTCCGAAACGGGTAGACTGCGGGGCCACCACGGGGAAACTCGAGGTTTTGGTACCTGTAGGATGTCCCATCCGGTCGTGGCCTGAGACGAGATACGCGCGGCTACTATCAGGGTGTCGGCATGCCGGGAGGTCTTGCTGGAATTGTGTTACCATTGTCGAAATGTCTTGTGCACCGGGATTCCGAGGATACTTCGGGCTATCTCGAGGTTGAGGTATTTCCACCGCAGCTTGTGTAGGCTTATGACGGGCCAGGTTGGAACACCCCTGCAGGGTTAAATCTTACGCGAAGCCGTGCCCGCGGTTATGTGGCACTTGGATATTTATAACCTCCGGTTGTAGAGAACTTGACACTAAATCCTAATTAAAATACACCAATCGTGTGCGTAACCGTGACTGTTTCTTTTCGAGGAAGTTCGAGAAGAGAACATGGTGGGGTTATGTTTGACTCGTAAGTAGGTGTTCAGGATCACTTAGTGGTCATTTGTAGTTTGCGACCGTTTTGCGTAAATGCTCTTCTTATTCTTGTACTCGTAAGTTAGCCACCATATAATGCTTAGTGCTTGCTGCAACCTCACCACCTTACCCTTCCATACCCGTTATGGGATTGCTGAGTCCTCATGGCTCACAGATTACTACTACAACAGTTGCAGGTACAGGTAATTCAAAGTCTTGACGTGAGAGCGATACTTGTTTGCTTTTGGAGTTCTTCTTCTGCTTCTTCTTCTTCGTCGATCTGGGGATAGGTTCCTGGTCGGCAGCCTGGGCTAGCAGGGTGGATGTCGTTCGTGTTTTTCGTTTGTGTTTCATCTGTAGTCGGATTCTGCTCTTCTGTATGGTGTTTGCTATGTATTGATGTATTCCTGTGATGACTGTATGTATTCGTATGTATCCCCATCTATTATGTACATGGTATGATGTAATGATATCCACCTTGCAAGCGTCTTCGATATGCACTTCTATCCCTGGTGGGGCCTCCAAGTCCCTCGAGGATAGGATCGCATATTGGGCGTGACATCTCATATGTGCGAGACAGCGAGAGACCGACTGCGTGTGCCTCTTCTCTTCGTATATGTAGTCCACTATTTGTGTGATGTCCAAATAATAATAATAATACTCCAGCATTCCTGTGGGGACCGTTGGATCGTCGATCAAACGGACATAGGTAGAGGTCATAAAAATTTGCAAAAAACCCCTCAAAGAGTCTCAAAATTTTGCTCGGGTCCAGAGGTTTTATCCATGATCCAACGACCGGAGAACTATCGTATCGTGGGAGCTTGGGAGGCCTTGGAGCACCAGATTTTTTCCTACAAGGGATCGTCCTACAAACAAATGGTGTGTGTTCCTGAGAACCGGCAAAGAGAAAGAGAGTAACCTAGAGAGAGAGAGGGGGGAGAGCGTGCATACGAGAGATCGACCTCGAGATAGATTGTGTGTCTGAAAGAGAGAGGGAGAGAGAGAGAGAGAGGAGAGAGTACTGCATGTGTGAAAAGACACGAAGAGTGTGTGTGCGAGAGGTATCGACATAAAGAGAGATGGTAGCTAGTGTGTGTGTGCACGATCGAGAGAAATAGAGGTAGACAAAAGATTGAGGATCAGAGAGAGACATCGGAGTATGTGGGTGTGAGAGATGTAGGGAAGAAGGCTCAGTAATCGATTGAGCGCGTTTGTGTGCGACGGAGAAAGGATGGGAGAAGTTACATGGAGTACACATGAATGGTTAGGGAGTGAGATACATTGTGTGCAAGGGAGGCCGAGAGAGACGAGGTGCGTGGAACGAAGGGGCCTACAAACATTGTGCGAGAGAGACCTAGAGAGAGCGCACGAGAAAGAATGCCGAATGCGTGTGTATGTGTGCTGTGGAGAAAGAGAGTTCTTGCTACAAACAAATAGGGAGCGCGGGAGACACTACACAGAGAGGGTGTGTTTCAAGAAGGGCGAGATATCTACATAGATACAAGGAGTGCGAGAGAGACATATACGAGAGAGGGCAAGCGAGAGTGTGTAATAGATGGATAAACCTAGCCAGAGGCTGGTCGATAAGTCTGTGTGGGAGAGACAGGAGTCGGGGTGCGAAAGGGAGAGTTGTGTGTGTGTGTGAGGGAGACAGGGGTCAGGAGGGGGCGGGTGAAAGCAAAGAGGGGTGTGTGTGTGTGTTTGTGAGAGAGTTAGAGAGAGAGAGAGAGAGAGAGAGAGAGACAGAGAGAGAGAGATTGTCTGACCAGTAAACAATGGAATAGTTCTAGTTTTGGAACGGAGGTGAAGAGGGAAAGGAGACGCCGACAAACGGTGTGCGTGTGAAAGAGAGATAAATTTTAGTGGTAGGAGTCATATCTAGAAAGAGATGAGGTGCGTGATAGATCCCTGGAGAGAGAGAGAGAGACAAAATGAAAGCCGAGTGAGAGAGTGTGTGTGGCGGGGAAAAATAATGCTAGGTAGCTGGGGAGATACCAGAGCATGATAGAGACGTAAGAGATAATGAAAGCCAAGTGGTCTACAGAGATAGAGAGTGTGACAGGTGTCGAGAGAGACGGCGAGAGACTGTGTTTGTGAAAAAAGAGAAACATGTACTGAGTGTGCGGATGAGATAGAGAAAAGAGAGTGATAGATATACTGCTATATGAAGGAGCACGCGAGAGAGAGATGGGCATGAAAGGAGATTCAAATATTTAGTTGCGTGTGTAAAAGATGTCAACATAAAAGGGATTCAAATATTTGATTTAGAGATGATGATACATGTAATTCATACTCGAACCAAAATTGATCTATCAAACATGCATATTCATTTGAATTTGGGCACATGTATGTTATTTAATTTCTTGATATTAGTGATCCAAGCACTTGAGTTGAACAAAAAGTGGTTTCAAATATTTGAATTCAACCTTATGAATTTGAGATTATGGCATTTGCAAACCATTTATATATATAAAGGGTGTTGTGCTTTTGAAAGTATATACAAAAAAATGATGTATATAGATTTGTATTCGAATACAAACTGGATCCTGCCCGAAAAAAAAGAATACAAAATGGATTCGAATTGAGATGGCACGGTAAATGTGCAAGCTTATTCTCCTAAAATTTTAACGAAGCAGCGAAACACCCAGTCCCTCATCGGCCGTAACCGCCCGAAACCAAATTTTGGGTGATGGAAATTACTGCCAATGCCCTACCCTGACACGCAAAACCTGCATGCTCGATTTCTATAGGTCTCGATAGGGGTAGGTTTGTAATTTCACTCAAACGTGACATAACCGCCTCTCACCCCGATTCATACACGGTGGGCGCCAAAACACAGTCTCTCCTCGGCCGAAATCGGCTCTCACCCCGATTCATACACGGTGGGCGCCAACAGTAGGTGCCAAAACAAACTCTCCTCGGCCGAAATCACTCTCGCCCAATTTTCAGGGTATGAGAGATTACCGTCCTACCCCCAACCGACCAATATCGCTTTGATGTCTGAAATTTTAAATAGGTGCTAAGTTTGAAACTTTCCCCGCATCTGACACAAGCGCATCCCAAAGACATGGTTCCCTCCTACCTCTCTCTCCCTCCATTTCCCCATTCATACTCCGTGGGCGCAAAAACACCCTCTCCACCCCAGCCTCCTCCGTTCGCCACCCCATCCGCCGCCATCCTCCTCCACCATGTCGGAGCTGATACCTCGACGCCATCGTCCATTACAAGAGATTGACATCTCTCAACCACAGTTCCGGACCAGGATCCTTGCATCGCGTCTTCTCGCGTCATCTGCCGGGGCCGCTCCTACGACCGTCTCGTCCACCGCGCCGGGACATATCCCCTGCCGCCACTGTCTGTCCTGCCAGATCTGCTTCCACGCCGCCGACAGCCATCGCAACCGCAACACCCTCAACTTCTCAGCAGATGCCTACAGCCCCGCAACAGAGGCGTTACTCTTCCATATCTGCTCAAGTTATTTATCTCAGCCAGAAAATAGATCGCCACTACTTTACAGTGGTTTCTTGTCCATCACTTAGAATCTTACTTCTTAGTTGAAAGCAAACATTGTTTGCAAAGTAGCCTTTGTCTCGTTTGCACCTTCAGATCCGCCATGGTATGCTCAACACTATACTCGCAATGCTTATGGTTTTCCCCTTTTATATTCACTACCATCATCCTAGGTGCTTCGTGTCATGCCAGCACTGCTCCTCAACCCATCAAGCGAAACAACATACCACTCATATTTCCAAAGCTTAGTTGATCAAATATGAATCTGATATGATGCTGATATTACTAAAGCAGAGAACGTTTAATTGGTTAGCTAATGTTCCTACTTTAGTTTTGTAAAAGCATGTGCGCCACATATAGAGAGACATCAGGGAATTGCATTTCGGCGCTCTGGTTCATCATGGGTGGGCAACGAACATTGTACTATCCAAAATCTGCTTGCTCTTCTTTAACATGTTCCTCTTCTGTTCTTTATTAAGTATAGTAGTACAGTATGTTCCTTGCCTGGAAGAGGAGCAGGGACATTTGCAGTCGACAGGCCTATTGTGTCACTTCTGATGGATGCTTTCAACTCTTCGAGTTGGTCTGCCATAATATCCAGGAAATGCTGGGAGCTGTGTCACCTTTGAGAGTCTAGACTGGTAGTAACAGTAGTACACCTTCAGTTGAAGAGAGCTGCCCCTGTAGGGGATCCAAAGCCTATCTAGCTGTACCGGCAATACAAGCCCATATTTTCCAGCTAGTTCCACTTTCCCGATTTTACTCGTGATGCTTAGGGTTTTCCCATTTTATCTACACTATGATTTGTATGTGCTTTGTGTCATACTAGGAGCACTCCACCCTTCAAGCTAAACAACACACCACTCATAATTCCAAAGCTTAGTTGCTCATATACGAATGTGATATGATAATGATATTAGTTAACAGACACATATTTAATTGGTCAGCTAATGTTTCCACTTGAGTTCCCAAATGCACATGGCCACATATAGAGAGACAGCAGGGACTTGCATTTCTTTGTGCGCTCTGGTTCATCATGGGTGGGCAACGAACATTGTATTATCCAAAATCTGCTTGCTCTTCTTTAACATGTTCCTCTTCTGTTCTTCTTTAATAAGTATAGTAGTATAGCATGTTCCTTGTCGGGAAGAGGAGCAGGGACACTTACAGTCCAAAGGCCTATTGGGTCGTTTCTTATCGATGCTTTCAACTCTTCGAGTTGGTCTGCCATAATATCTAGGAAATGCTGAGAGCTGTGTCGCCTTTGGTAGTCTAGACTGATAGTAACAGCAGTGCACCTTCAGTTGAACAGAGCTGCCCCTGTAGGGGATCCAAAGCCTTTGTAGTCGTACCGGCAATACAAGCCCATATTTTCCAGCTAGTTCCACTTTCCCAATTTTACTCGTGATGCTTAGGGTCTTCCCATTTTATCTACACTATCAGCTGCGTAAGTGCTTTGTGTCGTACTAGCAACACTCCACCCTTCAAGCTAAACAACACACCACTCATATTTCCAAAGCTTACTTGTTCATATCCGAATGTGATATGATAATGATAGTAGTTAACAGACACACATTTAACTGGTCAGCTAATGTTTCCACTTGAGTTCCCAAACGCACGTGGCCACATATAGAGAGACAGCAGGGAATTGCATTTCTTTGTGCACTCTGGATCATCATGGGTGGGCAACGAACATTGTATTATCCAAAATCTGCTTGCTCTTCTTTAACATGTTACTCTTCTGTTCTTCTTTAATAAGTATAGTAGTATAGTATGTTCCTTGTCGGGAAGAGGAGGAGGGACACTTATAGTCCACAGGCCTATTGGGCCGTTTCTAATCGATGCTTTCAACTCTTCGAGTTGGTCTGCCATAATATCCAGGAAATGTTGAGAGCTGTGTCGCCTTTGATAGTCTAGGCTAATAGTAACAGCAGTGCGCCTTCAGTTGAAGAGAGGTGCCCCTATAGGGGATCCAAAGCCTTTGTAGCCGTACCGGCAATACAAGCCCATATTTTCTAGCTAGTTCCACTTTCCCAATTTTACTCGTGATGCTTAGGGTCTTCCCATTTTATCTACACTGTCAGCTGCGTAAGTGCTTTGTGTCGTACTAGCAGCACTCCACCCTTCAAGCTAAACAACACACCACTCATATTTCCAAAGCTTAGTTGTTCATATCCGAATGTGATATGATAATGATATTAGTTAACAGACACATTTAATTGGTCAGCTAATGTTCCCACTTGAGTTTCCAAATGCACGGGGCCTGGTTTATCATGAGCTTAGTTTCCAAATGTATAGAAAGAAGTGGAATCTCCATAATATGCTTCCTCTTCTATTCTTTAACATGTTCCTCTTCTGTTCTTCTTTAATAAGTACATTATGTTCCTTGTCAGGAAGGGGAGCAGGGAGATCTTTAGTAAACAGGTCTATTGGCCGCTGTTGCTAGATGCTTTCTGCACTTAGAGTTGGTCTGCCATAATATCCAGGAAATGCTAGGAGCTGTGTGGCCTTTGAGAGACTAGACTGATAGTAACAATAGTGCGCCTTCAGTTGAATAGAGCTAGCCTGTAGGGGATCGAAATGCTTTCGATTAGTAGCTACAATACAACCCCATATTTTTGAGCCAGCTCCACTTTCCAGATTTATTTATGATGTTATGGTTTCCCCCTTTTATCTACACTACTATCTGCCTAGATGCTTCGTGTCATACTAGCAGCACTCCATCCTTCAAGCTAAACTACATGCCACTCATAATTCCAAAGCCTAGTTATCAAATTCAAATCTGATACGATACAGATACTAATAAAATAGAGGCACATTTATTTGGTCAGCTAATGTTACTACGCCAGTTTTGAAATGCATGTGTGCCACATATAGAGTCATGAGGGAATACTATTTCTCTGTGCGGTCTCGTCATCATGCTTTGGCAATAAACTTTGCATATAGTATATTTTGAACCTATCATTTGCCAACTATCATTACTTCTGGAGCTCCCAACAGGGAGCCTATTTTTTTTAGCAGTAGTGCTAGATTATATTAATGTACGCACCAAATTACAGCACACATGGGCTCTCTCATCAGAATTTCAGAGGTAGCACACAAGGGTTTACAGGGAGCCCCTTTTATATTAGGATATCCTATGCATTTCAAAGGTAATCTCACTACTATCTCTGTTTTCATGCATATTAGATATTGAACATGATCACAATGAATATGAGAATGCACGCATCAGAGGAATACTGCGGAAAAGTGCAATGGCTAACAAACTTGGCATCAGGGGATTGAGTTCCATTCTGGATGGAATGAAACCCACACGCTCCCCACCTACAGATTCATGTTCAGAATATGATCCTAATGACTATTATGAGCTCGTACAGTCAAAGGTAGATCGCCTATCGTGTTCACCCATCAAGGTGCCTGTTCTAATTTGGCAAGGTTTTATTGGTTGCACGTATCTTGCATAAGGTGTCTTGCATTTCTTCTACTTAGTTGCACCGCCATCTGCTTAGTTTACTCATCATATATGTGAAGATGCCATGCCCATCCATTATCAATACCTATTACATCTGTCATCATACCATGTTTTTCCATTCAAATGATGTTCTTGTGTATCAGACATCCAAAAGGAAGAGGGTGATTGCAGAACCTGAAGGAGTACAAACAAAGTCTTTGAAAATGATGTTCTTTTAAAGAAAGCACTGCCTGGGAGACAACCCGGAAGTTTTAGAGAGTCATTTTATTCTGTTGAGTGCTTTGAAAAAGTTTTAAAAAATATATATAGAGGGGAACCTAAAACTTTTCAAAAAGAAAAGTGAAAGTGAGAAAGACGGACACCGTTGAAGTGGGGGCGTCCTTGAACTTTGTTCATGCCCATGGAAACTTTGTGAATCTTGATTACGGAAATTTTCAACAAAAATAATTATCCCCTTGTACAAATCCATTGTATTATAAAAATAATGTGCCAAGATTTACCTTTAGGATGTTTAAATTGCTTGTTTGGTGTGTGCTGTGCAAAAACAGAAACTTTTGCTGTAGTGCTTGAATTTCTATATTTTACTGGAACATGCAAAAATTCTGAAATTTTTACACAGTACTGCTATGATTTTTTTTTTGTCCTCATTTTTCAGAATTTTTTGAGTTACATAAGTATATGTTTCATTTGCATCTTTACAGACTGTCCTGTTTTCACAGATTGCTGTTATAGTTTCTTTATTTGCGTATGTTTGAAATCTTGTTGAGCCCCATTGACTTGGGAGCCATAGAATTGTCATAGAATACAGTGGGTATTGTTTGATTATAATTATACAATAATGTTACAGCAGGACATGATGGGATTTGATGTTATATGTACTAACCCCTCTAATAAAAAGTTCGGTTAAGTTTTGTGTGGATGAAGTGTTCGAAGATCGAGGAGGTATCGATATGAGGAGAATAAGGAGAGGCAAGAGCTCAAGCTTGGGGATTCCCAAGGCACCCCAAGTAAATATTCAAGGAGACTCAAGCGTCTAAGCTTGGGGATGCCCCGGAAGGCATCCCATCTTTCTTCGACAATTATCGGTATGTCTCGGTTTTTGTTTTTGTTCACATGATATGCGTAAATTCTTGGAGCGTCATGTGCTTTTTATTTTTATTTTAATAATGCACCATGCTGGTATGAGATAGTCCTTGGTTGATTTATAGAATTCTCTTTGAACTTCATTTATATCTTTTGAGTATGGCTTTATAGAATGCTTCATGTGCTTCACTTATATCATTTGAAGTTTGGATGCCTATTTCTCTACATATAGAAAACCGTTATTTCTAGAATGCTCTTTTGCTTCACTTATATTTATTAGAGTGTGGGCAAGTCTTTTGTAGAAAGAATTAAACTCTCATGCTTCACTTATATCTATTTAGAGAGTCAACAAGAATTGGTCATTCACATGGTTAGTCATAAAATCCTACATAAAACTTGCAGATCACTGAATATGATATGTTTGATTCCTTGCAATAGTTTTGCGATATTAAGATGGTAATATGTGGGTGTACTAGTGAATGATTGTGGTTTAGTAAGAATATTGGTGTTAAGGTTTGTGATTCCCGAAGCATGCATGTATAGTTATGTGACGAAGTTATATCCTACTCATGTTAGTATCCAATGTTAATTATTCTCAATGCATGATTATGACCGTTGTCACTCTCTGGTTGGTCACTTCTCAATCTATTTGCTAGCCTTCACCTGTACTAAGTGGGAATACTGCTTGTGCATCCAAATCCTTAAACCAAACTTGTTCCAGATGAGTTCACCTTATCTACCTATATGCAGTATTACTCTGCCGTTCCAAGTAAATTTGCATGTGCCACCTCTAATCATTCAAATAAGCATCTGTTTTGTGTGCTTGTACCGCTCATGGTGCAGCAGTGGGTGGTCAGTATCTTCCATGCTAAGCGGGTTATTCTCACGATGGGTGTTTATTCACTTGTCATTGCACGAGAGAGGCTGCTAATTGGGATGCCCAGTCCTGTGGTCAAAATCGAATTATAAATGCAACAAACTCCCCCGGAAAGTTGATTGTATGGAGGGCACCCGAGAATTCGGCTAGCCATGGCTTGTGTTTGAATGGTTGAGGGGGAGTAAACTTTACCTTTCTGCTTGGGAACCGCCTATAATGTGTTTAGCATGGAAGATATTGAGAACCCTCGATCGTGACGTTGACAGGAAAAGTACACCTCTCAAAATGTATTCATCTCTGATTTAAGCTTCAAGCTCTGGCACCTCTGCAAATCCATGCTTCCCTCTGCGAAGGGCCTATCTATTTACTTTATGTTATTTTACTTTTATTGTTGAGTCATCACCTTCTCATTCAAGCACCAGTTGGAGAGCACTATTTTCATTTTTATGCACTGAGTATAGTTAATGTTATGTACATCGTGACTGGATCAATGATTGAGCATGACGGGCTAGGGATAGCGTTCTTTAGCATTTTTATTTTGAAAGGCATGATTGTTTGTTGGTATGCCTGAGTATTGATGTCTTTATATAAAATTATAGACTATTGCTTTGAATCACTCATGTCTTAATATTCATGCCATGATTAGATTACATGATCAAGATTATGCTAGGTAGCATTCCACATCAAAAATTATCTTTTTATCATTTACCTACTCGAGAACGCGCAGGAACTAAGCTTGGGATGCTGATACGTCTCCGTCGTATCTATAATTTTTGATTGTTTCATGCCATTATCCTACAATTTCCACATACTTTTGGCAACGTTTTATATGATTTCTTGGAATAACATATTGATCCAGTGCCCAGTGCTAGTTCCTGTTTGTTGCATGTTTTTTGTTTCGCAGAAAATCCAGATCAAATGAAGTCCAAACGCGATAAAAATTTATGGAGATTTATTTTAGAATATATGTGATTTTTGGGAAAAAGAATCAACGCGAGACGATGCCCGAAGGGGCCACAAGCTCAGAGGGCATGCCCCCCTACCCTGGGCGCGCCCATTAGGCTTGTGGCTACCCCATAAGGCGGTTGGGACCCTTCTTCTGCGGCAAGAAAGATAATATACGGATGAAAATCCTGTCAAAATTTTAGCCCAATCGGAGTTATGGATCTCCGGGAATATAAGAAACGGTTTTCGGCCAGAAAACAGGAACGTGAAACAGAAGAGAACAGAGAGAGAGATCCAATCTCGGAGGGGCTCCTCCCCTCCGGGAGCCATGGCGGCCGTGGACCAGAGGGGGAACTCTCCTCCCATCTAGGGGGAGGCCAAGGAAGAAGAAGAAGGAGGGGAGCTCTCTCCCCCTCTCTCCCGGTGGCGCCGGAACGCCGCCGGGGCTATCATCGTGACGGCGATATACACCAACAACTTCGCCGCCATCAACACCAACTCTCTCCCCCTCTATGCAGCGGTGTAACACCTTTTCTCCGCGCTTTAATCTCTACTTAAACATGGTGCTAACGCTATATATTATTATCTAATGATATGTGGCAATCCTATGATGTTTGAGTAGATTTGTTTTGTCCTATGGGTTGATTGATGATCGTGATTGGTTTGAGTTGTATGTTTTATTTTGGTGTTGTCCTATGGTGCCCACCGTGTCGCGCAAGCATGTGGGATTACCACTGTAGGGTTTGCAATACTATCATGATTCACTTATAGTGGGTGGCGAGAGTGACAAAAGCTTATAACCGAGTAAGGGGATTGTTGTGTATGGGTGTAAAGAGGACTTTGTACTTAATGATATGGTTGGGTTTTACCTTAATGATCTTTGGTTGTTGCGGATGCTTGCTAGAGTTCCAATCATAAGTGCATATGATCCAAGTATGGAAAGTATGTTAGCTCATGCCTCTCCCTCATATAAAATTGCAATAATGATTACTGGTCTAGTTATCGATTGCCTAGGGACAAATCCTTCTCTTGTGTTACAAAAGCTTTCTACTAAACAACTAACTTTTATTATCTTGTGAATTACTCGTAGTTTTATTCTCGCTAAGTACTCCTAGTTTTATTCTTGCAAAGTAGTTCTAGCATTACACCTACAAAGTACTTCTAGTTTCATACTTGTTCTAGGTAAAGCAAACGTTAAGTGTGCGTAGAGTTGTATCAGTGGTCGATAGAACTTGAAGGGAATATTAATTCTACCTTTAGCTCCTCGTTGGGTTCGACACTCTTATTTATCGAGAAAGACTACAACTGACCCCCTATACTTGTGGGTTATCAGCATGCCACGCCTGATTAGTTGCTAAAATATCCTGCTATATTTTAAGACCATGTATGTATTGTGAAGTAGATTGCCATGGTCTAGTAGCCAATCTGTTAGGTGAAATAGCTCGACACCATTTTACACTCAATCTTTGTTGCTGAGATGGCCTTCGATGGCTGTGTGCTCGGCCTCATTGATTGCTGAAATAGCCTGCCATAATTTAGCACTCAATATGTTTGCTGAATTAGCTTTACATATATTTCGTTACTTAGATCTGCTTGTCCAAATATCTTGCCATAGCTTTAGACATCGACCTATTTATTTTTTCTGGACTTCATAAAAAACATATATGTTTTTCCTGTAATATCTAGTAGAAGAACTAATTTGTATGTCTAACAGATGGACATGACTTGGATAACTTCTGCTCAACGATTCTCCCCTGCATATGTCGAGGGGGTTCAAAACTTCATGAACTTTATTAGAGCTGAGTACGGTGGTCCGAAAGCAGATGTGCACTGCCCGTGTAGCAGTTGTATGAATTCAGCTTCAAGACCCCAGTCAACTGTGCAAAATCATCTACACTTGTATGGGATGTCAGTCACATATACTAGGTGGGTTCATCATGGTGAAGCTGTGAATGTCAATGTCATTGACTATGTGGAAGCAGCAGATCACCATCTTGATCTGCCTGATGCTCAGGAGGAAGAGGAGGAGGAGGAGGTGGCGGTGGAGCCAGTAATTTTGACCAACATTGAAACAATGCTACGAAATGCTCGCGTACACATGTACAAGAAAAACGGTGGCCCCGCATGTTGGAGCAATGCAACGTGGCAGTCACCGTAGGTTGTAAGCTGTCAGTATTCTCAGCTATGGTCAGCTTTCTTCAGGTGAAGACATCTCAGCGGATGACCAACAAATCATTCGATGCGATGATGGTTGCTTTCCGCAATTGTTACCCAGCTGTGTCGGAGCTGCCACACACCTACAGTAAAATGCAGAATTTCATTCGTGCAGTTGGAATTGGATATGATATGATCCATGTTTGTGAGAATAATTGTGTTCTGTTCCAAAAGGATTATGCTAACTTAAGTTAATGCCCAAAATACAAATCATTAAGATGGAAAGATGGCGATAATGTGAAGAGGATTCCTCATAAGGTTCTGAGACATTTTCCAATTATACCAAGATTGTGAAGGTTGTTTCATGATGGTCAAACAAGAGAGGATGTACTGTGGCATTCTAGGAACCAGGAGTACAGAGATCGGAATGTGATGAGCCATCCATCTCATGGTAGTGACTGGACAAGCTTCAATCTGAAACACGAAAAGTTTGCTGCTGAGCCGAGAAACATTAGACTTGGCTTAGCTACAAATGGATTCAACCCATTTGGCCACCAGAGCGCCACATATAGTATGTGGCCAGTGCTTGTTATCCCTTACAACATGCCGCCAAATGTCTGCACCGAAGAATCAAACTACATCATGGCCTTGCTCATCCCAGGTCCAAAAAGTCCTGGAAAGGATTTTGATTTATTCATGGAACCTGTTGTGGAGGAACTTCAAAAGCTATGGAGGGGTGTTCTCATTCAAGACCTATATAGCAGCCCACCAGCTGATTTCATTCTACGTACTGTTATAATTTGGTGCATCCATGATTATCCGGCTTTGGGCACTATGTCAGGGCGAACGACACATGGTTACAATGCATGTGTTCGCTGTGACAAGAATCCGCTGTCATACCCAATACTTAGCAAGGTCTGTTACACTGGACACCGCCATTTCCTTGACAAGGACAAGCTGCGTCTTAGAAAATACCGAAAACCTATGTTCAAAGCAAGTCATGAAAACCGTGATGCACCAAAGAGGCTCACCAGCGATGAGTTGCAGGAGGAATTACAGAAGGTCAGGCATATTACACCAGGAAACCATCCCGATAATGGTAGCTAGAAAAGGAAGCATGGCAGGGCAGAAGAGAGATTATTGTTTACCCGCAGGTCCATTTTGTGGGACTTGGAGTATTGGAAAGATTTGGATCTGAGGCATAATCTTGATGTGATGCACATCGAGAAAAATATATGTGACAACAGTATCGGCACACTTCTTAATATTGAAGGCAAGACAAAAGATACCTTAAAATCTAGGATTGATTTGACACACCTAGGTATCAGATCCGATTTGCAGGTGAAAAGCAATGGTGAATCACGGGATATGGCACCAGTTGTGTATGTCTTGGACAAGCAAAAAAGAAAACAATTCTATGAGGTACTGTCACATGTGAGATTCCTACATGGATTTGCTTCCAACCCTGAAAGGAGAATCAGTGCAGATGGAACCAAGGTACAAGGGTTGAATACTCATGACTGCCACGTCCTACTTCAAAGGGTTTTACCTGTTCTCCTTAGAGGATTGGGCCGCCCTGACTTATACAGAGTAGTTGTAGAGTTGGAGCAATTCTTCAGGGAACTCTGCAGTAGAAATATTAGGATAGATGCTGTGAAGCGTCTTAAAGACAAGATACCAACTATCCTATGTGACCTTGAGAAGATATATCCTCCAGCTTTCTTTGATGTGATGGTGCATTTGGCTATTCATCTACCTGATGAGGCACTACTTAGAGGTCCAGTACAGTATGGATGGATGTACCCTATTGAAAGGTGGCTAGGCACTTTCAAGGGCTATGTTAGGAATAGAGCTAGACCCGAGGGTTCCATTGCAGAGGCCTACATTACTACAGAAGCGTTGACATTCTGCTCAAGATACATTGAAAGAGCTGATCAGCCTAGCAAAAAGGTGGGCGAAAAAAATCCTGAGCTCAATGTTTTTGATCCTGCTGTTTGAGTAACAGGGAAGAGTCGACAAGATGACAAACCTAAAGATTTGGAAAAAATCATTTGGTATGTGTTGAATAACTGTCCTGAGATTCTACCTTATATCGAGTAAGCACTGGTGCAGCGACCTGCTATACAAATGGTTTTTAACCCCTTTCCGCGACGGAGTTTTAAACCATCACCTTGCCTGTGTGTGCGATAGGGGGGGGGCATCCCACAAGACCTAGAAACCGTCGGCGATAGGGAGTAGGAATGCATACGTTTTGCAGAACTAAGCGTATGCGATGCCCGCATCTATCCCAAATGCGAGTGTTCAGACAACTGTATGTGATATATCAAATATCCCAAACGCTTCATCCTTGCTACTCGTGTGTGCTCGCATTACCATCGCACTCGGTATTCTATGGTGCGACGTTTACGATGCGCGCCCCATCACAAATAGTTCACGATTGTAAAACGTGTATGATAAGGAGACTATCAAACACATTCACTATTCCCAAACCGCATGCGATTATATAAGTAAGAAGATAAGTTAATCATCATACGTATGTCGGCTGAGTTTACGAAATGTCCAAATGTCGTACGAGTGTCGAGCGGGATAACTATCGCACACGCTATTCTGTGGTGCAACGTTTACGATGCGTACGACATCAGAAACAGTTCATGTTTGTAAAGCGTGTACGATAAGGCGACTTTCCCAAACATTTAGTTTGCTCGCACCGTTTGTGATATTGTCTGACATCACACACGCTTTGCAAACGGCAATTGTGTGCATGGTCGCACGCATTTTCTCTCTATGAAACATGTCGGATTATGAGGTATATCACACACGTTGTGCTTTGTAGACCGTGTGCAGCGTAATGACTTGCAGAGCGTATTTTCACCCTAATTTAATAGCTGCAATTTAAAATTGTACCGAATTTGAATTTGAAAGTAGGCAATAACTTTATTCATATCCATCAGGTTCAACAACCAATGCATTATCCGATTCACAGGTACAGATGTTCAAGAATTACATCAAAAAAAAGAATTACATAAGCACCAAATAAAGAATGATGAACCAGGGTTGTATACTTGTATTAAAGATGGTAAAGAAAGAGGCGGAAGACATTCTGGTGGCTGAACAAGGTGAAGCGGAATGCCCATATTGTGCCCTCCTCTATGCCGAAGGCACACACGACTCTAGTCCAACCCCTTGTGATGGCCGACCGCCCATCCTTCACTGTCTTCATGAGGACTTCTAGATAGTCATTGTAGTCTGGTAGAAATACTTTAACTTTTGCATGCCCACCAATCATGTAGTTTGAGAGGTAATCTTGAGTAAACTGCTTTGGGAACCACTGCAAAGGAAAAAAGATTCAGACATTGTCATCTAACACAACTCATTATGGGCAGTAAAAAGAAGGCTGCAGAGTTCTTACTTACCATCCTACAGTTCACTGTTGTCTTGGATAAAGTGTAAACAAATAGTTTAATTGCCATCTTTTGACCCATTTTACTAACAATCTTTATCAGTTTCCTCACTTGATGCTAGTTCATGAATATCTCATTGCCCCATACGCAAAAAGGGTCGAAGCACGGATCATTACCAATGACATATGTACCTACAAGCAACAAGTTAATATTAGAAGCTAAACAGCAATTGCACAATGATGTAGTACAACACTCCCTCCATCCCATTATATAAGATCTTATTACATCCAATATACTCACATATTGGATGAATTAACATCTTATATTACGGGGCGGAGGGAGTATATTACATTGTTACAAATATCAGCCGATTAACTATAGTTAACTGCTATTCGCCCCCCCCCCCACCCTCCGATACGAGAAAGGCCTATTCTGACCATTAACTGGGAGGCCCAGTTAATCAGTCTGACAAGCCGATTTATCGGTTGTCAAGCCGAATTATTGGCTGGGCTGATTAGCTGGGCAACATATTTTGGCCCAAAACTACTCTCCTATGCCAAGAGTATACAAGTAGTATTGTTGTTGTGCTGCTCTCCTTTGATGTTAGATAGTGATTGTCGGAATCGGGACTCCGGGGACCCTGGTTCGAACTCTGGGGCTTGCTCGTTTCGATTGACCCGATGGTGACCATGGCGAGGCTATGACGAGAGCGCACGGAGCACAGGGCACGACAGGGGACACAACAGCTACCCAGGTTTGGGCCACCTTGCAGTGTAAAACCCTACTCCTGCTTTGTGTTTGGGATTATCGTGGCAAGAAGGTTCTCGCGTACAAGGTTGAAGACGGAGGGCTCGATCCCTCTATAAGGTGGCAGCACTACCCCTTTTATAGCCACCTTGGTCCTCTTCCCCCGAAAACGCTGGCGAGAAGGGTTGCCACACACAACAGCAATTTGATAGGGGACAGGCGCCCAGGCTTACCCTCACTAAAGTTGGCCTTCGCCTGCAAAAGCATGATCCATGACGCGCCGGTGGGCTCGGTGATGACCTCCGCCCTGCGCGCCTGGCTGTCTTGGTCTTCTTTCACCAAACGGGCAGTCTTTGGGACTCGCTTTGGGGGTGGGCAGCTGGTGCTGCCCCTTTAGCACCAAAGGGGAAATCCTCTCAGTCCGCACCTACTGGTACGGTTCCTGCCGCGGCTTGTCTCCAAGCGCGTCACCCACGTGGTGGGCACTGGACCGCGTGACCGGCGCCAAGTGACGCCCGTCTCGGGTGGCCTCGGGAGGCCGCCTCGGGAGGCCGCCTCGGGAGGCTGCCTTGGGAGGGGGCCTCGCGAGGCTTCCTGCTTCTGCTGCTAAGTCTTGGTCGTCCACCATGTGCGGAGGGGTCCTCGTGAAGCTAGTGCGTCGCGAGGTGTCTTGCTTCGTGGCGGCCGTGACTGGGCCGCCTCTTGGGCCTTCGCCAGGTGTTGCATCCTGGGCCGCAGGCAGATGGGCCGTGGTACCCTGGTTCCCATGGCCCGACAGTAGCCACCGGGCCCGTGGCGTGCACATTCCCGCCCCTTGGGAGTGAAACAACATGGGCCCTCATAGACTGCGGGGCCCAAGTTCGACGCGTGGCGCATGACGGGACGTGGGACACCCCCACTTCCTCCACTACGCCTTGATAACCGCCCGCACTGCCATAAAGCAGACCCGCGCGCAGCGCAGAGCATCATTGCCTTCCTTCGTACTCCCCGCCTCCTAGCGCTTGACTCCTCGCATCTCCGTCCTTGCACACTGCTCCTTCTCCCTCTCACCCCCAAAGCTCCACCACGCAGCAATGGCGCCCGCTGGGAAGAGAGGAGAGGCGGCGGCCGCGGCCCCGAGCGCGCCGGCCTTGGAGTCGGCTCTGAAGTGCTCCATCATCGCCAACCAGGAGGGCCTGGATAAGGTGATGCCGATGACCGCCGCCGCGACCCACGAGGAGGGGGCGATTGTGATCTGGCTGAGCTCGCGCCCTCCGCGTGACCTGACGGTGATGACCTTCCCCCTCTTCGTCCATAGCATCTACGCCGGCCTGGTGCCGCCGTTCTCGGATTTCTTCCACGCCATCTTGTCCCACTACCAGATCCACGCACTCCACCTCCAGCCAATTTCCGTCTTCCTCCTCTCCACCTTCGCCTTCTTCCGCAAGGCCTTCGTGGGTGTGATGCCCTCGGTGGTGCTCTTTCGCCACTTCTTTAGCCTGCGGATGTCCACGGCGAATCACGTCTCTGCATGCGCCTCATTCCTTGCCGTCAAGGGGACGGAGGAGGACTCCATCAACCTGAAGATCTCGAGGAAGGTAGAGGGCTACCGGTAGAGCTGGGTCTATGTGGACGCGCGCCAGCACAGCCCGCTGCTGATGATCCCGATGGACCCCGTCATGAAGAGCTCCGACTGGGAGCACGAGAAGCTCACCGACCCGAGGCTGGCAACCTTGTGGGGGCGACTTGCCGAGCTGAAGGAATGCGGGCTCACGGGGCCTATGGTGGTGAAGGAGTTCTTGTAGCGCCGCATCGCGCCGCTCCAGAGGCGCTCGCACCCAGTGTGGAAGATCACCGGATGAGATGACCCCATGAGGCTGAGCGTTGACAACCTGCTAGCGGAGGTGCTGGAGGAGATCATGCAGATCCTGGTCGGCGCCGGCGCGAGGGATCCGCCCCGGGATGCGCTCCCGCTGTACAACTACCAGAACAAGGACGAGCTGGTTGATGAGATGCCAGTCTTTGACCAGTGGGACCTGCTGCCGGTGGGCTTCGAGGGGCCTCGCGACAACTCGTTCGTGATGGTCCCTGGCTTGGGAGGCCGCGATGACACCGAGGCCTACGCCAGCGCCGCGGAGGAGAGCGATGGCGGGCCGGCCCCGCGGAGCCGCCGCCAGCACATTTGCGACCTCGAGGACGACAACGACGATAGCGACACCCAATTCAGGGTTGTGCCCTCCCGGCCTGTCGGCGCGTGAGGCGAAGGAAGTACCAGTGCGTCGGCCGACGAGCCGCTTGTGCAGGAGACTGACACCGGCGGCGGGGGCACCGAGCCCCCCACGAAGAAGACTGGCATGAGAGGCGGGGCAACCGAGCCCTCCGCCGAGAAGGACGACGCCAAGGATGGGGCGGCCGAGCCTCGGGAGGCCACCTCAGGAGGCGGCCTCACAGGGGAGCCTCGCGAGGGGAACAACGGAAACCGCCCACCGCTGGTTCTGAGGAAGAGGAAGTGGATCCCGAACGACGAGTAAGTCTCTGCTCTTGTTTCCTTTCCCTTTGTGCCTTTCCTTCTTCCTCCCGAGATTCGGGCTGAGCTCGCGCGTGCGCAGGAGGCCCATGAAGAAGAAGAAGCCCAAGACCCCTAGCTCGAAGGGGGCCCCGACACCCACCACAGGCGCCGGACGGCGCGTGGAAGCCATCCGCCGCCCCGAAGCCGAAACGGGGCAAGTGGTGGTGGAGGACAAGCAGGTAGCTCCTCCGGAGCCGCACGTCGACGCGGCTCCGAAGGCCGCGGGAGATGAGCCTCGGGAGGCGGCCTCCAGAGGAGGGCCGCGGCTCCCGAGGCACTCGCTGCAGAAGGGGACGCGGCAATGAAGGAGCTGCAGCGCCGACTCCCCCGCCGAGCACCACCCCCGAGAAGGAGGCAGCCGACGCCGGAGGCGCCACGGCGAGCCCCCAGCCCTCGCCAATGCGCGAGGTTCCTACCGCAGGCGTGACAAGCCCGTGGAGCACGCCACTACGGCGAGAGGAGGAGGAGACTCCGGCGAGCCCCTCGCTCCTGACGAACGATGCCGGGCCTTCCCAGGCAGTGACGGCGGAGGGCGGCGAGGAGCCGGACCCGGACTGGGCCCTGGTGCTCGTGCGCAACCGCACCCTGCTCACGCGTGGGGTTCTGCGGAACGCCCGGGCGGCTTTGGGCCAGCTCAACACGGAATTCCAGGCAGGGGAGACACGCCTTGCCGAGGAGCGCCTATGCCTTGCCGAGGGGTGGCGTCAGGTCGACGTCACCATCAAGCTGGGCCGGCGCCAGGACGAGGCCACGCGGGAGAAGAGGGAGAAGGCCACCGCAGAGGCGAAGGAGATCTTCGAGAACGCCTTGCGGGAGGCCGACGCGGCCGATCGGCGTCGCGTGGCAGCGGAGGCTCGCATGAAGGAGCTCCAGGAGCAGCACGCCGCGCTGGAGCAGTTGTTCCAGATGTGGGATGGTGCCATCACCACCCGCGAGGAGGAGCTTGCGGTCCGTGAGGAGGACCTCGCGAGCGAGCGGGAGCTCGCGAGGACGATGTCCGAGCACGCCGCATAGCGCGAGCGCCTGGAGATGCTGGACCGCCAGGTGGCCGCCGCCCAGGCCTCCTACAACCAGCGCATGGAAAGGGCCAATGCCCAGCTAGAGGCTAAGGAGAAAAAGGCGTAGGAGGACGCCGACACGAAGATAGAAAAGAACCGCCTGGCGCTTGCTGCGGAGCTCAGCAAGAAGCTGAAGGCCCAGGAGGACCGCTTCAAGTAGAAGCACGCGGAGCTCCAGAAGGAGATCGAGGGCCTCAAGGAAGTCCTGACGGAGGCGAAGACCCGGCGGAAGACCGAGATGTAGGCCAAGGCCGACGCTGAGGCGGAACTAGCCTTCCTCCAGCAGCAGGTGGGAGGCGTCGCCAATGTCATTGAGCAGGCGAGGCTGGAAGCGGATCGGGCGCGGGGGCGGCAGCACGAGCATGCCAAGATGTTCCGCTCCCTCCAGCTTCGGGCCCGCGGCGCCCTAGCCACCATCTGCAAGGAGAGGCTCGAGGGCCCTCATGAGACCAACGACGCCAGCTACATCAACTTCTTCACCAAGCTCGTGGAGCAGCTCGAGGCTGGCGCCAAGAGGCTGACGGCATCATCGAAGATGAATGCCGCGACCTCCTCTTCCAGGGGGTGACGCGCATCTTCAGCCATCTCCTCCACACCGACGCCAACTTCGACTTCGACAGGGTGATAGCCCTGCTCGCGGAGTTCTCCCACGGCAGCAGCGAGAGCTCCAGCGGTGTCGAAGGAGGCGAAGGCGACGACGGCGGTTATGGCGATGGCGCGTCCTCTTAGGCCTTTTCTTTTTGTTTACCTGTATCAGACCGATGTTGCCCCGTGGGGGCATGAAAACAATGTCTTTTGTGTTTAAGTACTCGATGATTTGCTATAAATTGTGTTCCTCGTGAGGCCTGTTTTCCACTTCCTGCATGCCTTGGTGCTCTACGTCGTCAGGACCCAGCCCCCGAGAGGGCTACGACCATTGCTGGTATGCTAGGATGCGTGCCTAGGCAAGGCCGGAGGGTGTAGGGCTTGGAGGGGCGGTAAGAGCTCCTGAGGCGCGATGCTCAAGGAGCCCCCCTTTGACTTGCAAGCGGCTTGCGAAAAGGAGAAAACAACAGCACTCAGCGAGGTTGCGGAGAGAGGAGAGCATGAGGGGCGCGGAGAGTAGCTCACGAGATGTTCTTTTAGACTTAGCTTTTTCGCGGTTAGCGGCGCCTGCTGTGTCGTGGTTGCAGAGTATGCCTCGTGAGGCCCTTGCTGAGTATGCCTCGTGAGGCCTCCCGTTGGCACTTGGTGAGGATGGCCGCCGCGGGCCACCTCGCGAGGCAGCGCTCATGAGGCCCCCTGCTGGCTTCGTCAAGAGACGGTTCATCGTGGGTTACCGCGCGAGGCAACGCTCACGAGGCCTTCCGTGTGCCTTGTTCCTGTGACAACTGCATATCGACAGGTTTCACAAAGGGGGAGCAGTGCATGCTTCTAGCTTGCTCATGGACGTCACACGAGGAGACAAGGCACCAAGGACCTTGGTGAGGTGGCATGCACGGGAGCAGGCCCGCGAGCCAGAGCTCAGTCACTTGGGTTTTGCGGTGCTGCTGGGACTGACCTGAGCATAGGCACACCGTGTCCAGCCCCCGCTCGCGTGATGCACAGGAGAAAGGACGCGAGCACGCATGGCTCCTGAGGCAGACAACTTACCAAACACATATAATATCTTAGGAAATAAAGCTTTACTGCAGCATAATAATAAGGTTCATTACACAACCAAAAGAGATGCGGCTGCCGTGTCTGGCATGGGTCAGCTTGAGGTTGGTGCAGCCATGTGGAGCCCTCAGTTTCACATCCAAAAGAGAAGAGGCTACCGTGACGGACACAAGACAGTGTGAGAATGGTGCAGCCAGGCGGAGCCCTCAGTTCGATCGTTCCGCCAGCACTGAGCATGGGGCTTCCACTAGGTTGTGGGAGGGAGCTCTCGCGGGCCCATCAGGCCGACGCAAGGAGAGCTCCATAGCGTGTACAGCTCCATTTCATTCATACACGTGAGGTCACGGGTAGAACTTGCGGAGGTGTTGGATGTTCCATGTGTTGGGCACAGGAACACCCTCCTCCGTCTCCAGTTGAGCGGCGCCAGGCTGGGAGACATGAGCAACCCCGAATGGGCCTTCCCACATGGGTGAGAGTTTGTGGAGTCCCTCCCTGGAGAGGATCCTTCTTAGGATGAGGTTGCCTATTTCGAGAGTGCGCGGGCGTATGTTGCGGCTGTGATAGCGACGCAAAGCCTGCTGGTATTGGGCAGCGCGTAGAGCGGCCTGGCGATGAGCTTCCTCGAGGAGCAGCAGGTCGGCCTCTCGTGAGGCATGCTGATGAGCCTCCTTGAAGGCGAGGACTCGCGGAGAGCCATGCTTGAGCTCAGAGGGGAGGACTGCTTCAGCTCCGTAGACGAGGAAGAAGGGAGTCTCACCGGTAGCCTTGGTGGCCGTCGTGCGGATTGACCATAGCACGGACTGGAGCTCGTCGAGCCAGCCCTTGCCGCAGGCATCAAGCTTTTTCTTGAAGCTTCGCATCTTGAGGCCCTTGAGGACTTTAGCGTTGGCACACTCAGCCTGGCCGTTTGCTTCGCGGGTGCGCCACAGATGCGTAGCAGATCTGCATGCCGAGGCTGGCGCAGTATGACTTGAAGAGGCCGCTGGTGAACTGCGAGGCATTGTCAGTGATGATGCGGTTGGGGAGGCCAAAGCGGCTCACGAGGCCCTTGATGAACTTGACGGCTGAGGCTGCCGAGATGGTGCGGACTGGCTCGACCTCCGCCCACTTGGTGACGTAGAGGTAGTAGTAGCCGCCTGCCGCATGAGGAAAGGGGCCGAAGATGTCCAGCCCCCAAACCGCGAAGGGCCACGAGAGTGGAATCGTCTGGAGGCCTTGAGCCGGCTAATGGATTTGCTTGGCGTGGTATTGGCAGGCTTTGTAGGATTGGACCAGCTCGGTGGCGTCTTGAAGCCACTGCGGAACACCTTGCCAGCGTGGGTGCGCGACGAGGAGTGGTGGCCATAGTCTCCGCCGTGGATGTCCGCGAGTAGCTTGCGACCTTGTTCCTTGGAGATGCACCGCAGCGCGACGCCATTGGGGCGCCTGCGGTAGAGCTCGCCGTCTTGCAAGTAGTAGGCGGTGGCCTGGCGCGCCACACGCTCTGCCTCTGAGTCCTTCTCCGGGAGGGTGCTGCTCTGCAAGTAGGCCTTGAACTCCATGACCCAGCTGTCCGCTTGAGGCTCCAGCGCGAGCAGCAAGCGAGCGCCCGAAGATGGGCCGCAATCGGGTGCGCCTGTGGGTGGTGCGGGAGGGAGTTCCTCATGAGGCGCCGTGGCGCTCACGGTAGGTGGTGCGGCTGATGGCCTCAGGAGCCTTATAGGCGCTCAACAGGGAGCGGACTGCGTCCTTCTCGTCATAGCAGACGGTGATGATGTCGCTGTAGCCCGGCATCTTGAGGGCGTTGTAGGCGTGGTGAGTCACAGCCATGAACTTGGCGAGTGCTGGGTAGCCCAAGATGGCGTTGTACAGCAGGCCGATGTGCACCACATCGAAGTCGATGAGCTCGGTGCGCTAGTTCTCGCGGGTGTCGAAGGTGACAGCTAGGCGCACCTGCCATAGAGGCAGCGTGGAGCCATTGGTGACTCTTGAGAAGGGCCTCGTCGGCATCAGCTGCTCATAGGGTACTTGGAGCTTCTCGAAGGTCTCGATGGAGATGACGTTGAGTCCCGCGCCTCCGTTGACAAGCATCTTGGTGATAGCAACGTTGCTGATGGTAGGAGTGCACAACATGGGGATCACGCCCACTACTTCTATGGACTTGGGGTGGTCCATGGAGTCGAAGGAGATGGCGTACTGCGGTCACTTGAGGGGCTGAGAAACCTCAGGCCTCAGGAGGGCCACGTTCACCTCGTGAGCGAACTGCTTGAAGTGGCGGTTGGACGTGGGAGCCTGGGCCCCACCAAGGATGCAAGCCACCTCGCGAGGCTCCTGATAGCCCCCGGCACCCTTGTCAGGCTGGTTGCCATTGTTCCTTCGAGGCAGTGGCATAGTGGCGGTAGAGCGGCGTTGGCCTAAGGATTGGCCTACCGAGGCTGGTCGCGCCAGCCCTACCTGAAGTTGCCATTGCCGTTGTTGCCGCGGTCACCCCAGCAGTTGTTGCCGCGGCCGCCTACACGGCTGGCGCCGCGATCGTTGCGGCTGCCGCGCTCGTCCTGGCGGCTCTCATGAAGCAGCTTGAGCTCGTGGCAGTCTTTGGTGTTGTGGGAGAACATGTCATTGTAGGCGCAGTACGGGCAGCCATCCTTCTTGGGCTCATCGCGGTCACGGCCACGCTTCTTCTCAGGCTCCGCCGTGAGCACGGCAGGGCCCTTACGCTTGGCATCCTTGCTCTTGGCCTTGGCAGCATTAGGCGCCTGATTTGGGTCGTTGTGGATGAAGAGGCGGCCCTCTTCAGCTTTGGCGCACCTGTCAGCGAGGTCGAACAGCTCGACCACGGTGTCGAGCTCGTCGTTGATGGCGAGCTTCTTGCGCATCCGGACGTCCGTGACGCCATTCGACAACGCTAAGATGATGGCGGCATCAGAAGTGCGCGGAATCTTGTTGCGCACTTGACTGAAGCGCTGCATGTACTTGCGGAGAGTCTCGTCAGAGCGCTGGCGCACGGCGCGCAAGTCATTGAGCGTGAGAGGGCTCTCGTGCGTGCCCTTGAAGTTGGCGACGAACTGCTTGCACAGCTCGGCCCACGAAGAGATGGACGCCTCGGGGAGGTTCATGAGCCAGGAGCGCGGTGCATCCTTGAGGGCCTTGGGGAACCAGTTCGCCATGACCTTGTCATCCCCGTTCACCGTCTCGATGCTGAGGGTGTAGAGCTGCAGGAACTCCATGGGGTTGGGGGTGCCGTCGTAGTGAGGCAGCAGGTCTAGCCTGAACTTCGTGGGCCACAAAATGCGGCGCAGCTCATGGGTGAAGGCGCGGCAGCCCCCGATGCTGGAAGTGACGCCGCCTGCGAGGGTGGCACGGTTTTGGTGACCGGCTGCCACGACCTCCTAGATGGTGCGGTCCTGGCGCTGGCGCTGCTGCTCGAGGAGCACGCGTGCGTCAGGCGGCGCGCGCCTGACAATCTGGCAGCTCTTGCTGTCATGGTCCGGCAAGGACGCGTTGCGGGATGGCTCCCACGCCCGCACGCCGCGGTGGCGCCCTGCGTCCCCGTTCGACGGAGGAGGCGGGGGAGGTGCGCCATGCGCCACTTCCCCGGCGCGAGGCGACGAAGGGCAGAGCGAGTGAGAGGTTGCGGGGGCATCTTCGGCGGCGTTGACGAGCTCAGTGATGCGGCCAAGCCAGGCGTCGTAGCCGGCTTCGGTGGGGCGGTAGCGCAGGAGCTCGCGCGCCATGAGTAGCGCCCCCTGCGGGCGCGGCGGCTCACGGCGGGCGAGCGAGGACGCGGTGGCGGTGTGGCCGGCCGCTGCCACGGATGGATGGAGGGAGGAGGCCTGTTGCTCCCTAGCAGCAGGGTCGGTGGCGGCACCGGCGTGTCGACGACGGTTGTCATGGGTGACCGGCTCCGTCTGGGCCACCCTGACCGCCCGGTGCTCTGCGCACTCACGGCGAGCGTCGGCCATGGCGAGGCTACAAAACGGAAGCAAGCCCCTACCTGGCAAGCCATATGTCGAAATCGGGGCTCCGGGGACCCTGGTTCAAACTCTGGGGCTTGCTCGTTTCGATTGACCCGACGGTGACCACGTCGAGGCTACGGCGAGAGCGCACAGAGCACAGGGCAAGACAGGGGACACAACAACTACCTAGGTTCGGGCCACCTCGCGGTGTAAAACCCTATTCCTGCTTTGTGTTTGGGATTATCATGGCAAGAAGGTTCTCGCGTACAGGGTTGAAGACGGAGGGCTCGATCCCTCTCTAAGGTGGCAGCACTGCCCCTTTTATAGCCGCCTTGGTCCTCTTCCCCCGAAAACGCTGGCGGGAAGGGTTGCCACACAATACGGCAATTTGAAAGGGGACAGGCGCCCAGGCTTATCCCGACTAAAGTTGGTCTTTGCCTGCAAAAGCATGATCCATGACGCGCCGGTGGGCTCGGTGATGACCTCCGCCCTGCGGGCCTTGCTGTCTTGGTCTTATTTCACCAAACGGGTAGTGTTTGGGACTCGATTGTGGGTGGGCAGTTGGTGCTGCCCCTTTAGCACCAAAGGGGAAATCCTCTCAGTCCGCACCTGCTGGTCTGGTTCCTGCCGCGGCTTGTCTCAAAGCGTGTCACCCACGTGGTGGGCGCTGGACCGCGCGACCGGCGCTAGGCGACGCCTGTCTCGGGTGGCCTTGAGAGGCCGCCTCGCGAGGGGTCCTCGCGAGGCTTCCTGCTGCTGCTGCTAAGTCTTGGTCGTCCGCCTCGTGCGGAGGGGTCCTCATGAGGCTGGTGCCTCGCGAGGTGTCTTGCTTCGTGGCGGCCGTGACTGGGCCGCCTCTTGGGCCTTTGCCAGGTGTTGCATCCTGGGCCGCAGGCAGACGGGCCGTGCTACCGCGGTTCCCACTGGCCCGATAGTGATGTATAATTACTGCTGTTGCTGTTGCTGTTGTTGTTGTTGCTGTTGCTGTTGCTGTTGCTGTTGTTGTTGTTGTTGTTGCTGCTGCTGCTGCTCTTCTATGTATATCTAGACATCATCAGAACATGAAGGTTACACTCTTCCTTGTTGCTATGTAGCCTAGGATTGCATATTTAGACATTCAGTATAATGCATGTTGCTATGTAGCCTCGGATAACCAGCTACCGATATTCTAAACAGTGGGTACATATAATCCATGGGAAAAACTAACCTCGATGGAAAACAACAGTTATTCCCAATATTGTCCTGTGTAAGTACATCGAAAGGCATGTTAAGCACAACATGCTAAACATCAACCAAATATATCCATGGTAGACAACATAATCTCCAAATGATAGCTTCAGTGTGCAGGTATAAGCACGCTAGTTAAGCAAAACAAGAAGTGGAAAGGTGTGTTAACTGCAACAGGCTTAACATTTAACAACAACCAAATATAGTCATTCAAACTGGTATTGTGTAGGTTTAAGTACATTGGTTATTGTCAAATAAAAATGGAAAGGCGTGTTAACTACAACATGCTTAACAGAAACCAAATATAGTCATTCATAGTGGCACTGTTGAAACTGGTATTGATGAAATTGAACTACACAGTTCATACTTGCACATATAGGACATCACATTGTGAATAACTGAAATAAACAAGGCATACTACGAACAACCAAAGATAGCAACTGAAACTAGACATATGCTAACTACAAACAACCAAACAACCAAAAACCGTTAAAAGACGCATATGCTCGTTACAACAGGCTTAACAACAAGCAAATATAGTCATTCATAGTGGTACTGTTGAAATTGCATAGAACGTAGCTTGTGCTTAAACATCAAATTGTATAATTGAACATCACAATGTGAAAAAAGAGGGGGTGTGTTACCTACACCAGGCTTAACTGGAAACAAATATGGTAGTTGAACTGGTATTGATGAAATTGTACTGGGCAGTAAATAGTTGCACATATAGAGCATCACACTTTGAATAACTGAAATAAACAAGGGATACTGCAAACAACCAAATGTAGCAATGAAAACTGGACATATTCTCACTACAAAAGGGGCTCGAAAAAACAAATCATGGGTTTCCCCCTTTGAAGAGGCACGGCAAAACAAATCATGGGTTTCCTCACTTGTCACAGATGGGCTCCTTCCCATTGGAAGAGCACGGCCTCTGGGTGTGCTCCATGTTGTCGCTGATGGGCTCCTTCACCTTGGAAGAGCACGGATGTAGGGTGCCCTCCCCGATGTCACATATGGGCTCTTTCCCCTTGGAAGAGACAGAGAGGGTGCCCTCCTCGTGGTCGCCGTCGATAAGGTCTGACTTTGCAGCTGAGGATCCCAAGCCAGCGTCGCAGAACATGTCCTTCAGAAATGACAAAAGGGGCTCGATGGCGATGAAGGATGGCAAATTCTTGACAGCGAGCCACAGGAGATCAACGGCGGGGCCATGGATGAGATCGACGGCGGTTGAACCCGAGGGGTTGGGGGTGGGCCACTTAACCTATGACATAGCCCGTGTCAAGCCGTTGCTGTCGACAACCTCGATGTCGTAACCGGCGTTCGCGACATACCAGCATACTCTAGACCATTGATTGAGAGCATGCGGCCAGTCATCATCTTCAGCTTCCTCGGCGGCCACCTCATCATCATCGGGCGAAGAGGCCGCGATAAACCTCTTTTGGGCCATTCGCTCCTCGAGCTCCCCGGGAAGCGTAGTCAGGTTTAGGCTGCGACGCTCTAGAGTGAAGGAGGGGGGTGGGGATGGTGATCTATGGGAAAGGGGGCGTTTCGCAGGCATCATCTAAGAAACTCAGGGCGGCGAGGGTACGGAGATCGGTGGGTAACCTGCACGGGCAGACCGACAGAGGTTGACGATGGAGGCGGCGGCGGCGACCTAGCTAGGGTTTCGAGCGAGGGAGGGGTGGTGTGTATGTTTGACCAGAGGTTTTGGGGTGTGTGTGCGGAGGGGGGCCAAGGTGGTGTTTGAGGAAATGCCGCGGCTACTGAAAATTTTACTAGGCAGGAGTAAAATGCCGGCGCTACTGAAAATTTGGATGAAGGGATTGAAGCGGAGCGGGAGCAACAAACATCGCACACGGCCCAAACATGATAATCGTGTGCTATCAAATAGAAAAACCCTCCAAGTGGGTAGATATTTTTGATTGCGAGGGATGTAGGCGAGAGTAAAATGCCGGGGCTACTGAAAATTCTGATGAAGGGATTGAAGCAGAGCAGGAGCAAGAAACATCACACACGGCCCAAACATGATAAGCGTGTGCTATCAAACAGAAAAATCCTCCAGGCAGGTAGATATTTTTGAGATTGCGAGGGATGCAGGCGGGAGTAAAATGCCATGGCTACTGAAAATTTGGATGAAGGGATTGAAGCGGAGCGGAAGCAACAAACATCGCACACGACCCAAACATGATAATCGTGTGCTATCAAACAGAAAAACCCTCCAGGCGGGTAGATATTTTTGAGATTGCGAGGGATGCAGGCGGGAGTAAAATGCCGGGGCTACTGAAAATTTGGATGAAGGGATTGAAGCGGAGCGGGAGCAACAAACATCGCACACGGCCCAAACATGATAATCATGTGCTATCAAACAGAAAAACCCTCCAGGCGGGTAGATATTTTTGAGATTGCGAGGGAAGCCTCGTGGAGCCCAATCGACTGTGCTGATGTGATAGGGGCACGGGCATGGCACACGGGTACTCCGAGGGAACCGTGTCTGTTGGGTCTATAAATTTGGCAAAAAAAATGCGGGAAAGGGTCAGAACACAAACACACCTGCATGTGGACCAAATATATGTATGAAAAGGGTGGTTTGATGTTCAAATACCCAATGCACAACTTTCATGTGGCACATGTCTCACAAAGCGCATAGTATTGCTCGTCCACCCCCCCCCCCCCACTTCGTGTCGGCAGGACGCGAATCCTAGCTATGAACGCATGCCCCCAAATATCTAGGTTTGGCATCTCACCCTACCATAACACAAAACCTATAGGAATCCATCATGGTAAACCCCCCCCTCTCGCTTCCGGTCAAAGGTGGACCGTGCGGGCCCACAAATGTGCTTGTGGCGCGAGATGGGTGAGACCACAAACCACCTGTGGGTGGCCCAACTATATGTATGAAAAGGGTGGTGTTATATTTAAATACCCAATTCACAACTTTGATGTGGCACATGCGCCTCGCACCTCGGACATCCCCGACGCCACGGAAGTTCAGGACGTACAAAGTAGTCCCCCCCAACACACACACACACACACACACACACACACACACACACACTTCGAGTCGGTGGGAGGGCATCTCACCAAGACCTACTGTAATACGGACCTAGAAGAATCCACATTGGTAACCTCTCTCGTTGTCAGTCGAAGTGATGGACGTCCACGCGGCCCCACAGATGGGCTTGCCGCCGATAACCATGCGAGGGAGTGCCCGAATACAACCACAGCCTCCATGTGGCCCAAACATATGCATATATATGGAAGTGTTGTGTGATGTTTGAATACCCAATGCACAACTTTGATGTGGCACCATGCTTTGGAACCGGAAGGTCCCCACATGAAGTGTGGGTTCAAGACGTGTAGTATCCCCCCCCACACTTCAAGCCGGTGAGAGGGATTCATGCGTACGCGTGCACTCAAACTTTGGTCTGGAATCTCACCATGAACTACCTATACCGTAAAACGAATCAGTAAGAACTCCACCTTGGTAACCTCTCTCGTTGTCGGTCGAAGTGATGGACGACCACGCGGGCCTGGGAATGGGCTTGCCCCAGATAACCATGTGAGGGAGATTGCCAGAAGACAACCACTGCCTGCATGTGTCCCAAACATATGTATGGAGGTTTTGTGTGATGTTTGAATACCCAATGCACAACGTTGATGTGACGCCTGCCTCGGAAACCATAAAGTCCCAACACGGAGCGAGGTTCACGACGCGTCGTGTGCTGGTCCGATCCCCTCCCTCCCATTTCGATCCGGTGGGAGGGATTCATGCGTACACATGCGCTCAAGCTATACTATGTAATCTCAGCATGACCTACCGTAAGACAAACCAAAAATCAATCCCCTCCTAGGTCAAATTAACCTCTCTCACTGTCGGTCAAAGTGCTAGACCAAGCGGGGCCATAGATGGAAAGCATCGCCGATAACCACGTGAGTGAGTGCCAGAGGACAACCACCGCTTGCATTTGGGCCAAACATATGTATGGAGGTGGTGTGTGATGTTTGAATACCCAATAATTAATGCACAACTTTGACGTTGTGCCACTGCCTCAAAAACCGTAAAGTCCCCACACGGAGCGAGGTTCACGACGCGTAGTATATATGCTGGTCCCCCTCCCCCCTCTTCGGCGTGTACTATATACTCCTACCGTAACACAAACCAAAAAAATCCTCCTTGGTCAAATTAACCTCTCTCGCTGTAGGTCAAAGTGATGGACCTCGCGGGCCCATGGATGGAAGCGTCGTTGATAACCACGTGAGTGAGTGTCCTAGGACAACCACCGCCTGCATGTGTGGCCCAAAGAGGTATTGTGTGATGTTTGAATACCCAATGCATAGCTTTGATGTGTGGCACCTGCTTCGCAAACCAGAAACGCCCCACACAGAGGTTCACAACACGTAGTCCCCCTCACTTCGGGACGATGGGAGGGATTCATGTGTGTACGCACACGCTCGAACTTTGGTCTGGAATCTCACCATGATCTACACCATAATACAGGCCAAGATGAATCCACCTTTGGCCATGCCTCTCGCTATCGGTCAAAGTGATAACCTGCGCGGGCTAACGAATGGGCGCATCATAGATAACCGCACGAGCGAGTGTCCGAGGACCACCAATATAATGCATGCATGTGGCCCAAACAGATGTATGAAAGGGTTGTGTAATGTTTTAAATACCCAATTCATGACTTTGATGTGGCACCTGCCTCACAAACCAGTCAATAATCCCACACGGAGGATCACGACACGTTAGTGTGCCGGACCCCCCCCCCCCCCACCCACCCACCCACCGCACCACCATCGCCACTTCGAGTCATGTCAAACATTTACTGCAGTGAACATGTAACCAAAGGAGTGCCATGTTAAAATTTGAAAAATAAAATCAGAGGATCATTCAGACATTTTGATACATTGATTCATTTCCTAGGGATTTAATGTGTAAAAATCAAATTTGAACTACATGCACACGCGATAGTGTACCAAAATGGATTGGCAAATCATACGTGTGTCCTTGGGTGCATGTTTAGTCCGCAATGTAAGAAATGGCAAGAAATTTCAAACATTGAGAATCTTGATTATTAAATTCCAGTAAATCCAAAACTTAGTTGAAATTCATGAAACATGTCGTGGTGTCATATCGACACCAAAAGACTATGATATTGTTTCTTTTTTCAAATTAGAGACAAGTTTTGATATAAGCTTCTTACAAATGGGAGATTAATAATAATTGGAACACAATATCGCACACGGTTTATTTATTCAAACTGTGGGCGTTAGACCAGCAATGTACGTGCCATGCTTCGGTTAAGTAATAAAGCGGCAGAATTAATCCTCATCAAAAAAGAAAAACAATATACGTGCCGCCACGCGTCCCGCGTGCCGTGTGAGTAGGCGTGAGTTGACGGGACGCATGAGACTAGTCCACCGCGCAGGTAGACCGGGAGGCATGCGAGCAGGCATGTGAATTGACGGGAGGCGTGTTCGCTGTGCATGTGGCGCCCCGCCTGATTACCACTGTAGCCGGATGGTCGCTGCACACACTAGCCCAGGAAATCACTCTAGCATGCGCGTTTACAACAAGTATCATGAACACAAGAATTTCTATTAATGGATATATAAGTCTTACATGATATTTTACAAGGGTGATGGCAGCGGAAAAGCTCTATCTAAGGCAGCATGATCTTGGTGCGGCTCCAATCCACAGGGATCAGACTGGGTTACTCTTCTAGCCCACGAACACTCCAGCTCCTCGCTAGCGGACATCGGATCCTTAGGTGAACCTGGCCACATTGAAGGCCGCTGAGTACTTTTGAATGTACTCGCAAGCAAACCAAACCAACATATACACTAAGCAAAGCAATCCATGGCATTCAAGCATGCACTTGTTATTAGAGCAACATTAATTATCATGGCAACATTAATTATCATGGCATAGCATACCTATCTAGCAATATTAATTACCATGTTATGACAGGATTATCCAGCATGATAACTACGATAGTAAAACATATCAAGTAAATAATCCATACTCCGAATATGTCATGATCTAAACCAAATCCGACCCAAATCCAATCCAAGTCTTGTGGTCATCCGACCCTTTAGCTCATAGCCATCGCATGGCTAACATTCATACCCCTGACATTATCTGATGTCCATGCATCCATACTGCAAGTCTGACAAACCTTACCATTCTCTGGTTCAGTCTTAGCCTTAACATTCTATAGTTTGTTCCTCCAGACTCGACATAGACCAAATAGTGTGACCAAGTACGAACTGTGTCCCATGACCGAGGACGCGGCTATTCGAATAGATTTACACTCTGCAGAGGTTGCGCACTTTACCCACACTATGGAGCTCCTGGCCTCATGCTCCCATTCGGGTGGACCGGTGTTGCTCCAACAAAACTGGTCTATTGCCTGGCACTCTTACGGTCCCACCGACAATCATACCCTCCCAGGGTCATGTCCTGGGTGGCCCCTGTGTCACCCCGTGACACCTGCCACCGTCGTGGCCAAACTAAACTGTCCCAAACAGGGACCGCGCGCAAACAATCAACTGGGCTCACAAGGTTATCGCCGCGTACCGGGCCAGGGTAGCGCGCACGCATAACCTTCCCTCTTTGGTGGTACCGACAAGAGGCATGGCAATATACCAAGCTAGGGCATCCCCATCCAGGCAAGTGTGGTTGCACTCGATGAGCTCAGTTCGGTGGCACTATGACTCGATCCAGCCGACGGAGGAGGTTGTCATTATTAAATCACATTCTTTTATTATAATAAAACCGTAAAGCATGATGAAAATATAACAACCTCTCTCCATATGTCACCTACGAGTCACTAGTGCGATATCATGATGAACATTAGCAAGTAATGTAAATAGCAAATTCAAACTAGCAGGAGTTTAATTATTTCTATCACAGGCATATTCATTAATTAAACATGCAAGAATAACACAGAGCAATGCTTTAGGGCATATATCAGATGGTCGGCTTGCCTGGGGGTCGACCAATTCAACGGAGAAATGTGCGATCACTTCGCGGAAGAATTCGCCGGAAAAGATTCTCCCTCAGAGGGGCTAAGTATAGGGCAGGTGCAAAATGGTCATTTTCACTATGTGTCAACATTATGAAAATGATACCATCGAAACGGGCTCGACGAACTGAAGACGTGGGCGTTGGATTCACCTGAATCGGAGTTACGAGCGAAAAGTTGTGGCCGTTCGTTGTTTAGGCAGAAAAACAAACAAATTCTGTTCATTTTTGCCTTTAACCAGTGAACGTCCTCAATTTAACCAGTTCAGCCGTGGGCCTGAGGCGGAAAGCACCTTTCGGGAAAATGCGCTTTCAACAAGGGGAGGTGCATTTTCACCAGAAGTCGTGGCTGAGTGCGCTATCTCAAGAGGAAAACGTATTTTTGCAAATACGCCTTCACTTAACAGCGTGGACCCGGGGTCACGGTCACTGACGAGCGGGGCCCGCCGGCTCCCTCTCTCTCCTCCTCCTTTCTTCTACTTCCTTCCCTCCTTCTGCTCGACGCCATGGCTGGGCGCCTCTGCTCCGGTGGCCGCCGGTGTTCCAGTGGTTCCCCCGGCCGGGGAAGAGCACGGTTGCGGTCGCCAGTGAACGCCGTGCCCATGGGTGGCTCGTACGGAGCTCGGTGAGGGCTGGGTAAGCGGCGGTGAGGGAAGGCAGTAGGCGGTGGGTCCGGTGGAATCTGGCGATCCGGTGGTCGGTAGGAGCGGGCGAGGGGCTGGGCGAGGTCGCCGGAGAGTGGCGCTTCCAGTGGTGAGCTCGGACGGAGCCGGGGATTGGAGGCGGAGGACGAGGGCGAGCTCCGGCTAAATTGCCGTGCTCTGGCAAGGTAATTGGGTGGGCGAGAGTGCAGGGGTGGTCCGAAGGGAGAGGGAAGGAGGCTGAGGTGGTGTGTGTGCTCGGGGAGGGGCTCGACCATGGCTATTTATAGCCGGCCGGGGCGGGTGGATAGGGATGGCCGCCATGGCGTTCCTATCGTCGCACTAGAGCTTCGGCGAGGTGGCGTGCGAGGAGCGGTGCCGACCTGACGCCGAGGACAGCTCAACGCGGTGCAAGGAAGGAGACGAAGGGGAAGGAAACAACGGCGAGACACGGGCACGACAGTGCTCCGTTCTTAGTCGTCCCTGTCGGCACACGGCGCCACGAGCTCGGATGCAACGCTGGGGAGGTTAGCTGCCGTCGAGGTACTTCGCGGAGGAACAGGGGAGTGATTTGGCGCGTTGGGGAGGCTCAGGCTTGGCTACTGCAGCCGCGGCAGCTCTAGAACCTGGCAGTGCTCTCGGGTGGCATGCCAGATGGGTGGTCACCACCCTAGCAACGTGGCCAAGGCAGGAACTGTCCAGGAGATCATGTCAACTTGATAGATCAGAGGTCAGTGAGTTGACCTATGAGGATTTTGGATGGAGGTGGGGGCAAGAGTTGACTGATTTGAGCTCACATAGGTTCTGGACAGAAAATTGGATAGGATGCTGTGGTCAAATAGAGGTGCCAATGAGATGGCCAGGTTGTCACAAGGGAAAGAGATAAGAAGGAGCACCTGCTGGAAAATTTTGAAGCAATTTGGGCTTGGTTTGCATATACTTGCTTCACAACTGCCAAATTGGTCCAGAATCTGGGATTTGGAGCTGGGCTCAAATGGCTGAATTAAATGAGCTGAATTTTGGTGTAGGAAGATGATTTGGAAGTATGGAGATACTGGAAAAATTTCAGCTCAGTTGGATATACCAAAATGGTACTTCCTTCACAAAGCTTGAGTCTGGACAGAAACTAGATGGAATTTTTGGGAGAAATTGGCTAGATAAAATGATGTGAATTTTTGCATGATCACATCATATAGGGAATGTGAGGTCTTGGATTAATTTCAAGAATTTTTAAGCGATATAAAATATAGTTGCTTCACAACCTCAAAATGAGTCCAGAACAAAGAATTGGATGATGTCCTCAAAATTTGCACTATGGAACTTGGGTTCTGGATGGAAATGGTGAAAACATGGATAGGAGAAGCTAAACAAATTGTTTGGGATTTTTCCTGGCTACCAAAATGGTAGTTCCTTTGGAAAGTGCCCAAAGTGCAATATTGGCTTGAAATAGGAAAATGCAATTTCCATTATTTAGTTATGGCCAATATTTTTATGGGAGCTCAATATGATCACAAAGAATATCTCCACAAGTTTTCATAAACTTTGGAGATGGATAGATATTTTCCTGGATTTAATTCCTTAAACTGGCTGAAAAAGGAATTAATTTTAAATGAAAAATATTGCAAATGACTTGGCAATATTTTTGCATATCCAGGGTTTATAGATATAGAAGAGTCACTGGGAAAAGTTTGGGAGGGAACAGATCAAAGGAAATTGGGGTTCCTTTGTAACCACAAGAATTAGGGTTTCCCTTCCGGTAAACCGGAGGGTAGGGTTTCGGCGGTAAGATCCTGAGAATGAAGTTTGAGTGGCAAGGTTGGACTGGAAAGAATCTCAGATCAGATAGGAAAGGCAAGGCTATATGACCATCTTCATATACCCAAGAGCGAGAGAAAATCCAATAACACCGAAAGAAAAGACGGGAGTCAAATCCCGCGAAGGAAAAAAAACAGGGAGCGAAAACCAGGGTGTTACAAACCTACCCCCCTTAAGAAAATCTCGTCCTCGAGATTTCCGGGCTTACCTCCCGGCTAAGGGGAACATACCTGTGTGTGACTTGGATCCATCAGCTGTCTCGTCTTCATCGGTTCACCGACCTTTTAACTGCCTCTTCTGATGGCTCAGGTGTTGTATTTTTACACAGCTACATTGAATCCTTCTCTTTCCTGGCAAGCAAATCTTTTGTCATGGTAGGTTGTTGCCTAGGTTTGGTGGGTAGCTCGTGGTACCGATAGATAGCTTGGTTTCCAAGACCTGGAGCTAGCTGCTTCAGGTTTTGCTGCGATACTCCACATCCTGACCATCATAGACAAGACCTCCTTCCTTGGTGCATGGCATTGCATGCATAAATCCCTTATTCTTGCCGGGTAGCTATGGACAGTTGTCCCTATGCCATGCTCAGGATAACTCCTTAGTTTGGCTGTGGGTCATGTGCGGGTGCTTTCCTCTATCATATGCATTCAGGCTTTGTCCTCAGGGGATCGTCAACTGAAATGTCAGGCATGGTCACAAAGTAATCATAGACAGTAGTCTCTTATATTGGTTGATGGCCCATGCTTATGAGAAGTACAACATGCTTCCTGCATTGTCGTGGCCATATATGCAAGAGTCCGACAAGGATTGGCAACCTCACCTTGTCTGTGAAGCTTTATCCTATTGACCGTCGCGGAGGTTGTTTATCCAAAACTTCTTGGTTCCTGTGGGTTCCTTTTGGGGACCCATCATGACCTGCCAACACGGCTTCCTGTTCATAACATAGCTTGTTGGGCTTGTACTCACAACTTACTCTTGCATATCTCGTAGGGGTTACGGTATTCGTATTCTTCTTTGAACTATGGGGCCGATGTTTCTCTGAACACAGTCATTCCCGAGTACGAGTGGCTTGCATGAACTGATCCACTGGACTGCATGCTCACAACAAATGCAGAGGTAGGATAAATCCTTTCATAATCAATTGAGCTCGGAGGCGGACGTGTGTCCGGACTAGTTCGTCCTTCTGACAAGATTGTTGTGGGCACGTTGACGTGCTGAAGAAGGCTGAATACTTTATGCTCGAAGCTTCTGCCCAGGTAGTGTGCTGAAGAAGGCTGGGTATCATACCTCGGAAGCTTTCCCTCATGTGACTTACTGAGGAAAGTTGAGTGCCTTATGCCGGAAGCTTTCCGTGATAGCACGCTGAGGAGGATGGGGGTGTGGTACCCCAGAAGATTTTCTCACCCAGTGGTGTAGCGAGAAAGGTTGGGAGTCTTGTGTCGTAAGATTCTCTCGACAGCTTGCGGAGGAAGGCTGGGTTCCTTGTACCAAAAGCCTTGGACCGTGATACGCAGTCGGGCCTATGGCCGATTCTGGCTTCCTTATGAAGTATCCAAAATTTACCCATGGGGAAGCCAAAGCTTGGTGTAGGCCATACCTTGACTGGAGATATTCCGTTGGTCATGAACACCACTTGTCCTTCCGCTGATTCGATCATGGCTGCTATAAAGATTGCACAACTGATGCAGACTTCATGTTGATAATTAATCCAGATGTGTGCAGATAGTAAGCAGTTGGCGGATAATTCCATTCAGTTTGGCTGAGCTTCCAGGTGTTTGAAATTCTCACTGGTTCTGGGCAGTCGTGAACTTATCCATACGTCCCACAAACCTTGTTCACAGAGCCCAAAATTTTTGTATACGCACTGGTGACTTCCAAAATATGTGTTGAAGCTTGTATCAACATACCGGAATTTTGTGGTTGCTCCCGACACATTCACATTCTTGAAATATGTCTTCTATGGGGAATAAATGATTCTTGAGTCAGATTCACCCTACTGACTGAAATAATCCTTGTGTCAAGGACGGAATAAATTATTCCTTAGGTGTAATCTATTCTGCGGCAAACACGCTTGGATATAGTCTGGCCTTGTCGGTTGCACTCCGATTCTGCTTCTGACCCATTCTTCATTCTTGATAGATTCGCTGATAATGTTCTGAATATCGGGCAGTTGGCTTGGCTTGACTCTTGCTGAATGTGGATTATTGGGTATTATCCAAGTTGTGTGTTGGTCTTCTTTGGTAGCTCTTGCAGATGGATCCAGTCGGAGCAAGAGGACGAAAACGAAAAAAGAAGCAAGAACCGCGAAAAACCAAAAAGCAAATAAAGCTCAAATTTTTGCGGACCTTACACACGTAGCCAAAGATTCACTAGTATAACTAGTATAGCACACTCGATGTGCCTCTAAGGATTTAGAAACAAAACCACACAATGCTCCTGGTAGCAATTGGTGTCAAGCTCCTACTACTTCCATAGGGAACATCAAACTCGACGCATGACCATAGCCAAAGTGGCTTAGTCAATGATCCTAGGGTTGTCAGGGGAAAGATGGAATTTATATGCGTTTCCCAAAGGAAACTGGATTTAAGGAGAGAAATGCCATGGTTAGCAAGCAAGGTAGGGATATCTGGTTTACCTAGGGGTTAAGGGCTCACGGGTCATTGCCTGGTGCAGACATTTCCCACCGAAGGCAAAGTCCATGAGAGTTGGGGTCTGATGGAGCCAAAAACCAATGGGGTTGCCTTATGATCAATAGTAGCCATGCCTGTCTGGCAAAGATGGCTGAAATCCATCTGGGCTTTCTATCGGTCAGGAGGCAATGAAATCTGGCTAGGGTAACCTACAGTCAGCCTGGCTCTGATACCATCCGTTGTGACGCCCCGCCTGATTACCACTGTAGCCAGACGGTCGCCGCACACACCAGCCCAGGAAATCACTCTGGCATGCGCGTTTACAACAAGTATCATGAACACAAGCATTTCTATTAATGGATATATAAGTCTTACATGATATTTTACAAGGGTGATGGCAGCGGAAAAGCTCTATCTAAGGCAGCATGGTCTTGGTGTGGCTCCAATCCACAGGGATCTGACTGGGTTACTCTTCTAGCCCGCGAACACTCCGGCTCCACGCTAGCGGACGTCGGATCCTTAGGTGAACCTGGCCACATTGAAGGCCACTGAGTACTTTAGAATGTACTCGCAAGCAAACCAAACCAACATATACACCAAGCAAAGCAATCCATGTCATTCAAGCATGCACTTGTTATTAGAGCAACATTAATTATCATGGCAACATTAATTATCATGGCATAGCATACCTATCTAGCAATATTAATTACCATGTTATGATAGGATTATCCAGCATGATAACTACGATAGTAAAACATATCAAGTAAATAATCCATACTCCGAATATGTCATGATCTAAACCAAATCCAACCCAAATCCAATCCAAGTCTTGTGGTCATCCGACCCTTTAGCTCATAGCCATCGCATGGCTAACATTCATACCCCTGACATCATCTGATGTCCATGCATCCGTACTGCAAGTCTGACAAACCTTACCATTCTCTGGTTCAGTCTTAGCCTTAACATTCTATAGTTTGTTCCTCCAGACTCGACACAGACCAAATAGTGTGACCTAGTACGAACTGTGTCCCATGACCGAGGACGCGGCTATTCGAATAGATTTACACTCTGCAGAGGTTGCGCACTTTACCCACACTATGGAGCTCCTGGCCTGATGCTCCCATTCGTGTGGATCGGTGCTGCTCCAACAAAACTGATCTATTGCCTGGCACTCTTACGGTCCCACCGACAATCATACCCTCCCAGGGTCATGTCCTGGGTGGCCCCTGTGTCACCCCGTGACACCTGCCACCGTCGTGGCCAAACTAAACTGTCCCAAACGGGGACCGCGCGCAAACAAACAATTGGGCTCACAAGGTTATCTCCACCTACCGGGCCATAGTAGCGCGCACGCATAACCTTCCCTCTTTGGTGGTAATGACAAGAGGCACGGCAATAGACCAAGCTAGGGCCTCCCCATCCAGGCAAGTGTGGTTGCACTCGATGAGCTCGGTTCGGTGGCACTATGACTCGATCCAGCCGACGGAGGAGGTTGTCATTATTAAATCACATTCTTTTATTATAATACAACCATAAAGCATGATGAAAATATAATAACCTATCTCGATATGTCAACTACGAGTCACTAGTGCGATATGATGATGAACATTAGCAAGTAATGTAAATAGCAAATTCAAACTAGCAGGAGTTTAATTATTTATATCACATGCATATTCATTAATTAAACACGCAAGAATAACACAAAGCAATGCTTTAGGGCATATATCAGATGGTCAGATTGCCTGGGGGTCAACGAATTCACCGGAGAAAGGTGCAATCACTTCGAGGAAGAATTCGCCGGAAAAGATTCTCCCTCAGAGGGGCTGAGTATAGGGCAAGGGAAAAATGGTCATTTTCACTGTGTTTCAACATTATGAAAATGATACCATCGGAACGGGCTCGACGAACTAAAGACGTGGGCGTTGGATTCACCTGAATCGGAGTTACGAGCGAAAAGTTGTGGCCGTTCGTTGTTTAGGCAAAAAAACAAACAAATTCTATTCATTTTTGCCTTTAACCAGTGAACGTCCTCAATTTAACCGGCTCGGCCGCAGGCCTGAGGCAGAAAACGCCTTTCGGGAAAATGCGCTTTCAACAAGGGGAGGTACATTTTCACCAGAAGCCGTGGCCGAGTGCGCTATCTCAAGAGGAAAACGGGTTTTTGCAAAAACTCCTTCACTTAACAACGTGGACCCGGGGTCACGGTCACTGACGAGCGGGGCCCGCCGGCTCCCTCTCTCTCCTCCTCCTTTCTTCTTCTTCCTTCCCTCCTTCTGCTCGACGCCGTGGCTGGGCGCCTCTGCTCCGGTGGCCGCCGGCGTTCCAGTGGTGAGCTCGGACGGAGCCGGGGATTGGAGGCGGAGGCCGAGGGCGAGCTCCGGCTAAATTGCCGTGCACCGGCGAGGTAATTGGGTGGGCGAGAGTGCAAGGGTGGTCCGGAGGGAGAGGGGGGGAGGTTGAGGTGGTGTGTGTGCTCGGGTAGGGGCTCGGCCATGGCTATTTATAGCCGGCCGGGGCGGGTGGATAGGGATGGCCGCCGTGGCGTTCGTATCGTCGCACTGGAGCTCCGGCAAGGTGGCGCACGAGGAGAGGTGCCGACCTGACGCCGAGGACAGCTCAACGCGGTGCAAGGAAGGAGACGAAGGGGAAGGAAACAACAGCAAGACACGGGCACGACAATGCTCCGTTCGTCGTCGTCCCTGTCGGCACACGGTGCCATGAGCTCGGTTGCGTCGCCGGGGAGGTTAGCTGGCGTCGAGGAGCTTCTCGGAGGAACATGGGAGTGATTTGGCGCGCTGGGGAGGCTCGGGCTTGGCTGCTGCAGCCGCGGCAGCTCTAGAACCTGGCAGTGCTCTCGGGTGGCATGCCAGATGGGTGGTCACCACCCTAGCAACGTGGCCAAGCCAGGAACTGTCTAGGAGATCATGTCAAATTGATCGATCAGAGGTCAGTGAGTTGACCTATGAGGATTTTGGATGGAGGTGGGGGCAAGAGTTGACTGATTTGAGCTCACATAGGTTCTAGACAGAAAATTGGACAGGATGCTGTGGTCAAACAGAGGTGCCAATGAGCTGGCTAGGTTGTCACAGGGAAAGAGATAAGAAGGAGCACCTGCTGGAAAAATTTGAAGCAATTTGGGCTTGGTTTGCATATACTGTTGGGGAACATAGCATGGGAAACAAAAATTTTCCTACGCACACACAAGATCTATCCATGGTGATGAGCATCTACGAGAGGGAGAGTGAATCTACATACCCTTGTAGATCGCTAAGCGGAAGCATTAAGAAACGCGGTTGATGTAGTCGAACGTCTTCGCGATCCAAATCGCCGAGCGCCCCGCGATCCAATCACGATCCGTCCCGATCTAGTACCGAACGGACGGCACCTCCGCGTTCAGCACACGTACAGCTTGATGACGATCTCCGCCTCCTTGATCCAGCAAGAGAGAGAGCGGAGAGGTAGAAGAGTTCTCCGGCGGCGCGACGGCGCGGCGGCTATGGTGGTGGAACAATTCCGGCAGGGCTTCGCCTAAGCACCGCTGAAACTAGACTAGAGGAGAAACTGATCTAGATGAAGTAGAGGGAGCACGTGGCAATTAGGGTTATTTTTCTCCTCTAAATCCTCTAGTATATATAGGAGGGAGGGAGGGGAGGAGGAAGCCTCAAACCCTCAAGGGCTGGCCGAAATTGGAGGTGGAGGAGGTGGACTCCTCCACTTCAATCCTAGTCCAAATAGGACACCTTCCATATTTGGTCTCCCTTCCCTCTTCTTTGGGTTTTTTCCTTTCCCACTTATTCCTAGCCGCATGGGCCTTGTAGGGCTGGTTTTCCCATCCCACTAAGGGCTGGTGCAACCCCCCTCAGGCCCATGTGGCCTCCCGGCATGGGTGGCCCCTCCCGATGGCCCTCCGGTACTCCCGGTACACTACGGGAAATACCCGAAACTTTTTCGGTGGCCAAAACGGGACTTCCTATATATCAATCTTTACCTCCGGACCATTCCGGAGCTCCTCGTGATGTCCGGGATCTCATCCAGGACTCCGAACAACCTTCGGTCACCAATCATACATAACTCAATTCTACCGAAACGTCACCGAACCTTAAGTGTGCAGACCCTGCGGGTTCGAGAACTATGTAGACATGACCGAGACACCTCTACGGCCAATAACCAATAGCGGGACCTAGATGCCCATATTGGTTCCTACATATTCTATGAAGATCTATATCGGTCGAACCTCTATGTCAAGGATTCAATTAATCCCGTATGCTGTTCCCTTTGTTCTTCGGTATGTTACTTGCCCAAGATTCGATCGTCGGTATCTCTATACCTAGTTCAATCTCGTTACCGGCAAGTCTCTTTACTCGTTCCGTAATAGAAGATCTCGTGGCTAACACTTTAGTCACATTGCTTGCAAGGCTCATTGTGATGTTGTATTACCGAGTGGGCCCTGAGATACCTCTCCGTCACACGGAGTAACAAATCCCAGTCTTGATCCATGCCAACCCAACAGACACCCTCGGAGATACCTGTAGAGCACCTTTATAGTCACCCAGTTACGTTGCGACGTTTGATACACACAAGGTATTCCTCCGGTGTCAGTGAGTTGCATGATCTCATGGTCATAGGAACAGATACTTGACATGCAGAAAACAATAGCAATAAACTGACACGATCATATGCTACGTTTATAGTTTGGGTCTTGTCCATCACATCATTCTCCTAATGATGTGATTCCGTTATCAAATGACATCTCATGTCTATGGCTAGGAAACCTTCACCATCTTTGATCAACGAGCTAGTTAACTAGAGGCCTACTAGGGACACAGTGTTGTCTATGTACCCACACATGTATTTGAGTTTCCAATCAATACAATTACAACATGGATAATAAACGATTATCATGAACAAGGAAATATGATAATAACCAATTTATTATTGCCTCTAGGGCATATTTCCAACAGTCTCCCACTTGCACTAGAGTCAATAATCTAGTTCACATCACCATGTGATTTACATTGTTATGAATCTAACACCCAATGAGTTCTGGGGTTCGATCAGATCATGCTTTGCATGTGAGAGAGGTCTTTAGTCAACGGGTCTGCGACATTCAGATCCGTGTGTACTTTGCAAATCTCTATGTCATACTGTAGACACTTCTACCACACTCCACTTGGAGCTATTCCAAATGGCTGCTCCATTATATGTATCCTAACTACTATTCAGAGTCGTCTGGATAGGTGTCAAAGCTTGCATCGACGTAACCCTTTACGACAAACTCTTCATCACCTCCATAATCGAGAAATATTTCCTTAGTCCTCTAGTTACTAAGGATAATCTTGACCGCTGTCCAGTGATCCACTCCTGGAACACTCTTGTACCCCTTGACAGACTCATGGCAAGGCACACACTAGGTGCGGTACACAACTTCGCATACTATACAGAGCCTATGGATAAGGCATAGGGGACGACCTTCGTCCTTTCTCTTTCTTCTGCCGTGGTCGAGCTTTGAGTCTCACTCAACTCCACACCTTACAAATCAGGCAAGAACTCTTTCTTTGACTGATCCATTTTGAACTCTTTCAAAATCTTGTCAAGGTATGTACTCATTGAAAGTCTTATCAGACATCTTGATCTATCTCTATAGATCTTTGATGCCCAATATTTAAGTAGCTTCATTCTAGGTCTTCCTTTGAAAAACTCCTTTCAAACGACCCTTTATGCTTTCCAGAAATTCTACATCATTTCCGATCAACAACATGTCAACCACATATACTTATCAGAAATTCTATAGTGCTCCCACTCACTTTATTGTAAATACAAGTTTCTCATAAACTTTGTATAGACTCAAAAACTTTGATCACCTCATCAAAGCATATATTCCAACTCCGAGATGCTTGTTCCAGTCCATAGAAGGATCGCTGGAGTTTGCATATATTTTAGCATCCTTAGGACTGACAAAACCTTCCGGTTGTATCACATACAACCTTTCCTCACGGATACCATTAAGGAAACAATGTTTTGACATCCATCTGCCAGATTTCATAATCGAAAAATGCAGCAACTGCTAACATAATTCCAACAGACTTTAGCATCGCTACGGGTGAGAAAGTCTCATCGTAGTCAGCTCCTTGAACTTGTGATAAACCCTTTGCCACAAGTCGAGCTTTATAGACGGTGACATAACCGTCTGCGTCCGTCTTCCTCTTAAAAATCCATTTGTTCTGAATGGCCTTACGCCCTTCAGGTAATACTTCCAAAGCCCATACTTTGTTTTCTTACATGGATCCCATCTCGGATTTCATGGCCTCTAACCATTTCTTGGAATCCGGGCCCAACATCGCTTCTCCATAGCTCGTAGGGTCGTCGTTGTCCAACAACATGACCTCTAAGACAGGGTTGCCGTACCACTCAGGAGCAGTACGCGTCCTTGTCGACCTACGAGGTTTGATAGTAACTTGATCCGAAGCTTCATGATCATCATCATTAACTTCCTCTTCAACTAATCATAGGCTCCACAGAAACAACTTTCTGCGCTGCGCTACTCTCTGGTTGAAACAAAGGTTCAACAACCTCATCAAGTTCTATCTTCCTCCCACTCAATCTTTCGAAAGAAACTCTTTCTCAAGAAAGGACCCGTTTTAGCAACAAACACTTTGTGCTTGGATCTGAGATAGAAGGTTCACCCAACTGTTACGTTAGGGTATTCTATGAAGATGCATTTGTCCGCTTTGGGTTCGAGCTCATTAGGTAAAAACCCTTTTTCACATAAGCGTCGCAGCCCCAAACATTAAGAAACGACAACTTAGGTTTCCGCCAAACCAAAATTCATACGGTGTCATCTCAACGAACTTATGGTGTCCCAATTAAAGTGAATGTGGTTGTCTCTAATGCATAGCCCTAAAACGATAGTGGTAAATCGATAAGAGACATCATAGTTCGCACCATATCCAATAGAGTATGACTATGACGTTCGGACACACCATCACACTATGGTGTTCCAGGTGGCGTGAGTTGTGAAACAACTTCCACATTGTCTTAAGTTGTATACCAAACTCGTAACTCAGATATTCACCTCCACGATCGTATCGCAGACATTTTATCTTCTTGTCACGATGATCTCAAACTTCACTCTGATTTTGTTTGAACTTTTCAAACGTTTCAGACTTGTGTTTCATTAAGTAAATATACCCATATTTACTCAAATCATCAGTGAAGATAAGAAAATAACGATATCCACCGCACACTACAATACTCACTGGACCGCATACATCAATATGTATCATTTCCAATAAGTCAATTGCCCGCTCCATCATACCGGAAAACGGGGTTTTAGTCATCTTGCCCATGAGGCATGGTCCGCATGTCTCAACCGATTCGAAATCGAATGAGTCCAAAGATCCATCAGCATGGAGTTTCTTCATGCTTTTTACACCAATATGACCTTTAGCGGCAGTGCCACAAGTATGTGGTACTATCATTATTAACTTTGCATCTTTTGGCATCAATATTATAAACATGTGTATCTCTACGATCAAGATTCAATAAACCACTCTTATTGGGTGCATGACCATTGAAGGTATTATTCATGTAAACAGAATAACCATTATTCTCTAACTTAAATGAATAACCGTATTGCAATAAACTTGATCTAATCACGTTCATGCTTAATGCAAACACCAAATAACACTTATTTAGGTTCATCACTAATCCCGAAGGTATAGAGAGTGTGCGATGGTGATCACATCAACCTTGGAAACACTTCCAACACTCATCGTCACCTCGCCCTTAGCTAGCCTCCGTTTATTCCGTAGCTTTTATTTCGAGTTACTAACATTTAGCAAACCAAACCGGTATCTAATACCCAGGTGCTACTAGGAGTACTAGTAAGGTACACATCAATAACACGTATATCAAATATACTTCTGTCGACGTTGCCAGCCTTCTTATCTACCAAGTATCTAGAGTTGTTCCACTTCAGCGACCGTTTTCCTCATAATAGAAGCACTTAGTCTCGGGTTTGGGTTCAACCTTGGGTTTCTGCACTGGAGCAGCAACTGACTTGCCATCCATGAAGTTTCCCTCCTTGCCCTTGCCCTTCTCGAAACTAGTGGTTTCACTAACCATCAACACTTGATGCTCCTTCTAGATTTCTACCTTCGCGGTGTCGAACATTGCGAACAGCTCAGGGATCATTATCTCCATCTCTGGCCTTTTATAGTTCATCACGAAGCTCTAGTAGCTTAGTGACAGTGACTTGGAGAACTATATCAATCACTATTTTATCTGGAAGATCAACTCCCACTCGATTCAAGCGATTGTAGCACTCAAACAATTTGAGCACATTCTCAACGATTGAGCTATTCTCCATCATCTTGCAGGCAAAGAATCTTGTTGGAGGTCTGATACCTCTCAATACGGCCACGAGCCTGAAATCCCAATTTCAGCTCTTAGAACATCTCATATGTTCCGTGACGTTCAAAACGTTTTGGAGCCTCAATTCTAATCCGTAATGCATGACGCACTGAACTATTAAGTAGTCATCGGAACGTGCCTGTCAGATGTTCACAACATCTACAGACGATGCTAGAGGGGGGTGGCACACCGAGCGGTGCATTAAGGACATAAGCCTTCTGTGCAGCATTGAGGACAATCCTCAGATCACGGACCCAGTCCGCATTATTGCTACCATCATCTTTCAACTCTATTTCTCTAGGAACATATAAAAAATTCAAGGGAGCTACAGCGCAATCTAGTAATCTACAACATAATTTGCAAAGACACTTTGACTATGTTCATGATAATGAGTTTAGTTAATCATATTACTTAAAACTCCCACTCAAATTGACATCCCTCCGGTCATTCGAGTGTCACATGATCCACATCCACCAACTCAAGTCCGATCATCACGTGAGTTGAGGTGGTTTCAATGGTGAACATCTTCATGTTGATCATATCTACTATATGACTCATGTTCGACCTTTCGGTCTCTTGTGTTCCGAGGCCATGTCTCTACATGCTAGGCTCGTCAAGTTTAACCCGAGTGTTCCGCACGTGCAACATGGCTTACACCCGTCGTATGTGAACGTAGAGTCTATCACACCCGATCATCACGGCGTGTCTCGAAACGACGAACTTTCGCAACGGTGCACACTCGGGGAGAACACAATTTATCTTGAAATTTTAGTGAGGGATCACCTTATAATGCTACCGTCGTCCTAAGCAAAATAAGATGCATAAAAGGATTAACATCACATGCAAATCATAAGTGACATGATATGGCCATGAACTCGTGCTTTTGATCTCCATCTCCAAAGCACCGGCATGATCTCCATCGTCACCGGCATGACACCATGATCTCCATCATCTTGATCTCCATCAACGTGTCGCCATGAGGTTGTCGCGCCGACTGTTGCTTCCACGACTATTGCTAACGTTTAGCGATAAAGTAAAGCATTACATAGCGCTTAATGATTGACATGCAGGTCATACAATAATTAAAGACAACTCTATGGCTCCTGCCAGTTGCCGTACTCATCGACATGCAAGTCGTGATATTCTATACAACACATGATCATCTCATACATCACATATATCTCATCATGTAATTGGCCATATCACATCACAACATACCCTGCAAAAACAAGTTAGACGTCCTCTAATTGTTGTTGCAAGTTTTACGTGGCTGCTACGGGTATCTAGCAAGAACGATTCTTACCTACGCAAAAACCACAACGGTGATATAAAAGTTGATATTTCACCTTCTACAAGGACCGCCTCTGTTGAATCCGATTCAACTAAAGTGGGAGAGACAGACACCCGCTAGCCATCTTATGCAACAAAGTTACATGTCAGTCGATGGAACCGGTCTCTCGTACGTGGATGAGTAAGGTTGGTCCGAGCCGCTTCATCCCACAATACCGCTGAATCAAGAAAAGACTAAGGAGGGAAGCAATCTGAATATCAACGCCCACAAACTCCTTTGTGTTCTACTCGAGATCTCATCTACGCATAGACCTAGCTCAGATGCCACTGTTGGGGAACGTAGCATGGGAAACAAAAATTTTCCTACGCACACACAAGATCTATCCATGGTGATGAGCATCTACGAGAGGGAGAGTGAATCTACATACCCATGTAGATCGCTAAGCGGAAGCGTTAAGAAACGCGGTTGATGTAGTCGAACGTCTTCGCGATCCAAATCGCCGAGCGTCCCGCGATCCAATCACGATCCGTCCCGATCTAGTACCGAACGGACGGCACCTCCGCGTTCAGCACACGTACAACTTGATGACGATCTCCGCCTCCTTGATCCAGCAAGAGAGAGAGCGGAGAGGTAGAAGAGTTCTCCGGCGGCGCGACGGCGCGGCGGCTATGCTGGTGGAACAATTCCGGCAGGGCTTCGCCTAAGCACCGCTGAAACTAGACTAGAGGAGAAATCGATCTAGATGAAGTAGAGGGAGCACGTGGCAATTAGGGTTATTTTTCTCCTCTAAATCCTCTAGTATATATAGGAGGGAGGGAGGGGAGGAGGCAGCCTCAAACCCTCAAGGGCTGGCCGAAATTGGAGGTGGAGGAGGTGGACTCCTCCACTTCAATCCTAGTCCAAATAGGACACCTTCCATATTTGGTCTCCCTTCCCTCTTCTTTGGGGTTTTTCCTTTCCCACTTATTCCTAGCCGTATGGGCCTTGTAGGGCTAGTTTGCCCAGCCCACTAAGGGCTGGTGCAACCCCCCTCAGGCCCATGTGGCCTCCCGGCGTGGGTGGCCCCTCCCGATGGCCCTCCGGTACTCCCGGTACACTACCGGAAATACCCGAAACTTTTCCGGTGGCCAAAACGGGACTTCCTATATATCAATCTTTACCTCCGGACCATTCCGGAGCTCCTCGTGATGTCCGGGATCTCATCCGGGACTCCGAACAACCTTCGGTCACCAATCATACATAACTCAATTCTACCGAAACGTCACCGAACCTTAAGTGTGCAGACCCTGCGGGTTCGAGAACTATGTAGACATGACCGAGACACCTCTACGGCCAATAACCAATAGCGGGACCTGGATGCCCATATTGGTTCCTACATATTCTACGAAGATCTATATCGGTCGAACCTCTATGTCAAGGATTCAATTAATCCCGTATGTTGTTCCCTTTGTTCTTCGGTATGTTACTTGCCCGAGATTCGATCGTCGGTATCTCTATACCTAGATCAATCTCGTTACCGGCAAGTCTCTTTACTCGTTCCGTAATACAAGATCTCGTGGCTAACACTTTAGTCACATTGCTTGCAAGGCTCATTGTGATGTTGTATTACCGAGTGGGCCCTGAGATACCTCTCCGTCACACGGAGTAACAAATCCCAGTCTTGATCCATGCCAACCCAACAGACACCCTCGGAGATACCTGTAGAGCACCTTTATAGTCACCCAGTTACGTTGCGACGTTTGATACACACAAGGTATTCCTCCGGTGTCAGTGAGTTGCATGATCTCATGGTCATAGGAACAGATACTTGACATGCAGAAAACAATAGCAATAAACTGACACGATCATATGCTACGTTTATAGTTTGGGTCTTGTCCATCACATCATTCTCCTAATGATGTGATTCCGTTATCAAATGACATCTCATGTCTATGGCTAGGAAACCTTCACCATCTTTGATCAACGAGCTAGTTAACTAGAGGCTTACTAGGGACACAGTGTTGTCTATGTACCCACACATGTATTTGAGTTTCCAATCAATACAATTACAGCATGGATAATAAACGATTATCATGAACAAGGAAATATGATAATAACCAATTTATTATTGCCTCTAGGGCATATTTCCAACATATACTTGCTTCACAACTGCCAAATTGGTCCAGAATCTGGGATTTTGAGCTGGGCTCAAATGGCTGAATTAAATGAGCTGAATTTTGGTGTAGGAAGATGATTTGGAAGCATGGAGATACTAGAAAAATTTCAGCTCAGTTGGATATACCAAAATGGTACTTCCTTCCCAAAGCTTGAATCTGGACAGAAAATAGATGGAATTTTTGGGAGAAATTGGCTAGATAAAATGATGTGAATTTTTGCATGATCACATCATATAGGGAATGTGAGGCCTTGGATTAATTTCAAGAATTTTGAAGCAATATAAAATATAGTTGCTTCACAACCTCAAAATGAGTCCAGAACAAAGAATTGGATGATGTGCTCAAAATTTGAACTATGGAACTTGGGTTCTTGATGGAAATGGTGAAGACATGGATAGGAGAAGCTCCACAAATTATTTAGGATTTTTCCTGGCTACCAAAATGGTAGTTCCTTTGGAAAGTGCCCAAAGTGCAATATTGGCTTTAAATAGGAAAATGCAATTTCCATTATTTACTTATGGCCAATATTTTTATGGGAGCTCAATATGATCACAAAGAATATCTCCACAAGTTTTCATAAACTTTGGAGATGGATAGATATTTTCCTGGATTTAATTCCTTAAACTGGCAGAAAAAGGAATTAATTTTAAATGAAAAATATTGCAAATGACTTGGCAATATTTTTGAATATCCAGGGTTTATAGATATAGGAGAGTCACTGGGAAAAGTTTGGGAGGCAACAGATCAAAGGAAATTGGGGTTCCTTTGTAACCACAAGAATTAGGGTTTCCCTTCCGGTTAACCAGAGGGTAGGGTTTCGGCGGTAAGATCCTGAGAATGAAGTTTGAGTGGCAAGGTTGGACTGGAAAGAATCTCTGATCAGATAGGAAAGGCAAGGCTATATGACCATCTTCATATACCCAAGAGCGAGAGAAAATCCAATAACACTGAATGAAAAGACGGGAGTCAAATCCCGCGAAGGAAAAAAAACAGGGAGGGAAAACCAGGGTGTTACAGTGCAGTGTCACCGGGAGACGTGCGAGCAGCTGTGTGAACTGACGGGAGGCGTGGCTTTCGAGCAGTCCGCTGCGCAGGCTCACCGGAAGGCGAGCCAGCCCTTTGACCACCGCCCGCCTAGCTCCCACTGCTCCATATTAATGGCGTGCCCGAGCCGCTGGTTATAATAGGCGGCAGCTCCCCCCATTCTCGCTACACACACAATCCTCTCTCCCCGCCTGCAACCTCGACGCCGTTCTTGGTCGTCACCGCCATCTGAAGTGTATGAGGATGCCGCCAAATCGCACCACTAGAGGGAGTGGCGACGCCGGGGCTGGTGAAGCACCTGAGCACCGCGTGCAGCTGGGCACACAGGTTGTCGTCGCCGCCGATGAGGTCTCACGCGGGCAAAAGTGTGACCTTGACGTCGTCGCCCCCGTCGTGCTTCCCCAACCGGAGCCGGAGGTCCACAACGACTCCGACGACAACGGAGAACCGGTTAGTCATCTATACCCATTTTCTGGCAAATATATCCTAGGTTTTCTCTGGTTAGTCATGCTTCCCCCTTTTTGGAATAGAAATCCTATGGTTATGATGTCTCAACTCTCAATCCATGAAATAAGAGTAAGATTCGTTAGATCCGTGTAGTGTATTGATTGTTTGAATGGTACAAATGATAAGAGCTAGCTGTTAATAAGTGACATATGTACAAATGATCATGCTAATAATCCGACTAGGGTTAGTGATTAATTGTTTGCGATGTACAAATGATTTTTGCCAATAATCCGACTATGGTTAGTGTTGCTGCTAATAATTGGTAGCCAGATCTTGAGAATTGATTTTGAATGTCCTACATAAATGTTTGTGCCAATTTTTTTTCCAGATTGGTATGTACATAGAGGATTCTGCTAAAAAAATCAAACCAAAATCTTGCTAATAATCCGTCCAGGGTTAGTGATTTATTGTTTGTTCTATAAAAATGATTTTTGCTAATAATCCGACTAGGGTTAGTGTTCATGCTAATAATTCGTAGCCAGATCTTGAGAATTGATTTTGATATCCTACTTTTCGGCATGTAAATTGGTTTGATGCCAAAAGTTGGCATGCCAAATTTTGGCAACTGCTAATGTTCGCTAGAGATTGGTTGCATACCAATGTTCATTGCCAATCTCACAAAAGTTTGCCAAGTGTTGGCAACTTTTGATTTTGCCAAATGTTGGTAGCAAACCAATCAGACTCTTAATTTTGTTGAACTAAGTTGTGTGCTCTCGATTTATGCATTTCTTTCATCAAGATCACTTGATGATTTAGGGTTCACGCTGTCACATGTTATATTATGTTTCATAAACTCTTCCTGCTGAATTCGCATTATAAAATATACTAACGCCACATTTTTTACTCTATGTATAGGTGCTATCTGAGGATGTCGACAGCGAGGGTGAAGATGCCCAGAGGAGGTTCAAGAAGCAAAAGCTCAGGGAGCTTTATCTAGGAAAGCATAACAGGCGTGTGAGGACCTGGAATCGAGGCTTTGGATGCCCGTTCTGCAACCAACTCCTTCATCACGAGTATGCAACTGTTCTGGTGCATGCAAGAGGACGAGCCGTTAGCTCCTTCAAGCAGAAGTATTCTCGTAGGGTGGCGCAGATGAGATGTGGGATTGAACTATGCCTATTAGTGTCTTAATTATAACTATGCTTAAGTATGCTTAATATCGGTTGAACTATGGTTGAACAATGCTTGAGTATGCTTATTATCTATGCCTGAGTATGCTTATATATATCTATGTTCACTTATTTCTAGATGTGGGATGAGTATGCAATCAGTTTGGTTGATGGAATTTTATGCTTCTCTTAAACCAACATATGATTGCCCACATCACACATAGCTTATTAGCGCGAATCGTCTGTGTTACTTTCGGTTTTCCCACATAATTTTATATTAGCAACCATTTGCCCACAACACGCACAGCTACGTGTGCAGAGTTGGCAAAAAAAATCAAATCTAGCGGCTGATGGTGCTTGCGCACCGTCTAAATAGTTTGGAGGCCAAACGATGAAGTCACCATAAAGTCAAGTCCAAATTGCCATTTATCATTTTGGAAATAGTGATTCTTCTTGTCAGATGCTCTCATTTTCAAGGAGTTATCGTTACAACATGTGCTAGAATTTGACATTTTTTTACCACAGAATACTGAGGTCATACCATGGCACCATGCCAGGTATCATCTTTTTCAGGCATGTCTTTCAATTTCCTAGAGTTGAAAAACCAATAAACGACACGTTTGTGGTTGACTCTTGCCACACAAGTCCTTGAAATCTCTCCCATTCCTCGTAAAAGGCATGAAAATTTACTAAATACCACAAGCATGATTTTCCAAACCATTTTTGTGCACTTTTTCATGAAACTATTGTGCGAAATTGAATTATGTGCATTAATGCCAAAAAAGTGCACATAACAACCCAAATATAGTAAATTAGCCCGAAAAAGTGCCAAATTTGAAGACGGTGCATTCTAGAGTGTATGTTGATCATAGAAAAAAACTCAACGACAAACGACGAAGGAAATTTGGATTCCCCTTCAAACCTGGTGATTTCCCTCTCGAAACCACAAAACTTCCTTTGTGATGGTTCGATTTATGAAGAGCGTGTATAACGACATTAGCCAAAACTTCTCAAAAAATTACCACAGCATGCTGAGGTCATACCATGGCACCATGCGAGGTATCATCTTTTTCAGGCATGTTTTTCAATTTTCTAGAGTTGAAAAACCAATAAACGACACGTTTGTTGTTGACTCTTGCCACACATATCATTGAAATCTCTCCCCATTCCCTTGTAAAAGGCATGGAAATTTACTAAATACCACAAGCTTGATTTTTCAAACCATTATTGTGCACCTTTTTCATGCACCGATTGTGTGAATTTGAATTATGTGCATAAATGCCTAGAAAATGCAAATAATGGCCCAAATATAGTAAATGAGCCTGGAAAAGTGCAAATTTGAAAAAGGTGCATTCTAGGGTCTATGTTGATCGTATAAAAAAACTCAAGGACGAACGACCAAGGAATTTGGATTCCCTTCCAATCTTGGTAACATCAATCGCACACGGGGTGTGTTTACGAAACGTTGCCTCCGCAGCACATTAATTTTGCACAGAAAACCCTCACCAACACATCAATAAAGAAAAGAAAACCCTCACCCCCTCCCCACTTCGTCCCCACTCCTTACTCGGACTGCACTCCTCCGTAACTCTGCATGTCAACTTCTATCGCCGCGGCCACCCCTTAGCTCGATGACTGTCGCCGGTGGCTTCGGCCACGCGCCAAACCTCACAGGATTTCGCCGCTGCCGGTTGCCACCGCCTGTCTGCACCGACTTGCGTAGACATCGTTGTTGCTCGTTCTCTATAGGTCTGCCAAAATCTTTGATCTCGACGGCGCCCCTCGCAGCCGGCTACCGCCAACAAACGCCACCGCATTTTGTTTTTTCCCCTCGCCGACGCCTATCAGCACCGACTTTCTCGACTCTGGTCGATTGTTGTTTTACATGGGATTTTCCATAGCCCCCAAATCTGGCCTTCCGCGCTCACCTCCCCGCCTCAAACATCGGATTCCGCCATGGATAATCACCTATATCCCAGCATCCCGTGGGCTTCCCTCTCGCTGCGGCCTGCGGCACTACCGCCGTTGAGAGAAACCCACGTATCTATTAGAGGGGATCCATTGCTCTGGACTCACAGATTGGTGGCGTCAGAGGACATGCCGGGGCTGCGTTGGAGGTGGTGGGTAGCAAGGGCAAATCGGATCGAGGAAGCGAGCCATCGATTGGAGACATATTCGAAGGAGCTGCGCCTGGCGAAGCACAAGGCGGAGGCGCAAGTCGATCTCATGGCAGAGATGCTAAGGAATGTCAGCATCTGGCAGTGTCGTGTCGACTTGGAGCTGGTGCTAATGGTAGAGATCATATTCACATTGTCGACTACGGAGGAGAGAACGCGCATGCCTGCGGAATGGTATCCGAAACCATTGTGGCTGTTCAAATGGGCGTTAGAAGAAGCCAAATCGCCCAACCCGCTGCAGTGGCGGCGCTGGGCATGCATCCTACGCGAGGTAACCTGCCCTCCTTCCTCGCCAGCTACTGGATGAAGATCACCTCAAGTACATGGCCATGGACACGTACACATGCTACGAGATGTACAGGTGGATCGTTAACATGAGGAAGTGCCTCCTTCCTATAGACGATGAGGGATCGAGCCACAAGCAGAGCACTGGAGGCAAGCGTCACAATAAGAAGTAGTTGATTTGATAATCGTTTCTCCTAGTTTATTATGCATGTAATTGTTTACTTAGGTGTGCAAACACTATCTGTAGTCAGTTATGTAATTGGATGTTTATTTTGGTTATGCAATCATGTTCTTATAAGTATATATGTTGTTGTTCTGTAGATAGAGCATAGATGTTGTGCAGACAGAGCAAATCACATCACACACGGACTAAACTAAGGAACCCGTCGGTGATGAATTCATCAATCACTGACAATTATTTACCACCAACCGTTTTCCCACAACACACACAGCTTAGGAATCGTCTGTGTTACTATCGGTCTTCCCACACAATTCTGATTATTGGCTTGTTTGCCGGGCATCACACACATCTTGTTAAGCTAAATCGTTTGTGTTTATTTTGGCTTATCACTAACAGTTCATCCGAGTGACCTGTATGCCATCTATCGCACACACCTTGATCTGGCTAATCATTTGTGTTCTTCTGGATCATCGCAAACAGTTCATCCGAGTGAACTGTATGTTGTCTATCGCACACAACTTGATCTGGCTGACTGTTTCTGTTGTTCTGGCTCATTGCAAACAGTTTGTATGGATCAACTCCCTACAAAAAAAAGACACATCCGTGACATTATGGCCCAAACGAAAAACTTTTTCTGTCATGGTTGTGACACTTCTATGACAATAATTGTGACAAAAACATGTATCATCATAGATGTGGTGGGCTCCTACTTCTATGACAAAAAATTATGATAGAAAATTGGCTTTTCGTCCTGGGCGGGCTGGAGACGCACCCGCATGACATTCTTTGGGCCGTCCATGACGTGAAAAATCATGGTAGAAGTCAGGCCGAGGAAATTTTCGGGGAACTCCCGGTTACGGTGGGTGGTCGGGGCCGAGCGATGCAGTGTGGTTTGCGCGTTTCTATCGTACGCGCGCGTGTGTGCGAGGCGTTCGCTAACTGAACCTGAGCAAGACATTCACTTACTGAACCCGAGTGATCGCACTAGCTACGTACTGAAGCCGATCGAGCACTTCGCTGCTAACTGAACCCGAGCGATTCCTTCGCTGCTAACTGAACCCGAGCGATTCCTTCGCTGCTAACTGAAGCCGGTCGAGCCCCCGTATGTGCAAGACGTAGCCGGTTGGGTTGCCTCTCGATGAACAGTGCCCATTGCTGCTGCGCGCGTGATACATAGAACGAGTCGAGACGCATCGATCGAGCCAATTGCGTGAGACATGGTGGGTTAACCTATCCGGTTGGTTGGCTGTTGATGAATAGTTCCCATTGCTTCCGCCCGCTCGTACGCCCCACCCCAGCTGGTGGGTTGGCTGTGGATGAACAGTACCCTGGCCATGTGAATGTGGTTGGCGCTGGATGAATAGGACCCCGAGGAGGCCAGCCGGTTGGGGGTGGATGAACAGGACCCCGTGGAGGCTGGATGAACAGTAGCCGGTGGAGGCTGGAGGAAGTCGACGGTGGATGAACAGTAGCTGGTTGATACGTCCAATTTGCATCATGATTTCCTACTGTTATTTATTATGTTTTTGATCATTATTTCACTTTATGGTACAAGTCTTATGCCTTTTCTCTCTTAATTTGCAAGATTTACATAACAGGGAGAATGCCGGCAGCTGGAATTCTGGACCTGAAATAGCCATATCAGAGATACCTATTCTACAGAGCTCCAATTGACCTGAAATTTCATGGAGATTTTTTATTGAATATATAAAAAATACTGGAGAAAAGAGATAACAGCGGGGACCCACCAGCTGCCCACAAGGCAGTAGGGCGCACCCTAGTGCCTTGTGGGGCCCACAGCTGGCGTCTGGCCCCCTCCTTCTACTATATGAAGCCATTTTCCCTAGAAAAAATGAAGAGAAGGCTTTCGGGACGAAGCGCCATCGTCTCGAGGCGGAACTTGGGCAGGAGCTATTTTGCTCTCCGGCTTCCCTCCGGGAGGGGGAAATCGAAGCCATCGACATCGCCAACGATCCTCTCATTGTGGGAGGACCAATCTTCATCAACATCTTCCCCAGCACCATCTCATCTCAAACCCTAGTTCATCTCTTGTATTCAATCTTTGTCTCAAAACCTCAGATTGGTACCTGTGGGTTGCTAGTAGTGTTGATTACATCTTGTAGTTGATGCTAGTTGGTCTATTTGGTGGAAGATTATATGTTCAGATCCTTAATGCTATTCAATACCCCTCTGATCTTGAACATGAACATGATTTGTGAGTAGTTACTTTTGTTCTTGAGGACATGGGAGAAGTCCTGTTATAAGTAATCATGTGAATTTGGTATTCGTTCGATATTTTGATGATATGTATGTAGTTGCTTCCTTTAGTGGTGTCTAGTGAACGTCGACTACATGACACTTCACCATCTTTGGGCCTAAGGAAGGCATTGTGGAGTAGTAATTAGATGATGGGTTGCTAGAGTGACAGAAGCTTAAACCCTAGTTTATGCACTATTCCGTAAGGGGCTGATTTGGATCCATACGTTTCATGCTATGGTTAGAGTTATCTTAATTCTTCCTTCATAGTTGCGGATGCTTGCGAGAGGGGGTAAGTATAAGTGGGAGGCTTCTTCAAGTAAGAACAGCACCCAAGCACCGGTCCACCCACATATCAAATTATCAAAGTAGCGAACGGGAATCAGACAAGCATGATGAAAGTGACTAGATGAAATTCCCATGTGTCCTCGAGAACGCTTTGCTTATTATACGAGTTCGTTCCGGCTTGTACTTTGATATAAAAAGGATTGGGCCACCTTGCTGCACCTTTGTTACCATTATTACTTGTTACTTGTTACGAATTACCTTACTATCAAACTATCTGTTACCGATAATTTCAGTGCTTGCAGAGAATACCTTGCTGAAAACCGCTTGTCATTTCCTTTTGCTCCTCGTTGGGTTCGACACTGTTACTTATCGAAAGGACTATGATTGATCCCCTATACTTGTGGGTCATCAAGACTCTTTTCTGGCACCATTGCCAGGGAGTGAAGCGCCTTTGGTGAGTGGAATTTGGTAAGGAAACATTTATATTACGTGCTGAAATTTATTGTTACTTGTCACTATGGAAAGTAATCCTTTGAGGGGCTTGTTCGGGGTATCTTCACCTCGACTGCAAGCAATAAGAGTTGCTGCTCCACCTATTGAACCTACTGAAAATATTTATTATGAAACTCCTTCGGGTATGATAGAGAAATTGCTAGCTAATCCTTATGCAGGAGATGGAACGATACATCCTGATATGAACTTGATCTATGTGGATGAAATTTGTGGATTGTTTAAGCTTGCAAGTTTATCCGAGATGGAGTTAAGAAGAAAGTATTCCCTTTATCTTTGGAGGGAAATGCATTGACATGGTATAGGTTATGTGATGATACTGATACATGGGACTGGAACCGGTTGAAGCTGGAATTCCACCCGAAATTCTATCCTATGCATTTGGTTAATCGTGATCGGAATTATATATATAATTTTTGGCCTCATGAAGGAGAAAGTATCACTCAAGCTTGGGGGAGGCTTAAGTATATGTTGCATACATGCCCCAATCATGAGCTCTCAAGAGAAATAATCCTTCAAAACTTTTATGCTCGCTTTCTCATAATGATCAATCCATGCTCGATACTTCTTCTGCTGGTTCCTTTATGAAGAAAACTATTGAATCTAGATGGGACCTTCTTGAAAGAATTAAATGCAATTATGAGGATTGGGAAATCGACAAAGGTAATGAGTCAGGTATAAATCTTGAGTTTGATTGTGTTAAATCTTTTATGGAAACTGATGCTTTTCGTAAGTTTAGTACTAAATATGGACTTGACTCTGAGATAGTAGCTACCTTTTGTGAATCTTTTGCTGCTCATGTTGATCTTCCTAAGGAGAAATGGTTTAAATATCATCCTGCTATTGAATTGAAAGAAGAACCTGTTAGTATTAAATAAGAAACAATTGTTTACCATGTTGATCCAGTTGTGCCTACTGCCTATATTGAGAAACCTCCTTTCCCTGTTAGGATTAAGGAACATGCTAAAGCTTCAACAGTAGTCAATAAGAGTAAAATTAGAGCACCTAGACCTTCTGAGCAAATTAAAGTTTAACCTAGTGTTGCAATGGTTAAAGATCTTTTGGTTGATAACATTGATGGACATGTCATATATTTCTGTGATGAAGCAACTAGAATTGCTAAGCCAGACCCTAAAGATAAAAATAAGCCTGTAGTTGGCACGCCTGTTTTTTCTGTTAAAATTGGAGATCATTGCTATCATGGTTTATGTGATATTGGTGCTAGTGTGAGTGCTATTCCGTTTACTCTCTATCAAGAAGTCATGAATGATATTGCACCCGTTGAGATCGAAGATATTAATGTTACTATTAAACTTGCAAATAGAGACACTATTTAACCGCTTGGGATTGTTAGAGATGTTGAAGTCTTCTGTGGTAAGATCAAATACCCTACTGATTTTCTTGTTCTTGGATCACCACAAGATGATTTTTGTCCCATTATATTCGGTAGACCCTTCTTGAATACTGTTAATGCGAAGATTGATTGCACTAAAGAAATTGTTAGTGTTAATTTTGGTGAGATGTCTCATGAGTTTAATTTCTTTAAGTTTCGTAGACAACCTCATGATAAAGAATTGCCTAGTAAGGATGAAATTATTGGTCTTGCTTCTATAGTTGTGCCTCCAACTGATCTGCTAGAACAATACTTGCTTGAGCATGAGACTAACATGCATATGAGTGAAAGAAATGAAATAGATGAATTATTCATTAAACAAGCACCTATCCTTAAACATAATCTACCTGTTGAAACCTTGGGAGGTCCACCTCCACCCAAGGGTGATCCTGTGTTTGAATTGAAGCAATTACCTGATACTCTTAAATATTGTTATCTTGATGAAAAGAAGATATATCCTGTTATTATTAGTGCTAACCTTTCAGATCATGAAGAAAAGAGATTACTTAAAACTCTGAGGAAGCACCATGCCGCTATTGGATATACTCTTGATGATCTTAAGGGCATTAGTCCCACTTTATGTCAGCATAAAATTCATATGGAGCCAGATGCTAAACCCGTTGTTGATCATCAAAGAAGGCTGAACCCTAAAATGAAGGATGTGGTAAGAACTAAAATATTAAAGCTTCTGGAAGCAGGTATAATTTATCCCATAGCTGATAGTAGATGGGTAAGTCCTGTTCATTGTGTTCCTAAAAAGGGAGGTATTACCATTGTTCCTAATGATAAAAATGAACTCATCCCACAAAGAATTGTAACTGGCTACAGGATGGTAATTGACTTCAGGAAACTAAATAAAGCCACGAGAAAAGATCATTACCCCTTGCCTTTTATTGATCAAATGTTAGAAAGATTGTCTAAGCATACACATTTTTGTTTCCTAGATGGTTATTCTAGTTTCTCTCAAATACCTGTATCACCTCAAGATCAAGAGAAAACCACCTTTACTTGTCCTTTTGGAACTTATGCTTATCATCGTATGCCTTTTGGTTTATGTAATGCACCTGCTACCTTTCAAAGATGTATGACTGCTATATTCTCCGACTTTTGTGAAAAGATTGTTGAGGTTTTCATGGATGATTTCTCCATTTACGGAACTTCTTTTGATGATTGCTTAAGCAACCTTTATCGAGTTTTGCAGAGATGTGAAGAAACTAATCTTGTCTTGAATTGGGAGAAGTGCCACTTTATGATTAATGAAGGTATAGTCCTTGGGCATAAAATTTCTAAAAGATGTATTGAAGTTGATAAAGCTAAGGTTGATGCTATTGAGTAAATGCCACGTCCTAAAGATATCAAAGGTATAAGAAGTTTCATTGGTCATGCTGGTTTCTATAGAAGGTTTATAAAAGACTTCTCTAAAATTTCTAGACCTCTTACCAATCTCTTGCAAAAAGATGTTCTGTTTGTTTTTGATGATGATTGTGTAGAAGCCTTTGAAATACTTAAGAAGGCCTTAATTTCTGCACCTATTGTTCAACCACATGATTGGAACCTACCTTTTGAAATTATGTGTGATGCTAGTGATTATGTTGTTGGTGTTGTTCTAGGACAAAGAGTTGATAAGAGATTAAATGTTATCCATTATGCTAGTAAAACTCTAGACATCGCTCAAATAAATTATGCTACTACTGAGAAAGAATTTTTAGCAGTTGTGTTTGCATGTGATAAATTTAGATCTTATATTGTTGATTCCAAGGTTACTGTTCACACTGATCATGCTGCTATTAAATACCTTATGGAAAAGAAAGATGCTAAGCCTAGACTTATTAGATGGGTTCTTCTTCTACAAGAATTTGATTTGCATATTGTTGATAGGAAGGGAGCTGAGAATCCCGTAGCAGATAATTTCTCTAGAATGGAAAATGTTCTTGATGACCCACTTCCTATTAATGATGATTTTCCTGATGAACAATTAGCAGTGATAAATACTTCTCGTAATACTCCTTGGTATGCAGACTATGCTAATTACATTGTTGCTAAATACATACCACCTAGCTTCGCATATCAACAAAAGAAAAAGTTTTTCTTTGATTTAAGACATTACTTTTGGGAAGACCCACATCTATATAAAGAAGGAGTAGATGGTATTATTAGACGTTGTGTACCTGAGCATGAACAGGAACAAATCCTACGTAAGTGTCATTCCGAGGCCTATGGAGGACATCATGCGGGAGACCGAACTGCACACAAGGTATTACAATCTGGTTTTTATTGGCCTACTCTTTTCAAGGATGCACGTAAGTTTGTCCTTTCTTGTGATGAATGTCAAAGAATTGGTAATGTTGGTAGACGTCAGGAAATGCCTATGAATTATTCACTTGTTATTGAACCATTTGATGTTTGGGGTTTTGATTATATGGGACCTTTTCCTAAATCCAATGGGTATACTCATATTTTAGTTGCTGTTGATTACGTTACTAAGTGGGTAGAAGCTATTCCATCTAGTAGTGCTGATCATAACACTTCTATTAAAATGCTTAAAGAAGTCATTTTCCCGAGGTTTGGAGTCCCTGGATATTTAATGACTAATGGTGGTTCACATTTTATTCATGGTGCTTTTCGTAAGTTGCTTGCTAAATATGATGTTAACCATAGAATTGCATCCCCTTACCATCCTTAGTCTAGTGGTCAAGTTGAATTAACTAATAGGGAAATAAAATTGATTTTGCAAAAGACCGTTAATAGATCCAGAAAGAATTGGTCTAAGAAACTTGATGATACATTATGGGCTTACATAACTGCATATAAAAATCCTATGGGTATGTCTCCGTATAAAATGGTTTATGGAAAAGCATGTCATTTACCTCCTGAATTTGAACATAGAGCTTATTAGGCAATTAAAGAACTTAATTATGATTTTAAACTTGCCGGTGAGAAGAGGTTATTTGATATTAGCTCCTTAGATGAATGGAGAACCCAAGCCTATGATAATGCTAAGTTGTTTAAAGAAAAAGTTAAAAGGTGGCATGAGAAAAGAATTCAAAAACGGGAATTCAAAGTAGGTGATCATGTTCTATTATACAATTCTCGTTTGAGATTCTTTGCAGGAAAACTTCTCTCTAAATGGGAAGGACCGTATATTATCAAAGAAGTTTATTGCTCCGGAGCCATCAAAATAAACAACTCCGAAGGCAATAATCCGAGGGTGGTGAATGGACAAAGAATTAAGCACTATATTTCAGGTACTCCCATTAATGTTGAAACTAATATTATTGAAACATTTACACCGGAAGAGCACATCAAAGAGTCCTTCCGGAATGCTCCGGAACCCTGAAAACGGGTAGGTATGTGATACGGTAAGTAAACCGACTCCAAAAATTCCATAAAATTTATTTCTGTCAGTTTTGGAATATTAGAAAAATTACAAAAATAAGAAACAGTTGAGGGGACCCACGTGTCGCCCACAAGGCAGAAGGTTACGACCCCCCCCCCCCCGGGGCACGTCGTGGTGCCTTGTGGGCCCCACGTGTGCCTTACTGACTCCGTTTTCTTCCCGTATGCTTGTTTCGTGATTTAGAGGAATAAAGTTTTAGTATGATTTAGTTTTGAGTGCTTGCTTTGTGATCTATCTATCTATGTAATCGTGTGTGAAAGTTATATAATAAAGATTAGCTTGAGTTGAGTGTTTTTCTTTTGATGAGCCAATCTTAGAAATAAATAAAGAATAAAAAGTAAGATCAGATGCTAATCCCATGGGGAGTGATGACTTCACATAAAAGAAGTATAATTGATAAAACTTGTTGGAAGTTGACAAACATAGCATTGGTCATTGTTGCAATTCATGAAAAAGTGATAAAGGAAGAGAGGTCTCACATATAAATATACTATCTTGGACATCTTTTATGATTGTGAGCCCCCATCAAATATTCTATGACAATTAGTTGATGTTGGACAAGGAAGACAACGTAATGGGTTATGTTTGCTTATATTCACATAGAAGTTATATTGTTTTGGGTCCTCTAACATGTGGTGTTTGCCCCTATCTTTGCTAGTCAAAAAATCCGCACCAAGTAGAGATACTACTTGTGCATCCAAAAACCCTTAAACCCAGTTTCATGTCATGAGAGTCCACTATATCTACCTATGGATTGAATAAGATCCTTCAAGTAAGTTGTCATCAGTGCAAAGCAATAAAAATTGCTCCTAAATATGTATGAACTTTTATTGTAAGGGAAAATAAGCTTTGTATGATCTTGTGATGGTGGAGCAATAAAAGCAACAGACTGCATAATAAAGGTTGCTATCACAAGGGGCAATATAAAGTGACGTTCCTTTACATTAAGAGCTTGCACATCCAAAAACAAAAGCGCATGACAACCTCTGCTTCCCTCTGCTAAGGGCCTATCTCTTACTTTATGTATTTACTTTCATGCAAGAGTCAATAGTATTATTCTCTATTCCGTTTTTATTTTCTCTTTTGGCAAACATCATGTGGTGGGGATTGATCCATGCATATATATCCAGTTGAATGTAGGTGATCATGCGTTATTATTGTTGACATTACCATTGAGGTAAAAATGTTGGGAGGTGAAATTATAAGCCCCTATCTTTCTATGTGTCCGACTGAAACTTTTGCTCCATAAGTATGCCGTGAGTGTCTGCAATCATAGAAGACTAAATGATAGTTGAGTATGTGAACTTGCTAAACAAAGCTCTTACATAGACTCTTTCTGATAATATGATGAATTGCAATTGCTTCGGTGACTGAGATCATAGTTTGTTAGTTTCCAATTTGGTTTATGGTTCATACTTTAACTTGTGGATGAATTGTCACTTTTTCATGAGAACTTTTATGATGATATATTGCTGTTATAATAAAGATCATGATGCTCCATGTCCGTATTTTATTTTTATCGACGTCTCTCTCTCTAAACATGTGGTCATGATTATCGATTTCGACTTTTCCCTTGAGGGCAAGAGAGGTCTAAGCTTGGGGGAGTTGATACGTCCAATTTGCATCATGATTTCCTACTGTTATTTATTATGTTTTTGATAATTATTTCACTTTATGGTACAATTCTTATGCCTTTTCTCTCTTAATTTACAAGATTTACAGGAAGAGGGAGAATGCCGGCAGCTGGAATTCTGGACCTGAAATAGCCATATCAAAGATACCTATTCTACAGAGCTCCAATTGACCTGAAATTTCACGGAGATTTTTTATTGAATATATAAAAAATACTGGAGAAAAGGGATAACAGAGGGGACCCACCAGCTGCCCACAAGGCAGTAGGGCGCGTGCCCCCTGGGCGCGCCCTAGTGCCTTGTGGGGCCCACAGCTGGCGTCTGGCCCCCTCCTTCTGCTATATGAATCCATTTGCCCTAGAAAAAATGAAGAGAAGGCTTTCGGAATGAAGCACCGCCGTCTCGAGGTGGAACCTGGGCAGGAGCTATTTTGCTCTCCGGTGGAGCGATTCCGCCGGGGATACTTCCCTCCGGGAGGGGGAAATCGAAGCCATCGACATCACCAACAATCCTCTCATCATGGGAGGACCAATCTTCATCAACATATTCACCAACACCATCTCATCTCCAACCCTAGTTCATCTCTTGTATTCAATCCTTGTCTCAAAACCTCAGATTGGTACCTGTGGGTTGCTAGTAGTGTTGATTACATCTTGTAGTTGATGCTAGTTGGTTTATTTGGTAGAAGATTATATGTTCAGATCCTTAATGCTATTCAATACCCCTCTAATCTTGAACATGAACATGATTTGTGAGTAGTTACTTTTGTTCTTGAGGACATGGGAGAAGTCTTGTCATAAGTAATCATGTGAATTTGGTATTCGTTCGATATTTTGATGATATGTATGTTGTTGCTTCCTTTAGTGGTGTCATGTGAATGTCGACTATATGACACTTCACCATCTTTGGGCCTAAGGAAAGGCATTGTGGAGTAGTAATTAGATGATGGGTTGCTAGAGTGACAGAAGCTTAAACCCTATTTTATGCGCTATTCCGTAAGGGGCTGATTTGGATCCATACGTTTCATGCTATGGTTAGAGTTATCTTAATTCTTCTTTCGTAGTTGCGGATGCTTGTGAGAGGGGGTAATCATAAGTGGGAGGCTTGTTCAAGTAAGAACAGGACCCAAGCACCGGTCCACCCACATATCAAATTATCAAAGTAGCGAACGCGAATCAAACAAACATGATGAAAGTGACTAGATGAAATTCCCATGTGTCCTCGAGAATGCTTTGCTTACTATATGAGTTCGTTCCGGCTTGTCCTTTGCTATAAAAGGGATTGGGCCACCTTGCTGCACTTTATTATACTTGTTACTTGTTACTTGTTTCGAATTATCTTGCTATCAAAACTATATGTTACCGCTACTTTCAGTACTTGCAGAGAATACCTTGCTGAAAACCGCTTGTCATTTCCTTCTGCTCCTCGTTGGGTTCGACACTCCTACTTATCGAAAGGACTACGATTGATCCCCTATACTTGTGGGTCATCACTGGTGGAGCCTGGAGGGAGGTCGACCATGGATGAACAGTAGCCCGTGGAGTCCCGTTTTGCGGTATGCCACACCCCTCCCGATGAACAAGACCCCCGTTTCGACCGTAGGCAGTTGGGGAGAAGTCCATTTCCTCCATTTTGCGGTACGCCAGAGCCCTCCCGATTAACAGGACCCCGTTTCGACCGTAGGCGCTCGAACAGAAGTTCGTTTCCTCCATTTTGCGGTATGCCAGACCCCCAGCCGATGAACAGGACCCCGTTTCGACCATAGGCGCTCGAACAGAAGGGCGTTTCCTCCGTTTTGTGGTACGCCAGACACTGAGTCGATGAACAGGACCCCGTTACGGCTGTTCCGTCCAAGCTGGTTGGCTCCCGATGAACAGGACGTGTTCCGACCCAATCGCTTGGCTCCCGATGAACACAACGCTGTTTCCTCTATTCCGACCCAGTTGGTTGGCTGACGATGAACAGGAGGCCATTGCTACCATCCGTTTCCTCTCTCCATGTACACGAGCCTTGGACGTATGTATGCGTGTGTGACACCCTGGTTTTTACCAACTTTTCTTTTCAAAAACCCATATGAATTTTAATTGGAATTTGGCTTGGATTTTATTTTGAATGGCTCTATGGACTTAAAACTTGGGAATATTTTTGATTTTCTTCCCAAGTGAACCCAAGCTTCCAAAAAAAATTCCCAAGTCATGTCATCTCCATTCTTGCCCAATTTTAATTTTTATATTCCTTTTCTATTAAAGGAATAACCCTTTGGGCTCTAGGTTGTGAAGCAACCTATATTTCTGTTCTTCTAAAAATTCCAGGAAAATTCTCATAAATCCTTTGGACCATGTGAACCTTGGGTATGTGAAAACATTCAATATTACCTACTCATGGTGAGTATAGCATCCAATCTTTGGTTCTAGTCATAATTTCAGTTTGTGAAGCAACTATATTTTGTATTGCTCCAAAAATTCTGAAATTAATCCAGGACCTTCTCACACCCTTATGATCAAACCCCACCAAATTTGGGCCCATTTCATTCAGTCATTTTTTTCTGGAAAATTCCTCCAAGTTGCTGTCCAGAGGAAAGCTTTGTGAAGGAGGTACCACTTATACTGGCCCAAGTGCTATGCATTTTTTATAGCATCTTGACACCACCAAATGACCCACAAATACCAAGTTTCAAGTCCCGAAGCCCATCCATATGAGTGCATCTTCCTCAGCAAGTTTCTGGACCAGAGGCGTGGTTGTGAAGCAACTACATCCAAAGCTTATCCATTTGGCCTGAAATTTGTCCAGAGTGGGCACCTTCCTAGTACAATTCATTGTGACAAACTCCCTCTCTCAGTTACCCAATATTTTCACCTCAGCTTGCTGCTCAAGTTTCTATCCAGAAACTTGTCTGGAAGCTCCAGTGCTGTCCAGGCCACTTCTTGTCAAACCAAGGGCACAGGGAGACTTCAGATTGAAAGGACTACTGCGTAGACATGAATGGACGGGCCAGAGTACACCGCATGCGCCAATGCACGTGGTGACCACACGTCTGCCCGAGCCAAAGTCGTGCTCTGCACGCCGAGCTCCTCGGACACGACCACCCCGGCCGCCCCGCGCTGTCCCTCCTTGTCCAAGAGTGCCGATGTGGCACCCCCGCTCAGAGTCACCGGAGCACCCCGTATTCTAGCCCAGAGATCAAGTCTTCTGGAATACGGCACTGCTTGGCATAGAACAAATCAGCTCTTTATTTCTAATAGTTTGAGTACAAGAGTTACAAGGAATTTACAAAGGAGTACAATGATGCTACTCTGATTATGGTGGCTCTGTGCTAGCAGCGGCACGACTAATAGCAGCGGAACCATGACGATGATGATAGGTTCCACTCCGCTGGGACTCTGCCTGGGACACGCCCTAGCTCGCAACTCAAACATCTCCACTATGCAAATAGGGCAGCACCTGCAAACTGGCATGACACACCAGGTGAGTACTTGGAATGTACTCGCAAGCTCACAACAAACAGAAGCATCAAGGCACGACAACGTCATAGTAAATCATGATTATATCAGATCCAAATGTTATTAAAAAGGGTGGAAGAAAATAATAACATTCTATCGCTAAACTATCCTCCGAAAGTTACCTACGCCAACATTACAGGAACCATCATGCCTTGGGCTACTCGGTTGAAACACTTACTCCCATAACCAACCCTTGGTCACCTCAGAAACCTCGGATGATCATTTCTGAGATCGCCTACAGTATTACCAGCGGTCTTTCACGAAATAAATACTCACCCTGCTGGAACAAGTTCTTCCATCATTAACAAGTCATTCCATCATAGGTGTTGATCAGACAGTGTGACTTAGTACAAACTGTGTCCAATACTGTTTACGCGGCTATTCGAATAGATTTTTACACTTTGCAGAGGTTGCGCACTTTACCCACACTATGGAGCTCCTGGTCCTGTACCTCGGTACACTTCCCTTCCGGGTGGACCGGTGCTCCTCCAACGAAACTTGCCTAACCCGTGACTTCTCCATCATACCACCGACAATCACTCCCCTTTCCGGGTCATGCCCTGGGTGGGCCCTGTGTCACTTCTGACACCTGCCACCATTGTGGTCAAACAAACTGTCCCAAACGGGGACCTGAGCTCAATAACCAAACCGGGCTCACAAGGTTATCGTCGTCTACCTGATCAGGGCAGCACGCATGCATAACCTCCCCTCTTTGGTGGTACCAATAAAAGAGCGCGCGGTTAGACCAAGCCAAGGCCGTCCCATTCCGGCAAGTGTGGCTGCACTGGAAAGTTCGGTTCGGTGGCACTTGATCAACAATGAAGGAATTTATCCCCAAGCAACTATAGTCATTACTGACACTCCGGTATTACAGTGATCCAAGTTACAACAATAACCCTCTAGAAATCCAATGAGCAATATGATCAATTACAACTACTGATCCCATATATGAGGCACCGGACAGAGTCACAAAATAATCATAGACGGTAATCTCTTAATCCACCCGTGTCATATCATCATCGAACATGAAATCTACTAATGACTACAATCTCATCATCAACATGACAGTAGCCTACTCAATATTTCCAAAGTTATGCATGAATTAACTTATTTACAAATAATTCATATTTAGCATTAAAATAATTATTTAAACCATGATATTGCAATGCAATTATGCAAATGAGAGTTGTGGCATGCCTTGCACCAAGGAAGTGTGGGAATACTCCTAGTCTTCACAAACTACTCAAATCAATCTGAAAAACATTTTTGAAAACATTTTCAAATATTGCATAAAGCATTTTCCTTTGACCAGAAATTCTAGACAGTAGAGAAAAATACCAAAATTTTACAGGAACTAGAGGAGCTCATAAGAAAAATAATGCAAAAAGAATGAACTCATTTGGACATTTGGTTTAAAAGATATTAATGGTCAAAGTTGAGTGAAACTACTAGATTTATTTGAATTTAACTGAAAAATCAGAAAACTCTGGAGCGGCCACGTCGAAGGCGTAAACCCAGTTTACACCTCCACTTACGTACCGCTTCGGGCACACAGGGAGTCACCGATAGGTGGGACCCCCTGTCAGATTTAAAGAGAGCGAGGGAGAGAGAACAGAGAGATGGCGGCGTACCAGCGAATGTTCACCGGCGTTGAGGCCACGGCGGAGCTGGGCGAGGGCGGGGATGGAATGGGCGGACGCTGGCGATCAAGCCCGTACCCGTAGCTCGTCGGGAGACGGCTGGACGGCGTCGGCCCCTTCTTCGCAGGCGGCGGAGAGCCACGGGCGTCGACGGATCCGATGACTCCGATGAGCTCTCGAGCAGCGGAGCGGCTGGGGAGAACCAGTGGAGCACCAGGAGCTCGGGGTTGGGTGTGGTTGGGGCGGAGAGGCACTGGGGCGAGCTGGAGAAGCAGGAACAGAGCGGCGGAGCTCTTCGTCGGGGACAGAGAAGGAGAGCTCTCCAGCCTGCTCTGGCGCTGCTGGTGGCGTTTGAGAGGGAGAAGGGTGGAGTGGTGAGGGAGGGAGCGACCGAGCATGGCCTTTTATAGGCGAACGAGGGGTGGCCGAGCCGCTTGGCGCCGCAGACACGTCACCGGAGCAGGTACGGCGAGGTGGCCATCACAGAGCGGGGCGAAATGACGAGAGAGGTCAGAGGAGTTAAGGCGCGAGACGATGGCTCGCCAGGAAGCTGCCAGCTAGCTCATCCCCCGTACGCCAACTGTGCCGCCCATGCGTGAACTTGGCCGTGAGCGGCGGCGAGCCTTGCCGACGACGGGAGGAGGTTTTGGTGAGGCTACGTGTGTGGCCGGGACGACGCCGGCACCAATGGACAAGGAGAGGAGGCAGGGGCTAGCCGGATTGGTCGCATCCGACACGGCTGGGCGCAGAGCGCGGCTTCAGCCCTGGCAGACGCGTGGTCACCGCATGCACTGGCACACGCGGTGCACTCTAGCTCATTGGATCATGTCTACGCGGTAGTCCATTCAACATGACGCATCCCTGTGCTCTTGGTTTGACAAGATATGGCCTGGGAAGCTGGCTAGCTTCCAGGCAAGTTTCTGTACAGAAACTTGAGCAACAAGCTAAGGAGAAATGGCTAGGCTTTTAGGGGTGAGAGTTTGTCATGATGAATTGTGGTAGGAAGTTTCCCACTATGGAAAAATTTCAGATCAATGGGACAGGTTTTGGAGGTAGTTGCTTTACAACCACATCTCAGGTCCAGAAACATTGCAGAGGAAGATGCACTCATATGGATGAGCTTCTGGAGTTCAAACTTGGTATATGTGGGTGATTTGGTGGTACCAAGATGCCATAAAAATTTCATAGCATGTGGATAAGGATAGATGGTACCTCCTTCACAAAGCTTTCCACTGGATAGAAACTTGGAGGAATTTTATAGAGAAAATGGCTAACTGAAATGGGCCAAAATTTGGTGGAGATTGATAATATGGATAGGAGAATGTCTTGGATTAATTTCAGAATTTTTGGAGCAATATAAAATATAGTTTCCTCACAAACTGAAATTATGACCAGAAGCAAAGATTGGATGTTGTGCTCACCATGAAGAATAAACCTTGAATATTGTCACATATCCAAGGTTTATGGGGTCCAAAGAATTTATGAGAATTTTTCTGGAATTTTTGGAAGAACAAAAATATAGGTTGCTTCACAACCTAGGGCTCAAAGGGTTATTCCTTTAATTGAAAAGGAATACTTTAATTGGAATAAAATTTGAGATTGGGTATGAGTAGAGATGACATGGCTTAGGAGGAGTTTTTGGAGGGTTTGGTTTGCTTGGGAAAGAAAATCAAGAATATTCCCAAGTTTTAAGTCCATAGAGTCATTCAAGGAAAAAGTCAAACGAAATTCCGAATGAAATTTCAACTAGGTTTTGAAAAGAAAAGTTGGCAAAAACCAGGGTGTCACAAAACTACCCCCCTTAAGATAAATCTCGTCCTCGAGATTTGGTTGCTCAGGGAACAAGTGTATATAATCTTAATGAAACCGGTTCCAACTCAGGTATCCTTCTTCGTGTATAATGTTCCCACTGAGTTTCATATGACCTGACTATCATGCCCGGGGTGGTTTGCTTCACCGTACCCATATCCTGATAGATCTTTCCTCATATGTTTCTTATTATGCTGACTCCAATCCTATCACATCTGTTGGTTCACCTGACATGTTATCCTGACTGGAATGTGTCTTCTCCCCATACGTCCGGGAGAGGTTCCTGATCGACACGTCATTCTTTCACTGATAGTATTCCGTGAAGTTGTGAATCACTACCTTTCGCGAACACAAAACCTTTATTCATCATGTTGGGATACTTGATGCATGCTTCCTGGATTTGAAGTAGCCCTGAGAACCACAGCGTTTCTTTTGGCGGAGGCTGACTACTTGTAGGAAGTCTGAATCTTCTAGGCTGACTTCCTTGGCTTGAATCCATACCGGCAACTCGGTTGTCATCTATCATGCTCAGTACAAGGGAGTAATACTTTATAGCAACATCCTCCGGGGTCCTGACTGTCAATGATTCTGGCAGAAGAGCCTTGCTTGTAACAGAATACCATATGTAAGAGCATTTCAAGTTCTCATTTGTCAATATATCCATACGACGTGCGATACTTTAACGCGGGCGTTGGAGTCGCACTGCTGAGTTGATCAAGAAGTCTTTGATCTGACACCATAGGCTTGAATATGTGCGGCTGATAACTTCGAGCGTGTGCAGTTGGACAAGAAGGTTACAGTGGTATGAAACTTGCACAAAAAGAGTGATCCCCTTGTATGGACATTCATGGTGATCAATTCGGAATCAGGCTAGGTTAGGTATCCACACCACTTTATTTCTGCACTGTAGCTCTTGTTCCTTCATTGTTGCCCTTCTTTCTGAGCCCTTTGCCAAAAGAGCTTGGCTTAATACCTTCATAGGTACTGTCAGGTGCAACATCCTGGCAAGCATACTTTATTCTTATCTTAGTGCAAACACCTTTTACCGGCAAATTATCCCATCACGAACCTTAATCGCAGGGTAATGATGATCCGAACCCCTTGCATGAAATCAGTGAACAAATCAGTGGCCACCAGAACGGTCATTACAACTCAGATCTAGGACATTACTGAAATAGATCAATCATGGCTCAAGACAGCTGAAAAATAGCTCAGAGCATGAAACCACATTGAAAAGAAGAAGGTAGCAGTTCCCTAAGACGGCCGAAAAACAGCTCAGAGCAAAGGGTCACCGTTATGAAAAGAAACTCAACTACTGCCCGAGACGGCCAAGAAGCAGCTCAGAACACGGAACGGGGGTTGAAGAGAGTAATAAAAAGTCGGCATCCACCCCGGACGGCTGGAAGCAGCTCAGAACACAGGCGTGGTGCCGTTACCAAGAGAAGGCAAGCAAGGGTTCATCAGGATCTCCTACCAGGTTCGCAAGTGTGAGAAGACTTGCCTGGTCAACTATTGTCAAGCTTGGTATCCCAAATTACCTTTTTTCGTCATAGCTTATCAGTCCTTGCAATGTGCTGAGGTGTATATTGGTCTTCTTCCTCTTGCATGGCTTATACAGCTGTTGGATCCTTACCTTCCTTTGGTAAACCTGCCTGAACCTGGTTGCTCCTTGTATGGTGACTTGCATGACCTGGGCAACATGCCCACCATATATGGAAGTTTGCACATCTGAACATCTTATTCCCGGGGCTTGATTCTTTCGATGCACTGCCAACGCATTGTATAATTGTGGGTACTACTATTGCCAGCTGTGTGGTGGTGCCGTACTGACGAAGGTTGGATAGCTTTCGAGAGAAGCCATCGAGAGTATCGTGCTAAAGAAGACTGGCTAGCTTATGCCCGAAGCTTCTGCTGGGATAGTGTACTGAGGAAGGCCGGGTGGCGTATCTCCGAAGCCTCCCTTCCTGGTTGCTTATGCGGAAAGACTTGGTGCCTTATCCCGGAAGCTTTCTGCGGTAGCTTACCGAAGAGGCTAGAGTAGCTTATGCCAGAAGCTATCCACATATCGCACTGAGAAAGATTTGAGGAGCCTTGTACCGTAAGCTTCTCTATTGGCGTGCGAAGGAAGATTGAGTTGCTTACTCCCGAAGTTTCTCTTCATGCTCTGCCGACTGAATACCATGTATACCACCTCACAACTCCAGTTGTACGAAAAAAAAATTGCCTGACTTTTCTTCTTGCCGGGTACTGGGTGCATGGCACGTTCTTGTTTGTTTCCAGGTATAACCTGTTTCGTATCCTGCCCAAGCAAAACCAACTTCGTATCTGGTTTATACCTTTGACCTGGTTGGTCCCGTACCCCAAGTTGTCCAATTGCTAATTTCTCATGGTTGAAATAGTTACAATATTTACCCCTTAAGACGGGCTTGATGCTGATAGCCAGTCCGGAATATTATTTGTCTTCCAAACCATATATTCCCAATACTAGGCAGTCCATTACTAATTTCATAAGGTCTAGCTGAGCTTCCAAGTATTAACTCTTTGGATCCGTTGGGGTTGATGAGCAACTTCCGTAGGGGAAAGTAAAGTGACACCGAGGAGCCAAATAAAAGAGCGAGTGAAAACTGCTCAATAAAAGGTACTAAGCTTACAAGAAACCACACTTTATTGCTACTCAAGGCAATTTACAACACTCAGTGCTACTACAACTCATGCAGCATGAACCTCGCAAGCACTTAAGTACTATGATCGGACGACGGGTTACTGGAGAGCGAAGGAGCTGGCGGAGAGGTTGATGGAGCCAAAGCCATACCAAGCGCTCTCCCGGCGCGAGTTGCGTCTCTGCCAGTTCAGCGATGAGGACGTATTCGGCAATCATGTAACGAGACATGTATGCCATAGCTGGATCGTCGTCCGAGCGAACAGGAGGAAATCTAACCCATCTAGGAGTGATGGCCATGGTGGGATAGTAGTGGAAGGCACGGTTCTCTTGCATCGTGCTCTCCTGATGACGAAGAACAGTGAGGCCTGCCAGAGCTGCAAGCTGGATGGCGCGCTCCGGCATAGAGGCATAACCACCATCGAGGCTATAGGTGCGCTACCCAAAAGGTAGGTCGACTGACAGAATGACATTGGCATGATACTCAAGCACCAGTCCTGCAAGCAAGGTCTGGAACACTTGGTACCTGGGCATCTCTCCACTGGGATAGAGGGGCCGCCAAACATCCCGAAGCAAGGATGCGAAGCTGAGTGGTGCAGGGGCTGAGTTGTAGTTAATCGGAACGGATGCCATCTAAAAAATCAATCGGTTAGTGAGCCAAATCTATATGCATGCTATGCGGTAAACAAATGCAACAACCAAATGCAGCAACTCAAATGCAACATACAAGCCAGCTGGGCTCTAGACTAGCGGTTTCTAACGCTCGGGTTGGCTAGGGTGTCCTATAGCCAGACCTGCTCTGATACCAAACCTTGTGGCACCCCGGCTCAGAGTCACCGGAGCACCCCGTATTCCAGCCCAGAGATCAAGTCTTCTGGAATACGGCACTGCTTGGCATAGAACAAATCAGCTCTTTATTTATAATAGTTGGAGTACAAGAGTTACAAGGAATTTACAAAGGAGTACAATGATGCTACTCCGACTATGGTGGCTCTGTGCTAGCAGCGGCACAACTAATAGCAGCAGAACCATGACGACGAGGATAGGCTCCACTCCACAGGGACTCTGGCTAGGACATGCCCTAGCTCGCAACTCGAACATCTCCACTATGCAGACAGGGCAGCACCTGCAAACTGGCATGACACGCTAGGTGAGTACTTGGAATGTACTCGCAAGCTCACAACAAACACAAGCATCAAGGCACGACAATGTCATAGTAAATCATGATTATATCTGATCCAAATGTTATTAAAAAGGGTGGAAGAAAATAATAACATTCTATCGCTAAACTATCCTCTGAAAGTTACCTACGCCAACATTACAGGAACCATCATGCCTTGGGCTACTCGGTTGAAACACTTACTCCCGTGACCAATCCTTGGTCACCTCAGAAACCTCGGACAATCATTTTCGAGATCGCCTACAGTATTACCAGCGGTCTTTCACCAAATAAATACTCACCATGCTGGAACGAGTTCTTCCATCATTAACAAGTCATTCCATCATAGGTGTTGATCAGACAGTGTGACTTAGTACGAACTGTGTCCAATACCGTGGACGCGGCTATTGGATTAGATTCTTACACTCTGCAGAGGTTGCACACTTTACCCACACTATGGAGCTCCTGGTCCCGTACCTCGGTACACTTCCCTTTCGGGTGGACCGGTGCTGCTCCAACAAAACTTGCCTAACCCGTGACTTCTCCATCGTACCACCGACAATGACTCCCCTTTCCGGGTCATGCCCCGGGTGGCCCCTGTGTCACTTCTGACACCTGCCACCATCATGGCCAAACAAACTGTCCCAAACGGGGACCTGAGCTCAATAACCAAACCGGGCTCACAAGGTTATCGTCGTCTACCTGATCAGGGCAGCACGCACGCATAACCTCCCCTCTTTGGTGGTACCGATAAAAGAGCACGCGGTTAGACCAAGCCAAGGCCATCCCATTCCGGCAAGTGTGGCTGCACTGGAAAGTTTGGTTCGGTGGCACTTGATCAACAATGAAGGAATTTATCCCCAAGCAACTGTAGTCATTACTGACACTCGGGTATTACAGTGATCCAAGTTACAACAATAACCCGCTAGATATCCAATGAGCAATATGATCAATTACCACTATTGATCCCATATATGAGGCACCGGACGGAGTCACAAAATAATCATAGACGGTAATCTCTTAATCTACCTGTGTCATATCATCATCGAACTTGAAATCTACTAATGACTACAATCTCATCATCAACATGACAGTAGCCTACTCAATATTTCCAAAGAGTTGCATGAATTAACTTATTTACAAATAATTCATATTTAGCATTAAAATAATTATTTAAACTATGATATTGCAATGCAATTATGCAAATAAGAGTTGTGGCTTGCCTTGCACCAAGGAAGTGTGGGAATACTCCTAGTCTTCACCAACTACTCAAATCAATCTGAAAAACATTTTTGAAAACATTTTCAAAAATTGCATAAAGCATTTTCCTTTGACCAGAAATTATAGACAGTAGAGAAAAATACCAAAATTTTACAGCAACTAGAGGAGCTCATAAGAAAAATAATGCAAAAACATTGAACTCATTTGGACTTATGGTTTAAAAGATATTAATGGTCAAAGTTGAGTCAAACTACTGGATTTATTTGAATTTAAATGAAAAATCAGAAACCCTGGAGCGGCCACGTCGAAGGCGTAAACCCAGTTTACGCCTCCACTTACGTACTACTTCGGGCGCACAGGGAGTCGCCGACAGGTGGGACCGCCTGTCAGATTTAAAGAGAGCGATAGAGCGAACAGAGAGATGGCGGCGTACCGGCGACTGTTCGCCGGCGTTGAGGCCACGGCGGAGCTGGGCGAGGGCGGGATGGAACGGGCAGACACTGGCGAGCACGCCCGTACCCGTAGCTCTCCGGGAGACGGACGGATGGCGTCGGCCCCTTCTTCTCAGGCGGCGGAGAGCCACGGGCGTCGACGGATCCAATGACTCTGGTGAGCTCTCGAGCAGCGAAGCGGCTGGGGAGAACCAGTGGAGCACCAGGAGCTCGGGGTTGGGCGTGGTTGGGGCGGAGAGGCACTGGGGCGAGCTGGAGAAGCAGGAGTAGAGCGGGGGAGCTCTTCGCCAGAGACAGAGAAGGAGAGCTCTCCAGCCTGCTCTGGCGCTGCTGGTGGCGTTTGAGAGGGAGAGGGGTGGAGTGGTGAGGGAGGGAGAGGCCGAGCGGGGCCTTTTATAGGCGAACGAGGGGTGGCCGAGCCGCTTGGCGCTGCGGATACGTCGCTGGAGCAGGTACGGCGAGGTGGCCGTCGCGGAGCGGGGTGAAATGACGAGAGAGGTCAGAGGAGTTAAGGCACGAGACGACGGCTCGCCAGGAAGCTGCCAGCCAGCTCATCCCCCATATGACAACTGTGCCGTCCGTGCGTGAACTTGGCCGTGAGCGGTGGCGAGCCTTGCCGGCGATGGGAGGAGGTTCTGGAGAGGCTACATGTGCGGCTGGGACGACGCCGGCACCAATGGACAAGGAGAGGAGGCAGGGGCTGGCCGGAGTGGTCGCATCCGACACGTCTGGGCGCGCAGAACGCGGCTTCAGCCCTGGCAAACACGTGGTCACCGCGTGCACTGGCACACGCGGTGCACTCTGGCTCATTGGGTCATGTCTACGCGGTAGTCCATTCTACATGAGGCCTCCCTGTGCTCCTGGTTTGACAAGATATGGCCTGGGCAGTTGGCTAGCTTCCAGACAAGTTTCTGGACAGAAACTTGAGCAGCAAGCTGAGGAGAAATGGCTAGGGTTTTAGGGGTGAGAGTTTGTCATGATGAATTGTGGTAGGAAGGTGCCCACTCTGGAAAAATTTCAGATCAAAGGGACAGGTTTTGGAGGTAGTTGCTTTACAACCACATCTCAGGTCCAGAAACATTGTAGAGGAAGATGCACTCACATGGATGGGCTTCTAGAGTTGAAACTTGGTATATGTGGGTGATTTGGTGGTACCAAGATGCCATAAAAATTTCACAGCATTTGGATAAGGATAGATGGTACCTCCTTCACAAAGCTTTCCACTGGACAAAAACTTGGAGGATATTTATAGAGAAAATGGCTAATTAAAATGGGCCAAAATTTGGTGGAGATTGATAATATGTATAGGAGAATGTCCTGGATTAATTTCAGAATTTTTGGAGCAATATAAAATATAGTTACCTCACAAACTGAAATTATGACCAGAAGCAAAGATTGGATGATGTGCTCACCATGAAGAATAAACCTTGAATATTTTCACATATCCAAGGTTTATAGGGTCCAAAGAATTTATGAGAATTTTCCTAGAATTTTTGGAAGAACAAAAATATAGGTTGCTTCACAACCTAGGGCTCAAAGGGTTATTCCTTTAATTGAAAAGGAATACTTTAATTGGAATACAAATTGAGATTGAGTATGAATAGAGATGACATGGCTTGGGAGGAGTTTTTGGAGGGTTTGGTTTACTTGGGAAAGAAAATCAAGAATATTCCCAAGTTTTAAGTCCATAGAGTCATTCAAGGAAAAAGTCAAACCAAATTCCGAATGAAATTTCAACTAGGTTTTGAAAAGAAAAGTTGGCAAAAACCAGGGTGTCACAGCCGATGTCCTCCCCGCTGTCCACCTGGCTCGTCTGGAAGACTCCCGTCGCCGGAAGCGCCCTCGCCGGACACGGCCAACCGCCGCCACGCGCGGCAAAGTACAGGCACTGTGGCCGCGCTGGCTGGCCTCTTCCTCGTCGCTCCGCGCCAGCGCCATAACTCCTCTGCCTCTCCCGTCACCTCCCTACGCAGCTCGAGTGCTAGCACGACGGCTAGCTCAACACGGGCGCCGGCCATTTCCTCTCGGCGGCATCTGGCTCGGGCACCTCTCGCCCGGCTATATAAGCCAGCCCCGAGCCTCCCTCGCCTCACCACTCGGCCTCCCCACCTCACAATCGCCGCCCCGCACACAGCAGCAAAGCCGGGGAGCTCTCCTTCCCTGTCTCCGGCGAGAAGCTCCGCCGCTCTGCCCCAGCTCCACCCGCTCCCCTCCGTCCACCCTAGCCCCAACTGAGACCACCGTTGGACTCGTGAAGCTCCACTGATCATCCCCAGCCCTTCCTCTGCTCGAGAGCTCACTGGAATCGCCGGGTTCGTTGCCACCCGTAGCTCACCGCCGCCTAAGAAGAAGGGCCGGCACCGTCCGGCCACTTCCTGACAAGCTGCGGGTACGGGAGTGCTCGCCGTCGTGCGCTCGGTCCATCCCGACCCTCTCTCGGCGCCGCCGCAGCCTCCACGCCGGCCAACCATCGCTGGTGAGCCACCGTCTCCTGTTCCCTCCCTCTCTCTGTTTAAATCTGGCAAGGTGGCCCCACCCGTCAGCGACCCAGCCGCGGCCGAAGGGGTACGTAAGTGGAGGCGTATCCCCACTTTACGCCTTCGACGTGGCTGCTCCTGGGATTTTCTGGTTTTCTGTTTAAATTCAAATAAATCCAGCAGTTTGACTCAACTTTGACCATTAATATCTTTTAAACCATATGTCCAAATGAGTTCATTCTTTTTTGCATTATTTTCCTTATGAGCTCCTCTATTTGCTGGTAAATTCTAGTATTTTTCTCTATTGTCCAAAAATTTTGGACAGAGAAAAATGCTATATGTGATATTTAGAAATGTTTTCAAAAATATTTTTCAGAGTGGTTTTGACTAGTGGGTGAAGACCAGGAGTATTTCCTCACTTCCTTGGTGCAAGGCAAGCCACAACTCTCATTTGCATGATTGCATTGCAATATCATGGTTTAAATAATTATTTTCATACTAGAATTTGAATTATTCATAAAAGGGTTTACTTATAGGATATTGGGGAAATTCCTTGGATATGCTACTGTCATGTTGATAATTAGGATTGTATTTGGCCAGTAGTCTACAATCTAGGTGATGCCATGACATTGTTGGGATGTGAGATTACCGTCTATGATTACTTTGTGACTCCGTCTGGCACAGTAATGGAGTAGTCCGTAGTAGCAGCTTAGTCATGTTGCTTCTTGGGCTATTGTGATCTTGGAGTACCAGTTATGACAAATAGGTCACTCGGGGATAAATTCCTTCATTGTTGATCAAGTGCCACTGAACCGAGCTTTCTAGTGCAGCCACATCTGCCGGAATGGGACAGCCTTAACTTGGGATAACCTTGTGCTTTTTCATCAGTACCACCAAAGAGGGGAGGTTATGCGTGCGTGCTGCCCTGATCAGGTAGACGACGATAACCTTGTGAGCCCGGTTTTGTTATTGAGCTCAGGTCCCCATTTGGGACAGGTTGTATGGCCACAATGGTGGCAGGTGTCAGAAGTGACACGGGGGCCACCCAGGGCATGACCTCAGAAAGGACATGTCGGTGGTACGAGGGAAGGGACACGAATGTCCATGCTGTGGGTAACGTGTGCAACCTCTGCAGAGTGTAAGAATCTATTCGAATAGCCGCTTCCACCGTATTGGACACAGTTGGTATTAAGTCACACTGTCTTATCAACACCAATGATGGAATGACTTGATAATGATGGAAGAACTTGTCTCAGTATGGTGAGGTATCCACTTGATGGAAGGCCGTTGGTAATGTTTGTAGGCAATCTCGGGGATGATTGTCCGAGGATCTTGAGGTGACCAAGAGCTGGTCACAAGAGTTGGTGGTTCAACTGAATAGCCAAGAGCCTAGTGGTGCCTGTGACTTTACCAAGGGTGACTCTTGGTGGATAGTTTAGCAATAACATGATATTATTTTCTTCCACCCTTTTAATAACATTTGAATCTGATGTAATCATACTGGTTATGATGTTGTTGTGCCTTAATGCTCTTGTTTGTTGTGAGCTTGTGAGTACATTCAAAGTACTCACCTGGCGTGTCATGCCAGTTTGCAAGTGTTGCCATAGCTGAGGATTCCGAGTGGCGAGCTAGGACGTGTCCCAGCCAGAGTCCTTGCAGAGTGTAGTCCATTACCGATGTCGTGGTTCCGCTGCTAGGAGTTGTGCCGCTCCTAGCATAGAGCTACTTTAGCAGTAGTAGTATCATCGTGCCATTGTAACCCTCTGTAACACTTCTAATCCAACTATTAGTAATAAAGAGCTGATTTGTTCTATGCCAAGCAGTGCCGTATTCCAGGAGACTTGATCCCTGGGCTGGAATACGGGGTGCTCCGGTGTCTCTGAGCCAGGGTGCCACAAGATTTGGTATCAGAGCGGGTCTGGCTAAAGGACACCCTAGCTAACTCGGATGTTAGAAAACCGTTAGTCTAGAACCCAGCTTGCTTGTGTGATGCATTTGGTTGTTGCATTTGTTCATCACATAGCATGTATTTAGATTTGGTTCACTAACTGGTTGATTTTGTAGATGGCATCCGTTCCGTTTAGCGTCTCCTCTATCCCAGTGGAGGGATGCCAAGGTACCAAGTGTTCCAGACCCTGCTTGCAGGACTGGTGCTTGAGTATCATGCCAATGTCATTCTGTCAGTCGACCTACCTTTGGGGAAGCGCACCTATAGCCACCATGGTGGTTATGCCTCTACCCCGGAGCACGCCGTCTAGCTTGCCGCTCTGGCAGGTCTTACTGTTCTTCGTCACCAGGAAAGCACGATGCAAGAAAACCGTGCCTTCCACTACTATCCCACCATGGCCATCACTCCCAGACGGGTTAGATTTCTTCTCGTTCGCTAGGACAACGACCCAGCTATGGCATACATGTCTCGTTACATGATTGCCGAGTACGTCCTTATCGCTGAACTGGCCAGAGATGCCACTCGCGCCCGGAGAGCGCTTGGTATGGCTTTATCTCCGCCAACCTCTCCGCCAGCTCCTTCGCTCTCCAGTAACCCGCCCTCCGATCATAGTACTTAAGCACTTGTGAGGTTCATGTCGCATAGGTTGTAGTAGTACTGAGTGTTGTAAATTGCCTTAAGTAGCAATAAAGTGTGGTTTTTGCAAGCTTAGTGCATGTTATTGAGCAGTTTTTATTTGCCCTTTTATTTGGCTCCTCGGTGTCACTTTACTCTCCCCTATGGAAGTTGCTCATCAATCCCTATGGATTCAAAGAGTTAATGAGGATTTTAAATACTTGGAAGCTCAGCTGAACCTTATGAAATTATTAATGGACTACCTGGTATTGGGAATATGTGGTTTGGAATACAAATAATATCTTGGATTGGCTATCAGCATCAAGCCTGCCTTAGTGTGTGAATATTTCAACCGCGAGGAACCAGCAAGAGGATAATTTGGGTACAGGACCAACCGGGTCGGAGGTATAGATCGTATACGAAGTGTGGTTCTGCTTGGGTAGAATATGAAACAGGTTATACCAGGAAGCAAACAAGAACGTGCTATGCACCCAGTACTCTGCAAGAAGGGGAGTCAGGCAAATCCTTTTCATACAAGTAATCAACAATTGGAGTTGTGAGGTGGTATACATGGCATTCAATCAGCATATCATAAAGAGAAATTTCGGGTGTAAGCAACTCAGCCTTCCTTCGCACGCTAAGAGAAGCTTATGGTGCAGGGCTCCTCAGATCTTTCTCAGTACGATATGTGGATAGCTTCCAGCATAAGCTACTCTGGCTTCTTCGGTAAGCTACCATAGAAAGCTTACGGCATGAGGCACCGAGTCTTTCCCCATAAGCAACCAGGAAGGGAAGCTTCTGAGGTACGCTACCCAGCCTTCTTCAGCACGCTATCCCGGCAGAAGCTTCGAGCATAAGCTACCTAGTCTCCTTCAGCACGGTACTCCCGATGGCTTCCCACACAAACTATTCAACCTTCGTCAGTACGACACCACCGAACAGCTGACAATAGTAGTACCAGCAATTATACCGTGCGTTGGCAGTGCATCGTAAGAGTCAAGCCCCCGGGAATAAGATGTTCAGCTATACATACTTTCATATATGGTGGGCATGTTGCCCCGGGTCACGCAAGTCACCATACAAGGAGCAACTATGTCCAGGCAGGTCTACCCAAAGGAAGGTAAGGATCTGACAGCTACATAAATCATGCAGGAAGAAGAAGACCAATATACACCTCAGCACGTTGCAAGGACCGATAAGCTATGAGGAAAAGGCAATTTGGGATGCCAATCTTGGCAATAGTTGACCAGGCAAATCTTCTCACGCTTGAGAACCTGGTAGGTGATTCTGATGAACCCTTGCTTCCCTTCTCTTGATAACGGCACCACGCCTGTGCTCTGAGCTGCTTTCAGCCGTCCGGGGTGGATGCCGACTTTATGTTTTCTTTTCAACAAGTGTCCCATGTTCTGAGCTACTTTTCGGTCGTCTCGGGCAGCTATTGAGTTTCTTTTTGTAGCAGTGACCCCATGCTCTGAGCTGTTTTTCGGCCGTCTTAGGGAACTGCTACATTCTTCTTATCAACATGGTCTCATGCTCTGAGCTGTTTTTCAGCCGTCTTGAGCCTTGATTGAGTTATTTCAGTGATGTCCCAGATCTGAGTTGTAAAGACCGTTCTGGTGGCCACTGATTTATTTGCTGATTTCATGCAAGGGGTTCGGATAATCATTGCCCTACGGTTAAGGTTTGTGATGGGATAAATTTGCCAGTGAAAGGTGTTTGCACTAAGATAAGGATAAGGTATGCTTGCCAGGATGTTGCACCTGACAGCACCAATGGAGGTACAAGGCCAAACTCTTTTGGCAAAGGGCTCGGAAAGAAGGGCAATAGTGAAGGAACAAGAGCTACAGTGCGGGAACAAAGTGGCGTGGATACCCAAGACAGCCTGATTCTGAATTGGTCACAATGAATGTACATCTAAGGGGACCATCCTATTTGTAAGAGTTTCATATTATTGTAACCCTCTTGTCCAACTGCATATGCTCGAAGTTGTCAACAGCACATATTCAAGCCTATCACGTCAAATCAAAGACTTCTTGGCCAGCTCAGCAGTGCGACTCCAACGACCGCGTTAAAGTATCGCACGGCGTATGGATATATCGACAAGTGGCAGCCGAGTTGCCAGTATGGATTCGAGACAAAGAAGTCAGCCTGGAAGATTCAAACTTCCTACAAGTAGTCAGATTCCACCAAGAGAAACACTGCGGATCTCAGTGCAACTTCAAACCTGGGAAGCCTGCATCAAGTATCTCGATGCAATGATTGAATGCTTCATGACCGTGGAAGGCAGTGGTTCAGAACTTCATGGAATACTATCAGTGAAAGAATGACGTGACGATCGGGAACCTCTCTCAGACGTATGGGAAGAAGACACACTCCAGTCTTGATAACATGTCAGGTGAACCAGCAGATGTGGCAGGATTGGAGTCAGCATAATAATGAACATATGAGGAAAATATGTCAGAATATGGGTACGGTGAAGCAAACCACCCCTGGCACGATAGTCAGGTCATATGAAATTCAGTGGGGACATTATACACGGAGAAGGATACCTGAGTTGGAACCAGTTTCCTTAAAGATTATATATACTTGTTCCCTGAGCAACCAAATCTCGAGGACGAGATTTATCTTAAGGGGGGTAGGTTTGTGACACCCTAGTTTTTACCAACTTTTCTTTTCAAAAACCCATTTGAATTTTAATTGGAATTTGGCTTTGATTTTATTTTGAATGGCTCTATGGACTTAAAACTTGGGAATATTTTTGATTTTCTTCCCAAGTGAACCCAAGCTTCCAAAAACTTTTCCCAAGTCATTTCATCTCCATTCTTGCCCAATTTTAATTTTTATATTCCTTTTTTATTAAAGGAATAACCCTTTGAGCTCTGGGTTGTGAAGCAACCTATGTTTCGGTTCTTCTAAAAATTCCAGGAAAATTCCCATAAATCCTTTGGACCATGTGAACCTTGGGTATGTGAAAACATTCAATATTCCATACTCATGGTGAGCACAGCATCCAATCTTTGTTTCTGGTCATAATTTCATTTTGTGAAGCAACTATATTTTATATTGCTCCAAAAATTAGGAAATTAATCCAGGACCTTCTCATACCCTTATGATCAAACCCCACCAAATTTTGGCCCATTTCATTTAGCCATTTTTTCTGCAAAATTCCTCCAAGTTGTTGTCCAGAGGAAAGCTTTGTGAAGGAGGTACCACTTATACTGGCCCAAATGCTATGAAATTTTTATAGCATCTTGACACCACCAAATGACCTACAAATACCAAGTTTCAACTCCAGAAGCCCATCCATATGAGTGCATCTTCCTCAGCAAGTTTCTGGACCAGAGGGGTGGTTGTGAAGCAACCATCGCCGGTGAGCCGCCATCTCCTGTTCCCTCCCTCTCTCTGTTTAAATCTGGCAAGGGGGCCCCACCCATCAGCGACCCAGCCGCGGCCGAAGGGGTATGTAAGTGGAGGCGTATCCCCACTTTACGCCTTCGACGTGGCCGCTCCTGGGATTTTCTGGTTTTCTGTTTAAATTCAAATAAATCCAGCAGTTTGACTCAACTTTGACCATTAATATCTTTTAAACCATAAGTCCAAATGAGTTCATTCTTTTTGCATTATTTTTCTTATGAGATCCTCTATTTGCTGGTAAATTCTAGTATTTTTCTCTATTATCCAAAATTTCTGGACAGAGAAATATGCTATATGTGATATTTACAAATGTGTTCAAAAATATTTTTGAGAGTGGTTTTGACTAGTGGGTGAAGACCAGGAGTATTTTCTCACTTCCTTGGAGCAAGGCAAGTCACAACTCTCATTTGCATGATTGCATTGCAATATCATGGTTTAAATAATTATTTTCATACTAGAATTTGAATTATTCATAAAAGGGTTTACTTATAGGATATTGGGGAAATTCCTTGGATATGCTACTGTCATGTTGATAATTAGGATTGTATTTGGCTAGTAGTCTACAATCTAGGTGATGCCATGACATTGTTGGGATGTGAGATTACCGTCTATGATTACTTTGTGACTCTGTCTGGCATAGTAATGGAGTAGTCCGTCGCAGCAGCTTAGTCATGTTTCTTCTTGGGCTATTGTGATCTTGGAGTACCAGTTATGACAAAAAGGTCACTCGGGGATAAATTCCTTCATTGTTCATCAAGTGCCACTAAACCGAGCTTTCCAGTGCAGCCACATCTGCCGGAATGGGACGGCCTTAACTTGGGCTAACCTTGTGCTCTTTCATCGGTACCACCAAAGAGGGGAGGTTATGCGTGCGTGCTGCCCTGATCAGGTAGACGACGATAACCTTTTGAGCCCGGTTTGGTTATTGAGCTCAGGTCCCCGTTTGGGACAGGTTGTATGGCCACGACGGTGGCAGGTGTGAGAAGTGACACAGGGGCCACCCAGGGCATGACCTCAGAAAGGTCGTGTCGGTGGTACGAGGGAAGGGACATGGGTTAGGCAAGTTTCGTTGGACGAATGTCCATGGTGTGGGTAACGTGCGCAACCTCTGCAGAGTGTAAGAATCTATTCGAATAGCCATGTCCATGGTATTGGACACAGTTCGTATTAAGTCACACTGTCTAATCAACACCAATGATGGAATGACTTGATAATGATGGAAGAACTTGTCTCAGTATGGTGAGGTATCCACTTGATGGAAGGCCGCTGGTAATGTTTGTAGGCAATCTCGGGGATGATTGTCCGAGGATCTTGAGGTGACCAAGAGCTGGTCACAAGAGTAAGTGGTTCAACCGAATGGCCAAGAGCCTAGTGGTGCCTGTGACTTTAGCAAGGGTGACTCTTGGTGGATAGTTTAGCAATAACATGATATTATTTTCTTCCACCCTTTTAATAACATTTGAATCTGATGTAATCATACTGGTTATGATGTTGTTGTGCCTTAATGCTCTTGTTTGTTGTGAGCTTGCGAGTACATTCAAAGTACTCACCTGGCGTGTCATGCCAGTTTGTAGGTGTTGCCATAGCTGAGGATTTCGAGTGGCGAGCTAGGACGTGTCCCAGCCAGAGTCCCTGCGGAGTGGAGTTCATTACCGATGTCGTGGTTCCACTGCTAGGAGTTGTGCCACTGCTAGCATAGAGCTACTTTGGCAGTAGTAGTATCATCGTGCCATTGTAACCCTCTGTAACACTTGTAATCCAACTATTAGTAATAAAGAGTTGATTTGTTCTATGCCAAGCAGTGCCGTATTCTAGGAGACTTGATCCCTAGGCTGGAATACGGGGTGCTCCGGTGTCTCTGAGCCGGGGTGCCACAGCGCGAGTATGCGTTCGAGGCCCCGCCCATATATACGTACGTGGCCATATTCTTTGCAGTGTAGCTGTACATACGTGTACACGATTTAGACGGGACTATCTGAACTGCCACGTTGGGGGCTCTACTACAACACGTGCCGCTACTTACTCGGCCATGGTTCAACCTTGCAGAGAGACCGATCGACCAGTATGTATGTACACGTTCGCGACCAGACAGACAACGCTACGTACGCTTCGACCTGGTGGGTCCCAGCTGTCAGTCGATAAGGAGGCACTTCCTTGCGTGCGAAGATATAGCTGGTGGGTCCCAAATATAAGGGGGAGGAATCATTTTTTTGCACGTAATAAGGAGGCACTTTCTTGCGTGCGAAGATGTAGTTGGTGGGGCCAGCTGTCAGCCTCAGCGCGCACAGTCCTCTTCCGATGGCTGTCGTTCATTGACCACGTTGACTACGCCGCGCCGAGAGCACCAAGGCGGTGGACGACGACGAGGCCTCGGAAGGGAATGACGTGGAGCCAGGGAAGACGCGGCAGTGGATGCCCACACGGATGGGAGTATGAGGGTTGACTGGTTCGGCTGCGGATAATAACAAGGGATGTGGATGAGTAGAGGGAAGGCCTGGCCAGCGGTGGGAGTAGGGTGGGGCGGTGAGGCCTACGCGGCCGCACAGCCGGCCACGGGAGGCAGGAGCAGGCGGTCCCGCCGGAGCTGGTTTGGGCGGCTGGAGCAAGAAGATCATATATTGAAGAAGCAGCACGGCCGGTGGATTAACATCCAACGGTCGCTGCTGTTAGAATCGTTTGTTGACTAAGTTGACAAAGCCCTGCGTACGCGTCAACTTAGTAGGCCCACAAGTCAGCCTCCAAATATGGTGGGGACCAGTTGTCATGGGGAGGAATTGTTTTTTTCACGTAATAAGGAGGCACTTCCTTCCGTGCGAATATATAGCTGGTGGGTCCCAGCTGTCAGGGGGAGGAATCATTTTTTTCGTGTAATAAGAAGGCACTTGCTTGCGTGCGCCCATGGATCACGTGGGCCCCAAATGTCAGCCTCTCCACGTACATCCCTCTTCCGATGGTTGTCATTTGTTGACCATGCTGACCACGCCACGCCGAGAGCACCAACACGGTGGATGACGGCGAGGCCTAGGAAGGGAACGACCCGGAGCCAGCGAAGCCGCAGCAGTGTATGCCCACGATGAGGGGAGTACGAGGGTTGACTGGTTCGGCTGCAGTGTGAGGCCTGTGTCACCGATGAATAACAGGAGGTGTGGGTGAGTAGAGGGATGGCCTGGCCAGCGGTGGGTGTAGGAGGGGGCGGTGAGGCCTGCGCAGCAGCACAGCCGGCCACGGGAGGCGGGAGCAGGCGGTCCCGCCGGTGCTGGTTTGGGTGGCTGGAGCAAGAAGATCAGAGATTGAAGAAGCAGCACGCCCGTTGGATGTTATCCAATGGTCACTGCCGCTAGAATCGTTTGTTGAGTAAGTTCACAAAGCCCTGCATACGCGTCAACATAGTAGGCCCACAAGTCAGCCTCCAAATCAGTGGCAAACAGCATACAACCCATTTGCCATTATTTTTAATAATTTACAGCCCATTTGCTAATTCTTACGGATTTTTTCGAAGCCATATTCTTTTTGCTAGCATTACAGCCCATATTCTGGCCACGGTTAAAAAATTCAACAAAATTTTGCATATTTCGGTGGGGTCCGAACTGTTTTTAATCCCAAAATTTTAAGTCCGATTCAAACTAATTTGAAAAATAAATATATATTAATTTAAAATCGAACGGAATTTTCCCGCAAAAAAATCAATGAAATTTAAAATCTGGAAATCATAAAAAAACCGTAATTTGAAACTAATTGCCGGTTTGCTGTATTGTTTTTAAAATTTACAGCCCATTTTTGGGCAAGCCCCGAATACATCCCTCCTCGTCTTGAAAGATTTGCAACCCAGCAGGGATGGTTTAAGCAAGTAGGCCTCGGTTGGGTATTCTGGAAAAAAAGTAGAAGTGGGCTAGCCATTTTCAAAAAGAAAAAAACAACTGGGCTGGTCATGTGGTAAACAGAAAATAAAAGCCTGGGCTAGACGGGGTACAGCACCCGCACAGCCCAGTTGATACCCTGCTCCATCCGTCTCAAAAACAGAAAACAACTGGGTGAGCTGCTGGGTCCCTGGTGTCTGCCGGTCGTTGTGAAATTCTCTCGTTTATTGACTATACGTTGACAATGGGGTGGGACCCATATGTTAGGAAACCATTAGGAGGAAGCATTTATTTTGGCTTGTAACAAGGAGGCACTTGCTTGCGTACTGCCATGACCCTGGTGGGTCCCTACTATCATTCTCTCCACGTACAATCATCTCCTGATTCCTCTCGGTTGTTGACCATGTTGATAACGCCAGAGGGCGGCGCCGCGTCGAGCGAACCAAGGAAAAGAACGACGGCAATGCCTCGTACGGGAACGAATAGGAGCCAGGGAAGATGCAACAGTGTAGTCACTGGCGGAGGGGAGTACGAGGGTTGACTGGTTCGAGTGCGGGGTGGGGCTGACTTCGCCGGAGAATAACAGGAGGTGTGTGGGTTAGATGGATGGGCTGGCCAGAGTTTTAGGGTGCGATGGGGCGGCGATGCGTGCGCGGCAGTGCAGCCAGCCGTGGCAGACGGGAGCAGGCGGTCCCGCCGGCGCTGGTTTGGTTTTTGCGGCTGGAGGAAGAAGAGACTGAAGAAACACGACAGACGGTGGATGTCAATCCAATGGTCAACATTGGTAGAATCGTTTGTTGACTAAGCCGACACCATGTTGCATACGTTTTTTTGCAAGAAAAGAAAAACTGGGCTCATTCGCAAGATAACATTCCCGAAACTGCCACCATTTGATCTTGGACGTCGCAACTAAAACTGCCAAGAAAATGCGTTCGTTTGCCATCCTCCTCCCAGGGAACGTTCGCTAGATAACATTCCCGAAAATCAAAGACTTGAGAAGGCATACAGAACAAGCTAGTCTGGCAGTAAAGAGACGTTCCTGACTGTTAGAAATAAGAGAGACATGCTGCTGTAACTGGTTCGAATCCAAACCTAGACTATATATAGTGTTATACTACTCTACAAGTAATGAAACTAACATATCCAACGTTCACGTCTCCTCTTCTCTAGTTACTCTGCCTAGCTTCAGAAGCTCCGGCTGCAGCAACCATGTCCACTGGCTCGTTCACCTGCTCTTCAGCAGGGAATCGAGCCAACAACCAGATGTGCATGAAGTCGCCACCCGTACCACCACCTGTGGGTCTCATCACACCCCCACCGGCACACTCACCACAACCGGTTGCTCATCGCACCCCGCTGCCGTTGGTGTGGTGCCACTGCTGCAAATCACATAGAGTCATCCATCGCGTCTCAACTACAACCCTCAACCCTGGCCGAGTCTTCTACAAATGCCAAATCATGGGGTAATATGGTCAAGTTGTTTGCCTGCATTCAGTTGCTGAATTTTATTTTTTAAGAGTTTGGTTGATGATCTTTGAATTTGATTCATGCAGAAATGGGAGGATTCTTGTGATTTGTATTTCTGAGAAGTTGCAGATGTGGGGGAATGGAACTACGTGTATTATTTGGTTAGCCGACGAATCCCAATACCAGCAGGTTGGGGTGTTGGACAAGTAACTGAAGGAACAACAAAAGAGGAAGATGCAGAGCTGAAGGTTAAAGACGATGCAGTTCATCAGATCATGGCCAAGCAATAGCTGGGGAACAGCCCTGGCAGCAATGAGGAGATGAAAGAGCTTGTGAAGATAATGGGCAAGATCGTTGTGTTCTTTAGGATGATCGTCTCTTTATTTGCAGTGTATGTAGCACTCGTGATGTATTCAGTGGCTCCGACATGAGAACTTTGCTGAAACTAGTAATGAATGAAACCTATTTAGCAGGCTGGGCATCTAGTGTTGTGAACATCTAATGATTTCTATATTAACAGGAATCGGGGGGCATCCCCTTTTGCTAATAAATAAATAGATAAGCAGAGGACCTGTTAGGTCAGCTATGTTCTCATTGCAATACGTTTAGCAAATTGCAGTCCAACAGCAAACTGTCATCAACTACATTTGCGGTTGTACAATCATGAAATACAAATTTCACAGCAAAATATGAGTACTACTAAACAACAATGTCATCATGTTTCAGTCATCATACAATCATCAAACACAAATCAACATACATAATAAGTGATGTTCTCCTTAAACAACTACTTCATCAGGTTTCAGTTGTCATAGCAAGCACAATTTAACATAGTAGATAATAAGTTGTCTTCTCACAGGCAAATACGACAAAAGCAATCTAATCATCATCTGCAACAGCAGTGTCAACATCTTCACCATGTGTGTCAGTCTTAATCGTAATTCGCCCCAGTGTCATCTTCTTCTTCAGCATCAATGTCCTCGAACGTTGGCTTCTTATTGATCAACTCATCTACTTCCACAGCCTGACAGGCAATCTTTTCTCCAGCCTTATTGATGTGATGGTCCGCAAACATATCATAAACATCTGTGGAATCCTCTACATTAGCAGCAGTGTAAGCATCATCTTGTTGTACAACTTCATTAAACGAATTCCTCTGCTCAAACTTTTGCAATATTCTCCAGTCTTGGCTACGTGCATATGTCTCTTCCAAGAAAAATATCTGTGTTGCTTGATTTGCCAAAATATAAGGCTCGTCGGTGCGGTACGCCGCGTTGACATTGATGGATTTGAAATAATTATCAGCTTTGGGTTTTGAGGTCCTGGTAAACTGGTTATACCAACGACAGCAAAACAGAACCACGCACCGATGAACCTCGAAACTTGAGATATATTGCAACTGAACAATGTCTGTTATGTTAGCATACATTTCAGTTGTCACTTTCTTGTGCGTATCCGTGCTCATGATGACACTGTTTTGTGTCTTCCTGCCTTCGTCGCGTGCAAGGGTGTTGTAGCGCACATCTCCAACAACCCAAGATGCATAATGTCTTACCCGAGTATCATGACCCATTGCTAGTGCATAAAGGGTATCACTAACTGCCTGCCCCTCCTCCCGCATCTCCTTAACCTATGGTTAGAAAATAGACAAGCTGATCATCTTATGTACTCTACATATTAAAAAAACTGACAGTGCAATTCAAAAGCTTACACGGCTCTTCAACCATTTCGCAAATCCTTCCCTAACCCATTTGTCAATGTTTCTTGGATTTTTCGCCAGTAACTCCTCTTTGTACATGCTGCAGAACATGCTAATCATGTCAAACTTCTAAACATATAAGAATGTGCTGCAAGTTTAGTAGATTACGATGTATAAGCTACAGTACTTAGCACTTACTCGATATAAGGTAGAATCTCAGGACAGTTATTCAACACATACCAAGCCATTTTGTCAAAATCTTTAGGTTTGTCATTTTGTCGACTCTTCCCTGTTACTCGAACAGCAGGATCGAAAACATTGAGCTCAGGATTTTTTTCGCCCACCTTTTTGCTAGGCTGATCAGCTGTTTCAATGTATCTTGAGCAGAATGTCAACGCTTCTGTAGCAATGTAGGCCTCTGCAGTGGAACCCTCAGGTCTAGCTCTGTTCCTAACATAGCCCTTCAAAGTGCCTAGCCGCCTTTCAATAGGGTACATCCATCCATACTGTACTGGACCTCTAAGTAGTGCCTCATCAGGTAGATGAACAGTCAAATGCACCATCACATCAAAGAAGGCTGGAGGATATAACTTCTCAAGGTCACATTGGATAGTTGGTATCCTTTCTTTAAGACGCTTCACAGCATCTATCCTGATATTTCTACTGCAGAGTTCCCTGAAGAATTGTCCCAACTCTGCAACTGCTCTGTATAAGTCAGGGCGGCCCAATCCTCTAAGGAGAAGAGGTAAAACCCTTTGAAGTAGGACATGGCAGTCATGAGTTTTCAACCCTTGTACCTTGGTTCCATCTGCATTGATTCTCCTTTCAGGGTTGGAAGCAAATCCATGTGGGAATCTCACACGTGACAGGATCTTGCAGAATTCTTTTCTCTTTTGCTTGTAAACAATAATCTCTCTTTTGCCTTGCCATGCTTCCTTTTCCCGCTACCATTATCAGGATGGTTTCCTGGTGTAATATGCCTGACCTTCTCTAATTCCTCCTGCAACTCATCGCTGGTGAGCCTCTCTGGTGCATCACGGTTTTCATGAATTGCATTGAACATAGGTTTTTAGTATTTTCTAAGACGCGGCTTGTCCTTGTCAAGGAAACGGCGGTGTCTAATGTAACAGACCTTGCTAAGTATTGGGTATGACAGCGGATTCTTGTCACAGTGAACACATGCATTGTAACAATGTGTCATTCGCCCTGACATAGTGCCCAAAGCCGGATAATCATGGATGCACGAAATTATAACAACATGCAGAATGAAATCAGCTGGTGGGCTGCTATGTAGGTCTCGAGTGAGAACACCCCTCCAAAGCTTTTGAAGTTCCTCCACAACAGGCTCCATGAATAAATCAAAATCCTTTCCAGGAATTTTTGGACCTAGGATGAGCAAGGCCATGATGTAGTTTGATTCTTTGGTGCAGACATTTGGTGGCATGTTGTAAGGGATAACAAGCACTGGTCACATGCTATATGTTGCGCTCTGGTGGCCAAATGGGTTGAATCCATCTGTAGCTAAGCCAAGTCTAATGTTTCTTGGCTCAGCAGCAAACTCTTTGTGTTTCATATTGAAGTTTGTCCAGTCATTACCATGAGATGGATGGCTCATTACATTTAGATCTCTGTGCTCCTGGTTCCTAGAATGCCACAGTACATCCTCTCTTGTTTGAGCATCATGAAACAACCTCTGCAATCTTGGTATAGTTGGAAAATGTCTCAGAACCTTATGAGGAATCCTCTTCACAGCATCGCCATCTTTCCATCTTGATGATGTGCATTTTGGGCATTCACTTAAGTTGGCATAATCCTTCCGGAACAGAACACAATTATTCTCGCAAACATGGATCATATCATATCCAATTCCATCCGCCCGGAGGAAATTCTTCATTTTACTATAGGTGTGTGGCAGCTCCGACACAGCTGGGTAACAATCACGGAAAGCAGCCATCATTGCATCGAATGATTTGTTGGTCATCCGCTGAGATGTCTTCACCTGAAGAAAGCTGACCATAGCTGAGAATACTCACAGCTTACAACCTGCGGTGACTTCCATGTTGCATTGCTCCAACATGCGGGCCCACAATTTTTCTTGTACAGGTGTAAGTTCTCGAAATGCGCGAGCATTTTGTAGCATTGTTTCAATCTTGGTCAAAATCACTGGCTCCGCCACCACATCCTCCTCCTCCTCCTCTTCCACCTGAGCATCAGGCAGATCAAGATGGTGATCTGCTGCTTCCACATAGTCAGTGACATTGACGTTCACAGCTTCACCATGATGAACCCACCTAGTATATGTGACTGACATCCTATACAAGTGTAGATGATTTTGCACAGTTGACTGGGGTCTTGAAACTGAATTCATACAACTGCTACACGGGCAGCGCACATCTACTTTCGGACCACTGTACTCAGCTCTGATAAAGTTCATGAAGTTTTGAACCCCCTCGACATATGCAGGGGAGAATTGTCGAGCAGAAGTTATCCAAGTCATGTCCATCTGTCAGACATACAAATTAGTTCTTCTACTAGATATTACAGGAAAAACATATATATTTCATTATAAAGTCCAGAAAAAATACCTAGGTCGATGTCTAAAGCTATGGCAAGATATTTGGACAAGCAGATCTAACTAACGAAATATATGTAAAGTTAATTCAGCAAACAGATTGACTGCTAAATTATGGCAGGCTATTTCAGCAATCAATGAGGCCAAGCACACAGCCATCGAAGGCCATCTCAGCAACAAAGATTGAGTGTAAAACGGTGTTGAGCTATTTCACCTAACAGATTGGCTACTAGACAATGGCAATCTACTTCACAATACATACATGGTCCAAAAATATGGCAGGATATTTTAGCAACTAATCAGGCGTGGCATGTCATCTCAGCAAAGCAGATTGAGTGCAGAACAGGGCAAGGTAGCTTTTTAAGCAGAGCATATTGAGTGTAAACTATTTTGGCAAGCAGTGAGATTAACAGCGTCTATCAGCTAACATCCAGCGCTACTCCGACATGCACGGGGTCTCAGTCTAGAATGCGCGTACCGTGGGAGAAGCTGACCGCCGTGCGTCTCCAAAAGAACGTCGCTAGCGGTGGTGGCGCGGCTGGAGGACGGCAGTTTACGAGAACGTACTGTGGGATCAAGAGGATCTCCGTGCGTCCCCTCGAAGAACCGCGACGCCGACGTATCGGCGCGACAGGGAGGGCTAGTTTGGTGGAGCGAATGGAGTGGAGGGGGCGGGGGGAGGGGGGTTTGGGGAATATTATTGGCTAGTTGGCCGAAGGGGAGTTGAATTTGGGATTTGGGAGGAATTTTCGTGCGGTGGGCGGGGGAGTTTGGCGAATGGTCAGTTTCTCCAATTGCGGTCCCATGTGTCAGTGAAGAGGCAAGCCGAAGCACGTTCCCTTTGGGTGAGTGGTGTGCAGGACCAACCGTGTGAGGGGTGCAATGCGACCGCGACAGGCGTGCTGTAAGTTTACTGCCCCTTTTGAACTTGTAGAGCGTAACACTTGGTTTTGGTGCTTCGCACGATCCATCGATACAAATCCCGACTAAAACGACGCGGCGGGTCTTTTCCTGCGCGATATGCTGGGAGTTTGGCTTAGTTGGTTTGACAGACACAGCGAGAGAAAGACGTGAAATGCGTGAATGTGTAGTGGACATACTTTTAGAGGGCCTAAGAAAAATTGTGTATATAAACCCTCGGTATTTATTTACTTCGCATATTATCTTTGTCTCGGGTCAAACTTTCTAAACTTTGACCAAGTTTATACATACAAAAACAATGACAACCACAATACCAAGTAAATACGATTAGAATCATTATTCAATATATTTTCATACAACATATCTTTTTATTGTGAAAGTTCATATAACCGGACGAGATTCATGCAAACACGGCAGATTTTCATTACATTTCGAGCTTTTGTGACAAAAAAAGAAAACATACCCGACCCTAAACCTATCCTACGGCGACGGTGTACGTCCACTTTCCTTTGTATTCCGCATCGGCGACCACGTCCTCCATCTGCCGTCTCCATGAACGGCGGCGGGGTTCAAGACCCGTGAAGTAAAGGTGCAGTCTCCGGCGAGGAAGAGTAGAACACGGGAGACGGACCGGCCCACTTGGGACACCATGCCCTGCCGCCTCCCATGCTCTACTCATCCTCGGAGGAGTCCGCGACCTCGGCGGTGCCGGTGGACATGAGGTTGATGATGGACTTGGACGGTCCGTCGCTATTCACGTGCCATATGCGCCCCCGAACGTTGGACGGCGGTGCATAGAATGCGCGGCTGGTGGAGGTCTTGTCCTCGGCCGCCGGCGCGGCCGGCGCTCGTGCGGCCGCGTCCGGCTACGTCGGCATTGCATTGCAAGTGGCGGGTTGAGCAAGGGCGGCGACCTCGAGCGTCATCTCCGAAGACAAGCTCTCCCACAGAGCGTTCCCGCCCGCGGTCATGGTGGATGTGGTGCCAGGGAGGAGGATGTGCTCTTGTGTGGAGTTTAGCTGGGTGTTGCCGCCTTTAAGTAGCACATACCGGTGAGGCCAAGTGTCCGGGTGCGTCAATGAGTCGCCGGAGTTCGTACCTCGGGCGGCGAGCCTTCTTAATGGCGGCATGCGGACGGATGACATGAATGTGGGTAGTTGGCGCCGAGGGGAATGCACACAGGCGAGGGACGAGGGTCTTTTGTGGGCCAGGGTAGTCAGCTGCGGGCGTGGCAATGTCGCAGATGCCCTATGCTCACATGCGATCCCACATGTCAGTGACAAAGCAAGACGACCCGCGTTCCCTTGGGTCAGAAGAGCATGCCGGACCGACCGTCTGGGGGTGCGACGTGAACGCGACAGGGGTGTTGTCAGTGCACCGCCTTTTCATTTCGAACTTGTAAACCGTAACACTTGTAGAGCGTAAGACCGAAAGCATATAGTATGAAGTTGGCACCTCACCTATATCCAGCCTAGTAGCCCACGTGTGTACAATAGTTATTCATACTAGCATATGTACCAGTATAATTAGTGTACCACCCTTTCCTTTTCAACTCGTGAAGCGTAACGCTTGATTAAGTAGCCGGACAATGTGTGCTGCCTGTCTTTGTATGTATTTGAGGTGTGCTGATTGAGGTGTCTGGCTGTTTGAAGGAATAATTGAGGTGTGCCCGCTCCGTGCTCGCATTTAGGTGTCCAACTTACCATGTTCCGGCTATAGTAACTATACTATGTAAGTTGCTTGGAAAAATAGTTACCTAGGTCGGTTTTGTGAGCCGTCCACTACGTGTCGCTCCCCATCTTAGTAGTGACAAACCCCTTCGGTTCATGACCCGACACACCTTGACAAGATTGATAGACGTGGAGAGATCGAGTGTGTGCCGTGCAAATCAAGGTTTTGGTGTGTGTCTCTATGATAGAAATGATCATGTGAGGTGGAGAGTGGAGGCTATTTGTGTGTACGCCAGTCGGTCATGTACCATCTAGCTGTAGATCGATTGAAATGGGACTAGGGTGGGTCCGGAGATCAATCGATCGACCGATGTATACAGGGGTGTAGAAAAAGATGAATGTATGCTTAAAAAATATAGATGAAAGTCTTGGTTACAATTAATGCATGGTAAAGTGACCTAGGCGTGTGTCGAAGAGCGACCTGATGAGCGAGATACAATCCCGATACCTCAAGAGGTCGATCATGTGTGACATGCACAAAGAGGAAGAGAGGTGCTATGCGTGTGTGTGTGCGAGAGAGAGAGAGAGAGACCCTGAGATGAAACCGAGAGAGATCGAGTGGGTGTGCAATACAGAGAGAGCGTGCGTCAAAGAAAAAAAACATGACAACACTCTATATTGGGCGTGTGAGACACATTATGCATAAGAAGCCACTTGGTACTTGAATCCAACCTAAAAAAAGTTTCAAATATTAGAATTCAACCTAAAGTGGATTCAAATATTTGAACCGGTGATCATAGCATTTGCAAATCATATGTAAAGGACATTCAATCTTCGTTTCGCTTTTCAACTTACAATATACCATGTACAAGCACGTACATAAATTTGTATTCAAACAGAAAATGGTTTCCAATTTCTATTCAAACACGTGAATGTTTGTTCTCGCGCATGCGCTTGCTACTAGGATTTCGCCACATCTAGCCAGTCCAATAGCAGTAGGAGTACTAGTACTAGTACTACCTTTGTTTTTCGTGCCAAACTTTGACCATAATTTCAACTCATTTTTTTAATGCATGTTATCAAAAATTATATTGTTCGATTCGTATTTGAACATAGTTTCAAATGATATTATTTTTGGTGACATGCATTAATATTATTTTAGTTAAATCTAAGGTCAAAATTTGACACAAAATACGAAGGGGACCAATAAACCAGGACGGAGGCATCTGCACTAGAGTATGGAGTGCTTATTAACACATGGCCCACCTCACACTCTCAACAAATTTCTTGGAATCGGTGCTACAATCTCTCCCTCCTCATCTCTCTTCTCTAGTGTGTTTTTTTTACATCAGTCGTCTCTCTCTTCTAAATTCAGCCGACGCGGGCGGGGGAGGGGGAGATGGAGGGGGAAAGTTTGCCTACCGTCGGTTTGCTCTCAACTGCGGTCCCGCAAGCGAGCGAAAATGCAAGACGAAGCGCGTTCCATTCAATGAGCGATGTGCCGGACCGACCGTGTCGGGGTGCAACACGAACACGACAAGTGTGATGTACACCGTCAGTTCCATTTGAACTTCCATACTTCTTTTTTTGAAATGGCTAGCGCGCGCGTCGAAGCGCACGATTTCCGACCGGCTGGGCTTGTCCTAATTAAGTAAGTTCATCAGGGTGTATTATTGATAATTAAGGAAAGGGCGGGCCCCACCCAAGTGAAAATTAGGGGGGCGATTAATTGGGGATGGAAAGGTCCATGCGCATTCACCAGGCGAGGATTAAATGGAAAGTAGAGTGGGCCAACGTGCATGCAACCATGTGCTGCTTGTATCGTCAAGGGAGGAGGTGGGGCCACTGTAAATACATGGAAACGGCTGCAGTTCTTAATTCAGAAAGAAACAGACTTGGTCAGAAGTTGATTGAGGTTGCGAGAAGGGGATCTGCGCGTTGGCACGCGCGATCGCGGAAGAGTCTTTTTGTTTTTTTGAGGAGTGCGGCGATTCGGTGCCCAGGCTCACCTGCACTCGGTCAGAAAAAAATTCACAAAATATTTGAAAATATTCAAAAAATTCCAATTTTTTTTTGCATGGTAGAAAATTTGATGCGTGAGGTCCGCTCCAATTTTCAAATCATTTGGACATCTAAGGAACTCTCGGCAAAAAAGACAAATCGGGTCAGAACAGTGCATGAACAGTAAACTTTTTAACTGACCCCGAATTTGTCTTTTTTGCCGAGAGCTGCTCAGATGTCCAAATGATTTTAAAATTGGAGCGGACCTCACACATCAAATAATCAACCATGCAACAAAATTGAATTTGTTGAATTTTTCTAGTATTTGTTTTGATTTTTTTCGTCAGCGCGGGTGCAGATGAGCCTGGGCTCAGAAGATGATTATCGGGGGTTATCTTCACAAGTTTAAAACGAGGAAAGGAACACTCACAGCACGCCTATCATGTTCGCATCAGACCAGCACATGGTCGATCTACCCCGCCGCTCAATGCCAACCGGCTTGGCATTTCCCTGGCATGTGGGAACGCATGTCAGCAATCCAACCATGGGCCAAACTAGCGCACCCCGCCGTCGCCATTTCCTCCACGCGCGTGGTTCGGCCAAAATTTTCGCTCGCTTTTTTTGAGAAAGTATGCTTGTATTCAAATCATGAAATAATACAAAGAAAATTTTCGCTCGCTGATGAACGAGGCAGTGAGGGGAACGAGTACGGAATTTAATGCATTGCGCCTAAGCGTTTTGGGAATATCTGATTTTCGTAAGGTGACTTATACACCTGGACGGAGGGAGAAACCGCATGTGATCAAACCAAACTCAGCCATCCAATCGCTGACACCTAATTTTTGTCGATACAGTATGTTTATAAGGCCGATTTATTAAATATAAATATGTTTTTACATAGCAAATGATCCCTAAAAACAACAACATAAAGGAAAACTATCACTGCTCACGGAACGAGCCGGCCTCGTCTTCTTTGGTTGCCGGCACGAACCAGCCGGAGCTGCCGACGTGTGTCTCTGCGGCGTGGTTGTCCTTGGCCTCCAGCTACTCGTTCATGCGGAGCGTGATGGCGCTCTGCACGGATGCGAGCACCGCTCGGTTCACATCCACGACGTTCGGTTCCGCCTACAGCAGGGCCTCCATGGCAGCGGCATCCGCACGCTCCATGTCGAGTAGAGACTCCGCCGCCCGGTTCAAGTCCACGACATCCGGTTCCACCTGCAGGAGAGCCTCCATGGCAGCGGCATCCGCGCACTCCGCGTCGAGTTGAGCCTCCGCCGCCCGGTTCACGACCACGACATCCGGTTCCGCCTACAGGAGGGCCTCGATGGCAGCGGCATCCGCACGCTCCGCGTCGAGTTGAGCCTCCGCCGCCTGGTTCACGACCACGACATCCGGTTCTGCCTGCAGGAGGGCCTCGATGGCAGCGGCATCCGCGCGCTCCGTGTCGAGTTGAGCCTCCGCCGCCCGGTTCATGACCACGACATCCGGTTCCGCCTGCAGGAGGGCCTCGATGGCAGCGGCATCGGCACGCTGCGCGTCCAGTTGAGCCTCCGCTGCCCGGTTCATCACCACGACATTCGGTTCTGCCTGCAGGAGGGCCTCGATGGCAGTGGCATCCACGCGCTCCCCGTCGAGTTGAGCCTCCGCCGCCCGGTGCTTCTTTAGGATCGCCAGGTTGAACCGCTGGTCCGCCTGCACCATGGGGGACCCGGATGCCAGCACGAAGTCGACGTCCATCGTCTCCTTCGCCGTGGGGGCCTTCTACGCGGCGACCTCCGCCCTGACCATTGGATCACCTACCTCCTCGGAGCTCGGCTCCAAAGGAATCGGGGATTGGCCCGCCGCAAAGCGAGCTTGGGAATGGAGGTCTGTGGCGCCTACCGCCGCCGCGATTTCTGTGCGGCGCTCCGACGTCAACATCTTGTAGTACGTGATCTTGCTGCGCACCATGGCTATCCGGCGAACTAGGGGACAGCTGATGCGGGCTAGGGGATCGAAAGGTGGGAGAATGGGCTGGGAGGTGGGGTTTTGGGGCAGTAGTGACCGGCCGGCAAGTAGCTGGCATTGGCCGAGCAGCGAAGGTTCTGGTGTGAATAGTGGTACCGGTGACGACCGGTCAATCGGTTTTGACTGTGCGGAGTTTGCGAAGCCAGACGGCTAGAGCCTGGAGAGTTGTGGGGTGGGATGGGACCAAAGTTTCGGAGTTTGACGTTGCAGACGTCCGGACCTCCCCACTCGTTCGGTCTGTGGGATTTGTTATTTTAGATGCTGTAAGTGGGATTCATATCCGAAAAGACTATTCCGCGATCGTGCGTGCCAACGCGTGGATCCCCTTCTCGCAACCTCAATCAATTTCCGACCAAGTCTGTTTCTTTCTGAATTAATAACTGCAGCCGTTTCATGTATTTATAGTGGCTCCACCTCCTCCTTTGATGAGACAAGCAGCACATGGTTGCATGCACGTTGGCCCACTCTACTATCCATTTAATCCTCGCCTGGTGAATGCGCATGGACCTTTCCATCCCCAATTAATCGCCTCCCCTAATTTTCACTTGGGTGGGGCCCGCCCTTTCCTTAATTATCAATAATACACCCTGATGAACTTACTTAATTAGGATAAGCCCAGCCGGTCGGAAATCGTGCGCTCCGACGCGCGCACGCGTATCAAAAAAATTTGTGAAGATAATACTTGGTTCTTTGCCTTCGCGCGATACATCGATGGAAATCCCGATTATAATGACGTAGAATTTTCTACTAAATCCCGTAAAAAGGCGTCCTCTTCGCCTTTCCGGCCGCAATCATCGCGCTAATCATACTTTCTATTTGACTTCCTTCCCCATTACGGTGACGTCGACGATATCACGATTGCTATGGCTTTGGCGAAGTGTGTTCGACGGAGCTCACCATTGAGGCAGACTACGGTCATGTCGTTCGGAAGTGCTGCCTGGAAGCTGAGACAACCGCCTTCTTTGCATCCAGGAAGTCCGTAGAAGACAACAACTGTCGTGTCACCGTGACCGTTGGATGCGACGTGACCATGTCCTTCGAGCTCGAGCTGCCGCAAGGGGACTCAAACGTCACCGTGTACCCTTACACGGGCACCGGTTACTGTCGGAAAGGCTCTTCCATGTCGGGGACCCGTCCAGCCTGTGCAACCAATAGAAATGCCGGCGTGCAGTTCAGGGCTGGCTCCGCTCATCGATCTACGTCCCAACGAAACAGAGTGGGAGACGGTCGTCCCCGACGGCGTTGTGAGGAAGATAGTCCAGGAGGCGAATCGCCGGCGGTTGCATCAACGAGGAGGGTGTGACTTCAGCTTCGACATGAATGTGGACCGGCGTCATGTCGTTACCCTGTTGGCGCTACATTCGTGGAGAAGCTTCTTGGCGAGGAAGGTGCTGGGACGTGCCCGACATGTCTCGCACACACCATCAAACAAGTAGTACAGTAGTACTGCTTATCTAGGCTTTCGCCGGCCTATTGATGCACATGCGAGAATTTTTAAATCATATAATGCTCTATGTATGTTTGGTCTTGTCACTAATAAGTACTAGTACTATATTTGTAACCATTCAGTAACTGGTACTACTTGGTGAATGTTGCGTAGCCGTGGATGTCCGAGCTAAATTTGAAACACATTCACGATCAAACGAGATGTTACCATTGGGCTCCACCACTCCACCAGCCGGAATCACCTTGGCCTATTTGATTTGTAGGATCCTCAAAACGCAGGTCTCGCAAAAATATAGGATTGTTCTCTTTGGATGGGAATGGCTTGGATTGGAAGGCGGGGGAGGTTGGCCTCACGGTTTGCTAACATGCGGTCCCACGTGTCAGTGATGTACCAAGCCGATCCGCGTCCCACATGACTACATGAGGCAAAACAACGGCAGAAGCAACTTCAGCGAAGAGTGAAATGATGGTTGCTTCGTCCCTCCAACTCATACTGCGGGAAAGCTACAGCTTTGTGATTTGATGCCTCATTGCTCATTACTACTGCGGTGCCACGACCGGGGTGCGTCCCCCTGCTGCTCTGCACTGTTATTTGGTGCATGGCACGTGGACCTAGATGCTGGATGTCCCACATGTTGGTGAAAGGGAGTAGAACATTTATGAAAGTGAGCACTCCAATCTTACGACGGAGGAGTACAAGACACGGCGGCCCAGTGAACTATAACTTGTACTGTACTAGTGCTATGTGGTAGTCTTGTACTACTCTTGTACCACTTGGTTTTGCTGTTTTGCGCGATCCATCGATACAGACCCGATTAAATAGGCGAGGCCGGGTCTTTTCCCGTGCAGTAGGCAGGGTAGTTTGGCATAGTCGGTTTGACAGAGAGACCGAGAAAAAGATGTGAAATGCTTGAATGTGTAGTGGGTCCTTTTTTTTGTGTCATGTGTGTGTAGTCGGACCTTTTAGATCACTAGATGATACTAGCCATACATTTCAACGCAATTTTAATGTATGCAACATGAATAATTGAAGTAACAATATGAGCACTAAAACTTAAAATACATATGATTTATTGTTTTAGAGTATAGTAGTACTGTATTGCATAGTTGTTAGATATAACATGCGAGAACGTGTAGGGACGTACTTTTGGAGGGCCTACAGAGAGATATTCGGCATAAAGTGGATTCAAATATTTGTATTCGTCATCATAGCATTTGTAACTCATATCTAGAGTTTATACGGTAGACGTGAATGCTTGTTCGCTCTTACGAAACTAGTACAACAATATTGAGGTGGCGTGCGCCAATTTAGGCATGGGAGGTTGGCCTAGTCGGCTCCACGGAGAGAGCGAGAGAAGAGATAAATACACTGGCGGTCACTGTATTTGAAGCGAAAGCATAACACAGTCACCGGACTTCAGAATACGCTCATTAGGGTCACTATATAGGTTTGACGGTGATTATACGGTCACTCACTCACCGTTCAGCATTGTATTGCACTCTGTTGACCGGCCAAATAGTCTACGTGGCACTATGTTGAATGGTTAAATTTGGCACGTTCCTTGTGGGTCCCACCTGTCAGTTGGCAAAGGAAACAGATAAGATAAACAGAAATTTACGCAGGTGCGACAAGACTCGAACCCTTGCGCGCGAACCACCTGGCTATGTATGTGTGTGTCAGGGCCTGATGTGTGTGCATGCACGTGTAGGTTGAGCACTTGAGCGTGAGCGTGTGTGTTGGTCGTGTGGTGAGTGCATGCATGTGTGCGTGCATGTGTGTCTGCGTGTGTGTGCACGCATGCATGTGAGTGTTGCATGCATGCAGTTCGTGTGCATGCATGCGTGTGTGTATAATCACCATACTAGATCCTGTGTATTAAAAGACAGTCAACCAGCACAGCATACCAATACAAGGCCACCTTGTCCGCGCCACTTCGAATCTCTTCTACTAGTGATACCCACCATGCAATATTTTATTTTTGTTTGTTTACATTCTTATACCCGCTGACAAGTGGGCCCTATGGTAGTGAGATAATGAGCGCTGATGATGCAACACTAGATGCGCCATGTGGACTGTTTAACTGGTCAACTAATCTTGTCTTCAACAAATACAGAGCTCTACGGTGAGCCTGTGACTGTATAACAACCACAAAACATATATGGTGACTGTAGTGAGTGTATTGTGAAGTCCAGTGATCGTATCATGCTTTCGCTTCAAATACAGTGATCGTCGGTGTATATCTCGCGAGAGAGAGATGGAACATGCGTGAATGTGACGGGCGTACTTTTAGAGGGCCTAGAGATAGTTTGTGTGCGTACGTGAAAGAGGCGTAAAAAGGGGGGCGATGGGGAGAGAGAGAGATGCTCTTCGTTTCTCTTTATTATGACTAACTTCATAGTATAAAAATATAAACATTCACAATGCGGAATAAATATCATTGGATGCACCATGCAATTAACTTTCATACTCCATATAACTTTGCAATATTGTATAGATGTAGATTTTATAAAATAAATTTTGGCCACACTTTGCGTAGTTCTAATTCAAAAGGAATCTTGTATGCGAAGTAAACGTGAACAGAGGGCTTTTTAGATCAATGGAGCACATGATAAGATGCAACATGTGTGAATGTGTAGTTTACGTATTTGGCAGCGCCTGGAGAGGGTATGTGTACGTATTCGAGAGAGGCGCGGATAGAGGGGGTGTGTGTGCGATGAGAGATAGATAGCACGAGAAATGAGAGAGGTCTAGAGAGATAGAGACGAATAGGATATGTCTCGACGAGAGATGGTCTTGAGTGTGCGTATGCAAGGGAGAAGGGGAGAGAGACATGAGCAGAAATAGTGTGTGGGGTGTGTGCGCCTGGTATACATGTGTGGGTGTGACAAGATACCGAGACCTAGGGGTAGGGGTGTGTGAGGTCTGGTGGGCCGAGGTGAGGCCCCGGGTCGGTTCCATCCTGCGCCACATTGGTCTGCCCGTGACACATTATACGGAGACCCCTGGAGGACTAGTCGCACAAGACAAAGAAACCAGAGCCGCGAAGGACTTTGTGTCCACTGACAAAGCCGGCTAGGAATTGTACCCTAGGCCCCGGGTATGTTGATACAAGCCCGGGGCTTAGTTTGTCAATAGCATACACAGAATCCCTTGGTATTCATGTAGTTTACTCTGTACACACCCTAGTCACAAATATACATGATCGGGGGTAGGGTATTTCCTAGATTGCAAGGGCCCGAACTAAGGTAAATCCTTGTCTCTTATTACCTTGCATCCAACCTAGCTGTAAGGGATATCCTACTGAATGCTCTGCTGGAATCATATTCGTCAACTAGTAAGAGAGGTGGAGATCGACAATGCGTGCGAGATAGGCCTAAGCGTCCGGGAGACACATAGGCAGGTATATGTATAGAGAAAAGGGTCGATGTAGATCATGTGTGCCTATGCATGTGAAAGAGTTCTTGTGACAGAGACTAGTAAAAGGAGTTGTAGATAGTTGTGACATAGAGGGAGGGAGGGTGATATATATATAGACAACGTGTGTGCGAGAGACACCTTAGGAGAGATTGTGAGGATGTGCGAGAGAGAAGGCCGATGGATATACAATGTGTGCACGTATGTGAGAGAGAGAAAGATAAGACGTGTGTGAGGAGGGTACGCGTAAAAGACTGATGTACACATCAATTTAAAATATAAATTGTATCCAAATATTTGGATGGGATCATGATATTTGTGATTCACGTATGGAACGATCATTGGTGTATCGAACATCCATATTCTGTTGAATTTGAGCATGTGTATGGTATTATTCGACATAATTGATCCATAGAGTCAATATTTTGAAATCCAGGCAATGCATGGCTTTAGCAATTCAAATATAAACATGATTATAGTTTATGTTGTGTGTGTAAAGCACGTTATACATACAAAAGATACATAGTGAACATTCTAAATAGCTAGCTAGGAACTAGCATACGTTTGAAATCAACTTAAGGTGGTCAAATTTAACGAGGTCTATTAAGGTCAATCCTAACAGTTCAAGAGTACTATAAACGTGAATGCTTCTGGTTCAAAATTTTGAACGAAGCGCTAAAAGAGCCTCTCCTCGCCTAAAACCGCGCGAGACCAATGTTTGGTAGAAGGAAATTACCGTCCTAACTCTGACCCGTGAAGCCTATCGGCCTGACGTCCATAAGTCTAAACCGGGGTAGGTTTGTAACTTCACCAAGACGCCACACAACCGCCTCCGAAAAACATTCATATACCGCGGGCGCCTAAACGCCGATGCGCTCTGCCGAAATCACTCCCGCCCACTATTTTGGACACGTGAGATTACCGTCCTACCCCCGACCCGCAGCATGTCCGAAATTTTAGATGGGGGCAAAGTTTGTAACTTTCCCCAAATTTCAAACAAGCACGTCCTGAAAACATGGTTCCCCCTTAGCTTTCCCCCTCCCCTATCCGATTCCCCATTCATACTCTGTGGGCGCCAAAACTCCCTCTCCACCAGCCGTGAAACCCGAGCCTCCTCCGTCCGCCACCCCATCGCACCGATCCACCGCTGCCCTCCTCCATCACGCTGGAGCCGATACCCCGACGTCGTCGTCCACTGCAACCTCAACCACAGCGCCCTCCAGGACTTAGCAGTTGACGCCGAGGCAGAGCTGCCTCCACAACGCGGACGTGCATCGTACCCGAGCCACTTCAACCCCTCCGTCTTGCGCCTCACCGCTGCTGCTCCAACGTCGCAACCGTCCACCGCACCGGAGCTGTTCCCGCTACGCCGTCGTTCGCCGCCTTGGATCTGCTTCTCCACCGCCGACAGAGGGCCACCGCACCACACTCAACAACTTGGCCATGGGTGCGTCCAAGGCTCCACCATCCTCCACAACATCCGATTTCTAGCGAACCACAAGAAGATCGTCGAAAAATCATATGGAGGACACAACATGGCAAGCCGATATTGGTACTCCTCTTCCCTTATTCTTGCAAATCTTACATGTCTGCTTGCACGGTATTCATCCCACGAAGGAAACTAGTTGACCACTTCTTACTGAACATTCTTCCTGATACTAGATGTTCCAAGTAACTCGCGATGCACAAGGTTTCCCCCCATTTACTATTTCGCTTTAGCTAGAGGTCCGTCGCCTGCCTGGATTTCAATTCAGTGTTAGTTGATTCCCAATTAAAGGAAGCACCACCCGCGGAGGCATGCGGAGCACCTAGTCCGCCTGTTCGCCGGGGAATCAACGCCTCAGTGTCTATCTTACAGGTGTGTTTGGTGTAGGAGCTGCTGGCGCCGGATCTGGAGGTCCGCCGGGCTTAAAGGGATGGCCGGGGGGCGCTGCCAAGCACGGCGGTGGGGTGAGCTCGAGGGGAGGGCGGGGTGGCGGAGGCAGGGGTCTGGGCCGGTGGTCGCTGGCGGTTCGAGGAAGATCATCAACAGTGACTGGCGGGAGGTAGATGAAGGCCATCTGCCCGTTCCTTGTAGATCAGACGGTGCAAAAAAAATCGACTGACCTATTTGTTTTCAGTCGATTGTTATTTTCATACGACCACATGTGGTGGTTTACTGGAGGATTACCTGCACTTCCCAGCCAACCCTGTGCTCATATTTCAAAAGCCTAGAATGTAATTTCGTGTGCCATGCATGTTGTAGAGCTCTCATATGTCTGCCGTCATTTGTTTTTCACCCACCAGCTATCTGATACTTTTACACTGCACTACTTGTGCACAAACTACACCCATACTCTCTCACTATTGTTTTATTACGCATGGGTATTTCAGAATCTCAACCACAGTATTCTAAAAAGAAAACAAAGCTGTCGCTCCAGTCTGCATCGAAGATTGGAAAGGCGCGGTTTGACGCTCTAAAGAAGAGTGTAGTGTCATTCGATGAAGACTGTCAACGTAGCTCTGTAGTTGATGACCCCATTCGCCATACACCAGCATCGCAGGTGCTTGCTTTAACTTCATGGTGTCATATGTGGTTGCATGTTGCATATGGTGTCTACCTTGTATATTGCTTCTAAATTGGTTAAATTGCATCTACTTAGCCATATATTGTGAATATGACATGCCTTCCTGTTTTTGGTACATACTGCATATGTCTATTAACCATGTTCTTACATCAAACTAATGTTCTTGTGTATCCCTCATCAATCACTTATGATGAGACAGTCAGACAAGTGGGTTAGTGTGAGACACGCTACTCTTTTAAAGAGTGCAGTGTCATCCTCCCCACATGATTCTCAACAAACAACAAGGCTAGATGAAGATAGTCAATGTAGCTCTATAGTTGGTGACCGCATTTCCCCTGCACCACCATCGCAGGTGCTTGCTCTAACTTAGCAGTGTGATATGTGGTTGCATGTTGCATATGGTGTCTAGCTTGTAATTCTTCTAATTTGGTTAAATTGCATCTGCTATTCTGCTTAGTTTACACATTATACATGTTAATGTGACATGCCTTCCTGTTTTTGGTACATACTACATCTGTCTATTAACCATGTCCTTACATAAAACTACTGTTCGTGTGTATCCCGCATTAATCACTTATGACGAGACACCTTTAGTATATGTCGCTTGATATTTGTTGCATCTTGCATATGATTTATAGCATGTGCTGCGTCTAATTTGTTGAAATGGCTTCTGCTTAGTTTACACAAATAGGTGTGAATATTCCATGCCGTCCTGTTTTTCATACATAGTCCATCCTTGTATCATGTGTTTGCCTTACATCCAAGTAGTGTTTGTCAGTATCATGCATGAATGAGTTCTGAAGAGTGATTTTTATTCCTTTTTCTTGTCGTTTGACTTGACAATGCAAAATCAATAAAGCGGAAGGAAATTAGCAAGGCAGTGGATGATGGTGCTCCTTCCGACCAACTAAAACGAAGGGTCTCTACAGATTCTACTCCGCCATCCTCCAAACAAGATTTGCAAGACAACACATGCATAGACAGTCAACGTAGTTGTGTTGATGATGAGCACATCTCCCCTACCCAACCATCACAGGTGCTCGCTCTAACTTGGCACTGTTATATGTGGTTGCATGTTACGTATGATGTCCAGCTTGTATTGCTTCTAATTTTGTTGAATTGCATCTGCTTAGTTTACACATTATACTTGTGAATAAGACACATGTTCATGTTTCTAGAACATACAATATCTGTCTATCACGCCATGTTATTACATCAAAGTACTACTATTGTGTAACCCGCAACAATCACCTATCATAAGCCACATTTAACTTGGGAGTGTGATATAGGTTGCATCTTGCATTGTTTTCTAGCTTGTACTGCTTCTAATTTGTTGAAATGGCACTTATGACGAGACAGTTTTAACTCGGTAGAGTGACATTCGTTGCATCTTTCATACGGTGTCTAGCTTTCATTGCTTGTAATTTGTTGAAATGCCTGCTGCTTAGTTTACACATCATAGGTGTGAATATGCAATGTTGTCCTTTTTTCTTACATATTAAATCCTCCTATCATGCGGTCGCCTTACATGAAAGTAGTGTTCGTCAGCATCATGCATCAATGAGTTCTGAAAAGCGAATTTTATTCATTTTTCTTGTGGGTTTGACTTGACAAGGCAAAAAAATAAGAGAGAGGAAGGAAAAAAGTAAGGCAGGGGCTGATGGCGGTCATCTGGTGCCACCGGTAAGGAGGCGCTCTAGAGATTCTGCTACTACTACTAGTGCAGTAGAAATTCCAAGTAAATACGATGTGCCCAACAACCCTACTCCAGCATCCCAGGTGATTTCTCTAGCTTGGCGGTGTGATATTTGCTTGCATGTTGCATATGGTGTCTAGCTTGTATTGCTTCTAATTTGATTAAATTGCATCTGCTTAGTTTACACATTATACATGTTAACATGGCATGTCTTCCTTTTTTTGCATATACTACATCTGTCTATTACATGTTCTAACATCGAAGTACTGTTCGTGTCTATCCTGCATCAATCACTTATGACGAAACACCTTTAACTTGGTAGTGTGATATTGTTTGGATCTTGCATATGATTTATTGCTTGTACTACTTGACATTTGTTTAAATGCCACTTATGACGAGACACTATTAACTTGGCAGAGTGATATTTGTAGCATCTTTCATATGGTGTCTAGCTTCCATTGCATTGCTTCTAATTTATTGAAATGCCTTCTGCTTAGTTTATGCATCATAGGTCTGATTATCTCATGCCGTCTTATTTTTTGTACATATTACATCCTCCTATCATGCGGTTGTCTAACATCAAAGTTCAGTTCGTCTGAATCACACATCAATTAGTTGTGAAGAACTAAATTTTTATTCCTTTTTCTCATGGGTTTGACTTGACATGGAAAAAAGAGAGGAAGGTACACAGAATGGTAGGGGATGGTGTTACTACTCGGGAGGCACGAAAATGGAAGCAGAACAGCTCTGCAGATTCTGCTGGTACTGATAGTGCAAGAGAAGGTCGAAGTCCACCGGATAAATGTAAAAACACAGTATCCCCTGCTACACCACCTACAAAACATAGCATAGACAAACGAACCAAACAAGCAACGACAGCCCTAGTGCAGCACCTTCTTCCACAGTACCAACATGTGCACGACTTACTCGTTCATCAACTCTGCTAGCGGCAAGTTCCCAAGCTCCTTCGCCACCTGACACTACTTCCGAAGCACTCTTGGCACAAGAGGACTTGGCAAGATTAGATGAACCTTGTGAGCTTCAACACCAAGACGGTAGTTGATCGAGTCAAGTTACAGTTGCATGCTTCTTTATATGTAGTCTCACAGTTTGATGTACACAAACACTTCCCTTGTTCGTTGTTGAACTAGCACCTAGGCGCAAGAGGAAACAGACATGAGGGATAATGATCGACAGGTTAACTAAATCTAAAGGAGGAAGAATGGAGATACATTTTGAGTCAGGTTTAAAAAGGCCACGTGATGCTACAGAGTCAGCCAAGTTAGTATCAGAGGCAGCCGTTGCTGTTAGGTGTCATGCACGTATCCTCCCAACATGGATTCAGTACAGGAATGAAAAAAACGAAATCCAGTTTAACACCTTCCTCGACCATTTATCTGTAAGTATGGTTATTTATGGAACTTAGTAATATCGTCTTGCTCTATCCCATACTTTCTAGGTTGCTGGTAATGAGACTCCTATAATTTTGAACAGATGAGGTTCAAGTTGGATCGGCAAGATGATGCAACCAGACAAGCATGCACTCATATTTTCAAGTCTGCTCTGCGATAGTATTGGTATAATCTAAGGAAAACTCACTTTGAAGGCAAGGCTAACAATGAACTTGCCCAAACATCTCCAGTGGAAAATATAACGGATGAAGACTGGACAGCCGCCCTTGTTAAACACTGGTCTGATCCAAAGTATCAAGTATGTTATATAGATGTGATCAGATCACATGTTGAACTCCTATTTATGCATGTCCCCCACAAATCTATCTTCTTCTAGGTGAACTATTCAAAGAACAAGGCCAACCGTACGAAAGTGAAATTCCAACAGACGACATGATCTCGTAGCTGTATTGGACACTTCGAGGCTCTGGTAACTAGCTACTGTTTCACTCTTTTGGCTGTGCCATATTATCAGATCTATATTGACTTGTTCCAAATGCAGAGGAAAGCCCGCAAGGACCAAAAAGAACCTGAACCAAATGCGGTGGAAATCTTCAAGGACTGTCACACCAGCAAGACGAAGGGCATGACTACACCAGTCAAAGCCGCTGTAGTAAGTCCTTAATCCTCAGGCCCTTTGAACTACTGGTTACTCTGACTTGTGGTGCATTGAACTGCATGGTTTGCAGCCAATGTCTATTACTCTTTTCAATTTTATACACAGTTGCCTGAACGTATCATTGCACTTTACAAGGTTTAAAAGAGAGGAACGATGTTCCTTTGCTCTTGATCTGTAATCTAGTTCTGTGCTGCACACAATGTTACAATTGCCTGTTTGTCTGATCTCAGTAGTTTTGTGATATGAATGATGTTATACTATGCTCACTGTATTATAAACTTTGTCTCTTTATCTTAGCTGTCAATACAATGTGAAGAAATAGACAATACATTAGCCATGGTATATGGTCATATGTTTGGAACCTGGTTTTATTATGTACTTTGTAGTAAAATACAACTAATATTTTACACGGGTTCACCAAAATAAGTTCTGTATATAAACCAAAGCTATTCTGTTTTGTTTTGCTGCCTCATTAATAACTTCTGTTCTGGAACTACTAATGTACAAACTCAACTTTTCAGCAAGCTATGGAACAAATGGTGGAACCACAACAACCTCCTGAAGGTGATGAGGCAACCATAACCACAATGTCACCTCTTGCTGCAGTGGGTCAGTATCTCTCCACTAACAGTGCCAAAAGCACCTTCCTGCGTAATACTGGGTTGGTTGTTAAGGCAACCTCACCCAAACTGTCTCATGAACAAGATCTGCAAGCTTGACAGAATGATATATCTACGCTCTAGACACAAGTCCAATCCCTAACAGAGACCCTTTGTGAAATAAGAACAACCATTGTTCGATGTCGTCAAGATATGCATGGATTTGAAACCAGACTATCAAACATTTGCTATGTTGTTCAGGAGCCTAGGAGAAATGACAATGAAGTTTATGGTGCTCCATCAGACACTACAGCATGAAAACGTACCAGTCAGGTCAAATCATCCGAGCTTCTGAACTTCTGATGGTGCATTTACTTTTATGCCAACCCTCCTTTTGTTATATGGCTGTAATTTGTTTTGTTGCGTTACAAAATTTGTTCTTAACAGGCAGCGACCGGCTGAAGAAAACAGCAAGCGATTTTTGTATAGTGTAGGGTGTTCCCTATATTTGCATGGGTGGCAAACTTTGATGCCCAGTGGATGTAATGTGTGCAATCGCCGTAATAGCCTAGCATTAGTTACTTGCTTATTTATTTCCTCGTAGTCATCTTTTTCCTCGGTTTGTTAGTGGCCACAATAACCATGGGCCACATACGGCCCGTGGTAACCATGGGCCTGCTACCTGCTGTAGTGCCCAAGGGCCATCTATGGGTCGTCGGATCTGTGGGCCAAAAGCGGACCGCATTATGGGCCGTAAACGGGCCATAGTGGGAACGGTCCGTTTAAGGCCCCGTAGCATAACGGGCCGTTAACAGGCCAAAAGTCATCACAGGCTTAATTCTATCGACAGTCATAACGGGTCGTTAATGGGCCGGAATACATGACGGGCTGAAAATGGCCCAATGGGTTAACAGACCACAAACGGGCCAATTGTAACCACGGGCTGAATCTGGCTCATTAGCATAACAGGCCAGTAACGGACCGTAAGTAATTGAGGGCCGGAAATGAGCCCAAGATTTTATGGGCCCTTAGAAGGCCGAAAGAAAACACGGGCTGGAAACGGCCCAACTGAATCTTGGGCCGTTAATGAGCTCAAAGCCGTTTACTTTTCATGATGGGCCAAAATCACCACAGGCCGTCAATGGGCCCAAAGAAACAAAAGGACTAATATGGGCCGAAAGACGTCACGGGCCATAGATGGGCCCAGAGAAACAAAAGGCCTAATATGGGCCGAAAGACGTCACGGGCCATAGATGGGCCGCAAGTGACAACGGGCTGAAACCATAAGGCACGACCCACATGGCGCTACTGGGCCGAATTTTGAAAGGCCATAACGGGCCGTGAGTACCTAGGCCGTAAATGGGCTGTATGTGAACAGGTCGTTAACAGGCTTTCCATGGGCCGGCCCACTTACTTTTGACCAAGTCAAATGGGCCGGCCTTTTTAACATAAATGGGCCACTATTGGGCCGTGCCACGTGTCGACATATCATAGGTGTCTCGCGTCTAATGAATGGATGACATCTGTCCCAACGCCGAGCTGACACGTGGTTCCGCTGGCGAATGAGAAATTTACACATGGAAAATTGTCATTGGTCAGGGCTGATAACGGGTTATCGGATCCAAACCGGAACCCGATAGCTTTACGGTGACCCGTTACGGTGAATGCCACGTGTCGGTTACCCTTGACGAAAACGCTTCCATGACGCGACATTTATCGTCATGGAAGTGGACACTTCCGTGATGATAATTTCAGTATTGTCATGGAACACTTCTACGACAGCACAGTTATGACTATCTTGATTCTGTCATAAAATTGTCATGGATGTACATGCATGACAGAAAACTTGACCTACTGTGACAAAGACGTATCATCACAGAAGTGTTTTTTTTGTAGTGACTGTATGTCACGTATCGCACACGCGTCTCTAATCTGAATCATGCTCGATGTCTCCGCCATCGCACACAGTTCGTCTTATTGGTGACGGCTTTATTATGATACCGTTTGTGATTCATGCATCGCACACAGTTTGGTCGAAGGGTCTCTGAAACATGTGTCGCGTTAGTAGCATCCTGCAGTAGTGAAGTGCTAAGTGCTGCCGCTTATACATCGTAATCTACTTAACTTGCAGCACATTCTTATATATTTAGATGTTTGACGCGATCACTATGTTCTGCAGCATGTACGAAGAGGAGTTACTGGCGCAAAATCCAAGAAACATTGACAAACGGGTTAGGGAAGGATTTGCGAAATGGTTGAAGAGTCGTGTAAGATTTTAAATTGCAGTGTCAGTTCCTTTAATATATTGAGTACATAAGATGATCAGCTTGTCTATTTTCTAACCATAGGTTAAGAAGATGCGGGAGGAGGGGCAGGCAGTTAGTGATACCCTTTACGCACAAGCAATGGGTCCTGATACTCGGGAAAGACATTATGCATCTTGCGTTGTTGGAGATGTGCACTACAACACCCTTGCACGCGACGAAGGCAGGAAGACACAAAACAGTACCGTCATGAGCATCATACGCACAAGAAAGTGACTACTGAAATGCTTGCTAACATGACAAACATTGTTTAGTTGCAGTATATCTCTAGTTTTGAGGTTCATCGGTGTGTGGTTCTGTTTTGCTGTCGTTGGTATAACCAGTTTACCAAGATCTCAAAACCCAAAGCTGATGATTATTTCAAATCCATCAATGTCAAGGCGGTGTACCGCACCGACAAGCCTTATATTTTGTCAAATCAAGCAACACAAATATTTTTCTTGGAAGACACATATGCACATAACCAAGACTGGAGAGTATTGCAAAAGTTTGAGCAGAGGAATTCGTTTCATGAAGTTGCACCACAAGATGATGCTTACACTGCTGCTGATGTAGAGGATTCCACAGATGTTTATGATATGTTTGTGGACCATCACATCAATAAGGTTGGAGAAAATATTGCCTGTCAGGCTATGGAAGTAGATGAGTTGATCAATAAGAAGCCAACGTTCGAGGACATTGATGGTGAAGAAGAAGATGACACTGGGGGGAATTACGATTCTGGCTCATACACATGGTGAAGATGTTGATGCTGCTGCTGATTAGATTGCTTTTGTCATATTTGCCTGTGAGAAGATGACTTATTATCTACTATGTGAAATTGTGTTTGTTGTGACAACTGAAACCTGATGAAGTAGTTGTTTAGTGAGAACATCACTTATTATGTATGTTGATTTGTGTTTGGTGATTGTATGATGACTGAAACATGATGACATTGTTGTTTAGTAGTACTCATATTTTGCTGTGAAACTTGTATTTGATGATTGTACAACCACAATGTAGCTGATGGCAGTTTGCTGTTGGACTGCAATTTATTGTACGTCTTGCAATGGGAACAAAGCTGACCCGACAGGGCCTGTGCTTATTTATTTATTTATTAGCAAAAGGGGATGCCCCCCGATTTCCGCTAATAGAAATCATTAGATGTTCACAACACTAGATGCCCAGCCTGCTAAACATGTTTCATTCATTACTAGTTTCAGCAAAATGCTCATGTCAGAGCCACTGAATACATCACAAGTGCTGCGTACACTGTAAATAAAGAGACAATCATCCTACAAAGCACAACGATCTTGCCCATTATCTTCACAAGATCTTTCATCTCCTCATTGCTGCCAAGGTCGTTCAGCAGTTGTTGCTTGGCCATGATCTGATGAACTCCATCTTTAACCTTCTGCTCTGCATCTTCCTCTTCTGCCGTTCCTTCAGTTACTTGTCCAACACCCCAGCCTGCTGGTATTGGGATTCCTCGGCTAACCAAATAATCTGCGTAGTTCCATTCCCCCACATCAGCAACTTCCCAGAAATACAAATCACAAGAATCCTCCCTTTTCTGCACGAATCAAATTGGAAGATCATCAACCAAACTCTTAAAAAAACTCAGCAACTTAAAGCAGGCGAACAACTTAACCATATTACCCCATGATTTGGGCATTTGTAGAAGACTCGGCCAGGGTTGAGGATTGTAGTTGAGACGCGATGGATGACTCTATGTGATTTGCAGTAGTGGCATCACACCAACGGCAGCGGGGTGTGATGAGCAACCGGCTGTGGTGAGTGTGCCGGCGGGGGTGTGATGAGACCCACAGGCGGTGGTACGGGTGGCGACTTCATGCACAGCTGGTTGTTGGCTCGATTCCCTGCTGAAGAGCAGGTGGACGAGCCAGCGGACATGGTTGCTGCGGCCGGAGCTTCTGAAGCTAGGCAGAGTAACTAGAGAAGAGGAGAAGCGAACGTTGGATATGTCGGTTTCATTACTTGCAGAGTAGTATAACACTATATATAGTCTAGGTTTGGATTCGAACCAGTTACAGCAGCACGTCTCTCTTTTTTCTTACAGTCAGCAACGCCTCTTTACTGTTAAGACTAGCTTGTTCTGTACGCCTTCTCAAGTCTTTGATTTTTGGGAATGTTATCTAGTGAAAGTTCCCTAGGAGGAGGACGGCAAATGAACGCATTTTCCTGGAAGTTTTAGTTGTGATACAAGATAAAACGGTGGCAGTTTCGGGAATGTTATCTGGTGAACGAGCCTAGTTGTTCTTTTCTTGCGAAAAATGCATGCAATGTGGTGTCGGCTTACTCAGCAAACGATTCTGCCAACCTTGACCATTGGATTGACATCCAACGTCTGTCGTGTTTCTTAGTCTCTTCTTCCTCCAGCCGCCAAAACTAAACTAGCGCCGGCGGGACCGCCTACACCCACCCCGCACTCGAACCAGTCAACCCTCGTACTCCCCTCCGCCTGCAACTACACTGCCGCATCTTCCCCGACTCTTGTTCGTTCCCGTCTGAGGCCTCGCCGTCGTTCTCTGCCTTGGTTCGCTCGCCGCGCCGCCGCCCTCTGGCGTTGTCAACATGGTCAACAACTGAGAGGATTTATGAGATGACTGTACATGGAGAGGATGACAATAGGGACCCACCAGGGTCACGATAGTACACAAGCAAGTGCCTCCTTATTACAAGCCAAAAAATGCTTCCTCCTAATGGTTTCCTGACATCTGGGTCCAACACCAATGGTCAACGTAGTCAATAAACGAGAGAATTGCACAACGAGCGGCTGACACTAGGACCCAGTAGCTCGCGCAGTAGTTTTTTTGTTTTTGAGACGGAGTAGAGTATCAACTGGGCTGTCTGGGGGCTGTATCCCTCTAGCCCAGGCTTTTATTTTCTGTTTGCCACATGACCAGCCCAGTTGTTGTTTTTTCTGAAAATGGATAGCCCAGTTCTATTTTTTTTGTAGAATACCCAACCGAGGCCTACTTGCTTTTCTCAGCCCTGCCGGGCTCCAAATATTTCAAGACGAGGAGGGTTGTATTGGGGGCTTGCCCAGAAAATGGCTATAAGTAGTAAGAAATGGGCTGTAAATTTTAAAAACAACACAGCAAACCGGCAATTAGTTTCAAATTACGATTTTTTTAGGATTCTGAGATTTTAAATTTCATTGATTTTTTTGCGAGAATTTTTTTGTTGGATTTTAAATTAATATAAATTTATTTTCAAATTAGTTTGAATCTGACTCAAAATTTTGGGATTAAAAATAGTTCGGACCCCACCGAAGTATGCAAAATTTCGTTGAAGTTTTTAACCGTGGCCAGAATATGGGCTGTAATGCTAACTAAAAGAATATGGGCTTCAAAAAAATCCTTAAGAATTAGCAAATGGGCTGTAAATTATTAAAAATAATGGCAAATGGGTTGTATGTTGTTTGCCACAGATTTGGAGGCTGACTTGTGGGTCTACTATGTTGACGCGTACGCAGGGCTTTGTGAACTTAGTCAACAAACGATTCTAGCAGCAGTGACCATTGGATAACATCCAACGGCCGTGCTGCTTCTTCAATCTCTGATCTTCTTGCTCCAGCCTCTCAAACCAGTGCCGGTGGCACCGCCTGCTCCCACCTCCCGTGGCCGGCTGTGCTGCCGCGCAGGCCTCACCGCCCCCTCCTGCTCCCACCGCTGGCCAGACCATCCCTCTACTCACCCACACCTCCTGTTATTCTCCGGTGAGACAGGCCTCACACCGCAGCCAAACCAGTCAACCCTCATACTCCCCTCAGCGTGGTCATCCACTGCTGTGGCTTCGCCGGCTCTGGGTCGTTCCCTTCCTGGGCCTCGCCGTCGTCCACCGCGTTGGTGCTCTCGTCTCGGTGTGGTCAACGTGGTCAACAAACGACAGCCATCGGAAGAGGGATGTACATGGAGAGGCTGACAGTAGGGACCCACATGGTCCATGGCCGCACGCAAGCAAGTGCCTCCTTATTACGCGAAAAAATGATTCCTCCCCCTGATAGCTGGGACCCACCAGCTATATCTTCGCACGGAAGGAAGTGCCTCCTTATTATGCGAAAAAACTATTGCTCCCCATGACAACTGGGACCCACCAGATTTGGAGGCTGACTTGCGGGCCTACTAAGTTGACGTGTACGCAGGGCTTTGTCTACTAAGTCAACAAACGATTCTAGTAGCAGTGACCGTTGGATTAACTTGTGCTTCTTCAATCTCTGATCTTCTTGCTCTAGCCGCCCAAACCAGCGCTGGCGGGACCGCCTGCTCCTGCCTCCCGTGGCCGGCTGTGTTGCCGCGCAGGCCTCACCGCCCCACCCTACTCCCACCGCTGGCCAGGCCTTCCCTCTACTCACCCACATCCCCTGTTATTCTTTGGCAACGGTAGCCTCACACCGTAGCCGAACCAGTCAACCCTCGTACTCCCCTCCGCGTGGGCATCCACTGCCGCGTCTTCCCCGGCTCCACGTCGTTCCCTTCCTAGGCCTCGCTATCATCCACCGCCTTGGTGCTCTCGGCGCGGGGTGGTCAACATGGTCAATGAATGACAGCTATCAGAAGAGGACTGTACGCCGTGAGGCTGACAGCTGGACCCACCAGCTACCTCTTCGCACGCAAGGAAGTGCCTCCTTATTACGCGCAAAAAAATGATTCCTCCCCTTGACAGCTGGTACCAACCAGCTATATCTTCGCACGCAAGGAAGTGCCTCCTTATCCTCCCTGACAGCTGGGACCCACGTGGTCGAAGCGTACGTAGCATTGTCTATCTGGTCGCGAACATGTATGTACATACTAGTTGATCGGTATCTCTGCAAGGATGAACCGTGGCCGAGTAAGTAGAGGCACGTGTCGTAGTAGAGCCCCCGACGTAGCAGTTGAGACAATCCCGTCTATATCGTGTACACGTACGTACAGCCACGCTGCAAAAAAGACGGCCACGTACGTACATACGGGCGGGGTCTCGAACGCATACTCGCACATACGTACGGCCAGGGCTCGTGTACATGGAGAGTAAACGTATGGCAGCAACGGCGTCCTGTTCATCGGCAGCCAACCGGCTGGGTTGGAATGGAGAAATAGCGTCGTGTTCATCGGGAGGCAACCGACTGGGTCGGAATGCGTCCTGTTCATTGGGGGCCAACCGGCTTGGACAGAACAGCCGAAACGGGGTCCTGTTCATCGACTCGGGGTCTGGCATACCGCAAAAAGGAAGAAATGGCCTTCTGTTCGACCGCCTACGGTGGAAACGGGGTCCTGTTCATCGGGAGGGGTGTGGCGTACCGCAAAACGAAGGAAACGGACTTCTGTTCAACCACCTACGATCAAAATGGAGTCCTGTTGATTAGGAGGAGTGTGGCATACCGCAAAATAGAGGAAACGGACTACTCTTCGAGCGCCTACGGTCGAAATGGGGTCCTATTCATCGGGAGGGGTGTGGCGTACCGCAAAACGGGACTCCACGGGCTACTGTTCATCCACCGTCGACTTCCTCCAGCCTCCACCGGCTACTGTTCATCCAGCCTCGACGGGGTCCTGTTCATCCACCCCCAACCGGCTCGGGTGTGGCGGCCTCCTTGGGGTCCTGTTCATCCAGCGGCAACCGCCTACTACCACGGGGTCCTGTTCATCCAGCCCCCACCGGCTGGGGTGGGGCGTACGAGCGGGCGACAGCAATGGGAACTATTCATCTGCAGCCAACCAACTGGCTAGGTTAACTCACCATGTCTCGCGCAAGGGGCTCGTCGATGCAAGTCTCGACTCGTTCTACGTATCCGCGCACAGCAGCAACATGCACTGTTCATCGAGAGGCAACCCAACACCGGCTAGCTACGTCTCGCACGGGGGCTCGATCGGCTTCAGTAAGCAGCGAGAAGGATCGATCGGGTTCATTTAGCAGCGAAGGAATCGCTTGGGTTCAGTTAGCAGCGAAGGGATCGATTGAGTTCAGTACGTAGTGCGAGGGATCGATCGCTCGGGTTCAGTACATAGTGCAAGGGTGATATCGATCGCTCGGGTTCAGTAAACGAATGCCTCACTCGGGTTCAGTTAGTGAGTGCCTCACACACACACACGCGTATGAGAGAAACGCGCAAACCACACTGCATCGCTCGGCCCCGACCACCCACTATAACCGGGAACTAACCAAAAAATTCCTCGCCCTCACTTCTACCATGATTTTTTACGTCATGGACGGCCCAAAGAATGTCATGCAAGTGCGTCTCCGGCCTCCCCAGAACAAAAAGCCCATTTTCTATCATAATTTTTTGTCATAGAAGTAGGAGCCCACAACATCTATGATGATACGTGCTTTTGTCACAATTATCATCATAGAAGTGTCACAACCATGACAGAAAAAGTTTTCGTTCGGGCCATAATGTCACGGATGTGTCTTTTTTTGTAGTGATGGAAGAGTTTTCAAGCAAGAATCGGTATCCTGAAATACTGATAAGCAAAATACATGATTTCAATCACACTTGTGTTAAATATATTCCATGGTATGTAAACAACCAAATATGTCCAGTACTCTTAAGTAAGTTGTGAGTAAAGTTACCAGAATGATCAAATTGTTGATCATAGGACAACAGTGAAAATGTTGTTAAGTACTAATGACATGTTTCTCGCATACGGAGAAAATGAAGAGATTGTTGTAAGGAGTTACATCAATAAAGGCTCGTTGTAAGTAGTACATCAATAAAATCTTCATCGGTGCTCCAAGCGATTTTTTTGATTTCAATTAAATGATTTATGGTGGCACAGTTAGTTGGAATTGGTCCAAGAAAGTTACTGTGGTGAATTCAATAATAGAAAGGCTGAGTATATTGTCGCTTTAGAAGCAACAATAGAGGGTGGTGAATCAAAAATTCATTTATGATCTTGGTATGGTTTCTAGATGATTGTGTCAATGGAACACTGTTTTCAGTAGTGGTTCCATAGCTCAGTCTAAGGAATCAAAGGTCCTACTAGTGATTCAATATATACAAAGCCAGTTTCACACAAATTATGAATTGTTGTGAAAGCATTATAGATGCATAGAAATGCAAAAGATACACGCAGATCTGAATTTGTCAAGATCTGAGAGGACAAAGCTATACCATAAGAAAGCATGAACAAACACCGGATTGCCATTGGTGTAAAAGAAAATGCGCTAACTAGATTATTGACTCTAGTGCAAGTGGAAGTATGTTGGAAATATGTCATAGAGGCAATAATATTGTATTATTATATTTCCATGTTTATAATTCAGAGTTTATATTCTATGCTATAACTGCTATAATCCTGGAATATGCGATTCAGTGGAAAACTCATATGCATGTGTGGAATGATAAACAGTAAAATATGATTCCTAGTCTCACCTCTAAGACTAGCTCAAGTGTTGTTGGTGATCACGTTTTATGGATCTTAGGATATCGTTAAGTGTAACGATAGTCCTAAAACAACATTGAGAATATTACGTTGGAAGAACGATCATATTGAATCGACCCAAACTTGTTTGTTATACTTTGAGATGCAATCGTTAGAAGTCAAGTGTTACAACATGGAGTGTTAACATGTGATTTAGTTCCTTGGACCATGAGAGTATCGTAGTCACTTCTTACCGTACTATGAACTTTGGGGTTGCTCAAACGTCATCTATAACTAGGTGATCATAACAACAACTTACAGGTTCATCAGAAAGTTTGACAAGGGACAAGATAGCTCGAGAGTTGAATTTGCTCCTCCAACGATGGAGAGATATTCTTAGGGCCCTCTCGGTGTGATGGCATCCATCATTGTCTAGCCAGACACAGGTGACTATGTCACAGGGATGCCGGAACATGTCAACGAGAAAGAAGAACAAAATTGGCAACGAGGAGACCGGTATAGTGAGCATATGTATGACTCAAGAGGACACCGATACATCTCACCTCAGCTTTTGTAAAGTATTGTGAAACAAAGGGAACATCACATGATAACCAAAGGTTCACTCAAATGTCATTCGTGTAATCATAGGGATTGATATGGACGTCCACGGTTCCGCTATCGGTCATTGAACGAAGAAGTTTTGTTCATGTCTATGTTTTACCGAACCTACAGGGTCAAAATCTTAAGGTAATCATGATCTGCTGAGTATTAGTAGGACAAGACTATCGTGGATTTATTTGTGGAATTGTTTCATTAATATTCAAAAAAGTTTCGAGAGGAACCGGAAGCGTTTCGGGGTCACCAGAAGGGTTTCGGAGTTTATCGGGCAATACCTAGTATTATCGATAAATAATATATATGTGGAAAATGTTTCCGGTGATGTTAAATTAATAATAAAAGGCTCTAGTAATTGTTAGGAGGCTTTTATATTTAATTTAATATCAACGGGCCTTAAAAGGTCAAGTGGTGGAAGGAGAATTGTGCCACAAGGGCCCAATATAGGTGGCGCCCCTCTCCCCATGGAAAGGAGAGAGGGGAGGCCGAATTGGAGGGGGAACCCACCCCCCCCCGGCCAAGGGAGGGAAACTTTCCCTCCCCTAGTCGCGCCTCCCTCTCCCCCTCCAACCTATATATATATATATACTAGAGGCTTTGGGCACTTTTGTATACACAAGTTTTGGAGCCTCCTCTAGTTCTCTAGTTCTAGTTCTAATTGATCCTAGTTGATCAATTAGAGCTTGACCTAGATCCTCTAATCCTCGTAATTATAAGCCCAGTGTGGTTCTAATCTCATCCCTCTAATTCTTCGGCGACGATTAGCTCTCGACGGTGAAGCGCTGATACGTCTCCAACGTATCTATAATTTTTGATTGTTTAATGCTATTATATTATCAATCTTAGATACTTTATATGCAATTATACGCTATTTTATATCATTTTGGGACTAACCTATTAACTCAGTGCCAAGTGCCAGCTTCTATTTTTTTCTGCTTGTTTTTGGCTTTTCAGAAAATCAATATCAAACGAAGTCCAAACGGAAAAAAATTCTTTAGATTAATTTTTTCTGGACCAGAAGGGACCCTCGAAGCTTCGGGAGAAGACCGAATGAGATACGAGAGAACCACAAGCTCAAGGGGTGTGCCTACCCCCCTGGGTAGGCGCGCCCCCTAAGCTTGTGGGCCCCTCGCAGCTTCGTCTGACCTAATTCCAAGCCTATAAATTCCCAAATATTCCCAAACCAATGGAGAGCCACCCGAAATAACTTTTCCACCATCGCAAGCTTCTATTCTTCCGAGATCCCATCTGGAGGCCTTTTCCGGTACTCTGCCGGAGGAGGAATTGATCACGGAGAGCATCTACATCAACCTTGCTGCCCTTCCGATGATGTGTGAGTAGTTCACCACAGACCTACGGGTCCATAGCTTGTAGGTAGATGGCTGCTTCTCTCTCTTTGATCTTCAATACCATGTTCTCCTCGATCTTCTTGGAGTTCTATCCGATGTAATCTTCTTTTGCGGTGTGTTTGTTGGGATCTGATGAATTGTGGGTTTATGATCAGATTATTCATTGAAAGTAATTGAGTCTTTTCTGAACTTTATTATGCATGATTGTTGTAGCTTTGTATTTCTCTCTGATCTATCCGTTTGGTTTGGCCAACTAGATTGATTTATCTTCAGTGGGAGAGGTGCTTTGTAATGGGTTCAATCTTGCGGTGCTCTATATCCCAGTGACAAAGTAGGGGACAAGACACGTATTTGTATTGTTGCCATTAAGGATAAAATGACAAGGTTTATTCATATTAATTGGGTTTACTTTGTCTACATCATGTCATCTTGCTTAAAGCGTTACTCTGTTTGTCATGAACTTAATACCATAGATGCATGCTGGATAGCGGTCGATTGGTGGAGTAAGTAGTAGATGCAGGCAGGAATCGGTCTACTTGTCTCGGACGTGATGCCTATATACATGATCATTGCCGTGAATAACATCATAACTATGTGCTTTTCTATCAATTGCCCAACAGTAATTTGTTTACCCACCGTATGCTATGTGTTCGAGAGAGAAGCCTCTAGTGAAAACTATTGCCCTCGGGTCTACTTTAAATATAAAAGAAAACCTAAAATACCTTGCTGCAATTTATTTCCTTTTCTTTTATTTTACAATTTATACTTTTTCCTATACAAGATTTAATCCTTACAATTAACGAGTTCATGGGGATTGACAACCCTCTTGCCCGCGTTGGGTGCAAGTATTTGCTTTTGTGTGTGCAGGTGCTGTTCATGAGGGTTTGCGTGATTCTCCTATTGGTTCGATAAACCTTGGTTCTCGCTAAGGGAAATACTTATCTCTACTGTATTGCATCTCCCCTCCTCTTCGGGGAAAATCCCAACGCAGCTCACAAGTAGCTGGAAGAATTTCTGGCGCCATTACCGGGGAGACATCATCAAAACCTATCAAGTACATTCACTCAAACTATCATCTACTTGCTCTACTTTGTATTTGCCTAGTTATGTTACCCTTATTGTCATCACACAAAACAGAAGGTAAAAGCAAAAACTGAAGACATATGGATCCTCGTCCACTTGCTAATCTTTTCAAACTTGCTGCATGTTGTAAACCAATAGCTAAAAATGAAGAAGTTATAAAAGAAAATGCTATTGGGATACACCTTTTGAATGAAAAGCATGATTGTAATTGCATTAGTATAAATTCTATGAATATCAATTGTGCTAATGATCATGATTGGGGTGATAATTATAATGCTTCTTTTGATCTTGAAAATTTATTTAAGCCTCATGATGAATATGCTATTGATAATAATGTTTGCAATAATACTAAAAGTGGGTTTGGAAGAGTGTCAACTTTAGGTAATAAGTATCCCACTACTTTGGAGAATGATCAATCTTATGATTTTTTTTATAAGAGTGGGTTTGGAGAGGTCATGACTTTAGTTGATGATAATCCCACTATTTTGGAAGATTATAAAAAATTTATGCATGTGGATCATAAAGAGAATATTATTTATGATAGCTATATTGTTGAATTTGAATATGATCATACATGTAATTATTATGAGAGAGGAAAATATGGTTGTAGAAATTTTCATGTTACCCAATTACCTCTCTTGATGCTTAAATGGTCAATGTTTTGTCCTTCTTCCTTGCATATGTTAAATATTGCTTGCTTTGATAAATTATTCAATTATAAAATGCCTATGCATAGGAAGTATGTTAGACACAAATGTGTGTGTAACATGCTATATGATGCTCTCTCAATGCTTCAATTCTTATCTTTCATGTGAGCATCGTTAAAATCTCAAGCCTATCTTAATGGCTATAAAGAAAGAGCTTGTTGGGAGAGAACCCAATAGTTATCTTTATTTTTATTTTCTGTTTTGTGTGTTTGAAAAATTATAGCTACTGTTATGATTGTGTTTTTATCATCTAATTGTGTTTGTGCCAAGTAATGCCATTGGGATGATTTGGATGATAGTATAATTGATGCTGTTTGAAAACAAAAGTTTTGCCCCCAGTATTTGATTTTTAGTTTTTTACTGGTACGTCAGAAAAATCTGAAATTTTTACACAATATTGGGATGCAAATATTTTACGTTTTCCTAATTTTCTAGAAATTTTTTAGTTACAGAAGTACGGATGAACTTCTGTCATTATGTATTGTTCTGTTTTAGACAGATTCTGTTTTTATTGCATAGTGTGCTTGTTTTAATGAAACTATGGATTATATTGGGGGGTATAAGTCATGGAAGAGTTAGAATACAGTAGGTATTATGCAAGAACAATTATGAATGAGTTTATAACAGTACCTAAATTGGATGATTGATTTATTATACTAACGGATCTAACGAAGTTTCTGTTGAGTTTGTGTGCTGAAGTTTTCAAGTTTTGGGTGAGATTATGATGGATGAAGGAATAAGGAGCGGCAAGACCATAAGCTTGGGGATTACCAAGGCAACTCAAGCTAAAATTCAAGGAAGACCCAAGCGTCTAAGCTTGGGGATGCCCCGGATGGCATCCCCTCTTTCGTCTACAATCTATCGGTAACTTACTTGGAGCTACATTTTTATTCATCACATGATATGAGTTTTACTTGGAGCGTTTTGTGCCATAGTTTTATTTTCTTTGTTTGCTTTTTATTTTGCCACAATCATTGTTTTCTGAACTCACTTTTGAGAGGGACACACATTTATCGTGATTTGTCAGAATACTCTATGTGCTTCACTTATATCTTTTGCGCTAGGCAGTTGCTCTAGTGCTTCACTTATATCTTTTAGAGCACGGCGGCGGTTATATTTTGTAGAAATAATTGCACTCTCATGCTTCACTTAAATATTTTTGAGAGTCTAATAAATAGTAATGGCAATTTGCACGTGTTATAAGACTAGTCCAAAAAGGATATGTATTCAAGGGGGATATAATAAAAACTTTCATGTAGATCACTGAATATGATATGTTTGATTCCCTGCAATAGTTTTGCGATATTGAGATTGTAATATGGGGGTGTATTAGTAAATGATTGTGGTTTAGTAAAAATATCGGTGTTAAGGTTTGTGATTCCCGAAGCATGCACGTATAGTCTTTAATTGTGTGATGAAGTTGGAGCATGATTTATTATTGAGTGTCTACCTTATGAGTGGTGATCGGGGATGAGCGATGGTCTTTTCCTCCCAATCTATCCCCCTAGGAGCATGCGAGTAGTACTTTGCTTTGAGGGCTAATAGGCCTTACAATAAGTATGTGAGTTCTTTATGACTAATGTGAGTCCATGGATTATACGCACTCTCACCCTTCCGCAATTTGTTAGCCTCTTCGGTACCATCCATTGCCCTTTCTCACCTCGACAGTTGGTGCATACTTCGCCGGTGCATCCAAACCCCGTGATATGATACGCTCTATCACACATAAGCCTCCTTATATCTTCCTCAAAACAGCCACCATACCTACCTATTATGGCATTTCCATAGCCATTCCGAGATATATTGCCATGCAACTTCCACCGTTCCGTCATATGACTTGTGTGTTCATTGTCATATTGCTTTGCATGATCATATTGAGCTGACATGATATTTGTGGCTCAACCACCGTTCATCATTTTCATACATGTTACGCTAGATCATTGCACATCCTGGTACACTGCCAGAGGCATTCATATAGAGTCATTCTGTATAGTTTTTATCGAGTTTTAATACCGAGTTGTAAGTAAATAAAAGTGTGATGATCATCATTATTAGAGCATTATCCCGGTGAGGAAAGGATGATGGAGACCATGATTCCCCCACAAGTCGGGATGAGACTCCAGACGAAAAATTAAAAAAAGGAAAAAAAGGAGGCCAAAAAGAGCCCAACAAAAAAAATATAAAAATAAAAATGAGCGATAAAGAGAGAAGGGGCAATGTTACTATCCTTTTTCCACTCTTGTGCTTCAGAGTAGCACCATGTTCTTCATATAGAGAGTCTCCTATTTTGTCACTTTCATATACTAGTGGGAATTTTTCGTTATAGAACTTGGCTTGTATATTCCGATGATGGAATTTTTTGTTGTAGAACTTGGCAAGTTGGATGCACACCCACTTAGTTTCAGTTGAGCTTTCATACATTTATAGCTCTTAGTGCGTCCGTTGCATGGCAATCCCTACTCCTCGCATTGATATCGATTGATGGGCATCTCCATAGTCCGTTGATCCGCCGAGTTGATGCGAGACTTTCTTCCTTTTTGACTTCCCTTATTAATCTCTACCACCGCATTCTATTCCACCCATAGTGCTATATCCATGGCTCGCGCTCATGTATTGCGTGAAGTTGAAAATGCTGAAGTGCATTAAAAAGTACGATCCAATTGCTTGGCTTGTCATCGGGGTAGTTCATGATTAATATTTTTATGCTAGGAAGACTAAGCATGATGAGCTATATGATTTTGTAGGGATTGTGTTCTTTAGCATTCTTTATTTTGAAAGGCATGATTATTTGTTGGTATGCCTGAGTATTGATATCTTTATGTCAAATTATAGACTATTGCCTTGAATCACTTGTATCTTAACATTTGTACCGTAAAAGAGATTAAATGATAGACATGTTGGTAGCATTCAACATCAAAAATTCTGTTTTTATCATTTAACTACTCGAGGACGAGCAGGAATTAAGCTTGGGGATGCTGATACGTCTCCAACGTATCTATAATATTTTTATTGTTTAATGCTATTATATTATCAATCTTAGATACTTTATATGATATTATATGCTATTTTATATCACTTTGGGACTAACCTATTAACTCAGTGCCCAGTGCCAGTTTCTGTTTTTTCTACTTGTTTTTGGCTTTTTAGAAAATCAATATCAAACGAAGTCCAAACGGAAAAAATTCTTTGGATTAAATTTTTTTGGACCAGAAGGGACCCTCGAAGCTTCGGGAGAAGACCGGACAAGATACGAGAGAGCCACAAGCTCGAGGGGTGCGCCCCCCGAGCTTGTGGGCCCCTCGTAGCTCCGTTTGACCTAATTCCAAGCCTATAAATTCCCAAATATTCCCAAACCAACGAAGAGCCACCCGAAATAACTTTTCCGCTGCCGCAAGCTTCTGTTCTTCCGCGATCCCATCTGGAGGCCTTTTCCAGTACTCTGCCGGAGGGGGAATTGAACACGGAGGGCCTCTACATCAACCTTGCTACCCTTCCGATGATGTGTGAGTAGTTCACCACAAACCTACGGGTCCATAGCTAGTAGCTAGTTGGCTTCTTCTCTCTCTTTGATCTTCAATACCATGTTCTCCTCGATCTTCTAGGAGTTCTATCCGATGTAATCTTCTTTTGCGGTGTGTTTGTTGGGATCCGGTGAATTGTGGGTTTATGATCAGATTATTCATTGAAAGTAATTGTGTCTTTTCTAAAATTTATTATGCATGATTGTTATAGCTTCGCATTTCTCTCCGATCTATCCGTTTGGTTTGGCTAACTAGATTAATTTATCTTCAGTGGGAGAGGTGCTTTGTAATGGGTTCAATCTTGCGGTGCTCTATATCGCAGTGACAAAGTAGGGGACAAGAAACGTATTTGCATTGTTGCCATTAAGGATAAAATGACGGGGTTTATTCATATTGATTGGGTTAATTTGTCTACATCATTTCATCTTGCTTAAAGCGTTACTCTGTTTGTCATGAACTTAATACCATGGATGCATGCTGGATAGCGGTTGATTGGTGTAGTAATAGTAGTAGATGCAGGCAGGAGTCGGTCTACTTGTCTCATACATGATGCCTATATACATGATCATTGCCGTGAATAACATCATAACTATGCGCTTTTCTATCAATTGCCCAACAGTAATTTGTTCACCCACCGTATGCTATGTGTTCGACAGAGAAGCCTCTACTGAAAACTATGGCCCCCGGGTCTAGTTTAAATATAAAAAAGAAAACCTAAAATACCTTTGCTACAATTTATTTCCTTTTCTTTTATTTTGCAATTTATACTTTTTCCTATACAAGTTTAATCCTTGCAATTAACGAGTTCGAGGAGATTGACAACCCTCTTGCCCGCGTTAGGTGCAAGTATTTGCTTTTGTGTGTGCAGGTGCTGTTCATGAGGGTTTGCGTGATTCTCCTATTGGTTTGATAAACCTTGGTTCTCACTGAGGGAAATACTTATCTCTACTGTACTGCATCTCCCCTCCTCTTCGGGGAAAATCCCAATGCAGCTCACAAGTAGCAAGCGCTGCCAGATCGTGAAGATCGTACTCTTGCAACCAAGTAGAGAGGTCGTGCTTTCGGTCTTCCGTTCGAGGGATCGTTCATGGGCGGTTCGCGGGATCATTCATCTATGGTTCGAGGGACTCCAAGTAGAATCTTCATCTACTCCTCTACTTCCGCTGCTACTCGGACTCGGTAATGATCTTGATCCAAACCGTTTATGCATCTTCATATTGTTCCTGGGTGATCGTAGGCTGATTTTTTTGTTTTCTACTACGTTTCCCAACAAAGCTGACATGATATTTTGTGGCAAAGCCACCATTCATCATTGTTATACATGTTATGCTAGATCATTGCACATCCTGGTACACTGCCAGATGCACTCATATAGAGTCATATTATTCAGTTTATCAAGTTGTAAGTAAATAAAAGTGTGATGATCATCATTATTAGAGTGTTGCCCTTACCAGTGAGGATATAAAAAAAGAGGCCAAAAAAAAGGAAAAAAATGATAGAAAAAGAGAGAGGGGGCAATACTACTAGCTGTTTTCCACACTTGTGCTTCGAAGTAGCACCATGTTCTTTATACAGAGAGTTTCCATGATTTTTCACTTTCATATACTAGTGGGATTTTTACATTATATAACTTGGCTTGTATATTCCTATGATCAGCTTCCTTAAATGCTCGAGGTCTTCATGAGCAAGCAAGTTGAATGCACACCCACTTAGTTTCATATAGAGTGCTTTCATACACTTATAGCTCTAGTGCATCCGTTGCGTGGTAATCCCTACTCCTTGCATTAATATCGATTGTAAGGCCTCTCCATTGCCTAATGATCCGCCGAGTTGATGCGAGACTTTCTCATATTTTTTGTCTTCCCTTTTAAACCCCTATCATCATTCTCTTTGCCATCCAAAGTGCTAAGTCCATGGCTCATGCTCATGTATTGAGTGAAGTTTAAAAAGCTGAAGCGAGAAAAAGTATGATACAATTGCTTGGTTTGGCACCGGGGTGATCATGATTTATACTTTATGTTAGGAAGACCGAGCTATGCCATGCTTAAATGATTAAATGAGTAGCAATAACATTCTTTAGCATTCTTTATTTTGAAGGGTAATGATTATTTTCTAGTACTGTTGCATATTATCGTTTTGATATCAATTACATCATCGCTTCTCAATATTCATACCATAAATGATTACATCATTAAGACATGTTAGGTAGCATTTAACATCAAAAAAATTGTTTTTCTCATTTACCGACTCGAGGACGAGCAGGAATTAAGCTTGGGGATGCTGCTACGTCTTCAACGTATCTATAATTTTTGATTGTTTCATGCTATCATATTTTCACTTTTATATACATTATATGCCATTTTATATTGTTTTTATGGACTAACCTATTAACTTAGTGCCGAGTGTCAGTTGTTGTTTTCTGCATGTTTTTGGTTTTCCAGGAAATCCATACCAAATGAAGTCCAAACACGATGAAACTTTTTGACGATTTTTTCTAGACAAAAGAGACCCTCGAAGCTTTGAGAGAAGACTAGATGATGCATAAGGGAGCCACAAGGCAGGGCGCTCCCTGGGGGTACGACGCGCCCAAGTGCCTTGTGGGCCCTCTCTGCCTCCGTTTGACCTAATTACAGTGCTATAAATTCCCATATATCCAGAAACCCTCATGAGAGGTCCCAAAACAATTCTTCTGCCGCCGCAAGCCTCTGTTCTTCCGCGGTCCCATCTGGAGGCCTTTTTCGGTACTCCGCTGGAGCGGGAAACCATTGGGGAGGTAATCTTCATCAACCTTGCTGCCTCCATGATGATGTGTGAGTAGTTCCCACAGGACCTACGGGTCCATAGCAGTAGCTAGATGGCTTTCTCTCTCTCTCTTTTGATCTTCAATACAATGATCTCATCTGAGATCAATCCGATGTAAACTTTTGCGGTGTGTTTGTTGGGATCCAATGATTTTTGGGTTTATGATCAGATTAATCATTGAAAGTATTTGAGTCTTTTCTGAGATTTATTTATGTGTAATTTTATAGCTATGTATGCTTTCCGATCTATGAGTTTTCTTTGGCCAAGTTGATGATTAGATCTTCAGAAGAAGTGGTGCATAGTAGTAGGTTCAATCTTGCGGTGTCCTTACTATGTGACAGGAGGAGTTGCAAGGCACGTATTTGTATTGTTGCTACTAAGGGTAAACCGATGGGGTTTGAACTTATTGCATGATCTTATTCTGTCTACATTATATCATCTTGCTTAACGCCTTACTTTGTTTGTCATGAACGTAATACTTTGAGATGCATGCTGGATAGCGGTCTTGGGGTGGAGTAATAGTAGTAGACGTTAGTAAGTTTAATGGTCTACTTGTCATGGACGTAATGCCTATATATTAATTATGACATGGATGATCATCATAACTATGCGCTTTTCTATCAATTGCCTAACAATAATTTGTTTACCCACCGATGCTATTTATGAGAGAGATGCCTCTAGTGAACGCTATGGCCACCGGGTCCAGTCACTTCATATTAAAACAAATCTTATAATTCCTCGATGTTTTATTTTACTTTTATTTATTATATCTACCACTACCAGATTTGATACTTGCAACTGGCAAGAACAAGGGGAGTGATGCCCCCTTGCCTTTGTTGGGTGCAAGCATTTGTTTGTGTGTGTGCAGGTACTGTCAACGTTGTTTGTGTGATGTCCCCTATTGGTTCGATAAACCTTGGTTCTTAATTGAGGGAAACACTATATGCTACTCCCTCTGTCCCATAATATAAGAACGTTTTTCAAGCTAACATAGCTTGAAAAACATTCTTATATTATGGGATGGAGGGAGTACTATACTACATCACACTTCCTCTTCAGGGAAATCCCAACACTATCACAAGTAGCAGGCCGCAACGATGTCCACGGCCATGGTGGACGAGGGCGGCCGCGACGGCGAGGGGGGGACGCGGCGGAGGAGGGGTTGGGTAGCGAGGGGGGCAGGGCGGCGCGATTCGAGAGAGTGGGGGAGTTGTGATTTAAATTTTCGATTCAATTTTTGGTGTCACGAGAGAGTTTGTTTTGGGGGGGGGGGATGGAACCGTCGTCCACACGGGAATAGCAGCAGTGGGCGCAAGCAGAAGCCCGCAACGTGCCAGCTACGCCTAGCAGCAACGGGCCGAACAGAATGCCCACCACTACTAAGTCCTTGTATTAAATGTGCTCATGTACGTCATCTACTCTATGTTTGTAAATCATTTGAACTTAAAACTATGGCGGGCCCTTTATCTGCCCGCCACTGCTTCAAGAGTAAGCAGTGGCGGGCGCAACAGGACAACCTGCCATTGCTTGTTTACTTCCGAACGGAAACCACTGCCTTACACATAGAACTACCTTTTTCTAAATCATTTTAACCTCATTTTTCTATGATTAGTACACGCCATCCAAAACCCCATGATCAAATTTGAGCACCTTTTGGGTTGATTTTTTTGTGGCATTAATTAACTTTCCGGGAACTAAAAAGGGCAAAAAGCTTTGAGCATGCAAACAAGCTCGGAAAGGGATGAAACTAGGCATGGGCAAAAAGCTTTGAGCATGCAAAAAAGCTCGGAAAGGGATGAAACTAGGCATGGTGTCTTCATTTGACACATGTAGTGTGTGGTAAAAATTTGATAATGTTATGGCAAAAACTTGATGCACATCATGTACAAACCGGACACTCTCCCACTAAGTTTTAGGGTTTCAAACGAAAACCACCGCCTTACACACACAACTACATTTTTCTAAATGATTTTAGTCTCAAACTTTTTCTATGATTAGTACACACCATACAAAGCCCCATGATCAAATTTGAGCACTTTTTGAGTTCGTTTTCTATCGAGGCATTAATTGACTTTCCAACAACTAAAAAGGGCAAAAGGCTTTGAGCGTCCAAATGAGCTCGAAAAGGTATGATACTTGGCATGGCGCCGAATTTGACACCTGTATTGTGTGGTAAAAATTTGACAGCATTATGACAAAAACTTGATGCACATCATGTACAAACCAGACACCCCCATGAAGTGTCAGGGTTTCGAACGAAAACTGCCGCCTTACACACACAACTACATTTTTCCAAATCATTTTAACCACAAACTTTTTCTATGATTAGTACACACCATCCAAAGCCCCATGATCAAATTTGAGCACTTTTTGAGTTGGCTTTCTATTTTCGAGGCATTAATTGACTTTTCAGCAACTACAAAGGGCAGGCCCTCTTTGGTACGAAATAGCAGACAAATGAGCTATTATAGGTTTAGTAAATATGATTTCCTTAGGAATTTTTGGACCCCCTTCAAATTTGAGACTACTCTAGGTTTTGTAAATATGATCACCTTAGGGATTTATGGACCTAACTTATGTGTGGCGGGTGGATATTAGAGCCCGCCACAACTAACTTCTGGATATTTTGAATTTTTTCACGCGGGTTACCAAAATTTATCTATGGCGGGCATAAGTATCGCCCGCCACTGTTGCCTGATACACTAGTGGCGGGCAGTTCTGATGCAGCCGCCACTAGTAGCTTTCATCACGCGGGCAAATTTGGATGAGTTTACATGTGGCGCGTAATAATTTCTGCCCGCCACTCTATGTTGATTCAAGTGGCGGGTAAGGTTTGTTACCCACCACTGCTACTTTTCCAAAATTGCAGTGGCGGGTTCCTGGTAGTGTCGGCCACTAATTTGAGGCCACCTATAAGCCTTTTCCCAGTAGTGTCTCCCTGATTCGTGGATGACGACGATCCAGTTAGCGTTCATGCCTGCCCAGTAGTTTTGGGACATAAAGGGTAGGTGGATGGGGAGTGCTAACATGTCGAGGGGCACGATGACCACCTCCCTAGGATTGTGTTCATTATCAATGGGCCAGTTGCGAGGATCAGGCATCAGGAAGCAGGGTGTCTTGCAAAGGACTGACCAGCTACCGACGAGAAGACGGTGCATAGACACCGACAACATGCGGATAGAGGCACTGTGCTAAACATATCCAAATGATTATTGATCTGCTCCCAGAGAACATCAGGGAGGAAATCCCAATCGCGTCTATGAGTGTTGGTTGGCTCTGCCATTCACTACAAAAAAACACTTTCGTGATGATACGTCTTTGTCATAGTAGGTCACATTTTCTGTCATGCATGTACATCCGTGACAAATTTATGACAGAATCAAGATAGTATACCTGTGCTGTCGTAGAAGTGTTCCATGACAATACTGAAATTATCATCATGGAAGTGTCCACTTCCATGACGATAAATGTCGTGTCATTGAAGTGTTTTCGTCAAGGGTAACCGACACGTGGCATCCACCGTAACGGGTCGCCGTTAAGCTATTGGGTTCCGGTTTGGATCCGATAACCCGTTAACAGCTCGGACCAATGGCGATTTTCCACGTGTAAAATTCTCATTGGCCGAAGGATCCACGTGTCAGCTCAGCGTCGCGGAAGTTGTCATCCTTTCATTGGACGAGAAACGCCTATTACAGGTCGACACGTGGCATGGCCCAATAGTAGCCCATTCAGGTTAAACGGGCTGGCCCAGCCGAAAGCCCACAAGATTTTGTAAGATAAGAGTGGACCGGCCTGTTAACAGCCTGCAATGTTTTGGGCCAAATTACGGCCCATATCAGATATGGCCCGTTAACAGTGCACTGTATTTTTGGCCCATTTATGGCCCTGTTTGTATTATGGCCTGTTAAAGGCCCGTTGAACAGTTTGACCCAGTTTGGCCCGATGATTGTTTCGGCCTGTTAGCGGCCCTTCGCGTAATTGGGCCCTTTTCAGCCTGATTTAACCTTTTGCCTTTTAACGGCCCGTGCGGCATTTGGGCCCATTTCAAGTGCAAGTGACTTTCGGCCTCTTAACGGCCCGTGCAGCATTTGGACCCATTTCTGGTACAAGTGACTTTCGGCCTCGTAACGGCCCGTGCAGCATTTGGGCCCATTTCTAGTACAAGTGACTTTCGGCCTCTTAACGGCCCGTGTAGCATTTGGGCCCATTTCTGGTACTAGTGACTTTCGACCTCTTAACGGCCTGTGGTCTTCGTATATAAATTTAAGCCCACTCTGACTATCAGCCTATTAAAGGCCCGTGAAAGAATTGGGCCTAATTATGGCCCACTTTGCATCTGGCCTGCTTACAGCTCATCATGTTATTGGGCCAAACACGGCCCGAGATAAATTTTGGACTGTGAACGGCCTGTCGTATAATTGGGCCTATCATGGGCCGAGGTATATTTAGGCCTGCTGTCGGCCCGTGAATTGTTCGGCACAATTCAGGCCAGATCAAATTCACCACCTGTTAAAAGCCCATGGTATTTTCTGGCCCAACTAAGGCCCATGGTTTGCTCAGCCTGTTAAAGGCCCTAAACTACTTGGGCCTATTTGCGTAGTCTAATTTTTTAATATATAGCACTGACGGACCAATGACGTGTTGGCCCATTGATCTCTGTCGAAGCTCCTAGCGACGATAGTATATATAGTAAATAAATTACAGGATAGTGAGTAAGAATAAACCTAGACTATACAATAATGAAATAACGGGATATTACATCCACTGGGCATCAAAGTTCACCACCAGTGATAATAAAGCGCAACCAGATAGCAGATTACATACACTGGGCATCACAGGTCGCCACCAGTGCAAATAAACGCGCCGACAAAATAATATACAGAACCGACAGCACTTTAACATAGTTCAAGAAAGGTCAGCCCTGCCCGGGAGCTACAGTGCAAGCAGCTGAGCAAGCTGATGAGACTGCGCTTGTTTAACGCTTATAACCTCCAACTCTAGCTCCATAGCATCAATAAACGTCATGTACTTTTGGTTAATCTTCCATAGAGATTGGAGTTCCAGTATGAGTTGAGCTGAAGCATGTCTTTCTGCTTGAATTTGAGACTGAAGAAGTCGAACAGATTCAGGCAGCGACTTCATCGAGCTTGTGTCGCTACTATTAGCGAGTAACTTCGACACTACATCAAGACATGACTTTGGGGTTGTATCGCTATCCCCAAGATGTGTTGCCTGCTTCCCTGCAATATATGTTAGAGGGACAAGCAATGGTTTTGTCTCACTATCATTGTGGCAGTTCTTCCTGGCGTCAGAGATATCACTCTGAAAGACAAACAAGAAAACAGATAACAGGTGTTGCATGTATAAGCATCAGTACTGTCAATTCATCCCATTTCTTATGGGCAAATAAAGAGACACGGTTTAAAATAGCATTAACATCATATGGCATTGTTCATAGTTAAGACATGGCAGGATATGGCATTGTGCAGGAGTGGCCAGCTTCACCACACCACTGGATTACAGATCAAGAACACAAGCATACATGCGGTGCTAAAGAACGTATAAGCATCAATGGCCAGTGTGCTGTCAATTAATCACAGTTCAGATTGGCAAATAAAGAGACATGATTTAAATAACATTAATAAAATATGGCATAGTTCATAGTTAAGACATAGCAGGATATGACATTGTGCTGGAGTGGGTAGTTTCACCACACCCCTGGATTACAGATCTAGAACACAAGCATGCATGCACTCTAAAGAAGATCACTTGCTCTGTTTAGTTTCATTTACATGGTATGAATAAGGAACTTGGTTGTACAACTAAAAACAGAAATTGAGAAGGACAAACTTATGTTTATGAAGTTCTTCATAAGAAACTTTAAACATGCAATTTGATGCAAACGCGAAAAATAAACAGCAGTTGCAGTCATGCCTATCCAAATATACTCAACAAAGTTTGAAGGCTCGAGAAGGACAAACTTACGTTAGTAGTGAAGACGGGCTCTATAAAGCCCTTGTCCATGCTGATGGGGGGGGGGCAATTCAAGTAGTTTACCACAGAATCTTCTTCATAACCATTGCCTTTATTCTACATTTTGTTAAGCGTAAATATAGATGTGATAATATAGGAACAAATGGAGAATATTTAAGCTAAGATGCAGAGTGATGCTACATAATCAACTAGCTAGAAATGTAAGTACAGTGGTACAGGCAAAAAGGTATTGACAAGAGCAATGCAGAGCGAAACTTCTTCAGTAGCATTTGTTTTATTCAACATTTTGGTAGGAGTAAATATAGATCTGATAAGGTCTAGAAAATGGAGGGCAAGGGGAAATAAGCTGCAGAGTGATGGTACATGAACAACTAGCTGCCAATATAAGTACAGTGCAAAAGGACAACAGGTACTTACAAGAACAATGTAGAGCTAAACTTGTTAATAAGCATTGGGTTTATTCTACATTAATGTAAGCATTAATATAGATCTGATAATTTGGAGCGAACAATGGATAAGCAAGCTATCATGCACACAGATGTCGCATAATCAACCAGGTATGAATGTAAGTACAGCGATACAGGGCAGCAGGTACTAACAAGAGCAAAGCAGCGAGCGGCATAGTTGCGATATCCTATCATCCATTTCAAACCGTTATTCTTCTTCGAGCAGTTTTCCTGCAAAAGAGATCGGTAAGGCACATGCAGAAATGTAGGAGTTCAAATTGTCATGTGATCTCATAGACAGTGCCTCTTCCCGGGGACGAGACCAGTGCATAACAAGGTTTTTCCATTCAATATCTTGTAAATTTTGCACAGGAGACTTCACCGAAATTTCGTTTATAGACTTGCCATCAAAGTGTGTTTGCCTCAGGTAACACCGATACTGCTGCAATGCGTCCTTGAAAAGCGCAAGCAAGCTTTGCTTGTCATGACTATCCAGATTGACCCTCTCCTATTTAGAAGAATGTAATGTAAATCATTGATGTGTTCAATCAACAGAAAACAAGAGAATAATCACCATGAATAATAGCACTTACACGTAAGTGCGACAGGAAGATGTGAAAATGGTGTTTGTCTTCACTATAATCTTCCCATGATGGGAAGATACACACATGGTTCCTAACAACATTGAAAGCATTGTCTTTTAAACTGGGAATAACTGGAATGGGGTTCCAATCTATAGGAATTGGGGCACTCTACAGTTGGAATAGGTCTTTGGCCTGTGGATTTGGTGTACTTTTTGCTGGATTGGGATTTTTCTGTGGTACTGCTGGTGCTATGGCAACTAAAATCGGCATACCTTTTGCTGGAGTGCGGTTCCTGTGTGGTGGGGCTAGTGGTATGGCCAGTGGGGAATGGGTACAGTCTGCTGGAGTCGGGCCTAGGTTTTGTGGCGCTGGTTATGTCTGTTGGGGAACGTTGCATGGGAAACAAAAATTTTCCTACGCACACGCAAGATCTATCCATGGTGATGAGCATCTACGAGAGGGAGAGTGAATCTACATACCCTTGTAGATCGCTAAGCGGAAGCGTTAATAAACGCGGTTGATGTAGTCGAACGTCTTCGCGATCCAAATCGCCGAGCGTCCCGCGATCCAATCACGATCCTTCCGATCTAGTGCCGAACGGACGGCACCTCCGCGTTCAACACACGTACGGCTTGATGACGCCTTCACCTCCTCGATCCAGCGAGCGATGGTGAAGTAGTGGTTGAGTTCCAGCAGCACGACGGCGTGGTGATGGTGGTGAGGAACAATCTCTGCAGGGCTTCGCCAAGCACTACGGAGATTATGACGGAGGAACTAGAGGGCTAGGGTTGCCGGCACACGGCTTGGGAAATCCTGATGTGTCCCGTGTGCTAGCCCTGCCCCTCTATTTATATGTTGAGCCTTGGGGTCTAAACTTGGAGTAAAAGCCTCCTCCGGGTCGGTTTTGCCCGCACAAGGTCGGTTTGGCCCGCAGGAAAAGAGTCCAATTCGGACCCTGCCGAATCGTGCACAGCCGCGCACAAGCGGTAGTACCGCTTCACACAAGCGGTAGTACCGCTTGGGCGGTAGTACCGCTTCACACAAGCGGTAGTACCGCTCCGGCGGTAGTACCGCTTCACCAAGCGGTAGTACCGCTTACGCGGCAGCAAAACTACTTTTGCACTTTCCAATACCTTGTGGGCTTTATCCCTTTGGCTCATATAAAGTGTTGCTGCACCCGAACACTTCGGTAAACATCCGGAACCCCTTCCGGTGAACTTCGGAACTCTTCCGGAGATCGAAACACTATTATCACATATATCAATCTTTACCTCCGGACTCCTCCGGAGATCCTCGTCATGTCCGGGATCTTATCCGGGACTCCGAACAACTTTCGGTCACCAACATAATAACTCAATTATACTAATCGTCACCAAACGTTAAGTGTGTAGACCCTGCGGGTTCGAGAACTATGTAGACATGACCGAGACACCTCTACGGCCAATAACCAATAGCGGGACCTGGATGCCCATATTGGCTCCTACATATTCTACGAAGATCTTTATCGGTCGAACCTCTATGTCAAGGATTCAGTTAATCCCGTATGCTGTTCCCTTTGTTCTTCGGTATGTTACTTGCCCGAGATTCGATCGTCGGTATCACTATACCTAGTTCAATCTCGTTACCGGCAAGTCTCTTTACTCGTTCCGTAATACAAGATCTCGTGGCTAACACTTTAGTCACATTGCTTGCAAGGCTTAATGTGATGTTGTATTACCGAGTGGGCCCTGAGATACCTCTCCGTCACACGGAGTAACAAATCCCAGTCTTGATCCATGCCAACCCAACAGACACCCTCGGAGATACCTGTAGAGCACCTTTATAGTCACCCAGTTACGTTGCGACGTTTGATACACACAAGGTATTCCTCCGGTGTTAGTGAGTTGCATGATCTCATGGTCAAAGGAACAGATACTTGACATGCAGAAAACAATAGCAATAAACTGACACGATCAAATGCTACGTTTACAGTTTGGGTCTTGTCCATCACATCATTCTCCTAATGATGTGATCCCGTTATCAAATGACATCTCATGTCCATGGCTAGGAAACCTTAACCATCTTTGATCAACAAGCTAGTCAACTAGAGGCTTACTAGGGACACAGTGTTGTCTATGTACCCACACATGTATTTGAGTTTCCAATCAATACAATTATAGCATGGATAATAAACGATTATCATGAACAAGGAAATATAATAATAACCAATTTATTATTGCCTCTAGGGCATATTTCCAACAGTCTCCCACTTGCACTAGAGTCAATAATCTAGTTCACATCACTATGTGATTTACATTGTAATGAATCGAACACCCATGCAGTTCTGGTGTTGTTCATGTTTAGCCCTTGGAAGAGGTTTAGTCAACGGATCTGCAACATTTAGATCCGTGTGTACTTTGCAAATATTTATGTCGTCCTCCTTGATGTAATCGCGGATGGAATTGAAACGTCGCTTTATGTGTCTGGTCCTCTTGTGAAATCTTGGTTCCTTGGCTAGAGCAATGGCACCAGTATTATCACAAAACAGAGTCATTGGGTTAAGTGCACTAGGCACTACTCCAAGATCTGTCATGAACTCCTTCATCCAGACACCTTCCTTCGCCGCCTCCGAGGCAGCGATGTACTCCGCTTCGCATGTAGAATCTGCTACCACGCTTTGCTTGGAACTGCACCAGCTAACCGCACCCCCATTAAGAATAAATACGTATCCGGTTTGCGACTTAGAGTCATCCGGATCAGTGTCAAAGCTTGCATCGACGTAACCCTTTACGACGAGCTCTTGATCACCTCCATAAACGAGAAACATGTCCTTAGTCCTTTTCAGGTACTTCAGGATATTCTTGACCGCCGTCCAGTGTTCCATTCCTGGATCACCTTGAAACCTTCCGACCATACTTATGGCAAGGCTGACATCGGGTCTTGTGCACAGCATTGCATACATGATAGAGCCTATGGCTGAAGCATAGGGGATGACACTCATCTTTTCTCTATCTTCTGCAGTCACTGGGCATTGAGTCTTACTCAACTTCACACCTTGCAAAACAGGCAAGAACCTCTTCTTGGACTGATCCATTTTGAACTTCTTCAAAATCTTATCAAGGTATGTGCTTTGTGAAAGTCCTATTAAGCGTCTTGATCTATCTCTATAGATCTTGATGCCTAATATGAAAGCAGCTTCTCCTAGGTCCTTCATTGAAAAACTCTTGTTCAAATATTCCTTTACGCTTTCCAGCATTTCTATATTGTTTCCAATCAGCAATATGTCATCCACATATAATATTAGAAACGCTATAGAGCTCCCACTCACTTTCTTGTAAATACAAGCTTCTCCGTAAACTTGTATAAACTCGAACGCTTTGATCACCTCATCAAAACGAAGATTCCAACTCTGAGATGCTTGCTGACGGACTTAAGCATCGCTACGGGTGAGAAGGTCTCATCGTAGTCAACTCCTTGAACTTGTGAAAAACCCTTTGCCACAAGTCGAGCTTTATAGACGGTGACATTACCGTCCGCGTCCGTCTTCCTCTTAAAGATCCATTTGTTCTGAATGGCCTTACGCCCTTCAGGTAATACTTCCAAAGTCCAGACTTTGTTTTCATACATGGATCCCATCTCGGATTTCATGGCCTCTAACCACTTCTCGGAATCCGGGCTCATCATCGCTTCTCCATAGCTCGTAGGTTCATCGTTGTCTAACAACATGACTTCTAAGACAGGGTTGCCGTACCACTCAGGAGCAGTACGCGTCCTTGTCGACCTACGAGGTTCGATAGCAACTTGATCCAAAGCTTCATGATCATCATCATTAACTTCCTCTTCAGCTAATGTAGGCTCCACAGAAACAACTTTCTGTGCTGCGCTACTCTCAGGTTGAAGTAAAGGTTCAACAACCTCATCAAGTTCTATCTTCCTCCCACTCAATTCTTTCGAGAGAAACTCTTTCTCAAGAAATGTTCCGTTTTTAGCAACAAACACTTTGCCTTCGGATCTGAGGTAGAAGGTATACCCAACTGTCTCTTTTGGGTATCCTATGAAGACGCATTTCTCCGCTTTGGGTTCCAGCTTTTCAGGCTGAAGCTTTTTGACATAAGCATCACATCCCCAAACTTTAAGAAACGACAGCTTTGGCTTCTTGTCAAACCAAAGTTCATATGGCGTTGTCTCAACGGATTTCGATGGTGCCCTATTTAAAGTGAATGCAGCTGTCTCTAATGCATAACCCCAAAACGATAGTGGCAAATCGGCAAGAGACATCATAGATCGCACCATATCCAATAAGGTTCGATTACGACGTTCGGACACACCATTACGCTGTGGTGTTCCAGGCGGTGTTAATTGTGAAACAATTCCACACTGTCTTAAGTGACTGCCAAACTCATAACTCAGATATTCTCCTCCTCGATCAGATCGTAGGAATTTAATCTTCTTGTTACGATGATTCTCAACTTCACTCTGAAATTGTTTGAACTTTTCAAATGTTTCAGACTTGTGTTTCATTAAGTAAATATACCCATATCTACTTAAGTCATCAGTGAAGGTGAGAAAGTAACGATAACCACCGCGCGCCTCAATACTCATCGGACCGCACACATCAGTATGTATGATTTCCAATAAGTCACTTGCCCGTTCCATTGTTCCAGAGAACGGCGTTTTAGTCATCTTGCCCATGAGGCATGGCTCACATGTGTCAAGTGATTCAAAATCAAGTGACTCCAAAAGTCCATCAGCATGGAGCTTCCTCATGCGTTTTACGCCAATATGACCTAAACGGCAGTGCCACAAGAAAGTGGTATTATCATTATCAATTCTACATCTTTTGGCATCAATGTTATGAACATGTGTATCATTACTATCGAGATTCAACAAGAATAAACCCCTCACATTGGGTGCATGACCATAAAAGATATTACTCATATAAATAGAACAACCATTATTCTCTGATTTAAATGAGTAACCGTCTCGCAATAAACAAGATCCAGATATAATGTTCATGCTTAACGCAGGCACCAAATAACACTTATTTAGGTTCATCACTAATCCCGACGGTAATCGAAGAGCGAGCGTGCCGACGGCGATCACATCAACCTTGGAACCATTTCCCACGCGCATCGTCACTTCGTCCTTTGCCAGCCTCCGTCTATTCCGCAGTTCCTGTTTTGAGTTGCAAATATGAGCAACCGCACCGGTATCAAATACCCAGGCACTACAACGAGAGTTGGTAAGGTACACATCAATAACATGTATATCATATATACCTTGTTTGTTGTTGGCCGCCTTCTTGTCAGCCAAATACTTGGGGCAGTTCCGCTTCCAGTGTCCAGTTCCCTTGCAATGAAAACACTCAGTTTCTGGTTTGGGTCCAGCCTTGGGTTTCTTCACGAGAGGAGCAACTGCTTTGCCACTCTTCTTAGAGTTACCCTTCTTACCCTTGCCATTTTTCTTGAAACTAGTGGTTTTATTGACCATCAACACTTGATGCTCCTTCTGAATTTCAGACTCAGCGACTTTCAGCATCGCAAACAGCTCGGCGACTGACTTGTTCATCCCGTGCATGTTATAGTTCAACACGAAGCTCTTGTAGCTAGGCGGCAATGATTGAAGAACTCTGTCAGTGATAGCCTCTGGCGGAAGGGGCATCCCTAACTCAGCCAGACGGGTGGAGTACCCAGACATTCTGAGCACGTGATCACTGATAGACCCATTCTCCTCCATCTTGCAAGCATAGAACTTATCGGAGATCTCATATCTCTCGATCCGGGCATTCTTCTGAAAGATAAACTTCAACTCCTGGAACATCTCATATGCTCCATGACGTTCAAAACGTCTTTGAAGTCCCGGTTCTAAGCCATACAACATTGCACATTGAACTATTGAGTAATCATCAGAACGAGCCTGCCAGGCGTTCACAACGTCTAGAGACTCAACTGGAGCGGGTGGATCACCAAGCGGTGCATCAAGGACATAAGCCTTCTGGGAAGCCGTAAGGATAATCCTTAGATTACGGGCCCAGTCCACAAAGTTACTTCCATCATCTTTCAACTTAGCTTTCTCTAGGAACGCATTAAAATTCAGGGGTGCTACTGCGCGAGCCATGATCTACAACATAAATATTGCAAAGACAACTTAGACTATTGTTCTAGATAATGAGTTTAGTTAATCATATTACTTAAAAACTCCCACTCAAATTGACATCCCTCCGGTCATTCGAGTGTAACATGATCCAAATCCACCAACTCAAGTCCGATCATCACGTGAGTTGAGGTGGTTTCAATGGTGAACATCTTCATGTTGATCATATCTACTATATGACTCATGTTCGACCTTTCGGTCTCTTGTGTTCCGAGGCCATGTCTGTACATGCTAGGCTCGTCAAGTTTAACCCGAGTGTTCCGCACGTGTAACATGGCTTACACCCGTTGTATGCGAACGTAGAGTCTATCACACCCGATCATCACGGCGTGTCTCGAAACGACGAACTTTCGCAACGGTGCACACTTGGGGAGAACACAATTTATCTTGAAATTTAAGTGAGGGATCACCTTATAATGCTACCGTCGTCCTAAGCAAAATAAGATGCATAAAAGGATTAACATCACATGCAAATCATAAGTGACATGATATGGCCATGAACTTGTGCTTTTGATCTCCATCTCCAAAGCACCGGCATGATCTCCATCGTCACCGGCATGACACCATGATCTCCATCATCTTGATCTCCATCAACGTGTCGCCATAAGGTTGTCGCGCCGACTGTTGCTTCCACGACTATAGCTAACGTTTAGTGATAAAGTAAAGCATTACATAGCGCTTAATGATTGACACGCAGGTCATACAATAATTAAAGACAACTCTATGGCTCCTGCCAGTTGCCGTACTCATCGACATGCAAGTCGTGATATTCTATACAATACATGATCATCTCATACATCACATATATCTCATCATGTAATTGGCCATATCACATCACAACATACCCTGCAAAAACAAGTTAGACGTCCTCTAATTGTTGTTGCAAATTTTACGTGGCTGCTACGGGTTTGCAAGAACCGTTCTTACCTACGCAAAACCACAACGTGGTGTAGTGATTGCTTTTTGATCTTCTAAAAGAACCCTCTTCATTGAACCGATTCAACTAAAGTGAGAGAGACAGACACCCGCCAGTCACCTTTATGCAACAAGTGCACGCAGCGGTAAAACCAGTCTCGCGTAAGCGTACGCGTAATGTCGGTCCGGGCCGCTTCATCTCACAATGCCGCTGAATCAAGTATCAACTAGTAACGGCAAGCAATATGTATACACCCACGCCCACAACTCGTTTGTGTTCTACTCGAGATCTCATCTACGCATAGACCTAGCTCTGATGCCACTGTTGGGGAACGTTGCATGGGAAACAAAAATTTTCCTACGCACACGCAAGATCTATCCATGGTGATGAGCATCTACGAGAGGGAGAGTGAATCTACATACCCTTGTAGATCGCTAAGCGGAAGCGTTAATAAACGCGGTTGATGTAGTCGAACGTCTTCGCGATCCAAATCGCCGAGCGTCCCGCGATCCAATCACGATCCTTCCGATCTAGTGCCGAACGGACGGCACCTCCGCGTTCAACACACGTACGGCTTGATGACGCCTTCACCTCCTCGATCCAGCGAGCGATGGTGAAGTAGTGGTTGAGTTCCAGCAGCACGACGGCGTGGTGATGGTGGTGAGGAACAATCTCTGCAGGGCTTCGCCAAGCACTACGGAGATTATGACGGAGGAACTAGAGGGCTAGGGTTGCCGGCACACGGCTTGGGAAATCCTGATGTGTCCCGTGTGCTAGCCCTGCCCCTCTATTTATATGTTGAGCCTTGGGGTCTAAACTTGGAGTAAAAGCCTCCTCCGGGTCGGTTTTGCCCGCACAAGGTCGGTTTGGCCCGCAGGAAAAGAGTCCAATTCGGACCCTGCCGAATCGTGCACAGCCGCGCACAAGCGGTAGTACCGCTTCACACAAGCGGTAGTACCGCTTGGGCGGTAGTACCGCTTCACACAAGCGGTAGTACCGCTCCGGCGGTAGTACCGCTTCACCAAGCGGTAGTACCGCTTACGCGGCAGCAAAACTACTTTTGCACTTTCCAATACCTTGTGGGCTTTATCCCTTTGGCTCATATAAAGTGTTGCTGCACCCGAACACTTCGGTAAACATCCGGAACCCCTTCCGGTGAACTTCGGAACTCTTCCGGAGATCGAAACACTATTATCACATATATCAATCTTTACCTCCGGACTCCTCCGGAGATCCTCGTCATGTCCGGGATCTTATCCGGGACTCCGAACAACTTTCGGTCACCAACATAATAACTCAATTATACTAATCGTCACCAAACGTTAAGTGTGTAGACCCTGCGGGTTCGAGAACTATGTAGACATGACCGAGACACCTCTACGGCCAATAACCAATAGCGGGACCTGGATGCCCATATTGGCTCCTACATATTCTACGAAGATCTTTATCGGTCGAACCTCTATGTCAAGGATTCAGTTAATCCCGTATGCTGTTCCCTTTGTTCTTCGGTATGTTACTTGCCCGAGATTCGATCGTCGGTATCACTATACCTAGTTCAATCTCGTTACCGGCAAGTCTCTTTACTCGTTCCGTAATACAAGATCTCGTGGCTAACACTTTAGTCACATTGCTTGCAAGGCTTAATGTGATGTTGTATTACCGAGTGGGCCCTGAGATACCTCTCCGTCACACGGAGTAACAAATCCCAGTCTTGATCCATGCCAACCCAACAGACACCCTCGGAGATACCTGTAGAGCACCTTTATAGTCACCCAGTTACGTTGCGACGTTTGATACACACAAGGTATTCCTCCGGTGTTAGTGAGTTGCATGATCTCATGGTCAAAGGAACAGATACTTGACATGCAGAAAACAATAGCAATAAACTGACACGATCAAATGCTACGTTTACAGTTTGGGTCTTGTCCATCACATCATTCTCCTAATGATGTGATCCCGTTATCAAATGACATCTCATGTCCATGGCTAGGAAACCTTAACCATCTTTGATCAACAAGCTAGTCAACTAGAGGCTTACTAGGGACACAGTGTTGTCTATGTACCCACACATGTATTTGAGTTTCCAATCAATACAATTATAGCATGGATAATAAACGATTATCATGAACAAGGAAATATAATAATAACCAATTTATTATTGCCTCTAGGGCATATTTCCAACAATGTCGCCAATATAAGTGGGGTGCTATCTGATTTCTCCGGTACCACCATGTTTTTCAAAGACTTTGTTTGTACTCCTTCAGTTTCTGCAATCACCCTCTTCCTTTTGGATGTCTGATACACAAGCACAACATTTGAATGGAAAAACATGGTATGATGACAGATGGAATAGGTTTCTCTCGTACGCGTGCGTGTGTGCGAGGCGTTAGCTAACTGAACCCGAGCGAGGCGTTCGCTTACTAAACCCGAGCGATCACACGAGCTACGTACTGAAGCCGATCGATCCCTTCACTGCTAACTGAACCCGAGCGATTCCTTCACTGCTAACTGAATCCGAGCGATTCCTTAGCTGCTAACTGAAGCCGGTCGAGCCCCCGTATGTGCGAGACGTAGCCGGTTGGGTTGCCTCTCGATGAACAGTGCCACTTGCTGCCTCGTGCGCGATACGTAGAACGAGTCGAGACGCATCGATCGAGCCCCTTGCATGAGACATGGTGAGTTGACCTAGCCGGTTGGTTGGCTGTGCATGAACAGTTCCCGTTGCTATCGCTCGCTCGTACGCCCCACCCCAGCCGGTGGGTTGGCTGTGGATGAACAGTACCCTGGCAGTGTGAAGGTGGTTGGCGCTGGATGAACAGGACCCCGAGGTGGCCAGCCGGTTGGGGGTGGATGAACAGTAGCTGGTGGAGGCTGGAGGAAGTCGACGGTGGATGAATAGTAGCTGGTGGAGGCTGGAGGGAGGTCGACCGTGGATGAACAGTAGCCCATGGAGTCCCATTTTGTGGTACACCGCACCCCTCCCAATGAACAGGACCCCCATTTCGACCGTAGGCAGCTGGGGAGAAGTCCGTTTCCTCCATTTTGCGGTACGCCAGAGCCCTCCCGATCAACAGGACCCCGTTTCGACCGTAGGCGCTCGAACAGAAGTCCGTTTCCTCCGTTTTGCGATACGCCAAACCCCCAGCCGATGAACAGGACCCCGTTTAGGCGGTCGAACAGAAGGCCATTTCCTCCGTTTTGCGGTACGCCAGACCCCAAGTCGTTGAACAGGACCCCGTTTCGGCTGTTCCGTCCAAGCCGGTTGGCTCCCGATGAACAGGACGCGTTTCGACCCAGTCGCTTGGCTCCCGATGAACACGACGCTGTTTCCTCCATTCCGACCCAGCCGGTTGGCTGCCGATGAACAGGAGGCCGTTGCTGCCGTCCGTTGCCTCTCTCCATGTACACGAGCCCTGGCCGTACGTATGCGCGAGTACGCGTTTGAGACCCCGCCCATATATGTACGCACGTGGACGTATTTTTTGCTGTGTGGCTGTACGTACATGTACACATTTTAGACAGGGTTGCCTGAACTGCTACGTCGGGGGCTCTACTATGACACGTGCCACTCCTTACACGCCCAGGGTTCATCGTTGCAGAAAGACCGATCGACCAGTATGTACGTACACGTTCGCGACCAGACAGACAACGCTACGTACGCTTCGACCGGGTGGGTCCCGCAATAAGGGAGGATAAGGAGGCACTTCCTTGCGTGCGAATGGTGGGTTCCAGCTGTCAGGGGGAGGAATCATTTTTTTGCGCGTAATAAGGAGGCATTTCCTTGCATGCGAAGATGTAGCTGGTGGGTCCACCTGTCAGCCTCACCGCGTACAGTCCTCTTTCGATGGCTGTCATTCATTGACCAAGTTGACTACGCCGCGCCGAGAGCACCAAGGTGGTGGATGATGGCGAGGCCTAGGAAGGGAACGACGCGAAGCCGGGGAAGACGCGGCAGTGGATGCCCACGCAGAGGGGAGTACGATGGTTGACTGGTTCGGCTGCGGTATGAGGCCGTCGTCGCCGGAGAATAACAGGGGATGTGGGTGGGTAGAGGGAAGGCCTGGCAAGAGGTGGGAGTAGGGTGGGACGATGAGGCCTGCGCGGCATCATAGCTGGCCACGGGAGGTAGGAGCAGGCAGTCCCGCCAGCATTGGTTTGGGCGGCTAGAGCAAGAAGATCAGAGATTGAAGAAGCAGCACGACCGTTGGATGTGGATGAACATCCAACGGTCACTGCTGCTAGAATCGTTTGTTGCCTAAGTTGACAAAGCTCTGCGTAAGTCAACTTACTAGGCCGATAAGTCAGCCTCAAAATCTAGTGGGTCCCAGTTGTCATGGGGAGGAATCATTTATTTTTCGCGTAATAAGGAGGTACTTCCTTCCGTGCGAAGATGTAGCTTGTGGGTCCCTGATGTCAGGTGGAGGAGTCATTTTTTTTGCACGTAATAAGGAGGCACTTCCTTGCGTGCGAAGATGTAGCTGGTGGGTCCAAGCTGTCAAGGAGAGGAATCATTTTTCTTGCGCATGATAAGGAGGCGACCATGGACCATGTGGGTCCCAGCTGTCAGCCTCTGCATGTACAGTCCTCTTCCGATGATTGTCGTTCATTGACCGCGTTGACGACGCCATGCCGAGAGCACCAAGGCGGTGGACGACGGCTAGGCTAAGGGTGGGAATGACCTAGAGCCAGGGAAGACTTAGCAGTGGATGCCCACAGGGAGGGGAGTACGAGGGTTGACTGGTTCGGCTGCGGTGTGAGGCTGCCGTCGCTGGAGAACAACAGAAGGTGTGGGTGAGTAAAGGGATGGACTGGCCAGGGGTGGGAATAGGGTGGGGTGGTGAGTCCTTCGTGGCAGCACAGCCGTCCATCGGAGTCGAGAGCAGGCGGTCCCGTCGGCGCTGGTTTCGACGGCTGGAGCAAGAAATCAGAGATTGAAGAAGCACAGCGGTCGTTGGATTAACATCGAACTGTCACGCTGGTAGAATCGATTGTTCACTAAGTTGACAAAGCCTTGCATACCCGTCAACTTCGTAGGCCCACAAGTCAGCCTCCAAATGTGTGGTAGACAGCATATAGCCCATTTGCTATTTTTGTGAATAATTTACAGCCCATTTGCTAATTCTTAAGGAATTTATTACAGCCCATTTTTGGACTAGTACCACAATCAATAAATTCAACGAAATTTTGCATACTTCGGTGTAGTCCGAACTATTTTAATCCCAAAATTTCGCGTTAGATTCAAACTAATTTTAAAAAAAAAATTTAAATTAAATTAAATCCAATGATATATAAAATCTCAAAATCCGAAGAAAAAATCCTAAATTTGAAACTAATTGCCAGTTTGCTGTGTTTTTTTATATTTACAACCTTTTCCTTATTAGTTATTTCAAACAATTTTCTGGGCAAGCCGAATGCATGCCTCCTTGTCTAGATTTGCAGCCCAGCAATTCGCAAAAAGCAATTGCAGCCCAGCATGGTCCCGCCAGCATGGGAGGAAGAGGACGAGAGATTGAAGAAGCACATTGGCCGTTTGATTTATATCCAACGCCTCGGCTATCAGAATCGTTTTGTTCGCCAAGTTGACAACGCCTTGCGTGGGCTTCACCCTCGTGGCCCACAATGTGAGCTTCCTATTTTGTGCCTAACATTCAGCACATTTCATATTTTTTAGAATTTACAGCCCATTTGTTAAAAAACCGAAATACACCCATTTGCTGGGCTATGTGAAAAAATAATGTTGCGGGCATGCTGCAACCAATAATTCCTTGTTTCTTAGAACTTACAGCCCATTTGCTTCTTTTCTAAATACACGCATTTGCTGGGCTGGCTGTACGGAGCAATGATATAAAAAAAAAGAGCAATGATATAAAAAAAATAAAACTGGGTTGGGCATTCATTTGGACAAGAGATTATCTTTTATGATTTACACGATGGTTGACAAAATAATGTTGCGGACTGCAACCAATTAACCTTTTTAGTAGAATTTAAAGCCCAATTGTTTTTTTAGAATACACCGATTTCTTGGCTGGATTAAAAAATAATGTTGCGGACAAGCCCCATTTAATATTTTCGATTAATTTACAGCCAGTACCTTTTTTTTAGAAATACGCACATTTGCTTCTCTGGGTTAAATAGTAATGTTGGTCTGGCCACAGCATTATTATAAAATATAAGACATTTTTAGGCTATTTTAGCCTACCAAAACATCTTATATTTTTATACGGAGGGAGTAGAAAATAAGAACTTAGCTATGCGTTTTTTAAAAAAAAAGGTAACTCCGCGTCCCACAGCCCATTCGAGAACTGCTGGATCCTGGTGTCAGCATGTCGTGGGCTGCGCATATAATAGGCTGGGCAGGCCAAAGCCCAGTTATAAAACATTCTTTGGTGACTGCCTCTCCTTGTTTAATTCACTCGTTTATTTACTACGTTGATGAGTTTCTCAAAAAAAATTACTACGTTGATGACAACCTGGAGGGTCCGAGATGTCAGTATTTTACTGGAGGTGAGACTCTTTTTTTCGCTTTTACTATTTATATTTCTGCTTGCAGAACATTTGTTTCGCGTCAGTCGCCGGCCGCAGGGTGGCGGGAGCATGCGGTCCGCCCGTCCCTGGTTTGGGAGGCTGGAGGAAGAAGAAGACGGGAGATAGAAGATGTAAGAGAAAACGCACGCCAGCCGTTCGATATGAATCAAACCATTGGCAGAAAGAAAACAACCTTTTGACAGTTGATTCATTCAGACGAACAGTAGTAGTACTATTTAATTTGCTTCCTTTAGAAGCTGAAGCTGAACCATACACTAGCCACGGCCAGCGCCAGCCGCACGGCCCCGGCCAGCGCCAGCCGCACGGCCCCGACCAGCGCCACCCCCGTGGCCACGACATCCGACATCGCCATGGCCGCGGTCACCGCGACCACCACGGCCACCTCCAGTGCCACCCCCACGGCCGCGACCTCCGCCACTGCCACGGCCACCGCCGTGGTAAAATGCGTGGAATCGGACAAAATTGGAGTGGAGGGCGTGGAAATACGCTTCGGCGGCATCAGCATCCAAAGCAGGCCATTCGTCCGTGGCGGGCGCGGGGGCCCCAAACAGCTGCTCCGCCTCCGCCTTCTTCTGGGCACCTATCTCCAAGCCCAAGTCCATCTCATCCCATAACGGATCCAGAGGATTCGCGGAATGCTCATCCTCCTCCTCTCCAAAATTGAACACGAGTGGGTGCTCCTCCGGTTGCGCCATTGACGAGGGAGTGCTGGTGGATTGGAGATGGGAATGGGAGGCGCCAGAGAGAGGATTTGGGGGATAGAGGTTACGGCGGCGGCGTCTTATAGGCTGCCGCGGGCGCCATTAAGGAGGAGGTAAGAGCGGTGGCGGGCGGTCAAAGGGCGCGACTCCCGGTGAGAAAAGTTGCTGCCACTGGCTCGCACGCCTCCCGAATGCAGATGGATGACACGTTGCAGTCTCCGTAATTGGAGAGATTAATGACAGGCAGCGGGAGGGCCGAGGGGGAAGAAGATGAAACTTCCGTCCCGCGGTGGCGGTTGGGGTATGGAGCGAGCTAGATTTAAGAGGGGGTGGGGAGCACGGCGCGAGGCAGTGCCGCCGGCCCATGGGCGGCAGCAGGTAGTCCAGCCGCGCTAGTTTGGGCGGCGGGACAACCAGCTGAGGTAAGACTGAAGAAGAATGTCAGATGCGAATTTGTTTTTCAGTGGCTCTCGACGGGGTATTTTTTTAGTTTGCCTCTCCATGATACAACTTGTTATTATAGCATCCCAGTTCGTGGCGGACCAGCAGCCCATTTGCTAGGCGGCCCAATCTACAGAAAACATCACTTCTCAAAGCCCAAAATCAATGCAGTAGTGTGTTTTTTTAGAGGCCGAAAACAATATGGCCGGGGCTGAACGGGGCGGTTCAACCGGGTACGGGGTACCAGATGTCAGTCTGAAATATGTTGGGTACCCAGTGTGTTCGAGCGTGATAATGCACTGGGTCATTCGTGTAGGATACAGTCGACCTGATCCCATGTAAGTGTTCGTGTGTTAGTAGGCTATCAGTGCTTGCAAAGACTGAGCAAAAGATAAATAAGATGGTGTGCCATGTGACACTCACACGTCACAAGCCCACAGCATACAAGTTAACACACCAAGTACAACAGAAAAGGTAAACATTCAGATCAAACTCAGGTTCACAGGATACGTTCTCCTCAAAAGATTCACATATACACAAGTTCAGCATGTTTATGCCTCAGAATGATTGAGAGATCACAAGCCAATATTCATAGCCAACATTCACAATCAACAAAAAAGATTCACGTATACAAGTTAAGCATGTTTATGCATCCAAATGATTGAGAGATCACAGCCAATATCCTCCATCGACACACTTTAATTACCTGGGGTGCAGACTGGTTAAGTGGTGTTCACTCGGTGGTACATCTTGCTAAAATTAGTGCTTGTCTGAGCAAACTTTCGAGTACATAATAGGCAGCACAGACCATCTGAACTTTGCTTGTACGTTATGCTCATGATGGTGGCTCGATGCCGCGAGAGGTTTGAGCATCTTGGCCACTACTTTCATCCAACTAGTTTATTGGCTCATCTTGGTCCTGTAGCTCGCCAAAATTCTACCGTGCAGACAAGGAGGCGGTGGACAAAATGAACCACCAAAAGTTTTTTTGCAGTTGAACTGAAATGGAGCATCCCTGGGGTGCAGACGGGTTAAGTGGTGTTCACTCTGGCACTTCTTCTTGTCAACATCGATGCTTGTCTGCGTGAACTTTGGAGTACATAGGAGCTAGCATAAGTATCTGACAATCTGATCTTTTTGTGCAGTTCTACTGAAATCGACAATGTAACGCTTTGCTTGTATGGTCTTCCCATTATCTTAATGGCCAAAGGAGGCAGTGAAGGCAATGAATCATCCACTGTGATTTCCATGCTTATTATCTACTTGTGGATTAGATTAATCGAAAGGGTGCCAATATTTCCAGCTGTTGTAGCGACCCAACCTCAAACGGTCAAGCCTCTGTGTATCTGTGCCATCCCTGGATCAGTATGCTGGCACACACAGTACATCAACGTATATATCAAAGTGCAATCACATGTATAAATAACGTAATACTGATATATAGACCTCATAAGTCTCAGCGGAAATAAACAAATGGGTGTGGAGTCCCATCAACGCCAACGGCAAGTTGAATGTAGACCATAACCCTACAATGAAACTCACTCATCGTAGAAAAAAAATCCTGCAACATGATACGTTGCAGCCGTGTAGGTCAGTACATTGAATGTACCGGCAAGATCACAATAAGAAAAATAGATGATGAAACTATTCTATATGCAATATGGCTTTGTGGCTCTGTGTCTGAGTTTTTGCATAAAAGCTGGTTTTATTTTCCCTACATCAAAGGAATAATAGGAGTCTTTACTACAGAGTTATCTACTATGACATGGTTCCGCCAACCGATGTCTCATAGCCTAGAACAATTCTATGTTGCCCATAATTAATTATCGAACCGGTGTTGAGAGTTCCGAGATAGATCCAAGTACAGAGGCTCAAGTTGTCCGTAACCGGGGACACGGCTAATCGAGTAGGTTTTAACTCTGCAGAGTGTTGTGCACTTTACCCACAAGATTCGATCCCTCTTTTTATGTTCTCGCACTTCAGGGTGTTTGAGAACAAGATGACCGAAACAAGGTCTTCCGAAGAGTTCCTCTGACCACTGTCCGGTGGTCATCCAATCCTACCATAGTTCTACATCTGCTAGCACCGTCCCAGCCAGAGTCACAACTAAGGTCAACCAAGCCAGAGCCCATAATGACTTGCGGTTGCACAGGTAAGCTTCCGGACATGAAGTATTCTTCCGTCTCTTTGAGTCTGGGTGAAGCTTTCCGCAAGATGTCATGGCGCTTCTCCATGCATCCCGGCCATCCACTGGTTGCTCTAGGGTGCCCATCAAATCCATCCTTCACCCAGTAGTGTGTATTGAAATCTTGTCTCGAGTCTCGAAATCTTGAGGTCTTGTAGATGTAGGCCTTGAAGGATACCGGTCTTGAAATTGCCATCATGAAGTTGTTGTCATGGACGTAGAGTCCTCCATTCTCACACCACTCCCGAGCACTCATACCAATCCCCGTCTATTGAAGCATAGCATTAAAATAAATGACGTCCCCGGGCTTGGTAACAGGGGTGTGGTTTCCTACCTCATGCTTCTACTCAACTACAAGATTCAATATACTACTGGAGGAAATGGTGAAATGGTGATACTAAATGCAATAAAAACATAGGTATGAAAATATGGTCAAAGTGAACTTGCCTGTTAAGTTGATGAAGGTATTAACACTCTCGGAAACTTGATAGAACTATTCGTCTCTCCGAGAAAATTTATATAGTCAAACAGTGCATTCACATAAGCAAACAATTCTAGCAATCAATACTATCAATCAAAATAACAATCAAAAGCAATAAAGAAAATAATAATGAAATCCAAGAAATCCAAATAAAAATCCAAAGATAACTTCAAAGAAAACAAGGAAGAAACCAACTCACACAATATCAACTAATAACCCTCATAACAGCACTAAATTACACTAAATAACTTTTCTACAGTAAAGAAAATGCATTTCCAATAAAATAACAGAAAATAATTTACTAAATTATTAACTAGCAAAAATAACTAATTTAGCAACCAAGCATACATTAAAACAATACTAAACAATATTAAATAATTACAAAACTAAATTATTGCTATTTGACAGAAACAAAACTAACTATAATAAAGTGGCAAAAAGAATTACTTTTGAAACTAACAAAACTATTCTATTTACCCTAATTTCATTACTAAACAACAATTAAACAAAACAGTAGCTAAACACTAACAAATAATTATAAAAAATTATCTACTCTATCCCAACAGAAACATAAAACAAGAAGTAAAAATCTACAAAAAGAACTAACTAAGAATAATTAAAAACACTAATTTAATGACTAAAACAACTATAAAAACAAAACAGTACTGTTTTTGCAATAAACCTAAATTAAAATGAACTAAAGTAATTCACTAAATGCTACTGGATAGGAAAAACAATAATAAATCAGTAGCAAAAAGAATCAATCAAAAATATATTATAAAACTCAAGATATGGCCAAAATTGTGTTTGAAACAAATTTGATCAAATTTGAATTTAAAATATTCAAATTTGAAAACTAAGTGCAACAACAGAAACTTCATAATTTTGTGAACCTAATGCAAAAATAATAACTCAAATTGTATCCATAAAATAAAAGATATTGAATTTATAAAACAGAAACTGAAACTGAAAAATTAAACAGAAAAGAAAAACAAAACAGAAAAACGAAAACACTATGCATCGGCTAAGCGCTATGTGGCGGCTTCTGATTGGGTGCGGGGGTGTGCATGGGCGAGCTAGCGGCGGGTGGCGGAAGCCTAAGCGAAACGGCGAGTGGCGCGGCTAAAGCAGAAAACCAGAGGGGCGGTTCGAACTAAACCGTAAAACGAACCGGTTCACTATATAAAAACTTAACGCTCCGCGAAGCTCTAATCTAACGCGTACACGCAAGATCCAACGACGGAGGAAGATCCCGATGCTCACCGCGGTGGCGATGGAGCTCCGGCGATGGCGTGGGCGGCAGTGGTCGACGACAATGGCGTTCCAGGGGATCCCGAGGTCCGGCGACTTGCTCCAGAGGCGTAGGCGACGGTGGCGAGTCGATTGGTGGTGGCGGCTAGGGTTGGGGAGGGCTAAGGCGTCGGCGGCGAGAGGTTGCGGGCGTCGACAGACGATGGCAACGGCGAGCGATTGCGGCGGCGCTTGGGCATGAGAGAGAGGGGTTTCAGGGGGGATCCGTCGAGGGAGTCAGGGGCTTTATAGCCCCGCTAGCTTGGGGCAGGGGCGAGGTAGATACGCAGGATTCGTAGAAGATCCGGCGAGCGGCGGCGGAAAGAAAGTGCGGCGGCGGCGGGAAGGAAAGTGACCGCGCGGGGATACGGTCGGGCGGTGGGGCCAGCGTGTCAGGGAGAGCGAAGGGAAGGAAAGGGAGCGGGTGCCCGGTTCGGAAGGGATTCGGATCGGGCGCTGCTGAGCTGGGCCGGCCTGGTTCGTGGGCCTGCAGCGCTGGGTTTCTTTTTTTGTTTTTATTTTAATCACCAAGGATCAAACACTTCCAAAACAAATATCAAAACACTTCCAAATAAAAAGAAAGTTTGCCCAAAAATAATATGCCATATATGTGACACGGTGTACTTTTTATTTGGGCTAAATAAAATTTATAAGAAATACCAAAAATCAAACAATGCTTCTGATGCATTAAAAATGCAAAATAAAATATTTTTTAAATACCAAAATAGTTTAAAAATTATTTTTCTCCATTTTTCTATTGTAAGGAATCATTTTACCCTATTTTCCATGTATTTTATTTTTGGAGAAAAATAATTTGATAAAACACTCAAATGGATTTGAATTTGAATTTCAAATCATTTGGAAATTGTTTTTTGATTTTAAATAACCAAATATATTTCAGATGCCCCTGAATATTTGAAGAGTCATGTAACTTCTCTCTTTTGAATATTTCCAGAGGTTTTGAATTTTGAAAATTCAATTGACTCCAACTTGAAAGTGGCTTTTCAAAATAATTTCAAAGGACTTTCAATTGATTTCTATAAACTTCCAACTCATATTTCATATAATTTGAGGAAGTCATATTATCCTCTCTCATGAAAATAATTGAGTTGTATAAAGTCTCTGGTTTAAAAATATTTCAAGTGAAATTCAAATCCTTTTCAAATCCCCTTTCATTTCTTGAAATGGAAGAAGTCATATCATCTTCACTCTAGGGTTTTGTGATGAAATGAATTTGAATTCCTGAGGATCAAACTGCAAAGTGAAAGTTTTGGGAAAGTCATTTCATTCCCTCTCATTAAACTTTCAAAAAGTTTCAAATTTCACTCATTTTCAGTCAATCAATCAAACAATCAATCATATTTATTTAATTAATATAACATTCCAAAATTTAGATTTTTGGGATGTTACAGCAGTCGAGCATCCCTGTTTGCATAGATATTGAGAAAGTGAGATTTATTATAATAGCGGCACTAGTTCATTAATGGCTAAAGATAGCAACATAGTAACCTTGCTTAAAGGGTGGTATTAGTTTATTTTATCAGTGGCATAGGCTCATCACGCAAAGAATTGGCGTGTACATAAGTTGCATTTTAACATGCAAAACTAAAGCATTTTCTCATGGCAGTAGCAAACAATAGCACAATACCAAATTACCAATAGATATGACAAAGAACAATAATCAGGATGAAGGCTGTAGGCCGGTACCAACCTGTGTGAGGAAGCTTATCAACTAGTACTTCCTTTGACTAGAAGCAGAGAAAAGCGACTGACAGGAAAGTAAGGACGCAGCTGAGGCAATGAACCACCCAAAGTCTTTGTGTAGTTCCACTAAAATCGAGCATCCCTGTTGGCACATATATAGAGAAAGTGAGATTACTGTAATAGTGGCACTGGTTGATGAAACATACACTAACAAATAGAAGCATCCTCATTATCTTAATGGGTAAAGATAGCAACATAGTAGCCTTGCTTAAAGAGTGGTATCAGTTTATTTCATCAGTGCCAATTAGCTCAACACGGAAAGCATTGCCATGTATCATCGATTGCAAAGATTTAACGTGCAAAGATAAAGCACTTTCTCATGACAGTAGCAAGCACGATACCAATAGAGATGACAGCACACTAATCTGGATTAAGGACGTAGGCCGGTACCAACCTGCGCGAGGAAATTTATTCAAGTAATTCCAGAAGAGAAGATAAAGCGCTGACAGGAATCATTCAAGGGTATCCTCTTGTGAGATTATATCGAGAGATTATCAAGCACTTCCAGCAGAGTAAAAGCACTGGCTGGAATACAATCCATAATATCCTCTTGTGCAGTTCCACTAAAATGTATGATTGACACAACATGATCCCTATTTGCGGAAGTAGGAACGAGGTGATACCGTCATTAGCTTAGTGAGAAATGATAGAAAGACAATAGCATATTTACAAGCTTTACGGTAGTTGGCATTTTTATAAGCCGTCCATTTATCTCGATCCAACGGTAGATAAATAGGTATTACTAGGTAGTACTGGCAAGGAAGTACTCAAAAGTACTACTTAACGTGCGGTCAGTACTCAAAATTAGGTGTTTTACCGTTTTTTAGTAAGACTTAGCATTTAACAAAATTCATAACTAAACAACCATGCAGCACATAAATATATGCCATATAGATGTGTTGCTCATTTTTATGTGTACTATCTGCCCAGGTCATTTTATTTATCACTAAAAATCAAGAGCACATTGTTTTCAGAGGTAGAAAGACCTGTAAGGATACCAGCGAGTGATCCTTCTTCATTTCCTCCTTCTACTTCGTCTTCGTCTTCTTGTTTTGTTTCCCTTTCTCCTCACCAATTGGTTAAACCAAGGACATGATTGGCCTTCAATGTCAGATTTGGTTTTGTAAGTGAGGGGGTACAAGTATACTAATAAACAATAGCATCATTTTCTCATGACCGTAGCAAAATAGAGGTGAACAGATGCGCTAAATATCATTCTTACCTAAGGGAAGGTTATGGTGCCAATATGGATGATGAGGATTGGAACACAGATCTCCCTTTGTACAGTTCCACTGAAATCGACCAACGGTTCTGGTGTGACATTTTAGTTCAACTGCACAAAGCACTTCTCACTTCTTTTAAGAAGTGTTTTGTGCAGTACACCAAAAGGTCCCAAAAGAAATGAGGTGAAATGAATATCCCTATTTGCATAAAAAGCTACAGAGGAAACAATCAGAGTCTCAAACAATTACTAATTACTAGCAATAACAATTGGTTAAACTTGTAATGATTAATAACAGTGGCATGGCTTCATTTTACCAGGGGCATTAGATTAAGAACAGCTAAATAGTTGCTATAAGGGCATGGGACAGTGGGTGCACCAGCACCATGTACCTCAATCGGGGCATAAAGTGGTGATGCAGAGTTTGTTGCCCCAAGAGAAACAAACATCCAGGCAACATATCTAGGTTGGTCCCATTTTTATTCTCTTTAGCAACCTATTCCTATGTGTGGATAGCAAATCTAGTCCTGGTCATACTCTAGTGCCTTGTCACACCCAGCCCCCACTTTCTTTCCTTTTTCAACCAAGATATTGGTTGCTTATCCAGTGTATACAACGTTTCCCCTATATTTCCCTTTTTGACCAACAGACCGATTGGATAGCTAGTCTCTACTACTTTCACCCCTTTCTTTCCTGTTTCAACCAAGTCCTATATACATACTACATCTTTTCCCCCCTTTCTTTCCTGTTTGAACCAAGTACAAGATTCGACTGCATGAAGTAGCTTTACCTCTAATAATAGAGAAACAAAATTAGGTGGCGTTGGACCAGCCGATCAAGCCTAGCTATGTGGGGGGGGGGGGGGGGGGCTGAGAGGTAGAAAATGATGCACATGGCGACGTGGGGAGCTGGGGCAGTAGAGCAAGGCCGGTTTCGAAGGAAGATATACCAGAAGGTCGTCGGGGTGTGGCTAGGTGGGGGGAGGGAGGCCGGATCTGCCAACAATACGACAACGATGAAGGGATAGGAGGACCTCCGGTGCCGGCGCTCGGTCAGAGATGACGGTGCGGCCGACAGTGGGACTCCTCCCTCGCCGTCGACGACGGCCTAAACGCTGCACCTCCTCCCCTTCCCCGGTGGAGGGGATGCGTCCGGATATGTGACCAGTGGTGAGCAGAGAGAGAGAGTGACCACCGCTATCTTGCTTAGATCTGGAGAGGATGAGAGTGTGTGAAGAGAGCAACCCTAGCAAGCAAGCGCGGAGCTCCTGCCTATATATATAAATATAGTGGAGTAGTTTTCTTCTTTCACTCCATAAAAACAATCGTTTAAAATTGTGTGCGTGCCAGGTCGCACTTTGTAACATTCACATGTGGTACTCGACCCTCCATTAAGTGAACAAACACATATATATTCTATGAACAAGCCCACGGCTCAAATTATCGGAAACGTGGGCTGCACCAACATGCAATATTATTTATATTTTCTATGTACAGTTTGACCACATATATAGTAAGTAGCAAACTTTTAATGCATGTCACCAAACATTATATTGTTGGATTCCTATTTTTATGGAGTATTGGATTTGCTACATACAATTTATATTTTATTAGTTAAAATTTATGGTCAAAATATAACACAAAATATGAGGGGACTTCTCCCACTATGGCCAGTCTAACGGTAGACACGCTTGACCGCTTGGTAGCCCCTCGGTCGTCGAAACTGTTTCTATGACAAGCTGCTCTATTCCATTGTTTCACGGGCATGTGGGCCATCAAGCATCCGGGCCCGAGTGCCGTCCACCAAATCACAGCGAGTTGCTACAGGCTAGACTCACCAGTCACCTCGGTGTGGCAGTCATGACCCGTCATATCACAAAACCCATACCTTTACCAGCAGTAGTAAAGTGGCCTGGGAAGTTGGACGGATGAAGCAACCATCATTTCACCGGATCGCTCACTCAATCCCTTCTCCCCTCTATCTTGAAGAAAACCACACTCCAGGCTACTCACTTCTGCCATTTTTCTTCTCTACCGACGAAGGAAAGGTGAGTGAATCAGTGATGCTGCTCTATTTTCTTTCCAAGATTTTTCTTGTGCGAAGCACCGACCGATCCTCACTGCCTATTATTTTTCCGTTGTCATTGTGATTATGGTTTCCTTTCAATTCCTTTTTGTTTGTCAGTTTATTCATGGATCCTGGAGCACTGGGCAAAGAGTTGCCAGCGAACAACCCACTCGAGACAGAGATCTCCAGGAAGCGAGCACCGGCCAACGAGTTGGCGATGTTGGCGGGCAAACCCATGGAGACGAAGATCGCCAAGAAACAAGCACTGGCCAAAGAGTTGACAACGTTGGCGGACGAACTCCTGAATACAAAGAGCTCCAACAACAACAAGGCCCGAACCGTGCCTACCCCAGAAACCCTAATGGCAAACTATGAGAGGCTCAAGGCCGGGTTTGAGGAGATAGTCGCCGTCGAGGAGCAGTGTTCCCCTGGCAAGACGATGGCCCCCGGAGGGATGGGATCCCCCGGTGAGCTGCCCAAGGTAAAAAAATATTGGCTTACCATAATTATGGTCTTCGATTATTTGCAATGTGCTTGCTAATATGTTAGGGTTGTGCAGCTGCCGGTGGACGTCCTTGATGATTCCCATGCCGCGGTCCATCCTGTGGACATTGCCCCAGAGATCGATGACACGAAATAGTTGGTCGGGCTAATCTTTCAACGTTGTTTCCATTGTGTTTAATTACCAGATGCGTGTTATCAAACACCGTAGGGTGTATGTGGGTGGTACTTGATACTTTTCTTTGTTAGTGAATCATCCGAACCCTCTCCGAGTTATGGAAACAGATGTATCCTCACCAGCTTTTGATGTAATATATATGGCATGCTGAGACGTATGTTTGCACTGTCTATCATAAAAGCAGGGCTTGTTTGATGATTGTTGGTGTCAAACCTCATCTGAATCCGCACTGTGTTAGTAGGCTAGCTACTCTGCGAGCTATACTACTACTTGCAAACATTGAGCGAAGAGAAACGTTGGGGCTGATCAGCTCGTTCTACACCAAGAGCATCTCCAACACCCTTTGTATATTGGATTGCTAAAACTTGTTATAGCAAGAGGAGAGAGAAGGTTTACAAAGCCAACATTGTCGGGCCCATGGAACCCGGGTATCCAGGCCCGTCTGCCTTTGGCCTAGGGCGCAACGCCTGGCGTGGGCCCAGCAGGCCGTCACCACCGAGCATCTCACCAAGACCCCTCATGAGGCCCTGGCCTCCTGAGGCCCCCTCCTCAGGAAGTGGCGAGCAAGGCTCAGCACCACCATCAACGGCCTCATGAGGTCCTCTCACAAGGCGGCTTCCCAAAGTGCCCTCGCGAGGCGGCTTTCCGAGGTGGCCTACCGAGGCCACCTCCCACAGGTGATCAAGACGAAGGTTGTTCGGCGTGCCGCGCGGTCTGGAGCCCATCACGTGGGTGACGTGCGTGGCGATGAGCGGCAGCAGAAGCCGCGCCAGCAGGCGCGGATGAAGATGGTTTCCTCTTCTGTGTTAAGGGAGCAGGGCTAGCTATCTACTCTCCAAAGCAACCCCAAAGGTTGCCCGATCGGCGAAGGAAGACCAAGACGACAGGCGCGCAGGGCGGAGGTCATCACCGAGCCCACCGGCGCATCATGGATCATGCTTTGGCAGGCGAAGACCACCTTTAGTCAGGATAGCCTGAGCGCCTATCCCCTTTGAAAATCGCCAAGTGTGGCAACCCTTCCCGCCTAAGTTTCCAAGGGGAAGAGAACCAAGGCCGATATAAAGGGCAGTGCTGCCATTGTAGAGGGATCGGATCGATTCCTTCATCTCCTACCTTGTACGCAAGAACTCTCTTGTCCCTTGCAATCCCAACCACAAGCAGGAGTAGGGTCTTACACCGCAAGGTGGCCCGAACCTGGGTAAACCGCTGAGTCCTCGCTCCGTCCCTCGCTAGCGCGCTCTCGCCATAGCCTCACCGTCGCTTAGCCATGGTAGGAGACGAAGCGGTAGAATGAGCTCACCCCAGTGTTCGAACCTTTGGGTTCCCGGAGCCCGACTTCCGACATTTGGCGCGCCAGGTAGGGGTGCTCTACTGTTCTTCTGCTCCGCCCTCAGCTCCACCAACCCCATGGCCGACGCACGTCGCGAGCGCGCCGAGCGCAGGGCTGGCCGCGTGGCTCAGACAGAGCCGGTGGCCCGTGGCAATCGCCGCCGTCCTGAAGCCGAGGCTGCTGCCGCCACCGACCCTGCTGCCCGCGAGCAGCAGGACTCCTCCCTGCACCCCTCCGTGCAGGCGAACGACCACACCGCCACGGCCTCCTCCCTCGCCCACCGTGGGCCGCCGAACCCATAGGCCGCACTGCTCATGGCACGCGAGCTGCTCCGCTACCGTCCGGCTGACGCCGGCTACGACGCCTGGCTTGGCCGCATCGTCGATCTCGTCAACGCCGCCGGGGACGCTCTGGCACCTTCCCACTCGTTTCGCCCTCCGCCGTCTCGCACTGGGGACCAAGCGCACGGTGCTCGCTCGCCGCCTCCTCTGCGCAACGAGCGCGATGGGCCCCAGCGCAGCGTGCGGGTTTGTGAGCCGTCCCGTGGCGTGTCCTCGCCAGACCGAGACAAGGCCAGCTGCCAGATCATCTGCCACGCGCCCCCCGACACGTGAGTGCTCCTCGAGCGGCAGCGCCAGCGCAAGGACCAGGCCGTTCAGGACATTGCCGTGGCCGGGCGTCAAAACCGCACCGCCCTCGCTGGCGGCGTCCCCTCGAGCGGTGTGGGCTGCCGTGCCTTCACCCGCGAGCTGTGTCGCGTGGTCTGGCCCGCGAAGTTCAAGCACGAGCAGAAGCGTGGCCGCGACCACGACGAGCCCAGGAAGGACAACCGGCCACTCTGCGCTTTTCACAACGTCCGCTCCCACAGCACCGAAGACTGTCTGGACCTCAAGCTGCTCCACGACGAGCGCCATGGCCGCCGGGACGACCGCAATGGCCGCGGCGCCGGCCGCGGAGGTGGTTGTAGCGGCAACCACTGGGACAGCCGCAACAGTAATGGCAACTACCGCCAGGGCTGGCGCGACCAGCCTCGTGAAGCGAATCCTCAGGCCAATGCCGCTCTCCCACCGCTGCCGCCGCCACCCCGGAGGAGCGACATCAACCAGCCTGACGAGGGCGCTGGGGGATACCAGGAGCCTCGCGCGGTCGCCTGCATCCTTGGCGGGGCCCAAGCCCCCGCGTCCATCCGCCACTTCAAGCAACTCTCACGCGAGGTGTATGCTGCCCTCCCGAGGCCAGAGGCTTCGCGGCCCCTCAAGTGGTCGCAGTACGCCATCACCTTCGACTCCAAGGACCACCCCAAGTCCACGGCCTCCGCGGGCGCGCTCCCCATGCTGTGCACTCCCACCATCAGCAACGTCGCGGTCACCAAGACCCTCATCGATGGGGATGCCGGCCTCAACGTGCTCTCCATCGAGACCTTCGAGACGCTCCAGGTGCCCTACGACCAGATGATGCCGACCAGGCCCTTCTCCGGAGTGACTGATGGCTCCACCATTCCACTGGGGCAAGTGCGCCTCCCTGTCACCTTCGGCACCCGCAAGAACTACCACACCGAGCTCATCGACTTCGACGTGGCACATAGCGGTCTGCCTTATAACGCCATCTTGGGCTACCCAGCTCTCACCAAGTTCATGGCGGCCACCCATCACGCCTACAACGTCCTCAAGATGCCCGGCTGCAGCGGCATCATCACCGTCGCCTGCGACGAGAAGGACGTGGCCAGCACCCTCGAGCGTGCCTACAAGGCTGCCGCTGTGGCGCACCCGGCCGACGAGGACGCGGCCGAGCCTTCCGAGGCCTCGCCCGCGAAGAAGAAGCAGCTGTTCTCTCAGGACCGCGCCGAGACGAAGAAGGTGTCGGTGGACGGCAGCGGCTCCGGCCCTGCCTTCACCATTGGCACAGGCCTCCCTCCTACATAGGAAAGCGCGCTCGTCACCTTCCTTCGGGCAAACTCGGATGTTTTCGCCTGGAAAGCATCCGACTTGTCCGGTGTGCCGAGGGAGGTGATCGAGCACCACTTAGCGGTGTGCCCCAATGCACGCCCAGTCAAGCAGAAAGCGCGGCGCCAGGCGCCAGAGAAGCAAGAGTTCATCGTCAAGGAAGTTCAGAAGCTCCAAGAAGCCGGAGTCGTTCGTGAGGTGCGCCATCCCGAATGGCTCGCCAACCCAGTCGTCGTCCCCAAGAGGGGCGGCAAGGAGCGCATGTGCGTCGACTTCACCAGCCTCAACCAGCTCTGCCCTCATGACCCCTTCCAGCTGCCACGAGTTGGCCAGGGCGTTGGCCCCAATTTTGGCAGCACACGCATGCCCTTTGGGCTGAGGAACGCCGACGCCTCTTTCCAGAGGCTGGCGCCCTTAGCGCCAGGGCCTCGCGAGCTCCCAGCGCCTCGCGAGCCCCCTGGCCCCGGAGGAGCGGACTCCCTTGGTGCGCTTCGCCAAGCGGTCTGACGTCACTACATCGCGGTTCTGCCAGGTGCGCCCGGCGCGTCGCCTCGCGCGGCCGTCACTCCTTCTCGCTGCGCCTCTCGAGCTTCCCTCCCGGAACCTTATCCTTTTGGTTGTGTAACGAATTTTGCTGATTTTACCTTGATGAGCTATGTTACCTGCTAACTTCTATGTTAAATTCGATGCCGCCGGAGAGCGCCACACGCGCGCGACCCCTCCCCTGGCCGATTCCGTGAGCGGGGGCTAGGCACGGTGCCTGTGCTCGGGTCCGTCCCTGCAGTGCCGCCAAATCCAAGCGACTGAGCTCTGGCTCGTAGGCCTGCTCCCGTGCACGTCACCTCACCAAGGTCCTTGGTGCCTTACCTCCTCACGCAACGGCCACGGGTGAGTTAGCGAGCACGTGCCGCTCCCCCTATCGTGAAATCTGTTGACATGCAGTCCCTCAGGAGGCGGGCTGCATGAGGACCTCGCGGGCGGTCTCTCGCAAACCGGCCTCGCGAAGCGAAGACACTTCGAATGCCAAGCCTCGTGCGCACGTCTCGCGAGCGTGCCTCGTGGGCGCGGCTCGGGAGCGGCCAGGGCTGGCTCGGCGAGTGGCGGTTCGTGCTGTGTCCATCCGCACAGCGGCAAGCAAGCCTACCGGCGAGACCCCCGTCTTCCTCGTCCATGACGCTGACGCGGTTCCCCCTCTGGAGCTTAAGCACGGTCCCGTGTGAGCCCTTGCCTTCGACAAGGGGCGTCAGGATGGCTCACGGGAGACCGACCTGCTGCTCCTCGAGGAGGGCCGCCGCCAGGCCGGTCTCGCGCCGCCGCCACAGCCACAGCCTTCCGCCCTCGCACTCTCGAGGTCCGTGACCCCGTCCTGCGCAGGATCCTCTCCAGAGAGGGGCCCCACAAACTATCACCGGTGTGGGAAAGCCTTTTCGGGGTTACTCATGTCACCAGGTCCGGCTCAGCCCGGCTGGAGACGGAGGACGGAGTTCTTGTGCCTAACTCCTGGAACATCCAACACCTCCGCAAGTTCTACCCGTGACCCTCACGCATACGAACGAAATGGGGCTGTACACGCCCCGGAGCCTCTCATTGCGTTCGCCTGATGGGCCCGCGAGAGCTCCCGCCCATGCCCAAGTGGAAGCCCCATGCTCCGCGCTGGCGGAACGATCGACCCGCAATCATACCCACACCCCTGTGGAAGCCCCAAGCTCCGCGCTGGCGGAACAATCAACTGAGGGCACCCCACGGGCTGCACCAACCTCAAGCTGACCCATGCCGGACACGGCAGCACTCTCGTTCTCATTCTTGTGTGTAATTGAGGGTGCCCCATGGGTTGCACCAACCTCAAGGTGACCCGTGCCGGACACGGCAGCCGCATCTCGTTTTAGTTATGTAATGGGTCGCTATCTTACTTCAGTAAAGCTTAGTTTCTTACATGGCATTTGTCTTGTCCTTGCCTCACGAGCGTCACGCGCTCACGACGTCCCTCATGAGCCTCACACGAGCGGGCGCTGGACACGGTGTCTGTGCTCGGGTCAGTCCCAGCAGCGCTGAAAAACCCAAGCAGCCGGGCTCTGGCTCGCGGGCCTGCTCCCGTGCACGCCACCCCACCAAGGTTCTTGGTGTTTTGTCTCCTCACGTGATGCCCAAGAGCGAATCGACGAGCGTGCGCTGCTCCCTTGTCGTTGAGTACTCCACATGCAGCCCCTTAGGAGACAAGCTCACGAGCACCTCGCGGGCGGCCTCTCGCGAGCCGGCCTTGCGAGGCGAAGACGCTTCGAACGCCGAGCCTCGGGAGCACGCCTCGCGAGCTGCGTGAGCCCCTCATGAGCCCTGGCTCACCCAACACCGCTCTCCGCCAAAAGCTAAGTGTGACTGCCTCGCGAGGCGCCCTTACCATCACTCAAGCTCTCTCCCCTCATGATCCCGTTGAGTGCAGCGTTTTTTCTTCTGCATAAGCCGCTTGGACGCTAAAGGGGGGCTCCCTGAGCATCGCGCCTCAGGAGCCCTCACTAGCTCCCGGTGCCCCTCACCTCCTGGCCTTGTCCCGGCATCGTGACCGGACATACCAGCGGCGGCTGAGGCCCGCCCGGGGGCTGGGTCCTAATGGCGTAGAGCGCTGAGGCGAGCAAAGAAAAAAAAACCAGCCTCACGAGAGGACTTCAGTAGGGAACGCATACACCCCATGTCATAAAAGCATTAAGTTAAACATAGAAGATACTGTTTTCACGCCCCCGCGGGGCTACATCGGTTCAATGCAGGAAAATGAAAAGAAAGGAAGGGCCTAGGCGAGGCGCCGTCTCCCCAAGACTCCAGCGCAGGGTGCCGCGCGCATCCCCAAGCAGGCGCTGCGGGCAAGAGTGGCTTCGTCACCGTGCGCACGATGCCGCCACCAGTGGTTCCGGCGCCCTCACCGCGCGCGCCTAGTCGGAGTCCTCGTCCTCGCTCTTGACGCGGGGGGAGTCATCACCGCTTCCGGCCCCGCCGGAGGGGGCGGCACCGCTGGAGTTGTCGCCGTCGCTGGAGGAGCCGCTGTAGCTGTCCTCGCTCTCCGCGCAGCACTCCAGGCGGCGGCCGGAGATCCCGAAGATCTTCACAAAGAGCATGGCAGCCCCGTCGTACTTGAACTAGAGGACGTGCCCCCGCTTCAGGCTGCGGGCGAGGGCCAATGACTTAAACCCCTGCCTCAGGAACATGAAGCCCGAGGGGGTGTGCTCCGTCGCCACCCAGGAGGGGCCGTTGCAGCAGCCGTCGGCCTCCACCCATAGGCCCAAGGACGCGCGGTCCGCCATCGCCGCTGTGAAAGAGTCCGGGAGCAGGAGCCAGGTGCAGGGGCTGCGGTGCATGTTCACAATGAACTCATGCGCCGCCTCCGCCGAGTGGCTCCCCGCCTGGGGGGGAAGCGCGGCCGCTCTGCCGCGGCCGCCTCGGCCTCGCGCGCCTCGCCCTCCGCGCCCACGAGCGGCGCCCCTTCCGCGACTGCTGGGCCCGGCGCCAGCAGCCGTCGGGGAGCGCCCGCGCCCCCGGGGCGGAACCTGGGGTGCAGCAGCAGGAGTACGGCCGCAGCCTCTCCCCCTCGCCATCTCTTCGGCAGCTCTAGCAAGAAGATGGAGGAAGTTGGAGGAAGGAGAAGATGGGTGGAGGACTCTGTCTCTCCCCTCTCTCTCTTTATACTCGGCGCGGAACTCCCCCCGTCGCTCCGCCTTCTCCGGCGATGGGAGTTGGAGCAATGGCAAGTGAAGGAAGGCAATGATGGCCTCACGCCGCCCGCGCCAGGATTTATGTCAGCGCGGCAGTTTCCGAGGCGTCGTGGGGAAGTGGGGGCGTCCCCCGCCACATCGCGCGCCACGCGTCGCGCCTGGCCTCAGGCGGTTAGGGACCGCGCCGTTTCGCCCCTCAGTAGGCGGGAACGTGCGTGCCGCGGGCCCGGGGGCTACTGTCGGGCCCATGGAACCCGGGGTATCTAGGCCCGTCTGCCTTTGGCCCAGGGCGCAACGCCTGGCGTGGGCCCAGCAGGCCGTCACCACCGAGCATCTCACCAAGACCCCTCATGAGGCCCTGGCCTCCTGAGCCCCCCTCCTCAGGAAGTGGCGAGCAAGGCTCAGCACCACCATCAACGGCCTCGCGAGGTCCTCTCATGAGGCGGCTTCCCGAAGTGCCCTCGCGAGGCGGCTTTCCGAGGTGGCCTCCCGAGGCCCCCTCCCGCAGGTGCTCAACACGAAGGTTGTTCGGCGTGCCACGCGGTCTGGAGCCCATCACGTGGGTGACGCACGCGGCGACGAGCGGCAGCAGAAGCCGCGCCAGCAGGCGCGGATGAAGATGGTTTCCTCTTCTGTGTTAAGGGAGCAGGGCCAGCTATCTACTCTCCAAAGCAACCCCGAAGATTGCCCGATCGGCGAAGGAAGACCAAGACGACGGGCGTGCACGGCGAAGGTCATCACCGAGCCCACCGGCGCGTCATGGATCATGCTTTGGCAGGCGAAGACCACCTTTAGTGAGGATAGCCTGAGCGCCTATCCCCTTTCAAAATCGCCAAGTGTGGCAACCCTTCCCGCCTAAGTTTCCAGGGGGATGAGGACCAAGGCCGATATAAAGGGCAGTGCTGCCATTGTAGAGGGATCAGATCGATTCCTTCATCTCCTGCCTTGTACGCAAGAACTCTCTTGCCCCTTGCAATCCCAGCCACAAGCAAGAGTAGGGTCTTACACCGCAAGGTGGCCCGAACCTGGGTAAACCGCTGAGTCCTCATTCCGTCCCTCGCTAGCGCGCTCTCGCCGTAGCCTCGCCGTCGCTTAGCTGTGGTAGGAGACGAAGCGGTAGAACGAGCTCACCCCAGTGTTCGAACCTTTGGGTCCCCGGAGCCCGACTTCCGACAAACATGTTTTTTGCTTTCTCAGCCTTTGTATATTGGATTACTATATTTGTACAAAACACACAATGACATGTGGGGACAGTTTGCCATACACACTACACACTAGCTTACGTACATGAATACATATACTACCACAACTCGCCACCGTACACGTCACATACACACACAACACACACGGGTACACGTACACGTACACACTCCACGAAAAAAAATCCATGCAATAAAAAAAAGTATACAACACAACACACATGCGGCATGCAAAAATATTCCATGCAAAAAAATACACACAACACACGAACACGCGCACACAGCACACGTACACAGCACACACACGCGCGCGGCATACATGGCCCACCAGTCATTGAGACAAAAATATGACTAGGACCACTTTAGTTGGCTTTGTAAAATTATAGCAAGTGGCCTCTCCACTTTGCAAATATACAAATAGGTTTGGCCGTCGATCTTTTGGAGGAAGCGTGAACCAGTAGTACTTTTGCAGTGCCTAGAGAGTGTGTGTGTGAGTGTATGTGTGTTAGAGAGGGGTTGTGGGATGAAGAGAGACCCGAGAGAGAGAAAGGCCCTCCATTTCTTTTTAGTCGGCAACAAAATCATACAGAAACGTACGAATCATAGAACATTGGCGTACAAAATCTTTCAAATGCTGCATTTTATACTAATACATTTCCGTCAAATCTGGGCATGCGTCAAATCAACTCTGCAAGCAGTACAAAGGAGTGCTCCGACTTTATTAAAACATGGCCCACCTCACATTATCACCATATTTCTAGGAGTCCATGCGTAGCTGCCTGCCAGGCGATCTCTTCTCCCTCCTCGTCTCTCTTTTTTTAGCCGGCACTCGGCGGGCGATTAGATTTTGGGTATCGTCGGTTTATTGAATTGCAGTCCCACATGTCACTGAAAATGCAAGAAACGTGTGCGTGTTCCCTTTGGTGAGCGGCGTGCCAGACCGACCGTGGGGGTGCGACGCGAATGCCACAGGCGTGCTAGTGTGCTGCCTTTTCCTTTTGAACTTGTAAAGTGTAACATTATCTTTTGTTTGCTCTTGCGATCGATCAGTAGAAATCCAGATAGAAAAGACGAGCGCGGGGCTTTCCCGCGCGTTAGGCAGGCTAGTTTGGCCTAGTCGGTTTGCTCACATACGTTCCCATGTGTCAGTGATATGCCGTGAGGAAGCGCGTTGAGCGACGGGCCGAACGCGACATGCGTGCCATGAGTGGTCCACTTTCTCGTTTTGAACTTGTAAGTGCAACACTTGGTTTAGCACCTTCATACGAACGATCGATGCAAAATCCGGTTAGAAAAGACGAGTGAGCGAATATTATTTTCTGGAACCATCCTCCCTTCACGTCACAAACCATGCTCATATCATGTGCTGCCACAGTGCCGTCTAGTCTTGGCGTGTGCTAGCGGTATTGATGCTACAATAGCTTTCTAGAAGAAGCGGATTCAACAAAGAGTGAAATGATGGTTGCTTTGTCCAAGCAACTTACGGTCGGATAGGTGGGGCCTTGTGATTTGACGGCTCATTAGTCATTATTACTGCGGCGCTACGACCGGGTGAGTCTCCCCTGCAGTTCTGCGTGATGCACTATAATTTTGGTGCATGGCAAGTGGACCCAAATGGTGGATGTCCCACATGTCGGCGAACGAAAGTATTCTACCCGCTATGGAAGAGAAGCAAGGAAACCGCGCGGTAGAGTGTCACTATTGTTTTATATTTATTTCTTATTTTTAGCGTTTCTACTGTTACGACGGAGGAGTGCGAAACACGGCAGCCAAATGAACTTGCATGTGCAGTGGTTCATATACTATTTTTATTTAATGACTTGATGATTTTAAGATTGCTCACCACGCCTGCTGCTTGGTGTGCAGTGCTTCATACGGCAAACTTGTCTTAAGTCCGGCACGTAGCCTAGAGATCAAGATACGGGGATAAATTGCTGCTTGGCACGTGCTGGATGTCCCACACGTCAGCGAAAGGACGAGGACAGGAACAGCATGGGAGGGCGTCTCCACTTCTTCCATTTTTATGGAAGCAAGCATCTCCACTCTACGAGGGAGGAGCGCGAAACACGGCAGCACAGGTGATATGACCGTCTGGTTTTTCTTTGAGCGTGACTTGACTGTGTAGTTGTAGGGTCGGAGACCACACGTAGTACATAACGATACAAAGTGCGACCCGGAGAGACAGACGCGTCTAGTTGGAAGGTCTCGGACCATATACGTAAACAAATATCCAACCTAATACGGAGTATGTGCCTGCAATTAATATAGTAGAGTACTTAGGCACGTACATCATAATATCAACGTGCACTGCACATAATATTTAGTGCTAGTAAGTTCTAAAAGACAAATGCCAACATGCCACGCAGGTTCATACTATTTGTGCCTGGCTACTTCACCTATATTTACTGCGGTACATTACTCAGGTTCGTAGGTGCCTGGGTACATGTCCGTTTCATAGTTCCAGTCCCAGGTGTTCTTCATAGATGGCACGATCCATAACGGAGGGCAACGGGAATACATATCATCGCAGCTTTTTAGTGTGGCTCCCCACGATGGAGACTCATCCAAGATGAAGTGGCATAAGTCAGGGATAGGGGCGTTCAAGATATTAATCCGGCGGTGCGCAATGAAAACACACCCACTCTTCATGAACGGCAGGCCGTCGGCGTCGTGCACGGAAGGTGGCATCATTTTCACTATGGTGTAGCTGTCCCCAATGAAAACCGAGCACTCTCCATGTGTGTTCCTCCGTGCCCAGGTAGCATCACGGGGGTCGAACACGCAGCAGTTCATCTGGTACACCTGGCATCTCAAACCTGGACACATGGTGACGGGCATGGTCAAGGTCCATGCAGGATAAATGTTGTGCAGCAAGCACAATAAGGTGACGTAAGCAGAGGATAAGGATTAAAATAATATATTCTATATTTGCTTATTTCTATGATAGGGAAGGGAAGAAGTCTAGTAGGAGTAGATTAGATCCAACTGCGGCACGGGCTAGAAGAAACAATTTGAGAGTGTGACGTGAGCGATGTATATTAATTAAAGTAGGAGGAGTCCTAGTAGTAGTAGTACTTTTTTTATTAGATGGGATTCAGGCTTACTAGCCAGTACATTGCGGAATTGAAATTGCTAATTATAACTTGTGTTATAATGTTGCGTCAATGACTATCCCAATCCATCAAAAAAAGAAAAGAACTACACCTCATGGAGTATACCGAGACATGTACTGAAATGTTATAAGATGACATGGCAATAAGATAGTATACTCTAGCTCATGGCTCTACTAGTCTTAGATCGAAGATAATGGATTACCTGGGTACATGATCAGGGTCCAATCATGATAGATCGTGGCACCTTGCTGCCCTTCAATGGTACCATGGGTAATGACTGCTAAGATAGTACGTCCCAACTGGGTGTCGTCAGTTACAAGGTTCCAAGTGAGACCGAATGGCCCGTGCACATCCACGATCGGCGATCTGATTTTGATCGGGGGATGACTTTTCCCTGCATGCAACGATTTAATGCACCTTGAAATCTGAACATGTGATGTGGAGCAATAAATTTGAAACTTATAAAATGGAAAAACTAAACATATTAAACCGGAAGAGAGGGAGTATACCGTAGGATGTGTCCCATACGAAATAAGTCCCCTGGTTTGTCACCGCGAAGATGCGGTTTAAAAGGAGCATGGTGTCTTCGTACTCGTATGGCAACAAATCGGCCACAGACAACATGGTCCAGCTTTGACCGCCATGTGCAGGATGTTTCGTGAAAGCAATCGCGATGTCGAACACCGCGATGAGAGAGTAATCTTTGTTGCCGCACGACCTTGTCGGGGCTTCCGGGATTGCTATCTTCTTCAAACTCACCGTGGTTCCATTGTACCAATTCAGGAGGTGCCCCATTGGATGGCCGATCGCAATGTTGGACAAAGGTTCAACGGGAACGGTCTCACTGGCGTGAATGTTGTGCAAATTGATGTCGGTACCCTCCCGTACGTATGCAAGCCAATCTCCATTGGCACCAAGCCTAACCTGTGCAACAGTGGGCAGCGGGGTAATTATGAAATGGAACACGGAAGTAGTTTTTAGAATACATTTACGTGATCAAACTCATCACGGACCTGCTCATCGGACAAAATCCGAGTGCCCCTCAACGTCGGCATCTCAAGGGGCGTCAACTTGCAACTACGGCCACGCCGCGCTAGAGAGACCCCCCAGGAAACATCCTCGTCCTCAAGGATGCATGGTAGACCAACTAGCATGGCCTTCTCCCACGCATATTTATGCACCGTCTTAAAATATTTGGTGCAAGCACCGCTGAGTCTTGCGGATTTAAGGAAGTCGGAGCGACTTATGATTTCCCCCAAAGCATCGTCGTCCAAGGTCTCCCAACCTCGACGAGGACGAGAAACACCACCGCCTTGGGAATCCATACCAATGGCGATGAACTGCCTTCTCCCTTTGGGATCTGGTTTAGACGAGAGGAGATGGTAACCGCAGGGCTTCGTCCCTTCGGAAAGGATGTTCTACGGGTGCGCATTAGCAGTAGTGCGCTAGTGCAGTTTATATTTGAGATCAGGGAGCCGGTGGGGGTTCGTTGTCCGGCACGTTCGCGTCCATCCACCTTCCCATAATTAAAGCATGCACAACATTTACGGCGACTGGGATTGGTTTGTTTTCCGGGCGCACCGACCAATGCGGACTAGCGGACCTCGTCGCCCTTTTTTTAGCACGACTTCGACAACTACGTGCGTGACATGGAAAATATCTAGTGCTACCAAGGCTTAGGTGCTACCGTGATACGGGCTTCTGGGCTATCAGATTCTAAGATTGAACGGCTCCCGGTAACTCTGCAACATTTGCAAAAATGCACAGGAGCCCGTATCATGGTACCACCTAAGCCTCGATAACAACAGATACTCTCTTGTGCGTGACATGCCTGCATGCAAATCTTGCGTGGCAAAAATAAAAAAAAACATGCGAGGCGGAGCGGTAGGCTGTCAGCCTGCATGTTGTAGCCATGTCATCTACACGCAACCTAAAGGCCTGGGTGTACGTAGTACTAGTAGTTAAATATGCATTGTGTGCCACGAAAGTTCCTTGGAGCTCGTGCTGCAACTAGTGTACTCCACAGCCCGCTTCTGCTCCTTCCTCTTCCACCGCCCGGGCACGTCCGCGGGCAGTGACCGGTCAACCCTAAGATAGTACTCCCTCCGTTTTTATTTACACCGCATATTAGCTTTGACTGAAGTCAAACTTTGTAAAGTTTGACCAAGTTTGTAGAAAACAATATGAACATTTACAGTGACAAATTTATATGATGTGAAAATATAGCAATGATGAATCCAATGATATTGATTTGACGGAGTGTGTGTGTGCGCCTCTACTCTTCGGATATGTACTCCAACTTTTGCAACGGTATATAAATATTAGTACAATGGTACGTTAGCTTGTGATTTACCTAACCATATTAATGTGATTGTGTAAATAAAAATTTCTTTATTCCTGCTCGTGATTTGTGTCATATTTTAATGAGAAGTTTGCTAACTAAATTGCAGTGGAATTTGTCCATGTTATAAGTAAACTAAGGTGATTGATAATCATACGGGGAAGGTTGGACGAAAGGTGTGGTACAAACAAATACTCCACCTAGAGCATGCGTGTGTGTGTCTGGTCGAGATAATTGCATGTTTAGTCCTTGTACTTGCAAGTGATGTCTAACATGGTCCTCATAGTCAGAAAGTGCTTCAATACAGTCCTCATACATGCAAATACGGTGTGTATATGGTCCCTGAGGTTGCAACAGCGGTCCTGGCTATATGCCTCGTGTATGTAGCTTGTATACCGCCACTGCCACATCAGCATCAATCCCACGGGTCGTGTGGACTGAGTCAAACCGCTGGTCCACGTTCGTATGAGACCCACGTGTCAGTGGCTGCGAGAAATAAGTGAGAATTAAATGAAATTTGTAGACGGGGTTTCGAACCCACAACCTCTGCCACATGCAGCGCGAGGCAAACAACTAGGCCAAGTGCAATTATTTGTTATCGAGATGCATACTTCTTAATTAGGTTAGCTTGGTTAGTAGATATCCTAGTTGGCCCAAAGTAGAGCTGATCGTAACATGCATGCTGATTTAGCCCAGTTTGCACATGCGCATACGTTCCTAGATGTTTGCGTTTGCAGTAGTTGTTTTTTGAGTACTAGCCAAGTTTGAGTCTCATTCTTGTTGCTTGTGCTGTTTCTATGTGTACGATCGCCATATTTGAATAATTGATATTGTCGTAATGATTCTTAGTGTTGATGTAGCACGTGTTATGTGGTCATGAATATACATGCATGCACGCATGCATGCGCATCTAAGCAGTTAGCATGTACTCTATGAATAAACCAGAGCTTGTTACCCCGTCCCCTAAAAAAAGCATGTTACCACGAAAAATAAATAACCAGCGCATCTTTACCGTACAATATAATAGAGCATGTTGATTTATTCTCAACTGATTTCTCACGCCCACTGACACGTTGGTCCCACACGGACGTTTGACTCAGTCCGACTGACCTGTGGGATCGATGGTGACGTGGCAGCGGAGGCATACGGGCTACGTATGCGAGGTGTATAGCCAGGACCACTATTGCAACTTCAGGGACTATATACACACCGTATTTGCATGTATGAGGATTGTATCGAAGCACTTCCTAACTATGAGGACCATGTTAGACGCTGCCTGCTAGTACAAGGACTAACCATGCAATTATCTCGTGTCTGGTCGTATAGAGACTGTGTGAAAGAGAGAAGAGAGAGAGAGTGTGTTTGTTTGTGTGTGTGTGTGTGTGAAATGGAGTCTTCGGTAGGGAAAGTAATTAAGTGTGTGTGTGGCTTCATCATAGAGAGGTGATGTCTAATTAAAAGAATTGTGCGTGATGGTAATACCAAGCGCACACGGTTGATGGAACAAGTCGAGTGCTGACATCGCCGATTGCGGTGCACACGCCACGTACGCATCCGAGAATGCTTGCCCACGTTAGAGCATGGTTAATAATATAGCCAGCTGCTGGCTATAGCATGTTGCCATGTCATCTATAATCAATGTAATAGCCAACACGTATAAATAGTTAGCTATAAGAAAGTACTACTTTCTTAACATATGGCCCACCTTCCACTCTCACAAAGCTTCTTGGAGCTCGTGCTACTGCCGGCTGTAAGTCTACCGCCCACTTCTCCTCTCTCTCCTCCTCTCTCTCTCTCTTCCAACCCAGCAACAATATATAATATTTAAATCCTTATAGCCCACTTACGTCACCTCATTATACTTGCTCTTAATTACACCATCTGGGAATCGTGCCGCACTTCGAAACCGGAACCGCCAAATAATTTTGACCTTGTTTCCCGTCACATTCCAAATTACCACGCTATATGTAAGTGCAAACCTGTTCACACTGATCAAAACCTAAACCTTTTCCCACTTAGCAGCTTATTACTAGGTTATAAATACCACCTACTCGAAAATGACTGCACATTCCTCCTCAATTCCTCATGAACAAACAAACAAGTCTTCATCCTTCCTTGCGTCTGCCATGGCCCGTGGGAGGAGTTCTTGGTCGAGAAATGACCATGGAGCGGTGAGCGAAGCAGCAGAGATGTCCCGCCTCGCCGTGATATCAGCTAAGAGGTCCCACCGTGCCGCCGAAGCAGCACAGAGGTCCCGCCGCGCCGCCAAAGCAGCACTGAGGTCCTGCCACGCCGCCGAAGCAATAGAGTGGTCCGGCCACGCCGCGGAAGTGGCACAGATGTCCAGCCGCATCGTTGAAGCAGCAGAGAGGTCCTGCCGCGTCGGGGCGGCCTGGATGGATCTATCGCGGGCACTCGAGGGCTCTCACAGGCGCATGCGCACTATGCTCAATAAGTTGATGGACGATGACATCCCCCGCTGGGCGAAGCTGAAGGAGGAGAGCTATGCCGCGTTGGATAAGTCGACCGGCGTCATCCGCAGACTAAGGGGTGACAAGGTGAGGCTCCGCATCGAGCGCGACCTGATGAGGGCGAAGATCGCCGGCAGGGCGAAGCAGCACGAGGAGACAACTGCCGTGTTGAAGAAGACGACCGTCATGGTCAGGAAACTTATGGACGAGAATGCTAAGCTCCGCATGGAGCATGAAATGCTCCTGGAGGGATCCATGGATGCTCGCAAGCGACGTATTGAGGACATGAAAGAGATCAAGGTGGACGAAATGACGAAGATGGCGGAGTAGATCGAGGTGAAGTAGAGAGCAGCGACCCAGATCGTTGTCTGCGTCTTCCTTGTTTTTCCCTTGTGTCTTTCGGGCATTGCCGCATGTGGCATCTTTAATTATATTCCTGAATATGTAAGACAATTATTATTATCCATTGCCATCGTCATCATATATATCAGTCTTGCTAAGTCTCAGTCGATGCTATGTCCGTGAGATCTTACATCAAGATCCATGCAAATGTTCTTTTCAAATTTTCTTTTCTCTCTCTTAAATCTCAGTCGACTGAGGCCTAGCCACGCCATTAAAACAGGGGCTCGGGCACCATTAATGGAGAAGTTGGGAGCGAGGTGGGCGGCGAATGGAGGTTAAAGGGCTCACCTCACGGTGAGCCTGCGCAGCGGTCTGCTCCACGCCTCCCGTCTACTCAAATAGCTACTCCCTCCGTCCAGGTGCATAGAGCGGTCTGCATGCCTCGTTCGACCCACTCTCCACGCCCAGCCTTTTAAATCCCATAGTAAATAATTCTGGTTACATGCCTCGATACACGTCTCCCTTTGGTCCCTAGGTTGTGTATGCACCTTGTACTGCATGCTGATTTGCTACCCAGCACCTTAATTTATGAAGGGTGAGTGTGAGAAGTGGGTGGTAACCAAAAATGCTGCACACACATGCCTTTACGGGGCTAATACGGGCATCTTCCAACTAATCAAACTAGACCCCCCCTGATTTTCAGGGGGGTGGGCCCCTTCCCACCCCCTAAATCCAATCCTAATCCTCCACGTTTGCTACTCCATAGAGTCTGTAAAAATCCTCCCCGTGAGTCTAGCATTGCTCGGTGGTAACTGCATGCGAAGGATTAGTAATTAATCGGCTCAATTGATGAGATTTTTTAGTGCGGATTACGTTAGTTATCACGACCAATCTTCACATGCCTAAATCACAGTGCAGCGCCGTAGGTGCCCTACGCACGGAGGGAGTACCCCGCACGGCGCCTCCTAGCCAATAAAAATGGGGACGCGTGGCGGCACGTAAATGGTTAGTACAACGCCCACGGTTTGAATAACACTTGTGTTTCCGATTGTAACATGGCAGCTCTTTGTTTCAAAATGACTTTGTTGGTTGTTAATCTGTGTGCCTTCAATAAATCGGACAATTTTTTTACCACAGCATGTTGGTGCCAAGTCAAGGCAACATGCCAAGTTTCATGATTTTCAGGCAAGTTTTGGATTTACAGGAATTTAAAAACCAAGTTTGTCAATGTTTTCGGCCGAGCCACGACGCCCAGATATTTGAAATTCATTCCCATTTCTTTTATGGGACCTAAACATTCACCCAAGTACACATATACGATTTTTCAACCCATTTTGGTGCACTGGAGCATGTGCATGTAGTTCAAATTTGAATTATGCACATTGCCTAGGAAACTCAATAAATGTATAAAAAGGCCAAACAAACCCAGAATAATTCCAAGTTTTAGCATGACACTCCTATTGGTCTTTGTTGCCTCTATAAAAAAATCAAGGCAGGAAGAGGCAGCGTATGTCGTTTCGCCCACAAAGGTGACACATCCCCTATCGGAACCATGAGCCTTCTTGAGAGAAGCTCCGTTTTGTAAGAAGCTTATACCAAAACTTGTCCCAAATCGAACAAATTTTTTACCACAGCATGTTGGTGCCATGTCAAGACACCATGCCAAGTTCCGTGATTTTTAGGCAATTTTTGGATTTACAGGAATTTAAAAACCAAGTTTCTCAATGTTTTCGGCCGAGCCACGATGCCCAGATGTTTGAAATACATACCCATTTCTTGTATGGGACCTAAACATTCACCCAAGGACACATATACGATTTTTCAACCCATTTTGGTGCACTGGAGCATGTGCATGTAGTTCAAATTTGAATTATGCGCATTAAATGCCTAGAAACTCAAATAATGTATAAAAAAGGCCAAACGAACCCGGAATAATTCCAAATTTGAGCACGACACTCCTATTGGTCTTTGTTGCCTCTGTAAACAAAATCAAGGCAGGAAGATGCAGCGTATGTCAATTCGCCCACAAAGGTGACACATCCCCTATCGGAACCATGAGCCTTTTTGAGAGAAGCTCTGGTTTGTAAGAAGCTTATACCAAAACTTGTCACAAATTGAACAAAAAATTTACCACAGCATGTTGGTGCCATGTCAAGACACCATGCCAAGTTTCGTGATTTGTAGGCAATTTTTGGATTTACAGGAATTTAAAAACCAAGTTTCTCAATGTTTTCGGCCGAGCCATGACTCCCAGATGTTTGAAATTAACTCCCATTTATTGTATGGGACCGAAACATTCACCCAAGGACACATATATGATTTTTCAACCCATTTTGGTGCACTGGAGCATGTGCCTGTAGTTCAAATTTGAATTATGCACATTAAATGCCTAGAAAACTCAATTAATGTATAAAAAATGCCAAACGAACCCGGAATAATTCCAAATTTTAGCACGACACTCCTATAGTTGCATGTTCACTGCAGATAAATGTTGTAGCAATTCAAACGGCGACCTTTTCCTGCCGTAACCCCATTTTGTCTTTCAAATCAAAATGAAAAAATCAAGTACACCACAAACAGTTTGTTAGCAAGAATCGTGTGCGATGCAGTATAAAATATCTTGGGGCTCCCTCATGTATGGCTTACGCCGGAAGGTTCGTCGGCTACAGTCCACCGGCCTCGCGTCAACCACACTAGCGTGCCAGTTATTCACTGCACCGTTCGTAAAATTTTGGCAACAGCGGAAATATCTAGGTCCCTGCCCCCTCCCCCCCACCAAAAGCCACAAAGGTGACACATTCCCTATCGGAACCATGAGCATTCTTGAGAGAAGCTCCGGTTTGTAAGATGCTTATACCAAAACTTGTTCCAAATCGAACAAAATTTTGACTATAGCATGTTCGTGCCATGTCAAGACACCATGCCAAGTTCCGTGATTTTTAGGCAATTTTTGGATTTACAGGAATTTAAAAACCTAGTTTCCCAATGTTTTCGGCTGAGCCACGACGCCCAGATGTTTGAAATTCATTCCCATTTCTTGTATGGGACCTAAACATTCCCCAAGGACACATATACGATTTTTCAACCCATTTTGGTGCACTGGAGCATGTGCATGTAGTTCAAATTTGTATTATGCACATTAAATGCCTAGAAACTCAATTAATGTATAAAAAAGGCCAAACGAACCCGGAATAATTCCAAATTTTAGCACGACACTCCTATAGTTGCATGTTCACTGCCGATAAATGTTCTAGCAATTCAAACACCGACCTTTCCTATCGTAACCCGATTTTGTCTTTCAAATCAAAATAAAAAAATCAAGTACACCACAAACAGTTCATTAGCAAGAATCATGTGCGATGCAGTATAAAATATCTTGGATCCTGCCCAAAAAAAAGAATACAAAATGGATTCGAATTAAGTTGGCACTGTAAACATGAAACTTACTTTCTCCTAAAATTTGAACGGAGCGGCAAAACACCCAGTCCCTCCTCGGCCGTAACCACCCGAAAAGAAATTTTGGGAGATGGAAATTTTCCATTACTGCCTATCCCTGACACGCAAAGCCTATCAGCTCGATTTCTATAGGCCTCGATAGGGGTAGCTTTGTAATTTCAGTCAAACGTGACATAACTGCCTCTCACCCCGATTCATACACGGTGGGCGCCAAAACACAGTCTCTCCATGGCCGAAATCGCCTCTCACCCCGATTCATACACGGTGGGCGCCAACAGTGGGCGCCAAAACAAACTCTCCTCGGCCAAAATCGATCTCGGCAAATATTCGGGGTATGCGAGATTACCGTCCTATCCCCAACCGACCAATATTGCTTTGATGTCTGAAATTTTAAACGGGGGCTAAGTTTGTAACTTTCCCCGCATTTGAGACAAGCGCGTCCCAAGGACACGGTTCCTCCCTACCTCTCTCCCTCCATTTCCCCATTCGTACTCCGTGGGCGCCAAAACACCCTCTCCACCCCAGCCTCCTCCGTCCGCCACCCCATCCACCGCCGTCCTCCTCCACCATGCCGGAGCTGATACCCCGATGCCGTCGTCCATTACAAGAGATCGACGTCTCTCATCCATGGCTCCGAACCAGGATCGTTGCATCGCGTCCTCTCGCTTCATTCGCGCAATCGTCCACCTTGCCGAGGCAGCTCTTACGACCGTCTCATCCACCACGCCAGGAAATATCCCCCGCCGCCACCGTCTGCCCTCCCAGATCTGCATCCACGCCACCGACACCCATCGCTACCGCAACACCCTCGACGTCTCAGCAGATGCTTACACGACACCGCACAAGAGGCAGTACTCTTTCGTATCTACTCAAGTTATTTATTTCAGAAAGAAAATAGATCACCACTGCTTTACTGTGATTTCTTGTCCATATCTTAGAATCTTACTTGTTAGTTGAAAGGAAACATTGGTTGCCAAGTAACCTTTGTATGGTTTGCACCTTCAGATCCGCCATGGCACGCTCAACACTATACTCGCAATGCTTATGGTTTTCCCCTTTTATATTCCACATTAGCTAAATGACAGTCGACCGAATTTCAAATTGGGGTCAGTCGATTTTTGAGAGTTCGCCGGAGTTCGCCATAGGGAAGTAAGGATAAGGAAGGGGCTCGCTGGGGGGTACCCCATTATCTATCTTAGGGTTTCGGGTGGGCGCGGTGGTGGGGGCGGTTCAGGGGAGGGCGGGGCGGTGAGCCGGTTGCGGGAGCGCCGCCGACCGCAGGGGGCGGGGGCCGGTGGTTCGGGCGGCGGCCCGTGCGGTGGTTTGTTGGGGAAGAAGAAGAGGTGAGGAAGAAGAAGGGTTAGGAGACATAGGATCTTCATCCAACCGCCTGAAATGGTCGACTGACCCAAATGATGAAAGTCAGGCAACTTGCATGTAACCGTTCCCTTTATATTCAGAACCATCATTGTAGGTGCTTCATGACGTGCTAGCACTGCTCCTCGACCCATCAAGCTAAACAACATGCCACTCATAATTCCAACTTAGTTGTTCAAATACAAACCTGATATGATACTGATATTACTAAAACAGAGACCGTTTAATTGGTTAGCTAATGTTCCTTCTTTTGTTCGATAAGCACGTGCGCCACATATAGAGAGACGGCAGGGAGTTGCATTCTTTATGCGCTCTGGTTCTTTTTTAGAGAAAAGGCCGAGGCCCGACTTTAAATTAATAAAGCCACAAGGCAACGAAGTATTACAAAAGAGAGAGTATCAAACACCCACAATAGCGAGAAAGTATCTGAAACATGGCCACAATTAGCAAACATGGCACGCAGGCCAGCATAATGAACTACAGAACTAAACGCCAACCACCAAAAGAAACAACGACTACTGTGCCATGTTTGCCGGTTGTGGCAACGAACATTTTATTATCCAAAATCTGCTTGCTCTTCTTTAACATGTTCCTCTTCTATTCTTCTTTAATAAGTATAGTAGTACAGTATGCTCCTCGTAGTGAAGAGGAGCAGGGACATTTGCAGTATACAGGTCTATTCGGTCGCTTGTGATGGATGTTTTCAACTCTTCATGTTGGTCTGCCATAATATCCAGGAAATGCTGGGAGCTGTGTCGCCTTTGAGAGTTAGACTGATAGTAACAGTACTGCACCTTCAGTTGAAGAGAGCTGGTATCCGAAGCCTTTCTAGCCTTACCGGCAATACTAGCCCATATTTTCCAGCAAGTTCCACTTTCCTGATTTTACTCGTGATGCTTAGGGTTTTCCCATTATATATACACTATGATCTGCGTAGGTGCTTTGTGTGGTACTAGCAGCAGTCCTCCCTTGAAGCTAAGCAACACAACAATCATAATTCCAAAGCTTAGTTGTCCAAATACGAATGTGATATGATACTGATATTAGTTAACAGACACACATTTAATTGGTCAGCTAATGCTCCCACTTGGGTTTCCAAATGCATGTGGCCACATGTAGAGAGACACCAGGGAATAGAATTTTTTGGGCGCTCTGATTCATCATGGGTGGGCAACCAACATTGTATAGAAAGAAGCGGAATCTGCATAATATGCTTCCTCTTCTATACTTTAACATGTTCCTCTTCTGTTCTTCTTTAATAAGTACAGTATGTTCCTTGTCAGAAAGGGGATTAGTGACATCTGCAGTCGACAGGTCTATTGGGCCGCTTCTGCTAGATGCTTTCAGCACTTCGAGTTGGTCTGCCATAATATCCATGAAATGCTGGGAGCCATGTGGCCTTTGAGAGACTAGACTGATAGTAACAGTAGTGTGCCTCGAAGTGAATAGAGCTGGCCTGTAGGTGATCGGTAGGGTTTCGATTAGTAGTGGCAATATAACCGCATGTTTTCCATCCAGTTCTACTTTCCCAATTTATTTATGATGCTTATGGTGTCACCCTTTTATCTACACTGCGATCTGCCTAGTGCCTTTGTGTCGTACTAGAAGCACTCCATCCTTCAAGCTAAACTACATGCCACTCATATTTCCAAATCTTACATTTAATTGGTTAGCTAATGTCAGTACGTGAGTTTTGAAATGCATGTGCGGCACATATAGAGACATGAGGGAATACTATTTCTCTATGCGCTCTTGTTATCATGGTTTGGCAATAAACTTTCTTTACTGTATATTTTGAAACCTATCATCTGCCAACTATCCTTAACTCTAGAGCTCCCAATAGGGAGCCTATTTTTTTGTGTAGTTGTGCCAGATTATATTAATGTATGCACCAAATTACAGAACACATGGGCTCTCTCATCAGAATCCAGTGATAGCACACAAGGGTTTACAGGGAGCCCCTATTATATTAGTACATCCTCTGCATTACACAGATAATCTCACTACTATTTATGGTTTATGATTCTCAGATAGTGAACATAATCACAATGAATATGAGAATGCGCACACCAGAAGAATATTGCGGAACAGTGCAATGGCTAACAAACTTGGCATCAAGGGATTGAGTTCCATTCTGGATGCAATGAAACCCACACGCTCCCCACCTACAGATTCGTGTTCAGAATATGATCCTAATGACTATTCTGAGCTCAAGGAGTCAAAGGAAGATGGCCTATCCTGTTCAGCCAACAAGGTGCCTGGGTTCTAATTTGGCAAGGTTTTATTGCTTGCACGTATCTTGCATAAGGTGTCTTGCATTTCTTCTACTTCGTTGCACCGCCAACTACTTAGTTTACTCATCATATATGTGAAGATGCCATGCCCATCCATTATCAATACCTATTCCATTTGTCATCATACCATGTTTTTCCATTCAAATGATGTTCTTGTGTATCAGACATCCAAAAGGAAGAGGGTGACCACAGAACCTAAAGGAGTAAAAGCAAAGTCCTTGAAAAAGGTTGTGGTACCAGAGAAATCAGATAGCACCCCACTTATATTGACGATGGAATCAGCGGCACAAAACCTAGGATATCGCAACTATGCTGCTAGCTGCTTTGCTCTTGTTACCACCTGTTGTCATGTATCCCTGTACTTACATTCATACCTGGTTGATTATGTGACATCAGTGTGCATGATAGCTTGCTTATCCACTGTTCGCTCCAAATTATCAGATCTATATTAATGCTTACATTAATGTAGAATAAACCCAATGCTTATGAAGAAGTTTAGCTCTGCACTGTTCTTCTAAGTATCTGTTGTCCTTTATCACTGTACTTATATTGTCAGCTAGTTGTTCATGTACCATCACTTTGCAGCTTATTTTCCTTGCCCTCGATTTTGTACACATCAGATATATATTAACTCTTACTAAAATGTTGAATAAAACCAATGCTACTAAAGAAGTTTAGCTCTGCATTGCTCTTGTCAGTACCTTTTGCCTGTATGCTGTACTTACATTTATAGCTAGTTCATGATGTAGCATCACTCTCCATCTTAGCTTAAATAATCTCCATTTGTTCCTATATTATCACATCTATATTTACTCTTAACAAAATGTAGAATAAAGGCAATGCTTATTAAGAAGACTCTTTGGTAAACTTCTTGAATTGCCCCCCTCCATCAGCATGGAAAAGGGCTTTATAGAGCCGGTCTTCACTACTAATGTAAGTTTGTCCATCTCGAGCCTTCAAACTTTGTTGTGTATATTTGGATAGCTATTTCTGTTACTACTATTTATTTTTGTCGTTTGCATCAAATTGCATGTTTAAAGTTTATTATGAAGAAGTTCATAAACATAAGTTTGTCCTTCTCAATTTCAGTTTTTAGTTGCACAACCTAGTTCCTTATTCATACTCCCTCCATTCCACAATGTAGTGCGCCTGCGCTTCCCGAGATCTAAGTTTGACCATAAATTTAACAAACGAGACCAACTGTGGGGGAAGCAAAAATTATGCCACTGACTTCGTATCGAAATAGCGAATTCAGTGGTATAATTTTCTCTCGCGCCGCAGTCGGTCTCGTTGGTTAAATTTATGGTCAAACTTAGATCTCAGGAAGCACGGGCGCACTACATTGTGGAATGGAGGGAGTACCATGTAAATTAAACTAAACATAGCAAGTGATCTTCTTTAGCACTGCATGTATGCTTGTGTTCTTGATCTGTAATCCAGTGGTGTGATGAAACTACCAACTCCAGCACAATGTCATATCCTGCCATGTCTTAACTATGAACAATGCCATATTATGTTAATGTTATTTAAATCGTCTCTTTATTTACCAATCTGAAATGGGATAAATTGACAGTACACTCACCATTGATGCTTATACGTTCTTTAGCACTGCATGTATGCTTGTGTTCTTGATCTGTAATCCAGTGGTGTGGTTAAGCTGGCCACTCCTGCACAATGCCATTTCCTGCCATGTCTTATTATGTTAATGCTATTTTAAACCATGTCTCTTTATTTGCCACTAATAAATGGGATGAATTGACAGCACTGATGCTTATACGTGCAAAACCTATTATCTCTCTACTTGTTTCTCTTTCAGTGTGATATCACTGACGCCAGGAAGAACTGCCACAATGATAGTTGTAACACCCCAAAAATATTCTCTTTTGAATTTTAACATCTTTTCTTTAAAAATAAAATTCTTTGGATCACTATGGCCCTACTTCTCTCTTTCTTCTGTTTTGAAAATCATTTTAAGTTTTCAATCGGGTTTCAAAATTTTAAAATGGTTCTGATTTAATGGTTTCTTATTTGAGTAAATATGATTGAAGGATCAAAAATATACTTTCTTTTAGAAAAGTTTTTGAATAATTAAATTATTTCAATGAAATGAACCATTTCATTTTCTTCTAACACATAGAAAATTCTCACAAAAATTATTCTGCCATTTTAAAATTATCATCCAAGACATCCTCACACCCTAGGACAGTACCCAATACCTCTCCTATCCACAAAAATATTTTTATCATATTTAGCAAATTCCAAAATTTGAAATTCATTTATTCCTAGTTCCTTTGATTTACAAAGGAACTATATTTTTTCTAGCTCCTCTGCACCCACAAAAATTATCCCAACTACTTGACAGTACCCACACTCCATTTCACCAAAAATATTGTCGTGGTATTCTCACGGCAGATGCCATGAGATGGCTAAAAAGGTGGGGCTACGAGAGGACGCCGGTGGGTTCCGGAGGCGAGGTCGGCACGCGCAGGTGTGAGACACGAGACGTACCCAGGTTCAGGGCCCTCCGGAGAGGTAACACCCCTAGTCCTGCCGAATGGAGTATGGGACGCACAAGGTCTACAAGGTTGCTCCTAGAGCTGTTTGTGCGGGGGAGGAAGAGGAAGCTAGACCTCCATTCTATCTCCCCTGCGAGTGTGTGTGTGTACTATCAACCGAAGTCAACCCCTCCGCATGGAGGCCTCCCGGGGGGTCTTATAGGCCGACCCCCAGGGTTACATGGGTAAAGATGCCGGGTCGCCGGGTGCGCAGGGTCCGCCGGGTGCGCCGTGTCTGCCGGGAGCGGAGCACTGTGGCACGTCTCGTCTTGCGTCATAGGGTAGCTGGCGCCGCCAGGCTACAGGACTGCGCCGCCCGCCGGGGCCGGCGTAAAGGAAGGAGCGTTGTAGCCGCGCCTGCCGGGGCCGGCGTAAAGGAAGGAGCGCTGTAGCCACGCCTGCCTCATCGTGGGGGGCTTGCCCTCTCGCGGCCAGCCGGCATGCCCCAGCCGGCTGGGCCGGGTCGCCCCGCCGAGCCGGCTCGTGCTGGGGAGCCGGTCCAGCGGGTTAGCCGGATTGAGGGGCTCGGCTTGCTCCGATAATTTTTTAGGAAGGGGTTCGAGCTCTGTTGCCTACCCGGGGATCATCGCCCCGACAGTAGTCCCCGAAGCTGTGAAGGCTCGCCGGCTTCAGGCAGGGGGGCCTTCGCGGCTTACCCCCCTGAGGAGTCGATTTGTTTGTGAAGCGCGGGAGTCCGGCCGAGTGGCTTCGTCCGTTCGCATGCCAGCAATGTGGCAGCAGACGCCGGGAACACACGCTGGGGGCCGGCTTCCGGAAGCCGGGTCGCGGTACCCCGGCCGGGGCGGGAAATGGAAACATCCACCGGACGAGTCTTGCTTTGCACGACGATTAGCGCCTGCCGCAGCCTGACGGATCGCCACGTGCCGCTTCGCGGCGGGCGAGGCCTGCCAGCCCACGCGCGCGACGAGACGCAACTGCGGACCGGGCCCGCCACGACGCGCCCTTGGCCCGCACGCGAGGGATTTACTGCGGCGACCCTTGGCGGTTGCGCTTCCCCGCGCAGTAAATGCGCCTGGGGAATGTGCGCGCACAGAGCGGGGGAGTGGGGATCGTGGGCGCAAACGATCCCACTCCCCCACGTCTTCTCGTGGTTATAAATGAGAAAGAGGGGGAGTGCGACGGAAACGCTCGCGCACGCACCCCCGCCCCTTGCTCCTCTTCTGCTTCTTCTCCGCCGTGCTCGAGCGAGGTGCTGCCACCGAGTGCTCCTGCGTAAGCCGTCGCGCGCCGCCACCCAAGGCCCGCGGCTCTCCTCCCTTCTCTTCTCTTCACCGCCGCATCTTCACGCCCGCAGAGCCCTCCAATGGCGATGCCGAAAGGCTCTTGGGAGGCGCTGCTCGCGCGCGCACCCGGCTCTTAGAGGGTGCCGTAGCCACGGGAGGGCGAGTACATCGTCTTCTTCTCGCATTTCGAGCGTGGGCTCGGCCTCCCCGCTAGCCTGTTCTTCCGCGGTTTCCTCAACTTCTTCGGGTTGCAGCCGCATCACCTCGGCGCCAATGTCGTGCTGCAGGTCGCCGGCTTCACCACGCTCTGCGAGGGCTACCTCGGCATGCTGCCGAACGTGGAGTTGTGGGCCAAAATGTTCTTCCTCAAGCAGCAGGGAGCGTCAGCCGGCGTCATGTCTGACTGCGGCGCGGCGGTGGTCACCAGCCGGTCGAACGGGCCATTTCCCAATCTGCCCCTTGAGGACTCGGCCAAGAAGTGGCAGACAACTTTCTTCTACGTCGGGAATGCCGACCCGGCGGTGGACGTCGTCAATCTTCCGCCGTTCGTCGACGCGCCGCCGCTCGAGAAGCCGAACTGGGGTTACTGCCCCAAGAAGCCGCCGCAGGAGCTCCTGAACATCTGCCGCCGGGTCGGGGAGATGACGGCACGCGAGGGGCTGAAGCCGGCTGACCTCATCGCGGCCTTCATCGCCCGCCGGGTGCTGCCGCTGCAGCGCCGGGCGCACCAGATCTGCGACATGAGCGGCCAGCGCGACCCGACCCGGATGTCAACCAAGGAGCTGACGCCGGCTGGGATCGCCCAACGGGTGAACTACATCTCCAAGGCCGGGTTGAAGGAGAAGGAGTGGAGCTTCGGGAAGGAGCCCTATCACAGGGGGAACCCGGCGCCGGCGGTGAGTCCCTGGTCTTTATTTTTTGCCGCTTCGACGTTATTCTTGTGTCCTGACGCCGCAGGAGGGCCGCAGCTATTCGCCAGCCAGCGGGATCACGACGGGCCGAATCCCCAGATCCTGCTGGCCGACCTGCCCGACTCGGACGTGGAGGAGGCCTGCGCCGAGGCAGAGGAGGGGGCGGTCGAAGCGCGCCTGGCCGACGCCATGGCCGGCGGGTTGCGGAATGCAGGTAAGTCTCCGCCCCCAGAACTCCTGCGCGACTGGCCGGACGACGATGAAGAGGGCCTGACCGGTGCCCACGGTGCAGCGCCCTCGGCCGGGGAGGACGCCAGCGTCGACCCACCAAGGCGGCTGCGGAAGACGGCCGGCGCCGGGCCGGCCCGCGTGGCGGCATCCGGTAGCCGGCCGCATGGAAGGAGGTGGTGGAGACGAGGCCGGCTGCGAAGCACCCAGCAGCGGAGGGGCCGGCGCGCGAGAGGGTCATCGTCAAGAAGAAACGCAGGCTCTCCCCGTCCGAGGGCCCGAGGCGGGAGGTCCCGAATGTTATTGGGTAAGTGTCCCTTGTTTTTCTGATCTCTTGCTTGTTTCTTGTCCATGTCATTGTGGTGATGAACTTGCTGCGCACAGGTCCGCCGTTGACCTGGCGGTGGCGGCAGCGGAGGCCGCGGCGGGCGAGGCCGTCTAGAGGAAGACCCGGAGCAGCGCCATCAACCGCGAGCCGGACCGGACCGTAGAGGAGGACCACGCGGCCCGCTAGTTCGGCCAGGACCCCGACGCGGTGGTGCGCGCCGCCTGGCGGGATCGGGCGGAGGCGGAGAAGGAGATGGCGGAGGCCTCGGCCCGGGCGTGGGAGAGGGCCTCTGCGAAGCGGGCCAGGACCGCCGAGGACCCGGGCTGGCCGAAGATGGAGAGGGGCCCGGTGCCGGCGATGACGATCGTCGAGCCACAGCCGGATGGGGCGGGCGAGCCGGCAGGGCCGACGGAGTCAGCCGGCGGCGAGTCGGATGTCGATGAGAACATCGTCGTGGACACGCCGCCCCGAGCCGACCCGGCAGGAGGAGGCGAGGGCGACGGAAGGGGACGTGAGGCGGACTCCGCGCCGTCCGGCCAAGAGCAGCTAACGCCGGCCTCGTTGGCCGCGACCGAGGACGCAGGTACCCTGGTGGTCGTGCCGCCCCAAGCTGCCACGAACTCCGAGTGGCCGGGTGGAAGCAGATCTGGCGCCGGGACCGCGATGCAGCAGCCGTGGGCGAGCTCCGGCGAGGTTGTGGTCGGGCCGCGAACTCGGGAGGACGTGGCGGCGGATGCCTTGCGCTTGCAGCTTCGCGGTCGGAGCGAGCGCCTGCAGGCCTTCGTCCGGGAAGAGCAGGAGGCGGTGCGAAAGCTGGAGCAAGCGATTGCGATGAGTTTTTTACTCTCTGCTTGCCTTGGTTGTTGAATCAGTGGGGGCGCGCCAGTGCACCAACTGGGTGTAGCCCCCGAGGTTCGGGCCGGGCTGCGGAGCAGCCGGGTCGAATCTTATAGCTTGTCTTTTGCATTCTTCTAATCTTTTGTCTGCGCGCAGCATCTGTACGATTTGCGGGCCAGTGCTTACAACCGGCTCCGGGAGCGGTTTCGCGAGGCCAAGGCCCAGCTCGCCGCCAAAGAAGAGGAGCTGCGCCGGGTGCAAGGTATGTCTTGCATGCCTTCAGTGGGGGCGCGCCAGCGCACCCACTGGGTGTAGCCCCCGAGGTTTGGGCCGGACTGCGCAGCAGCCGGGTCGAATCTTAGAGCTTTGTCTTTTTCTTCTTGTTCTTGCTTCCGACGGCTGATCGGGAGCCCTGTCGCGCCGCCGACGCGGCCGAGGTGCCAGGCCTCCGAAGCCGGCGAGCAGCGCGATCGTGCCGTCGCCGACCGCGACCGTCTTCAGGCCGAGGTGGACCGGCTGGTGGCCGAGAAGGCCAAGACGGAGGACGCCGACCAGGCGGAACTGGGCCGGCTGGCGGAGGAGCGCGGCAAGGCGGCCGAGGAACTGGCGGACGCCGGCAGGAGGATCGCCCAGCTCGAGGGGGATCTCGAGGCCCAGGCTCATGCATCGGCCTTGCGGGAGAACGGGATGCTGGGCGAGGCGCAACACCTTGATGAAACCTTCGCCCGTAAGTGTTTTCTTTCCTTTGGTCCGGCTGGCGCGGCCGGCAAGTTGCTTTCTTTTGGCTGATTTGTTTTCTTTCCTTTGCCAGGAGTCTTCCCGGAGACGCAGGAGGCGGCCAATGCGGCTGTGTACACCCACCAAGCGGACCTGCGTGCGACAGGGGCGGAGATCGATGTTTACGCCGCCTGGAGCCTGTCGGAGATCGTCCTTGCCTGCGAGGCCCGTCTACGAGCCGTGGAGGGGCACATGCACCGCTTGTTCGAGGCCGGCTTGGGCATGGCGAGCAGCCTCTGGCCGAGTGCGGTGGTGCCGAACAGCGTTACCCGGCTGGCGCGATGGCTGGAGGCCGGGGTCGAGCGACTCGGCGCGTGGAAGGCCTCCGCGGCCCGCGCCGGAGCAGAGACGGCGCTGCGCTTCGTCGTGTCCTGGTACCCGGGCATGGACCTCGACCGCCTGACGGCGCAGCGGGTCGGCGCGGAGGACGACTTGGCGGCGCGGACGCAGCGAATCGCCGGGCGGGCCAGTTATCTGGCGTCGTTCGCCCCGTACGACGAGTTCGTCCTGGAGCGGACGGAGGACGGCGAGGAGCTCCCCGCTGACGAGTTCGGCCTACTGCTCGACGACCCGGACGGCAGCTCGGCCGAGACGGGCACCTATGCCGACGACGAGGCCGGCCAGGACGACGCCGCCACGAACGAGAGGCCGGAGAGCCCCGGGCCCGACCCGGCAGCCGCATCCACCTCGGCCGAGCCGGGACCGACCGGAGCCGACGCGGGCGTCGCTTAGGCTTCTTTTCCTTTTTATCTTTCTTGTACTTAAACTTAGTTAGGTAGCAGGTCCAACCACTGGGGGTGTAGTTCCATGTAATGAACTTGCGGCCGCGGGCCTTTGTTGTTTATAAATTTTGGACGCAATTTCGCTTTTTGCTGTTCGGCCTTGGGCCTTTTCTTGTTTTGTCCTTCCTTCAGGCTTCCTTCCCGCTAGCCGGACAGCCGGGTGGCGGACTGTGACTAGGACGGGGATTCGGCCTTGGGGGGGGGGGGGACGCACAGTACTTAGGCTTTTTCGGACGTTGAGCGCGAGCGAAACACCCACTGGGCTGGCTGGCGGCAGGCGGCGAAGCCGGCGGGCGCGCAGCCAGTCGTGCGGCGAATGACTGAGAAAGGGGAGGGTTGGGCCGGGCTGGCCGAGCCGGGCTCTCCTCCTTAGCCATTCTTGCGTGACGATGCTTCTGGCCTTTGGCTCTTGCCGGCCGGACAGCCGGGAGCCGGCTGTGGCTGGCGAAGAGAGGGCTTTGGCGGCTCGCACGCTTCAAAATGGACTAAGGAGAAAGTGGTGAGGCGCGGTCTAGCCGGCTAGCCCCCGAGCCGGCTGTGCTGACTCGGCGGGAGAATCGAAAACGGGGAAATACGTAGATATAGAGCTTTGCAAAAACGGAAAAGGAAACCCCCGAGCCCCCGAGCCGGCTGTGCCGACTCGGCGGGGGAAACGGTGGGACTTGCTACTTTCGTTAAAATCAAAAGGTGGTGATACATACGTGCATGCGTTCAACTGTAAAACGGACGGAGGAGCTCCGCGTTCCAGGGCCGGGTGGACTCCTAGCCGGCTGCATCTCTCTTGCGCTTGTTCGGCTTCTGCGCGTCGATGAGGTAGTATGCGTTCCGGTCGCAGAGAGCCTTGCTGATGATGAAGGGGCCCTCCCAAGGAGAGGCCAGCTTGTGCTGGCCGGCTGTCCGCTGGACGAGCCGAAGCACGAGGTCACCCTCGCGGAACGCGAGGGGTTTGATCTTCTTGCTGTGGTAGTGGCGCAGGCCTTGTTGGTAGATGGCGGACCGGCTAAGGGCCAGAAGGCGCGCTTCTTCGAGCAGGTCGACGCCGTCTTCGCGTGCCTCCTTTGCCTCTGCTTCTGTGTACATGGTCATCCGTGGCGAGTCAAACTCGACGTCGGTTGGGATGATTGCTTCGGCTCCGTAGACGAGGAAGAACGGGGTGAACCCGGTGGAGCGGTTGGGTGTCATCCGGAGACTCCAGAGGACGGCCTGCAGCTCATCGAGCCAGCTGCCGGGTGAACGGACGAGCGGCTCGGCGAGTCGCGGCTTGATGCCGGCTAGGATGAGGCCTTTTGCCCGCTCGACCTGGCCGTTCGACTGGGGATGTGCGACGGAGGCCAAGTCGAGCCGGATGCCGGATGCGGAGCAGTAGTGGGCCAGCGCGCCCTTGGCGAAGTTGGTGCCGTTGTCCGTGATGATGCTGTGGGGAACGCTATAGCGAACCGCGATGTCCTTGATGAACCGGACGGCCGTGGGCCCGTCGAGCTTCTTGATCGGTCTTGCCTCGATCCATTTGGTGAACTTGTCGACGGCAACCAGCAAATGCGTCATGCCGCCTCGGGCGGTTTTGAACGGCCCCACCATAACGAGCCCCCAGACGGCAAAGGGCCAGGTGATTGGGATTGTTTGGAGGGCTGAAGCCGGCTGGTGGCTGCGCTTGCTGAAGCGTTGGCAGCCCTCGCACTTGAGGACCAGCTTCTCGGTGTCTTGCAGGGCCGTGGGCCAGTAGAAGACATGGCGGAAAGCCTTGGCCACCAGGGACCTCGAGGCGGCGTGGTGCCCGCACTCGCCCTGGTGGATGTCGAGGAGGATCTCGATCCCTTTGTCCTGCTCGACGCAGCGCTAGAACACGCCTGTCGTGCTGCACTTGACGAGCTCATGGTTGATGATGCTGTAGGCGGACGCTCGCCGCTGTACTTGCCGGGCTTCGGTCTCGTTGCTGGGGAGGTCGCCGTCTTCCAAGAAGGCGAGGATCGGCGGAGCCCAGGACGGTGCCTTCACCACTGAGAGGACGGCCACCCGGACGGGGTCTGGGACGGCAGTCCCCGAGTTGGAGCCGGCAGCCCCCGAGACGGTCGCGGCAGTCCCTGGGCCAGAGACGGCAGCCCCCGAGCCGGAGCCGGCAGTCCCCGAGCTTGGGCCGGGAACGCCAGGGTTGGGCGGGGGTGCGTCGGGGTCATCCGGGACGAAGATGGACTCCGACTCGGGAGACGGCTTGATGGACGGCTTCCGAAGGTGCTCGAGGGAGACGCCGGATGGGATTGCTTGCCAGGTAGAGCCTACCTTGGCCAGTGCGTCGGCCGCTTCGTTGTTCGCGCAGGGGACGTGGAGGAACTCGCAACCGTCGAACCCGCCAGACAGCTACTGGACCAGGAAGCGGTAGCTAGCCATGTTGGCGTCTTTGGCGTCCCAGTCGCCGGAAACTTGCTGCACCACCAGGTCTGAGTTGCCGTAGCAGAGGATGCGCCGGATGCCGATCTTCCTGGCCAGCCGGAGACCGTGCACGAGAGCTTCGTACTCGGCAACGTTGTTGGAGGCGGCGAAATGGATCTGCAGTATGTACCGCTGTCGGTCATTCTTGGGGGACGACAGCACGATGCCGGCTCCCAAGCCATTGCGCATCTTGGAGCCGTCGAAGTGCATGCGCCAGTGAGTCGACTCGGGTGTCGGCGGCAGGTACTGGGTCTCGGTCCAGTCGACGAGGAAGTCGGCCAGCACTTGGGACTTGATGGTGGTGCGGGGCTCGTAGAGGATCGTGTGGCCGGCTAGCTCGATGGCCCACTTGGCCACCCGGCCAGAGGCATCCCGGCAGCCCATGATCTCGCCGATGGGGTCCGTGCTTACCACGGTAATGGTGTGCTCCTGGAAATACCGCCTCAGCTTCTTGGCGGCAAAGTACACGCCGTAGCACATCTTCTGGTAGTGGGGGTAGTTCTGCTTGGAGGCGGAGAGCACCTCGCTCAGGAAGTACACTGGGCGCTGGACCGGCTGCACCTTGCCCTCCTCAGGGCGCTCTACCACCAGCACCGTGCTGACCGCGCGGGAGGTGGAGGCGTTGTACAGCAACAGTAGCTCTTTCTTAGCCGGCGCGGCCAGGACGGGTGCGGTGGACAGCATGCGCTTGAGGTCGCGAAAAGCTTCGTCCGCCTGGTCGCTCCACTCGAACGCCGTCGTCTTCTTCATCAGCTGATACAGGGGCAGGGCCCTCTCCCCCAGCCGGCTGACGAACCAGCTGAGGGAGGCCAAGCAGCCGGTGAACTTCTGGACGTCACGCAGCCGGACCGGCTTGCGCATGCGCTCGATCGCCTTGATCTTCTCTGGGTTGGCCTCAATGCCGCGCGCCGAGACGAGGAAACCAAGGAGTTGGCCAGCCGGCACGCTGAAGATGCATTTCTCCGGGTTGAGCTTGATCCGGAACCGGCGCAAGTTGGCGAAGGTCTCCTTGAGGTCGGCTAGGAGCGTGAGGTGGTGCTTGGTCTTCACCACGATGTCGTCAACGTAGACGTGCACATTTCTGCCGAGTTGAGGCAGCAGGCATTTCTGCATGCAGTGTTGGAAGGTGGCGCCGGCATTCTTCAAGCCGAACGACATGGTGATGTAGTAATATGCCCCAAAGGGCGTGATGAAGGACGTCTTGAGGGCGTCGGCCGGGTCCAGCTTGATCTGGTGGTAGCCGGAGTAGGCGTCCAGGAAGGACAGGAGCTCGCAGCCGGCTGTGGAGTCGATGACTTGGTCGATCCGGGGCAGAGCGAAAGGATCTTTGGGGCATGCCTTGTTCAGGCTGGTGTAGTCGATGCACATGCGCCAGGTGTCGTTCTTCTTCAGGACGAGGACTGGATTGGGCAGCCACTCGGGGTGGAATACTTCCATGATGAAGCCGGCTGCAAGAAGCCGGGCGATTTCTTCACCAATGGTTCTTTGTTTCTCCTCGAAGAAACAGTGTAGCGGCTGTCGGATAGGCTTGGCATCCTTGCGGACGTGAAGTTTGTGCTCGGCGAATTCCCTCGGGACACCCGGCATGTCTTTGGGAGACCATGCGAAGATATCCTGATTCTCATGGAGGAAATCGACGAGCTCGCCTTCCTATTTGCTATCGAGGCCGGTGCCCACGACGACGTACTTGCTAGAGCTGGAGTCGGCCGGGTCGAGCGGGACTCTCTTCGTGTCTTTGGCCGGCTTGAAGGTGGCCTCGTCGGCCGGCTTGGGTGGAGTCGGCACGGCCGGCTGCGCGCTAGCCAGCGCCACGATCCGGTCGAGCTGGCGCCTCTCCTCGGCGATGACCAGCGACTCGGCCCGCTGCGAGCCTGCTTTGGCGCACTCAAGGGACTTCTTGTAGTCGCCGACGATGGTGATGAGGCCCTTGGGACCCGACATCTTCAACTTCAGGTAGGCGTAGTGGGGGACCGCCATGAATTTGGTCATCGCGGGCCGGCCCAGCAGCGCGTGCTAGGGGCTGGCCAGGTCGACCACCTCGAACCAGATCGGCTCGCGGCGGAAATGGCTGCTGGAGCCGAATAGGACGTCAAGCCGGATCCGGCCGATCGGAGAGCAGGAGATACCCGGCACGATGCTGTAGAACACCGTCCGGGTCGGCTCCAGCTATCGCGCCTCGATGCCGAGCTTGGTCATGGTGTCGCGGTACAGGATGTTGATGCTGCTGTCGCTGTTGATCAGCACCCGCGAAAAACGGCATGTGCGCTTCTCGGAGATGAGGGTGGGGTCGAGCACAAGGGCGTAGCCACCCGGCGTGGGCATGACGGCCGGGTGGTCCTCCCGGGTCTAGCTCACCGGCCGGTCGGACCAATGCATGTACTGGGGAACTGGAGGGACGACGGCGTTCACTTCGGTCGCGTGCTTGCATTCGCCCTCACTGGTGAAGACGACGTAGGACGCGTCCGGGCGCGGGAAAGGGTTGTCGGCGAGGGCGCCAGGTGGCGGACAGGGTGGGGGAAGCGGCGGCTGCTGCGCGCCGGCTCCGGGTGGCGGGGGTGGAAGGTTGCCCTTCAACAGGCGTTGGGTGAAGCTGCACTGCCGGAGCGTGTGCGTTGATGTCTTCGCGCCACTGTGGTACTTGCAGGGGGCGTCGAGCATCTGCTCGAAAGACAGCTTGGGCTGCCAGGCGGCCTTGCCAGTGCGCGGGCGCTGGATGGCGCCTTGCTCGGCCGGCTGCTCCCCTTCCACGGCGGCGACTTGCCAGTTGTCGTAGCGGGGCGCCTGCTGGTCGTTCTTGCGCTTGCCGTTGTTGTTGTTGTCTTGCCGGCGCTGGCTGTTGTCGCCAGCCGGCTTGGGACGCGCCGGCTGGGCCGGGAGGAGCTTGCCGTCTGTGTCGATCGTGACCTTCACATTCATCGCGGAGTCGGCCGTAGCGTACTTGTCCGCCACGGCCATGAGCTCCGCCAGGGTCTCTGGCTCGTCGCACACCAGCCGGTGCTTGACCAGAGTGTCGTCTAGGCATCCGTCGATGAAGTACTGGATGGCCTGGACCTCGTGGACCCCCTCGCAGGAATTGCGCAGCTCCGTCCACCGCGTGAGGAAGTCGCGGAGGGGCTTGCCCGGCTTCTGGACGCACATGGAGAGCTGGCGGGGCTTGCCGGGACGCTTGTAGGTGCTGGTGAAGTTGCGGATGAACGCGTCCTCGAAATCCAGCCAGGAGTTCACGCTGCCGGCTCGCAGGCTGTTAAGCCACGTCCGGGCCGAGCCGAGCAGCATGAGCGGGACGTATCGCACGGCCACGCGCCGGTTGCCGCCGGCTATGCCGACGGCCGTGGTGTAGTCGGTCAGCCCGCCCTCCGGCTTGGTGGCACCGTTGTACTTGGGGGAGTCGCGGGGCAGCGAGAAACCTTTGGGGAAGGGCTCCTCGCGAATGCGGGGGCCAAAGCACGGCGGGCCGACAGAGCTCTCCTCTTCCAGGGCCGTGGAGTGTGCTAGCCAGTCGAGGCGGTGACGGGCGTCGCTTTCATCGTAGGGCTCGCGGGGACCGAGCTGGTCAGCCACGGGACCGCGGGGTCCGATTCGATCCGCCACAGGACCGCGGGGTGCAGGGGCTTCCGGGGCCGGCTCGCGCCGCCGAGCCGGCCGCACGGGGGCCTCCGGCGGCTGGACTCGGCCGTTGCCAGCCGTCTCGTCAGCGGTGCCATCTCCGGCGGTTGCGGCACGGTTGTGCCGGCTCCGACCGGACCGGTGCCGGCCACAGTGGCTCGCACTAGTGGCGTGGGAGGACGTCTGTTGCGCGTCCCGGAGGGCTCTCTCCGGGTTCCCGGTTTTTCCTGAGGCGGAGGCGGATGGCTGGGCCTGGTCGAAGTGTTTCTGCTTCTCGTTCGCCGCGGCGATGATGTCACGGATGCGCTGCTGCGTCTGCAGCAACTCCTCGCCCTCCAGGAATTCGAGATCCACCATAGCCGCCTGCGCCGCGCACATGTTCTTTACGAGGGTGTCTTACACGGGCCGGCCTGCGCCTAGCGCACGGCCGAGTGTGCCCCCACGGATCCGTACCTCCGCGACTCGGCTGGGCTCGGCGGCGGCCGGCGTGAAGCCGTGGGCGCTGTCGTACTCTCGCTGGGCGGACTCCAGCCGGCGCCGCGTTGCCGCGAGCTCCGTGGCCTCGACTAGCAGGTGCTGACGATCCTCGTTGAGCTGAACCGCTGCGGCCGCCATGTCGGCATCGGGCGTGATGGGGGCCTGCAGGCTCCGGATCGTCTCGCGGAGCGGGTCGGCCCGGCGAGGCGGGGCCGCAGCCGCGGTAGCGGCAGCCGCGGCGGCCTTCTCCTTGCCGGGCGGGGAGCCGGAACTAGTGCCGATGGTCAACACCTCCACACGGGCGCAGAGATTCGTGACGTCGCCGGAGACGGCGCAGCCAATGGGGACAGGCGAGTCGGTGCAGCCGTGCACCTCGTTGGGGTACTCGTCGGGGACGAGCGCGACGAAGACGCACAGCGCGCCGAAAGGGACAACGAGGCAGCCTGCGGGGCAGGCGGCGTCCGTGCCGGGCGCTGCGTCGCAGCCAGCCGGGTTGGCCGCGCGAGGTGCGCGGACCAAGCCGTGCGTGATGCGCTCGCCGGAGCTGGTGAAGGGCCTCGTCCGGAACTTGACTCCGACGGGCGCCGCGAGCAGCCCCACGGTGGGCGCCAACTGTCGTGGTATTCTCACGGCAGATGCCATGAGATGGCTAAAAAGGTGGGGCTACAAGAGGACGCCGGTGGGTTCCGGAGGTGAGGTCGGCACGTGCAGGTGTGAGACACGAGACGTACCCAGGTTCGGGGCTCTCCGGAGAGGTAACACCCCTAGTCCTGCCGAATGGAGTATCGGACGCACAAGGGCTACAAGATTGCTCCTGGAGCTGTTTGTGCGGGGGAGGAAGAGGAAACTAGACCTCCATTCTATCTCCCCTGCGAGTGTGTGTGTGTACTATCAACCGAAGTCAACCTCTTCGCATGGAGGCCTCCAGAGGGGTCTTATAGGCTGACCCCCAGGGTTACATGGGTAAAGATGCACGGGAGCGGGGCCCGGGTTTCATTGTCTGGAACCCGGCAGTGGGGGCCGCCGGTGCGCCGGGTCCACCGGGAGCGGAGCACTATGGCGCGTCTCGTCTTGCGTCATAGGGTAGCTGGCGCCGCCAGGCTACAGGACTGCGCCGCCCGCCGGGGCCGGCGTAACGGAAGGAGCATTGTAGCCGTGCCCGCCGGGGCCGGCGTAAAGGAAGGAGCGTTGTAGCCGCGCCCGCCGGGGCCGGCGTAAAGGAAAAGAGCGATGTAGCCGCGCCTGCCTCGTCGTGGGGGGCTTGCCCTCTCGCGGCCAGCCGGCATGCCCCAGCCGGCTGGGCTGGGTCGCCTCGCCGAGCCGGCTCGTGCTGGGGAGCCGGTCGAGCGGGTTAGCCGGATTGAGGGGCTTGGCTTGCTCCGATAATTTTTTAGGAAGGGGTTCGAGCTCTGTTGCCTACCCGGGGATCATCCCCCTGACAAACATTCTGTTCCACAGTTCAAAATTTTCAAATTTCATTCTATTGAAATTTGGACCAGATTCGAACTCCCTGCTCAAAACCTAATTTTAATTACTCCAAAAATTCTGAAATTTTTCCAGCATCTCTGTTATGCCTCAGTACCACACCAGAAAAATTCTCAAAAATTCCAAAAATACCAGTGGCCATCTAGCATTTCATCAAACATCATGTGTGCACTATAGCTCAATGTGAAAAAAATTCAGAGAACAGAGAAGTTCAGAGACAGGGGAGATCGATGTCGTGCTGTGCACTCCACTCCATCTCTCCCTCATCCACTTCGCTCTTCCCATCATTACCCCGCCGGGGACCCCCTCGCCAGCCTCTTACCGCCGACAGAACATCGGCTGGCCGGTGCAACAGCCGCTGCCCTGATCCATGGTGGACCGAGCGGATCAGCTCGGCCGACCAGCTCCATCACTCCATCTCCCGCTCCCTCCACCTACCTGGCACGCGTTGCCCTCCTCCGCAGCTCCCCGCACCGTCCAAACCACCCCGCGCCCGCCTGTCAGTCACCGGAGCCGCACGCCGCCCGCCATGGCCGTATAGGAGCTCGGCTCCGGGATAAGGCAGTAGAGCCCGAGGACGCCGCGCTGGCGCTTCGAGAGAACTCCACCGACCTCAGTGATGCTCACCGACCTCGCCCACCGCCTCCAACTGCCCTCGCCGGCCACCATTACTCCAGCGTGGTCCGAGCCGCCTCAGACCGCCTCAGATCACCTATATAAGGAGCCCTCGAGCTCCGTTCAGTACCCGCACTGCATCCACACACTCCCAATCAACCCCCAAAGGAGTCGGATGACCTCGGGGAGGTCGTCTTCCCCGACTCCGGCCACCCGATCCGCCGCTGTCCCCGCGAATAGCACGTCGCCGTTACTCCATCTCCACCTCCCAAACTTCATCAGTAGCCTCCCCGTGCACCCACTCATCCATTCCACTCATCAATTCGACGTCCAGAGCCCTCCCCGACGAAATCTTTCACCACCCGACGCCGCCGTCCGCCTGAGTTGACCTCGCCGTCGCTACGGTGCTCGCCGGCAACCACCACCACCACCCACCGACGCGGAAGGACGCCCTGAGCACGCTCGTATCCTCGCCGCCCTCTGAAACGCCGGCGATCGCCGCCGGTGACCACCGCACCCCTTCTGTGCACGCGCGCGAGGCTCGTTTGAAATTCAAACCTGACGGGTGGGGCCCACCCGTCAGCGTTTTAATTTTTTTTGGTTTATTCGAAGACGTCTTCTGTCACTTTACGCTTTCTGAACGGGAAGACGTATTCTTTCCCGAGACGCTTTCTGTTTTCACCACAGGGACCCGCTGGCAGTTATTTTAATTTTAGATAGGTCCCTGGTTTTAAAACCTTTATAACTTTTAAACCACAAATCATTTTCAATTGATTCTTTTTCTAAAAATCTTCTTTTTCACTCTAGTTTTTTTAGTATTTATTTAAAAATGTTTCGAGACAACTTTTTGTACTGTTACAAAAAAATTGATTTGAATTTGAATTCTTATTTTCTAGAAAACGAGGAGGGGAACTTTGACGAAAATTTCGAGGGATCACCTTCTGCCTACTTTGATCAAGGCAAGCATTTTTGAACTGGGGATATGGTGATTGCGTACATGTTTGCATCAGTTCGAGATATCACCGGTTATGTGGTGAATAGCAAGTGCATGCATGGTCATATCATTTTGTGCATTTCTTGCATGCATTAAAGAATCTTTCTAACATGAAGGAAGTGGTGAAGTGTACCTCCTGTCTTTGTCATGCCGGTGGGCACGAGTCACATCATGACACGATGGTGTCACCGTGGCATGTGAGGCATGCCTGTCATAATAATAACACCTCCTGAGTCGACCTAGATCGAGTCTTCTTCCGTCATGCCTAGCTAAAATTCGTGCTGCCACTTGTCTTCCCGCGAGGGAAGTACGACTTAGTAAGTTGCTAACCCCTTTTCGTGTACACACCACTTAGAGGGGCCATGATGAGGGTTCCATGGCCATGGACTAGTGCCAGTCATCGGGTCAGGGGGCATGGGTGTATCCGGCTAGGCCGAGAGGGGGGCACCCCTTGTAATCCGCGTGTTATAAATAGTGATCCCATGCTATTCGAGACGATGGTCTCCCCGACTTAGAGTTTTTCTTGAACGATGCTTTGGTTGATTCCTGGCATCCGGAAGGTTAATCTGGTGTGTGCTGGTCAGGTGTGTTTTCAACCCAAAGACCGTAATGGGAATCAGTCAGCGTCTCAGTGTTGGCTAAAGAAATCCTATACTTGTGGGTAAAGAGTACACCCTTTGTAGAGTTATAACTATTCGAATAGCCGTGTCCACGGTCAAGGACATTAGCTGGGAAGAGTGAAGTGTCGGTCTTCGGAGGAAATAATTAAAATTGAGCATGATTCATTTTTGCAGGATAATTATTGTCACTACTGATGCCAGCATGAATATTATTGTTAACATGAATATTATTGTGGACTAACCCTGTTCTTCTATGTGCAACCTTGGGTATCACTTGGGATGGCTAGTCCACCAGGATACTCAATTTTATTTTATTTTCTGAGTATCACTTGGGATGGCTAGTCCACCTGGATACTCATTTATATTTTTCTGGGTATCACTTGGGATGGCTAGTCCACCTGGATACTCATTTATTTATTTTGGGTATCACTTGGGATGGCTAGTCCACCTGGATACTAAATTTTCTTTTCTTTTCTGAGTATCACTTGGGATGGCTAGTCCACCTTGATACTCATTTATATTTTTCTGGGTATCACTTGGGATGGCTAGTCCACCTGGATACTCATTTATATTTTCTGGGTATCACTTGGGATGGCTAGTCCACCTAGATACTCATTTGTTTTCAAGACCTCTCGAGGCGTCGCTTTCAGACACCCGTTTGGCATTTCTTTTCAAGACCTCTCGAGGCGTCGCTTTCAGATACCCGTTTGGCATTTTTCTTGGAATTCCTCGGGCGGTCCAGCGCCCGATGTTCCATTTATTTTCTTGGTTATTTACTAAAATAATATATTTATTCATCTGCACTGAATTAATGTTTATCATGCCATGCTTTAATTTTGGTCAGCATATGCATAAAGTTTAATCCATCATGATCATATGCATTCGGTATATCTTTTGTTCATAATGTTTGCGAGTACATTCCAACGTACTCACAGGCTTGTCCCTGGCTTGTTAATTTGGCTAGACCCAGAGGAAGACAAGCTTGTGGAGGAAGAGTGTGCTAGCGAGCCCAACACTTAGAGGTGTTCCCAGTCAGTCAACTTGTGGTCTTGGAGTCTACCACATGTATCATCCGCAGTGCTTCCGCTTCACAAATAAAATAGTCAAGCCTCACACTGACGCTTGACTTTACCTTATTGTATCAGTGTTGTAATACCACCACACCACTATTATATTCCACCACCGTCATATATTGACAAGTTTGTAATAAATGTTGAGCACTCTGGCTCAACCCTGTGTAATATTATGTATGTACTGGTTATCTATATCAAGGGAGTCCACCAGTTGTTCTGATCTTGGGGCTGGTGTGACTTGAGGTTATTCCGTGATATATTCCGAAAACCTACCCGATAAACCTTGGTACCAGAGCCAGTGTGACTGTAGGAAGCCCTAGGTGCGATCGCTAGTAATAGAATCAGTCCTAACAATTTTGAGCATGCATCTCATGCATTGTAACAAATTTTCCTTGGTCATCATATACTTATGACATCACTATTTGGATTTTTTGTCTACTGTTGTAGATGTCTGGCGGCAGCTGCCCGACCCAGATTTTCGCCAATGAGCCTGCGGGGTTTTCCCATCTTCTCGTCTACATCGCCAGGGTCGCAATGGGATCTCCGAGTTGTCCAGAGTACATAGTCTTTCTCGACAGGATCTTGGACACCCTGACTATGTACCAGGCCTCGGTATATATTCAGGGTGGAGATGCCGCACCTCATCGCAACTATCGTTTTGTGGGAAGAGTCATGCCTACTGAGAGGCATGCTATCCAGATGGCTGCCCGAGAGGCCATCGCTCGTCTTAGGGACATTCTTCCAGTCATGCAGACACGTCCCTATCATTATCTTCCATGCCATGTTCCATACACTAGTCACTATCCTTTCTCTTGCATCACGGGAGAAAGGGACGAGGCAATTGAGCCCCTTGTTTAGTACATCATGGCTCTAGAGTCAGTCTTCACCTCACTGGTGGACGATTATCTCGCTGCACGGATGGACTTAGCTCGTGCGAGGGCTCCTCATAGGAGTGAGTTCCATTCTCCTTCACCACGCGCTCCTCGCATTCCGACTCCACCATACGATCCTCCTACTCGTTCCGCGATTCGACACGCATCCCCAAGCGATGAGTCTAGTCGCTTGGCTGCTCCCATTCCGGTTAGAGCTTCACCGCCTACGAGCACAGTGCCACCGCGAGCAGGCATGGCACCGACAGCTGCCCGACTGGAGACCATACCCGAGGAGGAGGAGGAGGAGGAGGAGCAGGTTGAGTCTTCAGCACCCCGTCTGGGACTTACCCTCAGCAGGGCCTACGACGTTCCAGACACTCCGTGATGGCAGACTAGGCATCAGCACCGCAGTCATCTTTTATGAGAATGTAGCTGTAAAATATTTATTTTCTGTTTCTTTTCTTCTTTGTAAGATGGCGAGTAGTAGACCATGGATCGCAACATGTTAAGGGGACGGAGTAGTGCACTAGTCTAAATAAGCGATCATGTAAGCATCACGGCTATGACAAGAGTAGTGTATAATTAAATCATGCATGTATAATTAAATCTCGCATGTATAATATAGCTCGCTACTTTTATGTACTTATGTTTTTGGGGGAAAATTATTTTTAGTCTCTTAAAATTTATTTTCTTCCTTTATAAATTTATTTTCTCATCGGTGTTACACAAATACCCCAGAAAGAAAATGCATCGTCCCTGGACTCGTTCTATGCCCAGTCCACCAGAGGACAACTTTGCATAGATGGGAAATAATTTCACGCCAGGACAAACAAGTCAGCAAAGCAATGATTCAGCATTCTCACAAGTGTGCCGTCTTTTTGAACAAAGTCAGCAGCAGCACCAGGAAATGATGCAGCATTTAATAAATATGGGAAATCACCAAGGACAGCACCAACCCAGATCAAAATTATCTGAACTTCAAAGGACCAATCCAACTGTCTTTTCTCACATAGATAAACCTTTGGAGGCAGACGACTGGCTGCGTGATATTGCAAGGAAATTGGTCATAGCCCAGTGTTTGGACCAGGAAAAAGTATTATATGCTCCGCATTATTTCTCTGGGACAGTAGCATCATGGTGGGAAAATTTATGCCACACGCATCCCAATGAAGGATACATCACCTGGGAGCAATTCAAGGAAAGCTTCCGGGGAGCACATATTCCCAACAGTATCATGAAATTAAAGAAAAGGGAATTTAAGGATCTCAAGCAACGGGGCATAAGAGTAACATAGTACCTCGACCAGTTTACTCAACTAGCCTGGTACGCCAATGATGAATATATGACAGAGAGTAAAAAGATGGAGAAATTCCTTTACGGGCTTGTTCCATCTTTAAAGTGCCAACTGGTAGTCCATACTTTTCCGGATTTCAAGACACTGGTAGACAAGGCTATTATCCTGGAAAAGGAGCACCACAACATGAATGAAATTCGCAAGCGCCGCATGAATCATGTCGGGCCCATGGAACCCAGGGTATCCAGGCCCGCCTGCCTTTGGCCCAGGGCGCAATGCCTGGCATGGGCCCAGCAGGCCGTCATCACCAAGCACCTCACCAAGACCCCTCATGAGGCCCTAGCCTCCTGAGGACCCCTCCTCAGGGAGCGGCGAGACGGGCTCAGCATCACCACCAACGGCCTCGCGAGGTCCTCTCGCGGGGCGGCCTCCCGAGGCCCCCTCCCGCAGGCGCTCAAGACGAAGGCCGTTCGGCGTTGCCGCGCGGTCTGGGGCCCATCACGTGGGTGACGCGCGTGGCGACGAGCGACGGCAGAGGCCGCGCCAGCAGGCGCGGATGAAGATGGTTTCCTCTTTTGTGTTAAGGGAGCAGGGCCAGCTATCTACTCCCCAAAGAAACCCCAAAGGTTGCCCGATCGGCGAAGGAAGACCAAGACGGCAGGCGCGCAGGACGGAGGTCATCACCGAGCCCACCGGCGCGTCATGGATCACGCTTTGGCAGGCGAAGACCACCTTTAGTCAGGATAGCCTGAGCGCATGTCCCCTTTCAAAATTGCCAAGTGTGGCAACCCTTCCCGCCTAAGTTTCCAGGGGGAAGAGGACCAAGGCTGATATAAAGGGCAGAGCAGCCATTGTAGAAGGGGGACAGAGAGAGCTCGGATTCCGATCATCCCCAACCTTGTACTCTCTCTCTCTCTAGCACCAAAGCAATACCAACCAAGCAGGAGTAGGGTCTTACACCGCAAGGTAGCCCGAACCTGGGTAAACCGCTGAGTCCACGGTCCGTTCCTCGCTAGCTCGCTCTCGCCGTAGCCTCGCCGTCGCTTAGCTGTGGTAGGAGACGAAGTGGTAGAACGAGCTCACCCCAATGTTCGAACCTTTGGGTCCCCGGAGCCCGACTTCCGACATTTGGCGCGCCAGGTAGGGGTGCGCTACTGTTCTCCTGCTCCGCCCTCTGCTCCACCAACCCCATGGCCGACACACATCGCGAGCGCGCCGAGCGCAGGGCTGGCCGTGTGGCTCAGACGGAGCCGGTGGCCCGCGGCAACCGCCGCCGACCCGACACCGAGGCTGCCGCCGCCACAGACCCCGCTGCCCACGAGCGGCAGGACTCCTCTCTGCACCCCTCCGTGCAGGCGAATGGCCACACCGCCACAGCCTCCTCCCTCGCCCACCATGGGCCACCGAACCCGCAGGCCGCACTGCTCACGGCACGCGAATTGCTCCGCTACCGTCCGGCTGACGCCGGCTACGATGCCTGGCTTGGTCGCATCACCGAGCTCATCAACGCCGCCGGGGACGCTCCAGCGCCTTCCCAGTCGCTCCGCCCTCCGCCGTCCCGCGCTGGGGACCTGGCGTTCGGCGCTCCCTCGCCGCCTTCTCTACACGACAAGTAAGGCAGGCCCCAGCGCAATGCGCGGGCTCGTGAGCCATCCCGCGGCGCCTCCTTGCCAATCCGAGACGAGGCCAGCTGCCAGATCATCCTCCGCGCGCCCCCTGATGCGCGAGTGCTCGTGAGCCGTCCCGCAGCGCCAGCGCCAGGACCAGGCCGTTCAAGACATTGCGGCGGCTGGGCATCAAAACCACGCCGCCCTCGCTGGCGGCGTCCCCTCAAGCGGTGTGGGTTGCCGTGCCTTCACCCGCGAGCTGCGTCGCGCGGTCTGGCCTGCGAAGTTCAAGCCTAAGTTGCCTCCACGCTACGACGGCACCCCCAACCCCGCGGAGTTCCTTCAGCTCTACGCGCTGAGCATCGAGGCGGCGAATGGTGACGACAAGGTCATGGCGAACTGGTTCCCTATGGCCCTCAAGGACGGCCCGCACTCCAGGCTCATGAACCTCCCCGAAGCGTCCATCTCATCATGGGCCGAGCTCTGCAGCCAGTTCATTGCCAACTTCAAGGGCACTCAGGACCGCTCCCTCACCATCAACGACCTGCGGCGCGTGCGGCAGCGCCCAGACGAGACCCTCCGCAAGTACATCCAGCGCTTCAGCCAGGTGCGCAACAAGATCCCGCGTGCCTCCGACGCCGCCGTCATCTCTGCATTCTCCACCGGCGTCATGGACGTCAAGATGCGCGAGAAGCTCGCCATCAACGGTGAGCTCGACTCCGTGGTTGAGCTGCTCGACCTCGCCGACAAGTGCGCCAAGCCTGAGGAAGGCCGCCTCTTCATCCACAACGACCCCGACGCGGCGCTCAACGCCGCCAAGGCCAAGAGCAAGGACGTCAAGCGTAAGGGCCCTGCCGTGCTCGCGGCGGAGCCCGAGCAGAAGCACGGCCGTGACCACGACAAGCCTAGGAAAGACAGCCGGCCGCTCTGTGCCTTCCACAACGTGCGCTCCCACAGCACTGAAGACTGTCAGGAGCTCAAGCTGCTCCGCGATGAGCGCCAAAACCGTCGAGACGACCGCAGTGGCCGCGGCGCCGGCCGTGGAGGTGGTCGCAGCGGCAACCGTTGGGACGGCCGCAACAGCAACGACAACTTCCGCCAGGGTTGGCGCGACCAGCCTCGTGAGGCCGCCTGGCGCGATCAGCCTCGTGAGGCCGACTGGCGCGACCGGTCTCGTGAGGCCGCCTGGCACGACCAGCCTCGTGAGGTGAATCTTCAGGCCGATGCCGCTCTTCCGCCGCTGTAGACGCCACCCCGGAGGAACAACATCAACCAGCCTGACGAGGGCGTTGGGGGCTACCAGGAGCCTCGCGCGGTCGCCTACATCCTTGGCGGGTCCCAAGCCCCCGCGTCCATCAGCCACATCAAGCAACTCTCTCGCGAGGTGTATGCCGCCCTCCCGAGGCCCGAGGCCGCGTGGCCCCTCAAGTGGTCGCAGTATGCCATCACCTTCGACTCCAAGGACCACCCCAAGTCCACGGCCTCCGCAGGCGGTCTGCCCATGCTGTGCACTCCCACCATCAGCAACGTCGCAGTCACCAAGACCCTCATCGACGGGGGTGCCGGCCTCAACGTGATCTCCATCGAGACCTTCGAGACGCTCCAGGTGCCCTACGACCAGCTGATGCCGACCAGGCTCTTCTCTGGAGTGACCGATGGCTCCACCATCACACTGGGGCAAGTGCGCCTCCTCGTCACCTTCGGCACCCGCAAGAACTACCACACTAAGCTCATCGACTTCGACGTGGCGCACATCGGCCTGCCTTATAATGCAATGTTGGGCTACCCAGCTCTCACCAGGTTTATGGCGGCCACCCATCACGCCTACAACGTCCTCAAGATGCCCGGTTGTAGTGGCATCATCACTGTCGCCTACGACGAGAAGGACGCGGCCAGCACCCTCGAGCGTGCCTACAAGGCCACCGCTGTTGCGCACCTGACCGAAGAGGACGCGGCCGAGCCTCCTGAGGCCGCGCCCGCGAAGAAGAAGTAGCTGTTCTCTCAGGACCGTGCCGAGACGAAGAAGGTGTCGGTGGATGGCAGCGGCTCCGGCCCTGCCTTCACCATTGGCACAGGCCTCCCTCCTGCATAGGAAAGCGCGCTCGTCACCTTCCTTCGGGCAAACTCGGATGTTTTCGCCTGGAAAGTATCTGGCTTGTCCGGTGTGCCGAGGGAGGTGATCGAGCACCACTTAGCGGTGTGCCCCAATGCACGCCCCGTCAAGCAGAAAGCACGGCGCCAGGCGCCAGAGAAGCAAGATTTCATCGTCAAGGAAGTTCAGAAGCTCTAGGAAGCTGGGGTCGTTTGTGAGGTGCGCCATCCCGAATGGCTCGCCAACCCGGTTGTCGTCCCCAAGAAGGGCGGCAAGGAGCGCATGTGTGTCGACTTCACCAGCCTCAACAAGTTTTGCCCTCAAGATCCATTTCCACTGTCCCGCATCGATCAGATCGTGGATTCCACCGCCGGGTGCGATTTGCTATGCTTCCTGGATGCCTTCTCAGGCTATCATCAGATCAAGATGGCGGCCAAAGACGTCGAAAGGATGGCCTTCATCACCCCCTGCGTCATATATTGCTACGTCTGCATGCCCTTCGGTTTAAGGAGCGCGGGCTCCACCTTCCAGTGGCTAATGCGCATCACACTGGGGCCTCAGATGGGGAGGAACGTGGAGGCCTACGTCGACGACATCGTGGTCAAGTCTCGCGAGGCTGGATCCCTCATCACGGACCTCCAGGAAACATTTGCCAACCTGCGCAAAGTCAACCTCAAGCTCAACCCTGAGAAGTGCGTCTTCGGAGTCCCCTCCGGCAAGCTCCTTGGCATCCTAGTCTCACACCGTGGTATCGAGGCCAACCCAGAAAAGATCAAGGCCATCGAGAAAATGCGTCCTCCTCGGACCCTCAAGGAAATGCAGCATTTGGCAGGATGTATGGCCTCTCTGGGGTGTTTCATCTCCAAGTTTGGCGAGCGAGCCCTGCCCTTCTTCAAGCTCCTAAAGAGGTCCGGCTCCTTCAAATGGACTCCTGAGGCAGACGCCGCCTTTGAAGCCCTCAAGAGGTACCTCATGAGCCCGCCCATCATGGTCGCACCGCGCTCTCGCGAGCTCTTGCTCCTGTACTTGGCGGCCACCCCCCAGACGGCCAGCGCGGCGCTGGTGGCGGTGCGGGAGGAGCGCGTCTGTGCTAAGGAAAAGCCCTCCGAGCCTCGTGAACTTTCCAAGCCTCGTGAGGCTGCCAATCCTTGTGAGCCCTCCGAGCCTCGCGAGCCTCCTGAGCCTCGTGAAATACCCGAGCCTTCCAAGCCTCGCGAGCTTTCGAAGCCTGGAGAGTAAGCTGCCGCCACAACCACGCGCCTCGTCGAGCACCCCGTGTACTTCGTCAGCACCGTGCTAAGGGACGCGCGCGAGCGCTACCCCATGCAGCAGAAACTCCTCCTCGCGCTCCTCGTCGCCTCCAGGAAGGTGCGCCACTACTTTCAGGGTCATCCCATCAAGGTCATTTCCTCCTACCCCTTGGAGCAAGTTCTGCGCAGCCCCAACGCCGCCGGCCGCGTCGCCGAATGGAACATCGAACTGTAAGCCTTCCAGCTGGAGTTCTCCACCACCAGAGTCATCAAAGGCGCGGCTCTGGCCGACTTCATAGCAGAATGGACGAACACGTACGAGGAGGAGCCTCGCGAGGCCCAGTCCCTCCTGCCAGGGGATGAGGCGCCTGGCGGATGGACCATGCACTTTGACGGCGCCTTCTCCCGTCAGGGCGCGGGGGCTGGGGTCATGCTCACCTCGCCAACAGGAGACAGGCTCTACTACGCCGTATAGGTCTGCTTCAGGCACACCGACAAGGTCTCCAACAACATCGCAGAGTATGAGGGCCTCATCGTCGGCTTCAAGCCCGCGTTCGCCCAGGGCATCAAGCGTCTGACTATCAAGGGCGATTCGCAACTCCTCGTCAACTTCTCCAACAAAAGCTACAAGCCCAAGGACGAGCACATGGCCGCCTACCTGGAAAAGGTACGTAAACTTGAGAAGCGTTTTCTTGGCCTGGAGCTGCAGCACGTCCCCCGCAGCGGCAACAAAGAAGCCGACGACATCGCCAAACGAGCATCTCGCCGCGAGCCTCAGAGCCCCGGCGTCTTCGAGGAAAGGCTCCTCAAGCCATCTGCCGCACCTCCTGCCGCGAGCACGGCGCTCCTTCGCGAGGAACTCCCGCCCGCACCACCCACGGGCTTGCCAGACTATGGCCCGGCCTCAGAAGCCCGCCTGCTGCTGGCGCTGGAGCCTCAGGCGGATAGCTGGGCCACGGAGTTCAAGGCTTACTTGCTTCACGGCACCCTCTCGGATAAAGACTCGGAAGCAGAGCGCGTGGCCCGACAGGCCACCGCTTACTGCCTACAAGATGGCGAGCTGTACCGCAGGCGCCCCAATGGCGTCTCGCTACGGTGCATCTCTGAAGAGCAAGGGCGTGAGTTGCTCGCTGATATCCACGGAGGAGACTGCGGTCACCACTCCTCGTCACGCACCCTCGTCGGCAAGGTGTTCCGCAGCGGCTTCTACTGGCCCACTGCGCTGCGCGACGCTACCGCACTGGTCCAAGCCTGCGAGGCCTGACAATTCCACGCCAAGCAGATCCACCAGCCGACGCAGGGCCTCCAGATGATTCCCCTCTCATGGACCTTCACGGTCTCGGGGCTGGATATCCTGGGGCCCTTCCCTCACGCGGCTGGCGGTTACCGCTACCTCTACGCCGCCATCCACAAGTTCACCAAGTGGGCAGAGGTCGAGCCGGTGCACACCATCCCGGCAGGCTCCGCCGTCAAGTTCATCAAGGGCCTCTTGAGCTGCTTTGGAGTTCCCAACCACATCATCACCGACAACGGCTCCCAGTTCACAAGTGGCCTCTTCAAGTCCTACTGTGGCAGCCTTGGCACGCAGATCTGCTAAACCTCGGTGGCGTACCCGCGAAGCAATGACCAGGCTGAGCGTGCCAACACCTAGGTCCTCAAGGGCCTCAAAACAAGGAGCTTCAAGAAGAAACTTGAGGCTTGCGGCAAGGGCTGGCTCGACGAGCTGCAGTCCGTGCTGTGGTCCATCCGCACGACGGCAAGCAAGCCTACCGGCGAGACACCCTTCTTCCTCGTCTACGGCGCTGAAGCGGTCCACCCATTGGAGCTTAAGCACGGTTCCCCGCGAGTCCTTGCCTTTGACGAGGCGCATCAGGATGGCTCGCGGGAGACCGATCTGCTACTCCTCAAGGAGAGCCGCCGTCAGGCTGCTCTTCGTGCCGCGAGGTACCAGCAGGCCTTGCGTCGCTACCACAGCTGCAGCATCCGCCCTCGTACTCTCGAGGTCGGCGACCTTGTCCTGCGCAGGATCCTCTCCAGAGCAGGACTTCACAAACTCTCACCCATGTGGGAAGGCCCTTTCCGGGTCACTCATGTCTCCAGGCCCGGCTCAGCCCGGCTGGACATGGAGGACGGAGTTCCTGTGCCTAACGCCTGGAACATCCAACACCTCCGCAAGTTCTACCCATGACCCTCACGCGTACGAACGAAATGGGGCTGTACACGCCCCGGAGCCTCTCATTGCGTTCGCCTATTGGGCCCGCGAGAGCTCCCGCCCACGCCCAAGTGGAAGCCCCATGCTCCGCGCTGGCGGAACGATCGACCCGCGATCATACTCACACCCTTGTGGAAGCCCCATGCTCCGCGTTGGCGGAACAATCAACTGAGGGCGCCCCACGGGCTGCACCAACCTCAAGCTGACCCGTGCCGGACACGGCAGCACTCTTTTTTCTCATTTTGATGTGTAATTGAGGGCGCCCCACGGGTTGCACCATCCTCAAGCTGACCCCTGCCGGACACGGCAGCCGCATCTTGTCTTGGTTATGTAATGGGTTGCTATCTTGCTTCAGTAAAGCTTCCGTTTCTTTACATGGCGTTTTGTTTTGCCCTTGCCTCACGAGCCTTGCGCGCTCACGACGTCCCTCATGAGCCTCACGCTAGTGGGGGTTGGACACGGTGCCTATGCTCGGGTCAGTCCCAGCAGCGCTGAAAAACCCAAGCAACCGGGCTCTGGCACGCGGGCCTACTCCCATGCACGCCACCCCACCAAGGTCCTTGGTGTCTTGTCTCCTCGCGTAATTCCCATGAGCGAATCGACGAGCGCGCGCTGCCCCCTGTCGTTAAGTGCTCTGCGTGCAGTTATCCCAGGAGCAGGTTCCCTGAAAAGTCTCATGAGAATACCTCGCGAGGTGGCTCCCTCAGGGCCTCAGGAGGCTAGCAGGCCCCGCCTCGGGAGCTAACCCTCGGCGGCCGTCCCAGCAGGAGATCTCGCGAGCGAAACCATCACGAGGCGCACCATACAAGAGATGGCCCACCAGACACTACCCTGCACAGAGCTAAGTCTCCCGTCTCGCGAGCCGCCCTCGCCGTCTCTCAAGCCTTCCCCTCTGACGGCCTCATGAGCACCAGCGTTTTCTCTTGGCGCAAGCCGCTCATGCGTTAAAGGGGGGCTCCCTGAGCATCGCGCCTCAGGAACCCTCAATAGGTCCCGGTGCCCCTCGCCTCCTGGCCTTGTTCAGGCATCGCGACCTAACATACCGGCGATGGCTATGGCCGCTCGGGGGCTGGGTCCTGACAACGTAGAGCATCATGGCGAGCAAAAAGAGAAAAACAGGCCTTAAGAGAGAGCTTCGCGAGGGCACGAGTGTTCATTACAGCAAATCATAAAGTACTTAAACACCAAGGCATCATCTTCACGCCCCCATGGGCCACATCGATCTAGCGCAGGGAGACGAAAGGAAAAGGACCCTAGGAGCTCGCGCCATCGTCGTCTTCGCCGGCGCTGTCGTCGCCGCCGGAGCTCTTGCCGCTGCCGCATGAGTACTTCCCGAGTAACGCGCCCACATGGCCTTCCACCGCCTTTGCAAGCCCATCGCGAAGCTCCTCGGGGACCGGGGCTATCACCTTGTCAAAATCGAAGTTGGGATCGGTGTGAAGGAGGTGGCTGAAGACGCGAGTCGCCGCCAGGGAGAAGAGGCTGCGGCACTCCTCCTTCAAGATGCCGTCCACCTCCTTGGCCCCATCTTCAAGCCGTTCCACGAGCTTGGTGGAGAAGTCGACATAGTTGGAGTCACGGGACTCGCGGAAGGCTCCAAGCCTTCCCTGGCAGATGGAGTTCAGGGCGTCGTGGGCGCGGACCTCGAGGGAGTGAAGTGCCTTGACGCGTTTGCGCTGCTCCTGTTGATGATCGGTGGCGCCACAGCTGGGCTGCGGCGCGGCCCCCTGGCGGGTCTCCGCCTCAGCGAGTGCCGCCTTGAGATCAGTGACCTCCTGCCAAAAGCGTTCTGTCTCGAAGGCATCCCTCTGCTGCGACAGCACCTTATCGTGCTCCTCGGCAAGCGTCAGGCGCGCCTCCGCTACCTTCGCGTCAGCATCCTCTTGAACCTTCTTCTCCTTGGCCTCCAGCTGGGCGTTGGCCTCGGTGACACGCTTCGTGTGAGCCTCCTGGGCATCGGCTAGCTGGTGCCCCAGCGTCTCCAGGTGCTCCTTCTCCGTGGCCTGCTCGGTCGCCATCTTCTTGAGGCCCTCCGTGCGAGTCTCGAGGTCCGCTTCGCGGGCCGTGACCTCCTTCTCGCGAGTGGCGAGGGCGCCTTCCCGTGCGAGGAGCGACTGCGCCTGCTCGGCGTGTTGGTCCTGGAACTCTTTCAGGCGGGCCTCCGCCTCTTCGCGGCGCGCGACGGCCGCTTCAGCCTCCAGGAGGGCTCTCGCCCGAGCCCCCTCCGCTTCGGCGGCATCTTTCTCGCCCTGTGCGCGAACGTGTTCGTTCTGGCGCCGGGCCGTCTCGACGGCAACACTGAGCCGGCGCCACCCGTCAGCGAGCTTCAGGCGTTCCTCGGCGAGGCGTGTTTCCACGTCCTGGAGGTCCATCCCGAGCCGAGCAAGCGCGGCCTTGGCGTCGCGCAAGGCTTCAGGCCTGAGCAGGGTGTGGCTGCTCACAAGGACCAGAGGCCAGTCTGTTGGAAATATGCCCTAGAGGCAATAATAAATTAGTTATTATTATATTTCCTTGTTCACGATAATCATTTATTATCCATGCTATAATTGTATTGATTGGAAACTCAAATACATGTGTGGGTACATAGACAACACTGTGTCCCTAGTGAGCCTCTAGTTAACTAGCTCGTTGATCAAAGATGGTTAAGGTTTCCTAGCCATTGACATGAGATGTCATTTGATAACGGGATCACATCATTAGGAGAATGATGTGATGGACAAGACCCAAACTACGAACGTAGCATATGATCGTGTCAGTTTATTGCTATTGTTTTCTGCATGTCAAGTATCTGTTCCTATGACCATGAGATCATGCAACTCCCTGACATCGGAGGAGTACCTTGTGTGTATCAAACATCGCAACGTAACTGGGTGACTATAAAGGTGCTCTACAGGTATCTCCGAGGGTGTCTTTTGGGTTGGCATGGATCAAGACTGGGATTTGTTACTCCGTGTGACGGAGAGGTATCTCAGGGCCCACTCGGTAATACAACATCACAATGAGCCTTGCAAGCAATGTGACTAAAATGTTAGCCACGAGATCTTGTATTACGGAATGAGTAAAGAGACTTGCCAGTAACGAGATTGAACTAGGTATAGAGATACCGACGATCGAATCTCGGGCAAGTAACATACCGAAGAACAAAGGGAACAGTATACGGGATTAACTGAATCCTTGACATAGAGGTTCGACCGATAAAGATCTTCGTAGAATATGTAGGAGCCAATATGGGCATCCAGGTCCCGCTATTGGTTATTGATCGTAGAGGTGTCTCGGTCATGTCTACATAGTTCTCGAACCCGCAGGGTCTACAAACTTAACGTTTGGTGACGATTAATATAGTTGAGTTATTTTGTTGGTGACCGAAGGTTGTTGGAGTCCCGGATAAGATCCCGGACATGACGAGGATCTCCGGAAGAGTCCGGAGGTAAAGATTGATATATGTGATAATAGTGTTTTGATCTCCGGAAGGGTTCCGGAATTCACCGGAAGGGGTTCCGGATGTTTACCGAAGTGTTCGGGTGCAGCAACACTTTATATGAGCCAAAGGCGTAAAGCCCACGAGGTATTGGAAAGTGCAAAAGGAAGTTTTGCTGCTGCCTTAAGCGGTACTACCGCTTGTGTGAAGCGGTACTACCGCATAAGCGGTACTACCGCTTGTGTGAAGCGGTACTACCGCTCGTGAGCGGTACTACCGCTTGTGTGCGGTACTGCAGGGATCCGAGTTGGACTCTTTCCCTGCGGGCCAAACCGACCTTGTGCGGGCAAAACCGACCTGGAGGAGGCTTTTACTCCAAGTTTAGACCCCAAGGCTCAACATATAAATAGAGGGGCAGGGCTAGCACACGGGATACATTAAGATTTCCCAAGCCGTGTGTCGGCAACCCTAACCCTCTAGTTCTCCCGTCATAATCTCCGTAGTGCTTGGCGAAGCCCTGCAGAGATTGTTCCTCACCATCATCACCACGTCGTCGTGCTGCCGGAACTCATCTACTACTTCATCATCACTCGCTGGATCGAGGAGGTGAAGGCGTCATCAAGCCGTACGTGTGTTGAACGCGGAGGTGCCGTCCGTTCGGCACTAGTTCGTGATCGGATCGAGGGACGACTTGCGATTTGGATCGCGGAGACGTTCAACTACATCAACCGCGTTTCTTAACGCTTCCGCTTAGCGATCTACAAGGGTATGTAGATTCACTCTCCCTCTCGTAGATGCTCATCACCATGGATAGATCTTGCGTGTGCGTAGGAAAATTTTTGTTTCCCATGCAACGTTCCCCAACAGTGGCATCTGAGCTAGGTCTATGCGTAGATGAGATCTCGAGTAGAACACAAACGAGTTGTGGGCGTGGGTGTATACATATTGCTTGCCGTTACTAGTTGATACTTGATTCGGCGGTAATGTGAGATGAAGCGGCCCGGACCGACATTACGCGTACGCTTACGCGAGACAGGTTCCTTCAACTGACATGTAACTTCGTTGCATAAAGATGGCTAGCGGGTGTCTGTCTCTCTCACTTTAGTTGAATCGATTTCAATGAAGAGGGTTCTTTTAGAAGATCAAAAAGCAATCACTACACCACGTTGTGGTTTTGCGTAGGTAAGAACAGTTCTTGGAAACCCGTAGCAGCCACGTAAAATATGCAACAACAATTAGAGGGCGTCTAACTTGTTTTTGCAGGGTATGTTGTGATGTGATATGGCCAATTACATGATGAGATATATGTGATGTATGAGATGATCATGTGTTGTATAGAATATCACGACTTGCATGTCGATGAGTACGGCAACTGGCAGGAGCCATAGAGTTGTCTTTAATTATTTTCGCCGTTTTGCTTTACTTTATCGCTATGAGTTAGCAATAGTCGTGGAAGCAACAGTCGGTGCGACAACCTAATGGCGACACGTTGATGGAGATCAAGATGATGGAGATCATGGTGTCATGCCGGTGACGATGGAGATCATGCCGGTGCTTTGGAGATGGAGATCAAAAGCACAAGTTCATGGCCATATCATGTCACTTGTGATTTGCATGTGATGTTAATCCTTTTATGCATCTTATTTTGCTTAGGACGACGGTAGCATTATAAGGTGATCCCTCACTTAAATTTCAAGATAAAATTGTGTTCTCCCCGAGTGTGCACCGTTGCGAAAGTTCGTCGTTTCGAGACACGCCGTGATGATCGGGTGTGATAGACTCTACGTTCACATACAACGGGTGTAAGCCATGTTGCACGTGCGGAACACTCGGGTTAAACTTGACGAGCCTAGCATGTACAGACATGGCCTCGGAACACAAGAGACCGAAAGGTCGAACATGAGTCATATAGTAGATATGATCAACATGAAGATGTTCACCATTGAAACCACCTCAACTCACGTGATGATCGGACTTGAGTTGGTGGATTTGGATCATGTTACACTCGAATGACCGGAGGGATGTCAATTTGAGTGGGAGTTTTTTAAGTAATATGATTAACTAAACTCATTATCTTGAACAATAGTCTAAGTTGTCTTTGCAATATTTATGTTGTAGATCATGGCTCGCGCAGTAGCACCCCTGAATTTTAATGCGTTCCTAGAGAAAGCTAAGTTGAAAGATGATGGAAGTAACTTTGTGGACTGGGCCCGTAATCTAAGGATTATCCTTACGGCTTCCCAGAAGGCTTATGTCCTTGATGCACCGCTTGGTGATCCACCCGCTCCAGTTGAGTCTCTAGACGTTGTGAACGCCTGGCAGGCTCGTTCTGAAGATTACTCAATAAGTTCAATGTGCAATATTGTATGGCTTAGAACCGGGACTTCAAAGACGTTTTGAACGTCATGGAGCATATGAGATGTTCCAGGAGTTGAAGTTTATCTTTCAGAAGAATGCCTGGATCGAGAGATATGAGATCTCCGATAAGTTCTATGCTTGCAAGATGGAGGAGAACGGGTCTATCAGTGATCATGTACTCAGAATGTCTGGGTACTCCACCCGTCTGGCTGAATTGGGGATGCCCCTTCCGCCAGAGGCTATCACTGACAGAGTTCTTCAATCATTGCCACCTAGCTACAAGAGCTTCGTGTTGAACTATAACATGCACGGGATGAACAAGTCAGTCGCCGAGCTGTTTGCGATGCTGAAAGCCGCTGAGTCTGAAATTCAGAAGGAGCATCAAGTGTTGATGGTCAATAAAACCACTAGTTTCAAGAAAAATGGCAAGGGTAAGAAGGGTAACTCCAAGAAGAGTGGCAAAGCAGTTGCTCCTCTCGTGAAGAAACCCAAGGCTGGACCCAAACCAGAAACTGTGTGCTTTCATTGCAAGGGAACTGGACACTGGAAGCGGAACTGCCCCAAGTATTTGGCTGACAAGAAGGCGGCCAACAACAAACAAGGTATATATGATATACAAGTTATTGATGTGTACCTTACCAACTCTCATTGTAGTGCCTGGGTATTTGATACCGGTGCGGTTGCTCATATTTGCAACTCAAAACAGGAACTGCGGAATAGACGGAGGCTGGCAAAGGACGAAGTGACGATGCGCGTGGGAAATGGTTCCAAGGTTGATGTGATCGCCGTCGGCACGCTCGCTTTTCGATTACCATCTGGATTAGTGATAAACCTGAATAATTGTTATTTAGTGCCTGCGTTAAGCATGAACATTATATCTGGATCTTGTTTATTGCGAGACGGTTACTCATTTAAATCAGAGAATAATGGTTGTTCTATTTATATGTGTAATATCTTTTATGGTCATGCACCCAATGTGAGGGGTTTATTCTTATGGAATCTCGATAGTAATGATACACATGTTCATAACATTGATGCCAAAAGATGTAGAATTGATAATGATAATACCACTTTCTTGTGGCACCGCCGTTTAGGTCATATTGGCGTAAAACGCATGAGGAAGCTCCATGCTGATGGACTTTTGGAGTCACTTGATTTTGAATCACTTGACACATGTGAGCCATGCCTCATGGGCAAGATGACTAAAACGCCGTTCTCTGGAATAATGGAACGGGCAAGTGACTTATTGGAAATCATACATACTGATGTGTGCGGTCCGATGAGCATTGAGGCGCGCGGTGGTTATCGTTACTTTCTCACCTTCACTGATGACTTAAGTAGATATGGGTATATTTACTTAATGAAACACAAGTCTGAAACATTTGAAAAGTTCAAACAATTTCAGAGTGAAGTTGAGAATCATCGTAACAAGAAGATTAAATTCCTACGATCTGATCGAGGAGGAGAATATCTGAGTTATGAGTTTGGCAGTCACTTAAGACAGTGTGGAATTGTTTCACAATTGACACCGCCTGGAACACCACAGCGTAATGGTGTGTCCGAACGTCGTAATCGAACCTTATTGGATATGGTGCGATCTATGATGTCTCTTGCCAATATGCCACTATCGTTTTGGGGTTATGCATTAGAGACAGCTGCATTCACTTTAAATAGGGCACCATCGAAATCCGTTGAGACGACGCCATATAAACTTTGGTTTAGCAAGAAGCCAAAGCTGTCGTTTCTTAAAGTTTGGGGATGTGATGCTTATGTCAAAAAGCTTCAGCCTGAAAAGCTGGAACCCAAAGCGGAGAAATGCGTCTTCATAGGATACCCAAAAGAGACAGTTGGGTATACCTTCTACCTCAGATCCGAAGGCAAAGTGTTTGTCACTAAAAACGGAACATTTCTTGAGAAAGAGTTTCTCTCGAAAGAATTGAGTGGGAGGAAGATAGAACTTGATGAGGTTGTTGAACCTTTACTTCAACCTGAAAGTAGCGCGGCGCAGAAAGATGTTTCTGTAGAGCCTACATCAGCTAAAGAGGAAGTTAATGATGATGATCATGAAGCTTTGGATCAAGTTGCTATCGAACCTCGTAGGTCGACAAGGACGCGTACTGCTCCTGAGTGGTACGGCAACCCTGTCTTAGAGGTCATGTTGTTAGACAACGATGAACCTACGAGCTATGGAGAAGCGATGATGGGCCCGGATTCCGAGAAGTGGTTAGAGGCCATGAAATCCAAGATGGGATCCATGTATGAAAACAAAGTGTGGACTTTGGAAGTATTACCTGAAGGGCGTAAGGCCATTCAGAACAAATGGATCTTTAAGAGGAAGACGGACGCGGACGGTAATATCACCGTCTATAAAGCTCGACTTGTGGCAAAGGGTTTTTCACAAGTTCAAGGAGTTGACTACGATGAGACCTTCTCACCCGTAGTGATGCTTAAGTCCGTCAGAATCATGTTAGCAATAGCTGCCTTTTTCGATTATGAAATTTGGCAGATGGATGTCAAAACAGCATTCCTTAACGGTTTCCTTAAGGAAGAGTTGTATATGATGCAACCAGAAGGTTTTGTCAATCCAGAGAATGCTGACAAAGTTTGCAAACTCCAGCGATCCATTTATGGACTGGTGCAAGCATCTCGGAGTTGGAATCTTCGCTTTGATGAGCTGATCAAAGCGTTCGAGTTTATACAAGTTTACGGAGAAGCTTGTATTTACAAGAAAGTGACTGGGAGCTCTATAGCGTTTCTAATATTATATGTGGATGACATATTGCTGATTGGAAACAATATAGAAATGTTGGAAGGCGTGAAGGAATATTTGAACAAGAGTTTTTTAATGAAGGACCTAGGAGAAGCTGCTTTCATATTAGGCATCAAGATCTATAGAGATAGATCGAGACGCTTAATAGGACTTTCACAAAGCACATACCTTGACAAAGTTTTGAAGAAGTTCAAAATGGATCAGTCCAAGAAGGGGTTCTTGCCTGTCTTGCAAGGTGTGAAGTTGAGTAAGACTCAATGCCCAGTGACCGCAGGAGATAGAGAAAAGATGAGTGTCATCCCCTATGCTTCAGCCATAGGCTCTATCATGTATGCAATGTTGTGCACAAGACCCGATGTCAGCCTTGCCATAAGTATGGTCGGAAGGTTTCAAAGTGATCCAGGAATGGAACACTGGACAGCGGTCAAGAATATCCTGAAGTACCTGAAAAGGACTAAGGACATGTTTCTCGTTTATGGAGGTGATCAAGAGCTCGTCGTAAAAGGTTACGTCGATGCAAGCTTTGACACTGAACCGGATGACTCTAAGTCACAAACCGGATACGTATTTATTCTTAATGGGGGTGCGGTTAGCTGGTGCAGTTCCAAGCAAAGCGTGGTAGCTGATTCTACATGCGAAGCGGAGTACATCGCTGCCTCGGAGGCGGCGAAGGAAGGTGTCTGGATGAAGGAGTTCATGACAGATCTTGGAGTAGTGCCTAGTGCGCTTAACCCAATGACTCTGTTTTGTGATAATACTGGTGCCATTGCTCTAGCCAAGGAACCGAGATTTCACAAGAGGACCAGACACATAAAGCGACGTTTCAATTCCATCCGCGATTACATCAAGGAGGACGACATAAATATTTAAAAAGTACACATGGATCTGAATGTTGCAGATCCGATGACTAAACCTCTTCCAAGGGCTAAACATGAACAACACCAGAACTGCATGGGTGTTCGATTCATTACAATGTAAATCACATAGTGATGTGACCTAGATTATTGACTCTAGTGCAAGTGGGAGACTGTTGGAAATATGCCCTAGAGGCAATAATAAATTAGTTATTATTATATTTCCTTGTTCACGATAATCGTTTATTATCCATGCTATAATTGTATTGATTGGAAACTCAAATACATGTGTGGGTACATAGACAACACTGTGTCCCTAGTGAGCCTCTAGTTAACTAGCTCGTTGATCAAAGATGGTTAAGGTTTCCTAGCCATTGACATGAGATGTCATTTGATAACGGGATCACGTCATTAGGAGAATGATGTGATGGACAAGACCCAAACTACGAACATAGCATATGATCGTGTCAGTTTATTGCTATTGTTTTCTGCATGTCAAGTATCTGTTCCTATGACCATGAGATCATGCAACTCCCTGACATCGGAGGAGTACCTTGTGTGTATCAAACGTCGCAACATAACTGGGTGACTATAAAGGTGCTCTACAGGTATCTCCGAGGGTGTCTTTTGGGTTGGCATGGATCAAGACTGGGATTTGTTACTCCGTGTGACGGAGAGGTATCTCAGGGCCCACTCGGTAATACAACATCACAATGAGCCTTGCAAGCAATGTGACTAAAATGTTAGCCATGAGATCTTGTATTACGGAACGAGTAAAGAGACTTGCCAGTAACGAGATTGAACTAGGTATAGAGATACCGATGATCGAATCTCGGGCAAGTAACATACCAAAGAACAAAGGGAATAGTATATGGGATTAACTGAATCCTTGACATAGAGGTTCGACCGATAAAGATCTTCGTAGAATATGTAGGAGCCAATATGGGCATCCAGGTCCCGCTATTGGTTATTGATCGTAGAGGTGTCTCGGTCATGTCTACATAGTTCTCGAACCCGCAGGGTCTACACACTTAACGTTTGGTGACGATTAATATAGTTGAGTTATTATGTTGGTGACCGAAGGTTGTTCGGAGTCCCGGATAAGATCCCGAACATGACGAGGATCTCCGGAAGAGTCCGGAGGTAAAGATTGATATATGTGATAATAGTGTTTTGATCTCCGGAAGGGTTCCGAAATTCACCGGAAGGGGTTCCGGATGTTTACCGAAGTGTTCGGGTGCAGCAACACTTTATATGAGCCAAAGGCGTAAAGCCCACGAGGTATTGGAAAGTGCAAAAGGAAGTTTTGCTGCTGCCTTAAGCGGTACTACCGCTGGTAAGGCAGCACTACCGCGTAAGCGGTACTACCGCTTGTGTGAAGCGGTACTACCGCTTGTGTGAAGCAGTACTACCGCTCAAGCGGTACTACCGCTCGTGAGCGGTACTACCGCTTGTGTGCGGTACTGCAGGGATCCGAGTTGGACTCTTTCCCTGCGGGCCAAACCGACCTTGTGCGGGCAAAACCGACCTGGAGGAGGCTTTTACTCCAAGTTTAGACCCCAAGGCTCGACATATAAATAGAGGGGCAGGGCTAGCACACGGGATACATTAAGATTTCCCAAGCCGTGTGTCGGCAACCCTAACCCTCTAGTTCTCCCGTCATAATCTCCGTAGTGCTTGGCGAAGCCCTGCAGAGATTGTTCCTCACCATCATCACCACGTCGTCGTGCTGCCGGAACTCATCTACTACTTCATCATCGCTCGCTGGATCGAGGAGGTGAAGGCGTCATCAAGCCGTACGTGTGTTGAACGCGGAGGTGCCGTCCGTTCGGCACTAGTTCGTGATCGGATCGAGGGACGACTTGCGATTTGGATCGCGGAGACGTTCGACTACATCAACCGCGTTTCTTAACGCTTCCGCTTAGCGATCTACAAGGGTATGTAGATTCACTCTGCCTCTCGTAGATGCTCATCACCATGGATAGATCTTGCGTGTGCGTAGGAAAATTTTTGTTTCCCATGCAACATTCCCCAACACAGTCTGGGTCAGACCCTCTGGCACTCTCCACCGCCGCGGAGAGGGAGGACTCGGCGCCGCTTGCCGCGGTCAGCGGTGGGTTCGCCAGGCCACCCCCCGCGTTCGGCTGCTGAGACACGCCGCGGGGGCTCTCCATGCCTGCGACGGCGCGTCCCACAACTCCTCCCCCCGCGCTCAGGGAGGCCCCCGGCGGGGGGGTAGGCGCTTCGACCTCCCCTGTCGCCACTCCTTTACCCGCGGCAGGGTCAAGGGGCAGGGTGTCCCCGCCTCCTGAGGCTGCCTCCCGAGCCTTCTCCGTCTCGGCCCCACGAGGCGCGCCCGCATACGACTTCGGAGGGATGACCGTCTCCTCGATTTCCATGCACCCCGCCTCAGCGTCGGGACGGCGGGAGGCCTCTCCACGCCCCCCAGCACCGGTCGTGGGCGCCCACGCCCCCTGCGGGCTGGGGGTCGCCTTCGCCTTCATCGTCGCCTTCTTCTTCTTCTTCCTCTGATCCGCGGCAGACCTCCTGCGCAAATGGTGGCTCAGCTCCGGGCCTGGGACTTACTCGTCACTGATGTACCACTTCCTCTTCTTCTCCCCCGCGGTGGGCGGGCCGTCGCCACCCCCGTCGGGTATCGACTCGGCACTGCCGCTCGGGCCCCCGGGATGTGTCGCAGTAGACCCGGACGCGTCGTTGCCCGCCTCGGGGCCCTGGGGGGTTTCGGCCTCATGATGGGCCTCTGGTGCTGGGGGCTCGACCGCCCCCGCACCGAGAGCCCCTCTGCTGCGGGCAGATCGCTCTCGGTGTCATCATCCTCGAGCTCACAGATGAGCTGATGGCGGGCGCGTGGCGGCGCCCGACTGGCGTCCAACGTGGCCTCCTCCGCATCCTCGCCGCCGCCACTGCCTCCCGAGTCCACCTCCACCACGAGGGGGTTATCGTGGGGCCCGACGTGGCCCTCCGGCACGAGGCCCTATTGGTCGAAGAGAGGCATCTCCTTGACCAGCTCTGCCACCTCCTCATAGCGGAACAAAGGGAGTGCATCCTCAGGCGGGCCCTCGGCAGGGGTGTTAAGCAGGTTTGCCAGGGCCCCGTCCAGCACATCTGGCCCCAGGCTACCCGGCTTCATCCTCATGGCGTCGCCCGCACCGGTGTACTCCCACATGTGGCGCGAGTGCTTCTGAAGTGGCGCGATGCGCCGCCGCAGGTATTCCCTGACGACCGTCGCCCCCGACAGTTTCGCGGCCCAGTGCGCCGCCATCCGCTCCAAGACGGGCTCCATCCTTGGGTCGGCGAGTTTCTCGTGCCCCCACACAGAGATCTTCTCGGCCGGGTCCGTCGGGATCATTAGGAGCCGGCTGGTCTGGCGCGCGTCCATGTAGACCCAGCACTGCCGGTAGCGCTCCACCTTCTTCGCGACCCTCAGGTTGATAATGCTGTCCTCCATCCCCTTGATGGCCAGGAACGACGCGCATCCGGAGCACTGGTCTGCCGCGGTTAACCGCAAGCAAAAGAAGTGGCGGAAGAGCGCCACAGAAGGCATCACGCCTACGAAGGCCACGCAGTAAAAGGAAAACTTGGCTAGGAGGAGAATGGAGTTGAGCCGAAGATGGAGGGTGTGAATCTGGTAGTGGGAGAGAATGGCATAGAAGAAGTCCGAGAATGGCGGCACCAACCCGGCATATACACTGTGAAGGAAGAAGGGGTAGGCGGTCGCCCCCAGGTCGTGCCGCGTGCGCGACCCCGGCCAGATCTGGGTCGCCTGGTTCTCGTTCTGATCACCGGCCACAAATGGGAGCACCTTGTCTAAGCCCTCCCCGTCGACGATGGCGGAGTGCTGCAGCGCCGCCCCGAGGACGGGCGCGTTGGGGGACGGGGCCGCCACCTTTCCCCTCTTGCCAGCGGGCGCCATCTGCGCAGCGGAGGCGCGGATCGAGGAGCGAGAAGAAGCGAAGCTCGGAGAGGGGTCGTGAGGAGCTGCGCACGAGAAGGCAAGCGCAAGGAGTTGCAATGTGTGAAGGAGGGCAATGATGGCCTCACGTCGCCCGCGGCAGGTTTTATGTCAGCGCGGGCAGTTACCGAGGCGTCGTGGGGAAGTGGGGGCGCCCCCCGTCACATCGTGCGCCATGCGTCGCGCCTGGCCGCAGGCATCCAGGGCCCGCGCCGTTTCGCCCCCAGTAGGCGGGAACGTGCGCGCCGCAGGCCCGGGGGCTACTGTCGGGCCCATGGAACTCAGGGTATCCAGGCCCGTCTGCCTTTGGCCCAGGGCGCAACGCCTGGCATGGGCCCAGCAGGCCGTCATCACCAAGCACCTCACCAAGACCCCTCATGAGGCCCTGGCCTCCTGAGGACCCCTCCTCAGGGACCGGCGAGCCGGGCTCAGCATCACCACCAACGGCCTCGCTAGGTCCTCTCGCGGGGCGGCCTCCCGCCCCTCCCGCAGGCGCTCAAGACGAAGGCCGTTCGGCGTTGCCGCGCGGTCTGAGGCCCATCATGTGGGTGACGCGCGCGGCGACGAGCGGCGGTAGAGGCCGCGCCAGCAGGCGCGGATGAAGATGGTTTCCTCTTTTGTGTTAAGGGAGCAGGGCCAGCTATCTACTCCCCAAAGGTTGCCCGATCAGCGAAGGAAGACCAAGACGGCGGGCGCGTAGGACGGAGGTCATCACCGAGCCCACCGGCGCGTCATGGATCACGCTTTGGCAGGCGAAGACCACCTTTAGTCAGGATAGCCTGAGTGCCTGTCCCCTTTCAAAATCGCCAAGTGTGGCAACCCTTCCCGCCTAAGTTTCCAGGGGGAAGAGGACCAAGGCTGATATAAAGGGCAGAGCAGCCATTGTAGAAGGGGGACAGAGAGAGCTCGGATTCCGATCATCCCCAACCTTGTACTCTCTCTCTCTCTAGCACCAAAGCAATACCAACCAAGCAGGAGTAGGGTCTTACACCGCAAGGTGGCCCGAACCTGGGTAAACCGCTGAGTCCACGGTCCGTTCCTCGCTAGCGCGCTCTCGCCGTAGACTCACCGTCGCTTAGCTGTGGTAGAACGAGCTCACCCCAGTGTTCGAACCTTTGGGTCCCCGGAGCCCGACTTCCGACAAATCAGTCAGTACAGGTTCATAACAACAGGCCCCGAAATGAATCTCAGAGGCCTGTGGTATCCCGACCAGCAATTCCAACACCACGACCATAACAAAACCGCAGTACTTTCAACAACAGAGCCAAGGAAGCGATATTTCGTCCTGGCATCACCTGCTATACCTATGGAGCAGAAGGGCATTATGCTAGGCAATGCCCAAAATAGGGGAATAATGCCCCCAAACCCAACAACAATGGCCGCAGTACTAATGCAACTCCACGACACAACAACCTCAACAACAATCAAAGAAAGGGGCAGGTTAACCACGTGACATTTGAGGAAGCACAGAATGCACCGGACATCGTGTTTGGTACGTTTCCTGTCAACACCATTAATGCTACAGTTTTATTTGATTCTGGAGCTTCCCATTCATGCATCTCTAAAAGATTTGCCTCGAAGAATCAATTTTCTTTTTCGCCTTTGAAAAATTCAATGGTTATTCAGTCCCCGGGATCAAAGCAAAGCACACAATGGTACTGCCAGGATGTGAACATTGAAATAAAAGGAATGAAGTTTCTAGCAAATCTTATTGTATTGGAAGCAGTTGATTTGGATGTTATTTTGGGAATGGACTGGTTGACCACAAATAAAGGATTTATAGACTGCTACAGTCGTACAGTGACTCTCACCAATTGTCAAGGGAAGACAGTAAAGTTTGGTGCAAGGGGAATTTCTACCTTACAAGGGAAGTTAAATCAAGTGGACATGATAGAATTAAGCAAGGTTCCTGTGGTGTGCGAATACCCCAATGTATTTCCTGAGGAGCTACCAGACATGCCACCAGATCATGAGATTGAATTTGTTATTGAACTAGCACCTGGAACGGCACCCATCTACAAGAAGCCTTATCGAATGGCTCCAACAGAATTGGTTGAGCTGAAGAAACAAATTAAGGAATTACTAGAAAAGGGATATGACCGACCCAGCTCGTCACCATGGGGATCACCGGTTTTATTTGCCAAGAAAAAGGATGGTACCCTAAGGTTATGTATTGATTACAGGGCACTCAATATGGTTACCATCAAAAATAAATATCCACTACCAAGGATCAATGACCTGTTCGACCAACTGGCAGAAGCCAAGGTTTTCTCAAAAATAGACTTGAGATCAGGCTACCATCAGTTAAGAATCCATTCCTCAGACATACCCAAGACCGCTTTTACCACCAGATACGGATTATATGAGTTCACTGTGATGCCTTTCGGATTGACCAACGCTCCTGCATATTTTGTACATCTCATGAACAAGGTTTTCATGAAATATTTGGACAAGTTATTGGTTGTGTTCATTGATGATATACTTATTTATTCCAAGATGCTAGAAGAACATGAGCAACATCTTCGAATAGTCCTGGAAGAATTATGGAAAAATCAACTATATGCCAAATTCAATAAATGTGAATTTTGGTTATGAGAAGTTGGTTTTCTGGGACATGTACTGACAAAGGATGGGATAGCAGTGGACCCAAGCAAAGTAAAAGATGTCTTAGGATGGAAGCAACCCACCAACATGACTGAGATCAGGAGTTTTCTTGGTTTCGCTGGCTACTATCGACGATTTATTGAAGGATTCTCCACCATAGCCAAACCCATGACTCAGTTACTCAAGAAGGATAAAAAGTTTAAATGGACTGAAGCATGTGAGAAAAGTTTCCAAGAATTGAAAAAGAACTCAACCACAGCACCTGTTTTGACCATGCCAGATGTGCACAAGAATTTTGAAATATACTGTGATGCTTCCAGAAAAGGCCTTGGATGTGTATTAATGCAGGAAGGAAAGGTCATAGCATATGCTTCAAGGCAACTACGATGACACGAAGAAAATTATCCTACCCATGATTTGGAACTAGCAGCAGTGGTACATGCACTCAAGGAATGGCGACATTACCTTCTTGGTAATCGATGTGAGATATACACGGATCACAAAAGTCTTAACTATATCTTCACCCAGCCAGAACTAAACCTACGACAACGTCGCTGGCTTGAGCTAATCAAGGATTATGATGTGGGAATTCATTACCATCCAGGTAAAGCAAATGTGGTGGCAGACGCCCTCAGCCGAAATCCATGCACCGACAATAACAGTGTGCAATTCTCACAACATGAGTTCAACCAGGAATTTGCCAAACTTAACATGGTTCTAGTCACAGAAGGGACCATTGCTCGCCTAGAAATAAAACCGGCATTGGAGGATCAGATGAAGGAAACCCAGAAAGGACACCCCAGCATCGAAGGAATTAAAAGGAAAATAAATTCAGGCAAGGCATCCGAATTTACCATTGACACCCAAGGAATCCTATGGTATGGGAAAAGATTATGCATACCCAATAAAGAAGAGCTAAAGCAACAGATTTTGGCAGAAGCCCATACCACCCCATAATCCATTCACCCAGGGGGAACCAAGATGTACAAGGATCTTCAGGAAAAAAATTGGTGGCACAGCATGAAAAGGGATATAGCCATATATGTCGCACGTTGTGACTCTTGTCAGCGTATAAAAGCAGAACACCAGAGGCCAGCAGGATTGTTACAGCCATTCAAAGTGCCTGAATGGAAGTGGGATGAGATAGGGATGGATTTTATTGTCGGTTTACCAAGGTCATCACACGGGAATGATGCTATCTGGGTTATCACAGATTTACTAACCAAGGTGGCACACTTCATTCCGGTAAAAACAACATATTCAACCCAGAAGCTTGCTAAGTTATACCTCTCCCGAATTGTTTGCTTACACGGGGTACCCAAGACCATAGTCTCTAATAGAGGCACTCAGTTTGTCTCTAGGTTTTTGGATCACTTGCAGCAAGCCTTAGGAACGTAACTGGTATTCAGTACGGCATATCACCCACAGACATGGGGGCAGACTGAACGGGTAAATCAGATATTGGAGGACATGCTGAGAGCCTGTGTCCTTACCTATGGAGTCAGTTGGGAGGACAGTTTGCCTTATGCGGAATTTTCATATAACAACAGTTATCAAGCCAGTCTAAAGATGTCACCTTTCGAAGCCCTATACGGACGAAGGTGCCGTACCCCTCTCAATTGGTCTGAAACCGGAGATAACCGAATCTTCGGCCTGGAAGTTCTCAAAGAAGCAGAAACAAAAGTAAAACTTATCCGAGACAGACTAAAAGCAGCTCAGAGCCGTCAGAAGAGCTATTATGACCAGAAACACTGTCAGATTAGTTTTGAACCCGATGAATATGTGTATCTCAGAGAATCCCCTGTGAGGGGACTACAAAGATTTAAGGTCAAAGGGAAACTGGTACCGAGATTTATTGGGCCATTTAGAATAATTACAAGGAGAGGCAAGGTTGCCTACCAACTGGAACTACCAGCAGAATTGTCAGATGTTCATGATGTGTTTCACGTGTCACAGCTGAGGAGATGTGTCAGTAATCCGGACAAACAAGTCCAACATCAGAACCTGGATATCCAGCCAGACCTCACATATAAAGAACGTCCTATAAATTTTTTGGAAGAGTCGGAACGGAGAACCCATCGGAATGTGAAAAAGTTTAACAAGGTCCAGTGGAGTAATCACACCGAAGAAGAAGCCACATGGGAAAGAAAGGATCACCTAAGGACTGAGTACCCGTACCTATTTGAGGGACAGCTGAAATCTCGGGGACGAGATTTTTCTTAAGGGGGGTAGGTGTTGTAACACTCCAAAAATAATCTCTTTTGAATTTTAAAATCTTTTCTTTAAAAAATAAAATTCTTTGGATCACTATGGCCCTACTTCTCTCTTTCTTTTGTTTTGAAAATCATTTTAAGTTTTCAATTGGGTTTCAAAATTTTAAAATGGTTCTGATTTAATGGTTTCTTATTTGAGTAAATATTATTGAAGGATCAAAAATATACTTTCTGTTAGAAAAGTTTTTGAATAATTAAATTATTTCAATGAAATGAACCATTTCATTTTCTTCTAACACATAGAAAATTCTCACAAAAATTATTCTACCATTTTAAAATTATCATCCAAGTCATTCTCACACCCTAGGACAGTACCCAATACCTCTCCTCTCCACAAAAATATTTTATCATATTTAGCAAATTCCAAAATATGAAATTCATTTATTCCTAGTTCCTTTGATTTACAAAGGAACTATATTTTTTCTAGCTCTTCTGCACCCACAAAAATTATCCCAACTACTTGACAGTGCCCACACTCCATTTCACCAAAAACATTCTATTCCACAGTTCAAAATTTTCAAATTTCATTCAATTGAAATTTGGACCAGATTCAAACTCCCTGCGCAAAACCTAATTTTAATTACTCCAAAAATTCTGAAATTTTTCTAGCATCTCTGTTATGCCTCAGTACCTCACCACAACAATTCTCAAAAATTCCAAAAATGCCAGTGGCCATCTTGCATTTCATCAAACATCTTGTGTGCACTGTAGCTCACTGTCAAAAAAATTCAAAGAACAGAGAAGTTCAGAGACAGGGGAGATCGACGCCGTGGGGTGCACTCCACTCCATCTCTCCCTCATCCACTTTGCTCTTGCCATCAATACCCCGCCGGGGACCCCCTCGCTAGCCTCTCACCGCCGACAGAATACCGGCTGGCCGGTGCAACAGCCGCCGCCCTGATCCATGGCGGACCGAGCGGATCAGCTCGGCCGACCAGCTCCATCACTCCATCTCACCGCTTCCTCCACCAACCTGGCATGAGTCGCCCTCCTCCACAGCTCCCCGCACCGTCCAAACCATCCCGCGCCCGCCTGTCAGTCGCCGGAGCCGCACGCCGTCCGCCATGGCCGTATAGGAGCTCGGCTCGGGGATAAGGCAGTAGAGCTCGAGGACGCCGCACTGGCGCTTCGAGAGAACTCCACCGACCTCACTGATCCTCACCAACCTCGCCCACCGCCTCCAACTGCCCTCGCCGGCCACCATTACTCCGGCGTGGTCCGATCCGCCTCGGACCACCTTGGATCACCTATATAAGGAGCCCTCGAGCTCTGTTCAGTACCCGCACCACATCCACACACTCCCAATCGACCCCCAGAGGAGTCGGACGACCTCGGGGAGGTCGTCTTCCCCGACTCCGGCCACCTGATCCGCCGCTGTCCCCGCGAACAGCACGTCGCCGTTACTCCATCTCCACCTCCCAAACTTCATCAGTAGCCTCCCACTCATCCATTCCACACATCAATTCGATGTCCAGAGGCCTCCCCGACGAAATCCGTCACCACCCGACGCCGCCGTCCGCCGGAGTTGACCTCGCCGTCGCTACAGTGCTCGCCGGCAACCACCACCACCACCCACCGACGCGGAAGGACGCCCTGAGCACGCTCGTATCCTCGTCGCCCTCTGAAACGCCGGCAATCACCGCTGGTGACCACCGCACCCCTTCTGTGCACGCGCACGAGGCGCGTTTGAAATTCAAACCTGGCGGGTGGGGCCCACCCGTCAGCATTTTAATTTTTTTCTGTTTATTCGAAGACATCTTCTGTTTACGCTTTCTGAACAGGAAGACGTATTCTTTCCCAAGAAGCTTTCTGTTTTCACCACAGGGACCCGCTGGCAGTTATTTTAATTGCAAATAGGTCCCTGGTTTTAAAACCTTTATAACTTTTAATCCACAAATCATTTTCAATTGATTCTTTTCTGAAAATCTTCTTTTTCACTGTATTTATTTTAGTATTTATTTAGTATTTATTTAAAAATATTTTGAGACAACTTTTTGTACTGTTACAAAAAAATTGATTTGAATTTGAATTCTTATTTTCTAGAAAACGAGGAGGGGAACTTTGCCGAAAATTTCGAGGGATCACCTTGTGCCTACTTTGATCAAGGCAAGCATTTTTGAACTTGGGATATGGTGATTGCATACATGTTTGCATCAGTACGAGATATCACCGGTTATGTGGTGAATAGCAAGTGCATGCATGGTCATATCATTTTGTGCATTTCTTGCATGTATCAAAGAATCTTTCTAACATGTAGGAAGTGGTGAAGTGTACCTCCTGTCTTTGTCGTGCTGGTGGACATGAGTCACATCATGACACGATGGTGTCATCGTGGCATGTGAGGCATGCCAGTCATAATAATAACACCTCCTGAGTCGACCTAGATCGAGTCTTGTTCCGTCATGCCTTGCTAAAATTCGTGCTGCCACTTGTCTTCCCGCGAGGGAAGTACGACTTAGTAAGTTGCTAACCCCTTTCCGTGTACACACCACTTAGAGGGGCCATGATGAGGGTTCCATGGCCATGGACTAATGCCAGTCATCGGGTTAGGGGGCATGGGTGTATCCGGCTGGGCCGAGAGGGGGGCACCCCTTGTAATCCACGCATTATAAGTAATGATCCCATGCTATTCGAGACGATGGTCTCCCCGACTTAGAGTTTTTCTTGAACGATGCTTTGGGTGATTCCTGGCATTCGGAAGGTTAATCTGGTGTGTGCTGGTCAGGTGTGTTTTCAACCCAAAGACCGTAATGGGAATCAGTCAGTGTCTCGGTGTTGGCTAAAGAAATCCTACACTTGTGGGTAAAGAGTACACCCTCTGCAGAGTTATACCTATTCGAATAGCCGTGTCCACGGTCAAGGACATTAGCTGGGAAGGGTCAAGTGTCGGTCCCGGTGTCGGTCTTCGGAGGAAATAATTAAAATTGAGCATGATTCATTTTTGCAGGATAATTATTGTCACTACTGATGCCAGCATGAATATTATTGTTAACATGAATATTATTGTGGACTAACCCTGTTCTTCTATGTGCAACCTTGGGTATGACTTGGGATGGTTAATCCACCTGGATACTCAATTTTATTTTATTTTCTGAGTATCACTTGGGATGGTTAGTCCACCTAGATACTCACTTATATTTGTCTGGGTATCACTTGGGATGGCTAGTCCACCTGGATACTCATTTATGTTTTTTTGGGTATCACTTGGGATGGCTAGTCCACCTGGATACTCAATTTTATTTTCTTTTCTAAGTATCACTTGGGATGGCTAGTCCACCTGGATACTCATTTATATTTTTCTGGGTATCACTTGGGATGGCTAGTCCACCTGGATACTCATTTATATTTTCTGGGTATGACTTGGGATGGCTAGTCCACCTAGACACTCATTTCTTTTCAAGACCTCTCGAGGCGTCGCTTTCAGACACCCGTTTGGTATTTCTTTTCAAGACCTCTCGAGACGTCGCTTTCAGACACCTGTTTGGCATTTTTCATGGAATTCCTCGGGCGGTCCAGCACCCGATGTTCCATTTATTTTCTTGGTTATTTACTAAAATAATATATTTATTCATCCGCATCGAATTAATGTTTATCATGCCATGCTTTAATTTTGGTCAGCATATGCATAAAGTTTAATCCATCATGATCATATGCATTCGGTATATCTTTTGTTCATAATGTTTGCGAGTACATTCCAACGTACTCATAGGCTTGTCTCTGGCTTGTTAATTTGGCCAGACCCGGAGGAAGACGAGCTTGTGGAGGAAGAGTGCGCTAGCGAGCCCGACGCTTAGAGGTGTTCCCAGTCAGTCAACTTGTGGTCTTGGAGTCTACCACGTCTATCATCCGCAGTGCTTCCGCTTCACAAATATAATAGTCAAGCCTCACACTGACGCTTGACTTTACCTTATTGTATCAGTGTTGTAATACCACCACACCACTGTTATATTCCACCACCGTCATATATTGACAAGTTTGTAATAAATGTTGAGCACTCTGGCTCAACCCTGTGTAATATTATGTATGTACTGGTTATCTATATCAAGGGAATCCACCAGTTGTTCTGATCTTGGGGCTGGTGTGACTTGAGGCTATTCCATGATATATTCCAGAAACGGGCTCGACTATAGTGAGACGAACCCATTGCTTGTCCCTCTAACATATGTTGCAGGGATGAATGCAACACATCTTGGGGATAGTGATACAACCCCAATGTGACAGCCCAAGACCGAGACCTCTATTATATTTGTGATATGTTCTTGCCTGCATGCTTGTGATGTTTGTTTTATTTTATTTTGCATTATGCATCATCTCCATAATCTTGTTGTGATCGTTTTCCTTTTAATTTTGTTCATGTGCATTGCAACTTCCTCTTCTTCCTCTTCCTTTGGTACTTCCTTTAAGTTCATGATCAACTTCAAACTCCATGTCTTGCTCATTGCACCGAAGTTTTCAAATTCCTTATAGTGCAACTTCTCTTCTTTTCCCCATTCATTCATTTTATTTATTTGAGTCACATTTTAGTTGCTCAAATAAATGTTCCTGTGGTGCCCATAAATCATATTTATTATGCTGGATCACCATCTAAATTTTCAGCCCATTTAGCATTTGTTCGAATGGGTTTCAAAATTCAAACAGTTTGAATTTTATTCAAACTTGCCTCAAAGTTTCTCTTCCAAAAAATCCCCTGGCTAATTTTATAAAAATTCTCCATATTTTTCCGAGTCCAGGAAAATTACCCCATGCCCAAAACTCTTTCTCTAACCTTTTCTTTTCTCTCTTCCTTTCTTTCTTTTGTCTGTAATGGCAAAGAGAGGGAGAGAGAGGAGTAGTGCACAGACCAGCCCAGCCAGCCCAGCCCACAAGGCCCAGCCGACCTCTCCTTGACTCCAGCCGATCGAACCCTAGCCAGCCACCCTCTCCCGATCGATCCCCAACTCCCCTGCCTCGTCTCCTCCCTCGCGCCGTCACACACACACGCACAGGGCAAGTGCCCGATCCCCATCGCCTGCGACTTCGGCCGCTGCTCCGTCGCCTCGCCGTGGCCTCGAGCACGTGCCGCCACCCTTCTCCGTGCCCTCCATCGCCAGACCAGCCGCGACCCCACCTCCGCGCGCCATGGCCGCCTCACCATGTGGCTCCCTGCTGCGCCTCCGCGCCTCCGGTCGCCGGCGACCAGGCGCCCCTTGCCTTCTTCCCTTCCTCTCCCAAGGCGCCCGACGGCCTCCTGCCTCCTCCCGGCCTCCTCCTTGCTGCTCCTCGCCTCAGTCCCGAGCCAGCACCATGGCCGACGCCATGGTTGTAGCTGCCGCGGTCACCTCTCCCTTCTCCTCGTTGCCGCGACCGTCGCCCACCTCCACCACGCTCGTGCCTCGTGCATGGCCTCCCCCCTCTTCCTCGCGGCTCCCCACATCGCCTCCTCCACCGCGAGCTACTGCTGCTGTTCCTCATCGCGCGCCTTGCCTCCTTTCATTACTGTTGCAACTGGCTCCCCTGCTCGTCGCCCGCCATTGCTCCGCAGCGTCGCCTACTAGAGCTACTCTCGTTCGTCTCCTTTGACTGCGGCTCTGAGCCTCCGACCCTGCCAAGTTTCGCAGGACCAGCCACTGCCGCGGCCTTGCTATCATTCGGCCATTGTTGTGTTCATGGACCCACTGTGCCACGACTACCACTTGCTGTTGCCCCTGTTGTCGTTGCCAAGACCCCGAACCAAGGACGCCAAGACCTTTCCGTGGATGGACGACAAGTACCTCTACCGTCTTCCCCGGAGATCACTTTGACGCCAAGTACCTCTACTAACGACCTAGACGTCTACGAACCGTGTACGACTACCGCCGCCGTGGAACCGACAAGACCGCCAAGTACTACTACCGTCGCCGTGTACCACTACTTCCTCTACATCGCGTCAAACTCGAACCGTCCCGAAATGCATGTTTCGAAGGTATAACATCGAGAGGACCGCCCGTGGACGAATGCATTGTTGTATGAGATGATTGTGTTTGCTTCGTGTCCGAGTTGTCTCGTGCTCGTTCCTCATTTCCGTGTCATCGACACATGGGACACCCGGCAACTGGGATCACTCCCCGTCACTCCTGATCGTTCCACACATCTCACCCTTGTTCTTTTGCATCGGTATCTCAACGAGTTACCGGAACCGGAATGATGCCATGGCACCATTTCCGTTATCGCCGCCGTGGCACCCATTTCTTTCCGCCATGGCTACAAATGCCTCATATCTTGATATATGCCTATGTTTTCATAAAATTGCATACAACTTGAATATGTCATTCTCATGCATGTTAAAAACATTTAAATTGTTGTTTGCATTAAAATTGCTAAATGCCATGCTAAAATGATTTATTTCATAACTAAATAACCGTAGCTCCGAATTCAATAAACTTTATATGTTAATGGGGTAGAAAAATGTGTAGATTAACATGGTGACATTACTTTTGCTGTTTAATAACATTAAAAATGTGTTTTAGGCAGAACAGTACCAAATTCGAAATTGCATATGGGGATTTTCCGGAATTGTTATGTGTTGTTTCCGGCCTCATTTAAATTGCCTAGATAGGTAGTTTTATCATGCTTCACCTCTTGCCATGTTTAACAACATTTAATCTGGTTGAGTAGCATAAACGGGAGTGAATTAAGTAATTGTTGTGAAGTTTCGTCAATATGCAACTCGTTGCATATTGAGCTTCACTTAATGTGTGGTATTTGATTGTTGCATCTTGCCATGCCATACCTCATTAAACTTGTCATGCATCATACGTGGTTGTGCATCATGTCATGATTATGCTTGTGTGTTTACCACGTTGTTTGCTTCTTTCCGGTTGTGCTTCGTCTCGATAGCTCCGGTTATGTTGCGATTGTGAGGATTCGTTCGACTACGCGTGTTCGTCTTCTTCATGGATTCGGTCTTCTTCCTAGCAGGATTTCAGGCAAGATGATCATGACCTTGGATATCTTTACTATCTTTGCTTTCTAGTTGTCTCGATGCTATCGCTATGTCACGCTACCAACCACTTGTTTGTCAGCCTCCCAAATTGCCATGATACAGCCTCTAACCACCCTTACCCAGCAAACCATTGTTTGGCTACGTTACCGCTTTGCTCAGCCCCTTTCTTATAGCGTTGCTAGTTGCAGGTGCAGTTGCAGGTTGTTCCATGTTGGGACATGGATATCATGGGATATCACAATATCTCTTATTTAATTAATGCATCTATATACTTGGTTTTGGGTGGAAGGCTCGGCCTTTTGCCTAGTGTTTTGTTCCACTCATGCCGCCCTAGTTTCCGTAATGCCGGTGTTATGATCCTTGATTAGCGTTCCTAACATGCTCAGGGGAATGGGACCCTCTTGACAGTTCGCTTTGAATAACCACTTCCAGCAAGGCCCAACTTTGGTTCTACCATTTGCCAACATAATAATACTGAATTAACTAATTAATTTGCATAGGGAGTTAGCGCTACCCGAGGATTCTTAATTCAACATAATACAGGTGGGCCAGTGCTGATGGTGCTGGTCCAAACTAGAGCCCCTTGCAGCGCCACCACGAGGAAACTCGAGGCACTGGTTTTAGTTGTACCGACTGCTCATCCGGTCGTGGCCTGAGACGAGATACGCGCGGCTACTATCAGGGTGTCGGCACGCCGGGAGGTCTTGCTGGACTTGCGTTACTATTATCGAAATGTCTTGTGCACCGGGATTCCGAGGATACTTCGGGCTATCTCGAGGTTGAGGTATTTCCACCGCATCTTGTGTTGGTTTATGATGGATCAGGATGGAACACCCTTGCAGGGTTAAATCTTATGCGAAGCCGTGCCCGCGGTTATGTGGCGACTTGGATATTTATAACCTCCGGTTGTAGAGAACTTGACACTAAATTCTAATTAAAATACACCAACCGCGTGCGTAACCGTGTTCGTCTCTTCTTGTGAGGTTTGAACCAAGAAGTGAACATGGTGGGGTTATGTTTGAACCGTAAGTAGGTGTTCAGGATCACTTCTTGATCATTACTAGATTGCGACCGTTATGCGTAGGTTACTCTTCTTATTCTTGTACTCGTAAGTTAGCCACCATACAATGCTTAGTGTTTGCTACAACCTCACCACCTTACCCTTCCATACCCATTTAAGCTTTGATAGTCTTGTTACCCATGGTTATGGGATTGCTGAGTCCTCTTGGTTCACAGATTACTACAACAACAGATGCAGGTACAGGTAATGCGATGATTTGACGTGAGAGTGATGCACGTCTGCTTTTGGAGTTCTTCTTCTTCGTCGATCTTGGGATAGGTTCCTGGTCGGCAGCCTGGGCTAGCAGGGTGGATGTCGTTCGTATTTTTCATTTGTGTTTCATCCGTAGTCGGATTCTGCTCTTCTGTATGGTGTTTGCTATGTATTTGATGTATTCATGTGATAACTGTATGTATTTGTATGTATCCCCATCCATTATGTACATGGTATGATGTAATGATATCCACCTTGCAAGCGTCTCGATATGTGCTTCTATCCCTGGTGGGGCCTCCGAGTCCCTCGAGGATAGGATCGCATATTGGGCGTGACACCCAAAGTCATGTCTTGATGTAGTGTCGAAGTTACTCGATAATAGTAGTGACACAAGCTCGATGAAGTCGCCGCCTGAATTTGTTTGACTTCTTCAGTCTCAAATTCAAGCAGAAAGACATGCTTCAGCTCAACTTATACTGGAACTCCAATCTCTATCGAAGATTAACCAGAAGTACAGGACGTCTATTGATGCTATGCAGCTCGAGTTGGAGGATATAAGCGTCAAACAAGTGTAGTCTCATCAGCTTGCTCAGCTGCTTGCGCTGCAGCTGCCGTGCAGGCCTAACCTTTCTTAACTGTGTTGAAGAGCTGTTGGTTCTGTATGTTTTGTCGGCGCGTTTATTTGCACTGGTGGCGACCTTTGATGCCCAGTGTATGTAATCCGCTGTCTGGTTGCGCTTTATTATCTCTGGTGGCGAACTTTGGTGCCCAGTCGATGTAATATCACATTATTTCACTATTGTATAGTCTAGGTTTATTCGCAGTCACTATGCTGTAATTTATTTACTTTTTTTCAGAAGAACTTATTCACTGTACATGCTATCGTCGCTAAGCCGTAAGCTTCGACGGAGATCAATGGGCCAAAATGTTATTGGTCCGTCAGTGCTATATAAAAAAATTAGACTACACAAATGGGTCGTCCCGCAACTCTATATATGGGTCCAAACGTGGGCCCATTATCATCTCGGGCCGTTAGTAGGCCTGAACGTAAACCGGGCCCAAGTGGTTTTGGGCCTTTAACAGGCCGAGTAAACCGCGTGCCTTAGTTGGGCCAGAAAATAACATGGGCTTTTAACAGGCTGAAAATTAGATCGGGCCTGAATTGTGCCGAATAATTCACGGGCCGACGGCAGGCGTAAATATACCTCGGCCCATGATTGGCCTAATTATATGACGGGCCGTTCACAGGCCAAAATTTATCCCGGGCCGTGGTTGGCCCAATAACATGATGGGCTGTAAGCATGCCGGGTGCAAAGCGGGCCATAATTAGGCCCAATTATTTCACGGGCCCTTAACAGGCCGCTGATAGTCAGAGTGGGCTTAAATTTATCCACGAAGACCACGGGCCGTTAAGAGGCCAAAAGTCTCTTGTACCAGAAATGGGCCCAAATGCTGCACGGGCCGTTAAGAGGCCGAAAGTAAATTGTACCAGAAATGGGCCGAAATGCGGCACGGGCCGTTAAGAGCCCGAAAGTCACTTGTACCAGAAATGGGCCCAAATGCCACACGGGCCGTTAAATGGCCAAAAGTGAAACCGGGCTGAAAACGGCCCAATTGCGCGAAGGGCCTCTAACAGGCCCAAACTATCATCGGGCCGAACTCGGTCAAACAGTTCAACGGGCCTTTAACAGGCCGTAATACAAACCGGGCCATAGATGGGCCCAAAACACAGTGCACTGTTAACGGGCCATATCTGATATGGGCCGTAATTTGGCCCAAAACATGGCAGGCTGTTAACGGGCCGGTCCACTAGTATCTGACAAAATCTTGTGGGCCTTTGCCTGGGCCAGCCCGTTTAACCTGAATGGGCCACTATTGGGCCGGCGACGTGTCGACGTATCATAGGCGTATCTCGTCCAATGAATGGATGACATCTATCGCAACGCCGAGCTGACACGTGGATCCGCCGGCGAATGAGAATTTTACACGTGGAAAATCCCCATTGGTCTGAGCTGTTAACGGGTTATCGGATCCAAACCGGAACCCGATAACTTAACGGCAACCCGTTACGGTCGATGCCACGTGTCGGTCACCCTTGACGAAAACACTTCCATGACGCGACATTTATCGTCATGGAAGTGGACACTTCTGTGATGATAATTTCAGTATTGTCATGGAACACTTCTACGACAGCACAGGTATGACTATCTTGATTCTGTCATAAAATTGTCACAGATGTACATGCATGACAGAAAACTTGACCTACTGTGACAAAGACGTATCATCACGGAAGTGTTTTTTTTGTAGTGCATGTAGTTTATCTTGAAGGATGGAGTGCTGCTAGTACGATAAGAAGCATTTAGGCAGATAGTAGTGTACATAAAAGGGGGAAACCATAACATCATAAATAAATCTGGAAAGTGGAACTGGCTCAAAAATATGGGGTTGTATTGCAGCTACTAATCGAAAGCATGTCGATCCCCTACAGGCCAGCTCTATTCAACTGAAGGCACACTACTGTGACTATCAGTCTAGTCTCTCAAAGGCCACACAACTCCTAGCATTTCCTGGATATTATGGCAGACCAACTCGAAGTGCTGAAAGCATCTAGCAGAAGCGGCCAATAGACCTGTTTACTGCAGATCTCCCTGCTCCCCTTCCTGACAAGGAACATACTGTACTTATTAAAGAAGAACAGAAGAGGAACATGTTAAAGAAGAACAGAAGAGGAACATGTTAAAGAATAGAAGAGGAAGCATATTATGGAGATTCCACTTCTTTCTATACATTTGGAAACTAAGCTCATGATAAACCAGGCCACGTGCATTTGGAAACTCAAGTGGGAACATTAGCTGACCAATTAAATGTGTCTGTTAACTAATATCATTATCATATCACATTAGGATATGAACAACTAAGCTTTGGAAATATGAGTTGTGTGTTGTTTAGCTTGAAGGGTGGAGTGCTGCTAGTATGACACAAAGCACTTACGCAGCTGATAGTGTAGATAAAATGGGAAGAACCTAAGCATCACGAGTAAAATTCAGAAAGTGGAACTAGCTGGAAAATATGGGCTTGTATTGCCGGTATGGCTACAAAGGCTTTGGATCCCCTACAGGAGCAGCTCTCTTCAACTGAAGGGCCACTACTGTTACTATCAGTCTAAACTATCAAAGGCAACACAGCTCTCATCATTTCCTGGATATTATGGCAGACCAACTCGAAGGGTTGAAAGCATCGATCAGAAACGACCCAATAGACCTGTGGACTGCAAGTGTCCCTGCTCCTCTTCCTGACAAGGAACATACTGTACTACTATACTTATTAAAGAAGAATATAAGAGGAACATGTTAAAGAAGAGCAAGCAGATTTTGGATAATACAATGTTTGTTGCCCACACGTGATGAACCAGAGCGCACAAAGAAATGCAATTCCCTGCCGTCTCTCTATATGTGGTCATGTGCATTTGGGAACTCAAGTGGAAACATTAGCTGACCAATTAAATGTGTGTCTGTTAACTAATATCATTATCATATCACATTCATATATGAACAACTAAGCTTTCGAATTATGAGTGGTGTGTTGTTTAGCTTGAAGGGTGGAGTGCTGCTAGTACAACACAAAGCACATACAAACCATAGTGTAGATAAAATGGGAAAACCCTAAGCATCACAAGTAAAATCAGGAAAGTGGAACTAGTTGGAAAATATGGGCGTGTATTGCCGGTACGGCTAGATAGGCTTTAGATCCCCTACAGGGGAAGCTCTCTTCAACTGAAGGTGCACTACTGTTACTATCAGTCTAGACTCTCAAAGGCGACATAGCTCCCAGCATTTCCTGGATATTATGGCAGACCCAACTCGAAGAGTTCAAAGCATCCATCAGAAGCGACACAATAGACCTATCGACTGCAAATGTCCCTGCTCCTCTTCCAGGCAAGGAACATATTGTATTACTATACTTAATAAAGAACAGAAGAGGAACAGGTTAAAGAAGAGCAAGCAGAGTTTGGATACTACAATGTTCGTTGCCCACCCATGATGAATCAGAGCGCATAAACAATTGCAATTACCTGATGTCTCTCTATATGTGGTGCACATGCTTTTTTGAAACTAAAGTAGGAACATTAGCTGACCAATTAAACGTTCTCTGTTTTACTAATATCATATTCATATTTGAACAACTAAGCTTTGGAAATATGAGTGGCATGTTGTTTCACTTGATGGGTTGAGGAGCAGTACTAGCACGACACGAAGCACCTACGATGATGGTAGTGAATATAAAAGGGGAAAACCATAAGCATTGCGAGTATTGTGTTGAGCGTACCATGGCGGATCTGAAGGTGCAAAGGAGACAAAGGCTACTTCGCAAACAATGTTTGCTTTCAACTAAGAAGTAAGATTCTAAGTGATGGGCAAGAAACCACAGTAAAGTAGTGGTGATCTTTTTTTTTCTGGCTGAGATAAATAACTTGAGCAGATATGGAAGAGTACCGCCTCTGTTGCGGCACCGTGTAGGCATCTGCTGAGAAGTTGAGGGTGCTGCGGTTGCGATGGTTGTTGGCAGCATGGAAGCAGATCTGGCAGGGCAGATGGTGGCGGCAGGGGATATGTCCCGGTGCGGTGGACGAGACGGTCGTAGGAGTGGCCCCGGCAAGGTGGACGACGGCGCGGATGAAGTGAGACGACGCGATGCAAGGATCCTGGTCCGGAACCGTGGATGAGAGACGTCGATATCTTGTAATGGATGATGGTGTCGGGGTATCAGCTCCGGCATGGTGGAGGAGGACGGCGGCGAATGGGGTGGCGGACAAAGGAGGCTCGGGTGGAGAGGATGTTTTGGCGCCTACGGAGTACGAATGGGTTAATGGGGGGAGAGAGAGGTAGGGGGAACCATGTCTTTGGGACGCGCTTGTCTCAGATGCGGGAAAGTTACAAACTTAGCCCCCATTTAAAATTTCAGACATCAAAGCAATATTGGTCGGTTGGGGGTAGGACGGTAATCTCGCATACCCCGAATATTGGGCGAGAGCGATTTCGGCCGAGGAGAGTTTGTTTTGGTGCCCACCATGTATGAATCAGGGTGAGAGCCGATTTCGGCCGAGGAGAGACTCTGTTTTGGCGCCCACCGTGTATGAATCGGGGTGAGAGGCGGTTATGTCACGTTTGAGTGAAATTACAAACCTACCCCTATCGAGACCTATAGAAATCGAGCCTGCAGGTTTTGCGTGTCAGAGCATAGGCAGTAATTTCCATCACCCAAAATTTGGTTTCGGGCGGTTACGGCCGATGAGGGACTGGGTGTTTCGCCGCTTCGTTAAAATTTAAGGAGAATAAGCTTGCACGTTTACCGTGCCATCTCAATTCAAATCCATTTTGTATTCTTTTTGTTGGGTAGGATCCAATTTGTATTCGAATACAAATCTATATACATCATTTTTTATATATACTTTCAAAAGCACAACATCCTTTATATATATAAATGGTTTACAAATGCCATAATCTCAAATTCATAAGGTTGAATTCAAATATTTGAAACCACTTTATGTTCAACTCAAGTGCATGGATCACTAATATCAAGAAATTAAATAACATACATGTGCCCAAATTCAAATGAATATGCATGTTTGATAGATCATTTTTGGTTCGACTATGAATTACATGTATCGTCATCTCTAAATCAAATATTTGAATCCCTTTTATGTTGAGATCTTTTACACACGCAACTAAATACTTGAATCTCCTTTCATGCCCATCTCTCTCTAGGTCTCTCTCGCGTGCCCCTTCATATAGCTGTATAGCTATCACTCTCTTTTCTCTATCTCACCTGCACACTCAGTACATGTTTCTCTTTTTTCACAAACACAGTCTCACGCCATCTCTCTCGACACGTGTCACACTCTCTCTATCTCTGTAGACCACTCGGCTTTCATTATCTCTTACATCTCTATCATGCTCTGGTGTCTCTCTAGCTACCTAGCGTTATTTTTACCCGCCACACACACTCGCTCACTCGCCTTTCATTTTCTCTCTCTCTCTCTCTAGGGATCTATCATGCACCTCATATTTTTCTAGATATGACTCCCACCACTAAAATTTATATGTGTCTCTGACATACACCATTTCTCGGCGTCTCCTTTCCCACTTCACCTCCGTTCCAAAACTAAAACCATTCATTTGTTTACTAGTCAGACAATCTCTCTCTCACTCTCTCTAACTCTCTGTCTCTCTCACACACACACCTCTTTGCTTTCGCCTGCCCCCTCACGACCCCTATCTCCCTCACACACACACACACACACACACACACACACACACACACACACACACACACACACACACACAGCCCTCCCTTTCGCACCCCCGACTCCTGTCTCTCCCACACACACTTATCGACCAACCTCTGGCTAAGTTTATCCATCTATTACACACTCTCGCTTCCCCTCTCTTGTATATGTGTAGGATCGAAAGTATGTCTAGAGGGGGGTGATTAGACTACTTGACCAAATAAAACCTAACCTTTTCCCAATTTTAGTTGTAGGCAGATTTTAGCAATCATACAAGTCAAGCATCACCCTACACATGCAATTCTAAGAGTATAGCAGTGGAAAGTAAACAATTGCATATGTAAGTAAAGGAGGGGATCGGAGATTTCAAACGCAATGAAGACACGGTGGTTTTTGGCATGGTTCCGATAGGTAGTGCTTTCGTACGTCCATGTTGATGGAGACTTCAACCCACGAAGGGTAACGGCTGTGCGAGTCCACGGAGGGCTCCACCCACGAAGGGTCCACGAAGAAGCAACCTTGTCTATTCCACCATGGCTTACGTCCACGAAGGACTAGCCTCACTCGGGGTAGATCTTCATGAAGTAGGCGATCTCCTTGCACTTACAAACTCCTTGGTTCAACTCCACATCATGTCGGAGGCTCCCAAGTAACACCTAACCAATCTAGGAGACACCACTCTCCAAAAGGTAATAGACGGTGTGTTGTTGATGAACTCCTTGCTCTTGTGCTTCAAATGATAGTCTTCCCAACACTCAAACAACTCCTCACAGATTTGGCTATGGTGGAAGAAGGATTTGAGTGGAAAGCAACTTGGGAAAGGCTAGAGATCAAGGTTCAAATGGTAGGAATGGAATATCTTGATCTCAACACATGAGCAGGTGGTTCTCTCTCGGAAAATGTATGGTAAAAGTGTAGGCACGTTCTAATGGCTCTCTCTTCTGAGAAGGAAGTGGTGGAGGGGTATATATAGCCTCCACACCAAATCCAGCCGTTACACACTTTTGACCCAACTCGGTGGCACCGATTAAGAAGACTCAGTGGCACCGAACTGTGTAAAAGATATGAACATTAGGAATCTTGGTGGGACCGATAGGAACAACTCGGATGGACCGAAGTGCAATGGCTAGGGCAAATCTCGTCTCGGTGGCACCGATTGCATCAACTCGGTTGGACCGAAGTGAAGCAATAAGGCAACAGAGAGTTGGCAAGCCATCTCGGTGAGACCGATTTGCAAAACTCGGTAAGACCTAAGTAAGTGCAAGCGATTACAGAGAGTTGGCAAGGCCATCTCGGTGAGACCGAGATCCATATCGGTGGATCCGATTTGTTAGGGTTTTGGCAGTGGCTAAGTCTAGGTGAACTCGGTGGCTCCGGATAGGAAATTTCGGTGGGGCCGAGTTGGAATGTAGGTTTTGGACATATTTGGGGTAGAGAGAGTGGTTGAGGGTTTAGGAGTACTGTCACTAAGCACTTGAGCAAAAAGACCATTAAGCAACACCTCATCCCCTTTTAATAGTATTGGCTTTCCTATGGACTCAATGTGATCTTGGATCACTAAACCAAAAATGTAGAGTCTTGATCTTTTGCCAATCCTTGTCCGTAGCATTTTGAGAGGTCTACATCTCTAGTCCATGCCATGCCAATCATTGAACATCCAGAAATCTTTAACTTGAATGGACATTAGTTCAATGAGATATATGTTGTTATGAATTACCAAAACCACCAAGGGAGCAAATGTGCTTTCAATCTCCCCCTTTTTGGTAATTGATGACAACATATAGATCAAAGCTTCGACAAATGATTAAATGAATGAAATACATCATTGCTTTGAGAAGTATGTGATAAGCAAGAGCTCGCCCTAAATTTGTGCATTATTAAAAATTTGCGTTTGAATGCAAATGCACAATCGATTAGGCTCATGGGTCACTCTTCCATGTCACATACAACTTGGTGGAGCGCGCAAAATGATATGAGTGGAATAGTAAGCACGCATCACCAACACAAGTAAGTGATCATACAAGATAAAGATAGAGATAAGCATTGATCATCACAAGAGGCATAGTATGATCAATCACATGAAGTAGCTCACAATCACAGACATAGTAGTATCAAGCACATGCATCGAACAAAGTACCATAAAGCAAATTGTAGCAAAAGAAATCGAGAGAAATCCAAAAGCAAAGCGAAACTCTCTCTCTCTCTCGAAGCTAAGATCTATACAAATTCTCCCCCTTTGGCAACAAGTACCAAAAAGACCGAATAGGTATAGGACTAATCGACACTCTAAGCACGATCCTCCGAAGCTCCTGAAGGCGATCTCCTGCTGGCAGCTCCGGTGTGTGTAGATGGCGTCGAAAGAAGAGTATCCGCGAAGGCTTCTGCAGATGTCTACTGGGCTGGTGGAGTGGAGACCGGAGGTGGCACTGTAGCAGCAGCAGCAGCAGGTGCAGAGACTGTGGTCCTCGGATCCACAACTGGCACTACAGCAGACCTGGCTGCTCTGGGCACTATTTGAAATCTCTCGGTGGTTGGTCTATCATCTTCACTATCATCTGACGAGGCAATCCTGACAGCATCAACATCGCTCTGCAGCTTCTCCACTATAGTCTGGATCTCAGTGACCTTGACATCTAGATCATGAAATTTTGTCTCGATTATCTGCTCTAAGCTAGCCTGGTTCTGGGTGAGGTTGGCCAGACTTCGCTCAATTCTCAGGGTGGCTTCTAGCAGATATGTCATTTGATCAGACTTAGACTTGAGATTTGCAATTGGAGCATTGGGAGCTGTTGCCTCCTTGGCTGCTTTTGCTTCTTTGGCTTCTCGAATCTTCTGTTGGGCTTGAGCAAAAGTGGGATGCGAAGGATCCATCACTATGACATTATCTTCAAACTCTGGACATAGCAGCAGATGCTCTCGATCAAGAAGATATGTGCTAGTTCCAACCTTGGAATTGATCAACATCTAGATGTGTGGAGCATATCCGCATGATCTCTTCTGATCAGCTGCAGTCCTCTTGCCTGTTTCCACAATCAAACTCATCACCTTAAATTTCTGAGGTGTGTCGAAGAGGTGCAGTAGGTTGATGGAGTGGCCATGAATCATTTTGTCATCTTCTGACTTGGGTAACAAAGTGTACCGCAAGATAGTGTTAGTGGTGGCCAATCCTGGCAGCAGATGCTTCACTGATCCAAGCTTATGAGTCTCGATATCCTTCTGGGGAATAGCAGTATACATATTGGCCATGGAGTTGTGATCCATCTTGAGCTTAGCATAGATATCAATGTCATCATCCTCTTCCTTGGGAGCACCAAGAATACTTTCCCACTCAGAGATGGTTGACTGGTACCTGATACCCTCAGTCATCCACACAATTCGGCCATCTGGATAGAAATGAGCAGTAGAGTAGAATTGCATGACCATTTCATCATTCCACTTGGTCAACTTCTTTCCAACAAAGTCATCAACACCTGCAATCCTGAAGCTCTCATGAACATGGGGGGAAGTAATCCTCATTTTCATCAATGTATTCCCAATCCACCCATTTCATGTCACTAACAATGGGCTGCTTATCCAACAGAACGGTTTGATAAATGTCTTGTTGTTCTCAAGTGTGAAAGCGATAGTCACATGCTGTTTTCCTCCTTGCAGCATAAGGATCTGACAGTCTCCACTGACGCAGTCCTTTGTCTTTCCTTAGCATCATGTTTTCCGCAACTGGGTGCGCATCATCATGGTCTGGAATCTTAGGCTTCAATTTCCTGAGCACTAGTGGCTCTTCATCAATATTTGCCTCAGGCACTGGGGCCTTGGTCTTTTCAGCAGCAGAAATATTCCTTGTAGACCTCTTGGGTGCTGACACCTTTGGCTTGGTCTTGGGGGTAGCAGTCCTGATAGCATCTGACATAAGCTTTTGTGCCTTGGAAGGAGGTGCATCAGCAGTAGGTTCCTCCTCCTCCTCATCAGTCCTCATGGAGGGCCTTCCAAGAACTTAAGTTGTAGTTTTCCTAGCTCTCTTCTTCTTTGCTCCTGCAGCTGGTTCTGTGTCACTAGGCTCTTCAAGTGTGAATTGCATAGTCTGCCTTGGAACTTTCCTCACAGCAGTTCTTTCTATGGCAGAAGTGGGCTTGGAGCTATACTCCTTAGCAAGCACGACTCTCTTTTTCTTTGTTGCTGCTTCACTAGCAACAAAATCTTCATCCTCACTGTCTGAGCTTCTCTTCTTCCTTGTTCTAGTGGCAGCCTTAGGAAGATCTGGAGAGCTCCTCCCTCCCTCATAAAAACTCTCCTCAGGACATGATCCTTTACTGAGTTCTGCATGCTGCTCTGACCTGTTCTGGCTGTCGCTGTCATCTGACATCTTGCTGAGCTGACCCTGTGAATAGATGGGTATGGGCAGAGTAGATGAGTCATCACAAAAAGCAAAAGTTTTTCATAAAAATGAGTTCAAATCTTAGTTTCAAGTTTTCACATAAGGCATTTCGGATGGACCGAGTTGATCATCTCGGTGATACCGAAGCACTCTACAAAAACCTTGCACTCCATTTCGGTCAGACCGAGATGGGTTTCGGTGTCTCCGAGATGCTAGGGTTTCACTGAGACTTTACTTTCGGTCTCACCGATTCGTACAACTCGGTGGCACCGAGACGTACTAGTGCTATGGCCTGAGGCCAAATCGGTGGTACCGAAAAATTCTAATCGGTCGGTCCGAGATGCGTTCAGCGGAAACTTAAACCTAAAATTTTTACTCGAATATAATCTACGGAATTCTTCTGGTGGAATAAGCATTGCAATCTATGGCAAGAATAATGGTAATCCTATCGTGCATTGAATCGGAAAATGGAGCATGAGAGCGATCGAATCTCACCCTAACTCGGTGGAGATTCTCTACGGCGGCAACGGCGGGGCAGATTGCCGCTAACGGCGACGGAATCCGGCGGCGAGGGCGCGCCGGAGACGACGACGAAGTCCGGAGACGAGGGCGACGGCAGCAACGGGGTGCGGGAGCGAAAGAGTCGAGAAATTTCAACCGTTCGAGCCCGCGGGATATATATACCCGTACGCTGTCGGTGGCTCCGAGTTGGACAACTCGGTGGCACCGATATGTGTAACTGCACGCAGATTAGCACATCGGTGGCTCCGAAGTGGTTCAACTCGGTGGCACCGACATGGAAAACCTAGATAAATCTAAGTGATTTCGGTTGGACCGAGTTTGAGTGAATTGGTTCGGCCAAAATCAGATAGAAGGTTTTGGAGGTTTAGCCCTTTCAGATCGGTGGCTCCGAGTGCTCCTCACCCGGAGGGTCCGAAATGACTTGTTCAATTTTTGTGATGCAGCAAGAATAGAATTTGAGACAAGAAAGCATAGATAGCTAGATAAGGTACTTAGGCATTCTTGTACATCCACTTGGCCAGAAAAAACAAAGACAATCAAAACAACAAATGGATGTCTTCGAATGATGAAAACATGCAAATCAACATGCTCACACAATAAGATAGCAAATGAAATATGTGTCAAACATGCACAACCAATTCTAGCATCTATCAAGCAATGGCGATGACTAGGTCATCTATATATGAGTATATTGACTTAGGAGTCAAATGAGAACATTTGATCATAGGTCATACTCATCGTTTAAGCACAAGTGGGGTTACCACTTTTACATAAAGCATTGATGTGTTCACACCATTAGAGTTGCTTTAGCTCAATTGTTTAGAGCAAAGCTCCCCCTAGATGTGATATCCCCCCTTAGAGGGATGAACTAATCTTGGGTTTTGTCGATGATGACTTCATGTAGATGTTGAAGATGTGGATGCTCAATGTTGATGTAGACCATCAAGAGTTGGGAGCAATCCTTTGGAGTTTTGTGCTTTCAATACCTACATGGGTTAGTCCCACACAAGGAACATACAAGAATATTCATAGACATAGAGTGAAATACACATAGGATGATGTCCATGAATGCATTGAATACCTTGTCCCTTGCCTTACCAACAAGAGGGTTTGTGACTCCATGAACTAGTGCAAAATGGGGAAGTTGGTTGCACAAGTTCTTGCCATAAGGAATATGAGTGAAGTTTGTTGGCGGAGTCACCCTCAAGAACTCTCTAGTTCTTCTTCTTTTGGACCCACATCAACTTGATGGGAATCCTTGGAGTTGTAGTAGCACTTGATGAAGTAGAACTTGATGAAGTCTTGGGAACCCACTTGACCAAGGCTTGAGGAGCTTCTTCAAATGAGTCAATCTCTTCCTGAAGCTTGTCCTTGCCTTTTAGCTTGTGGTCTTATGGCGGAAGATCTTCTTGAGCTTGTGTTCCCTTGAAGGAAGTAGGATCATACCTCTCTTGTTGAGGAACAAACTTCGTCTTGGGGTATTGATCTCCTTCCCACTCAACTCCATTGGCATTGAACTTTCGTTCAAAACCAACACCTTGGTTCATCCGGTGCCTTCCTTGATTGTGCACAATTTCCTCAAATTGTTTACTCTCGGCAAGACTTTTGTAGACACCTTTTTCTATAATTCCTTTCAATAGCATATTTTCTTGCTCAAGTGTAACTTGGCTAAGAGAATCATTAGTGGAATCAATAGAACTACTAGAAGCAACCACATTGGATTTAGTATTGTTATTGTTACTACTAGAGGTAGAACCCTTTTTACCCTTGTTGCTAGTTTGCTTAGATTTAACTTGTGGCATAAAGGTAGACAAGAGTAAACGCTTGGCAAGATATGAAGAACTCTTCTTTCGAAGATCGTCATTGATAGCTTTAAGAAACTCATGCTCTTGCTCTAAATTTAGCTTCTCGAAGCGTAGCTTCTCATGAGTTTTTAGAAGTTCTCTATGATCCTCTTGAGTTGTTTCATGAGCTAACTTAAGAGCATTTAGTTCTTTAGTTAGATGCTCAATCTCCTTCATAGCATTGTCACTCGTTTCCTCTTGACTATCAAAATTACTAGCATTTTCATTATAGTTCACATCACTATCCTTCTCAACAAGTAAATCATCATCACCAAGCAAATCATCTTCATCACTATTGAAATCAAGATACTCGGGGTGTGATACCTTGGGGCCTTTTGCCATGAAGCATCTTCCAATTCCTTCATTTGGTGAATCAAATAGATCATAGGAGTTGGATGACACAAGAGCAAGTCTGGCAACACCTTCATCTTGACTATAGTCGGAGTTGGAGTGATAACTTCTCTCGGAGTGGTTGTTACATATCGAGCATTAGGACGATTCAGAGTGTGCTTATTACATATCGAGCAGAGCTACATTACAGAAACTACAATATATACATCAAAGAACACAAGGCTAAGCCAAATAGGAAAACCAGCAGAGGGGTGCACTAAGCCAAGGGTAGCTGCAATAAAACAACCAGCAACCGGATGATCTCCAGGGCCTCTGTAGCCGTGTTTGACTGACTAGTTTTTCATCCTACGGCATGGTGGGTCCAGTGAGTAAATTGAGATCCTACACATGATAGAGAGCCTAATCAAGTGTAGAGGCAATTGTTTGTCCCGACTATTACTGTTTAATAATTTGCCACACCGCTGGATTGCATGGCAAGAACCCTAGCCAAGCACACAACATTGCTTGACGCTGTTTTTGGCTCGGGGCTTGTCCAGAGCCTGGCCTGGTCCTATCTACAATACTGCTGCCAGACACATACCATGTCAAAGTAATTGAAAGGATGTTACTTACCAAAGCTCGTTTTACAGGTTCAGTGCAGCTCGTCTTTATCTTGCGACGTTCCTTGAAGATGTCCCCAACATCTCGTATTTGATCTTCATTTCCCCTCTGCATGTTGGCATTAGTAGTTTTGTAAATTCCCAAAATGGCAAGAAAAATATAGTAATACTCACACATCTTGCAGGCAACATTAAAGCACTCATCTGCAATGTTGGCACGAGTAATTTTTAATATCCTACTTTGTGGTTATTCAACTTTGCTACAAATACGTTGTGGTCTCATTCTAAGTCAATAGAACTGGGGGATCACCTCCCTGCTATTATCAAAAGCATTTAACCATCTGCCACACTACTTGTTAGAGATGAAGAACCTATGCAAGCACAACACAATACAGGAGGGATGCCCAATTACAAGATGATATTTTGTTGGATAATGCAAGCTATAACCAATTACTTTTACTGGAACAATAGTAGCTAGGACAGGGGAACAATAGCAGCATGGAAATTTGATGGGTAGGTATGAAAAAAATCGGAATTGCACAAGTACAGCTAAGAGAATCAATGTACACACTACCAATCGCAGAGGAGCACAAATGTCGCGGCCTTGTCTGTGCATCATGGGTGGCAACGAGACTCAGTTCATTGTTGCCGACGATGCTGCTGCTGCCCTTGCCGTCGGCTACCGGGAAGCAGATCCGAGACCGTGGACGACAGTGCCGGGGAAGCGGCTCCTGCGCGGTGTACGATGGCGACGGTGGACCGGCTCCAGTGCGGCGTACGACGTCGTCAATGAGGCAGATGCGCTGCGGTGGACGAGTGCGCTGATGTAGCAGGGGATGGGCAGGAAGGCCGGCTAACCGCAACCGGCTTGTTGTGGGGTGCTGTGGTGCTGTGGAGAAGTGTATTTTGTTGTGGGGATAGAAAATGGGGATTATTGAGGTGTCCTCTGGGTGTGGGGGTGGGGGTGGCTGGGCGGGGTGAACGTGAAGTTACCAAAGCAACCCCCGACCCAACACCGTCCTTCGGCCAGTTGTACAAAGGGTATGATGGTCATTTCGCATTGCTCGAATCTGGGTCGCGGGAGATATCGATGGGAGCGGGAGATTTTGCCACCGACCTGAAAATTTGTAACACTGTACTCCCCGTCCGGCGTGTTGGATGATTGGGCTAAGCAACTAGGAGTACTAGTACACATATGTTTTCTTAGTTTACTGTTGTGACATTAATTATTTGTTGTAGTTGTCAAATAAATATATTAAGCTATTGACTTCAAATGTAATGGTTTATACAATTCAATAGTTAGAATCATTGTTGAATTCCAAGATGAATACGTAGTCTATGGTACTTCACAATATACTCGAACTCACATAATCCAACTCAAATGAAAATCTAAATGCATTTCATAATTATTAATTAGTTGGATGCAACGAAACCATCAATAACTCTACATGATCCAGTCCAAAACAATATTTGAACACATCCCAATGTGTGAATTCCTGCTTTTGTGAATGAAGCATAGAGAGAGAGAGTGTGTGTGTGTGATGATGGAGCAATCGCGGGAGAGTGATTTGTGCGCGCAACACACAAGATATACACCCCATGGAAGAGGGAGACAGAGGGCGGGAAATATTGTATATATGTGGGTGAGAGAGTAGGAGAGAAACCTCACGAGAGAGAGAGAGGAAGTGTGCAAGAGAAGGGACATTTGCATAGGAAGGAAGAAGTTAGGTCTGTGAGAAAGATGGAGACATGTATATATACAGAGTGATATGCGTGCGTGCGATCGAGATTTTGTACATGTGGAAGGAGAAGAGACAAAAGGTTTGATGAGAGAGCTCAAAAAAACATGGACGAGAGGGGGGAGCTTGTGTGTGTGCTTGTGATCTTGTGGGTTCTGGGAATGATATTTTTGTGCGGGAGAGAGAGAGAGAGAGAGAGAGAGAGCAAAGGAGTCAGTCAGCCGCTTTTACGTCAGCCTGCTTCCAACTGGCCCCGCATTCTCTAGTGCGGTCTGGTCGGCGTCTTCGTTCTTCCCGATGCCCTCCTTAAAGATCGAGGTGGTGTGCATGCCGGGGTGCAGAGAAGCACAAGCGATAGTGGTCACTATATAACCTTGGACGGGGATGGATAGTGTGCGAGGGGGGGTGTGTGTGCGAAATATTGACAGAAATCAAACCTAGGGAGAGAATGTGTGTGCATTGTGTGCAGGCGAGAGAGGCTAATGGTGCGAGATGGATACATCGTGTGCGTGAGTGTTTAAGCAATATAGAGAGACCGTGTGCGGGATACGAAGAGAGGACTATGGGGAGTGTGTTTGTGAGGCAGAGAGACATAGCGAGAGATAAATGTGTGTGCATGGTATAGGGTGTATGTGACAGAGAGGTACATGCTAAATATGGTCTTCGGGAAGAGATTGTGTGTGCGAGAGAGAGAGAGGGGGGCCTTGAGGCGGGCAGGGGCTGGGTGAGGGTGTGAAAATGTGTGCGTTGATGCATGTGTTACATGAGAGTGTGCGAGGGAGGGTCGAATCGAGAGAGATGGTTGTTGTGTTACAGATGCCTTTGTCTCTCACACACACAAACACACACAAACACAAATACAAGACCGTTCTCTCACGCATACACCATATCTCGGCATCTCTATATGTCTCATGTATACATGATCATTTTCACATTCACACCTCTCTATATCACACACACACCGTCTCCACATTGCCCTTTCACCACAACACATACATACACACGTTCTCTCTCCATCACACCCACAGAATCTCTCTCAAAAAAATACTATTAGGGTGCACCTAAAACGTCCAAATCCAAATAAGCACGAACTGAAGCTAAATTCAAATATATGGAAATATTGTAGTGTGAAGAAATTTTCCAGCAAAAAAGTGTAGCGTGATATTCGGGGATTGTTTTCACACACACACAAAGGTTCGGTGGATGTCCTTCGAGCGCGACACCGTGACGCACCGTTCGATCGACCGCACGGCCGCGGTGCACGCGCTTTCAGAGGATTCCATATCGATGATGTGCTAATTAATGTGGTACTGCTCCAGCAGATCATTTCTCGCTCATCACCGCCGTGTCCCCGCCATCCCGGTGCCATGAAGTCACAGGCTCGCCCGCTCACGTCATCTGCAGTCCCTCCGGGCGATGCCGCCGCGCTGCCAAGGACGCGAGCAGCAAGAGCCGCGTCTATGCCCGCAGCGTACGAAGAGGAGGAGGACGAGCGCGTGCTCCAGCACGCCGGCGAGGAGGAGGAGCTACCAGGTCATTGTGGTCTCCGCCCGCGAGGAGGAGGTCCGCTTGGTGGCTGTCGCGGTGGAAGCTGGTCGCGTCCGCGCTGAGGCCGCAAACCAGGTGCGGACGTGGAATCTACCCTCGAGACTTCAACGCCACGTGGATAATCCAATCTGAAGGAACAATTTGGGTCAGTCGACTCTTGTGAGCCGTTGGATGCAACATGGATGGCCAGAAGGGCTTCTTCAACCTCCAAAAATGATGCACTCTTCATCTTCTCTCTCAAACATCGAGCCGCCACAGGCCTAACCGCCTGCTGCCGCCGCCCCGCCCTCCCCTCAACCGCCTCCCACCGCCGTGCTCCCCCCCCCCCCTTGCCATCCGTCTAACCCCGGGCACGATCCATTTTTTCTGGCAAACTGCATCCCACACCGAATAAGATAGATCATGGGCACCCTGCCACCATAATATAGATATTGGGGTAGCATCTCTGCCGTCTTCTTCCTTCCCTCCAGCAAACTTCTTCTTTCACAAATTTACTGACCCAAATTGCTATAGCTGTTGTGTAAGAAATGAGTAGTACAGACGAATAGTACCAACTAGTTAGACGGAAGGAAATAATACTATTAGTACTTATTAATTATAGTAGAAAGGTGAAGAAATGAGTAGTAGTACCATCTACAACTCGAACTGTAAGAAATACTAGTACATACATGTCAGGACCCCGATCCTAAGTCACACCGATCTAGCATGTAACACATCATATCACTTTGCGGCCTCACGCATGGTAACCCACGGCTGCCACCTTTACCTTGGCCGGGACCGTTTGCATCTTTTGGCTCACGTATATGACTATGTCGCTAGCATCCATATGACAAAGAACCCGTGTCGACATGACTAGTCGTAAACCAGGGTGGCACAAACTTACAGGGACAGACATAGGTAACCCAGCAATGCACGTGTCGGTCATCAGCATGTGTACCGGGCTGTAGCAAGCTATCAGGACTCCAGTAACACCGCATGACATTTCCCCGTAGGGACAGACACAGGAGCAAGGAAGGATACATGTCGGTCAATCCATGTGTTCCGGAGCAGTAGCGAACCACCATGGCTCAGTGGAAGCACTAGGAGGCATTTCCCCATAAGGAAGGCTACCAAAGGCAAACAACTAGGTGTCGAATCCCACACATACCAAAGCATTTCAAACATACACACAGTATGCTCGATATGTGTAGATACAACATGGCATCACAACATAACTCTACGACTCAAATGTATTTATTAAAAGGCTTCGAAGAGCCATACATAACATATCCATACAGGTAGGGGTCACATGACCCAACACTCAAGTCATACAAACATACAAGCACATGCGGAAGCTTAACTTGTCTGGGTACAGACAACTAGAAAGGTAAAAGGCTGTAGAAGCCTACCTATCTACAATGACCCTTCACAGGCACGGGATTGCCACCTGGGTAGCAAGTCACTCGTCAACATCGAGGTCTACATAGAATCCGTCTGTATTCTCGGGGTTCTCCTCTACAGCAGTTTATTAAGTAAACATGAGAACAAAGGTACTCAACAAGTCTTACATCAGATCTAACTACTCATGCAACAGTATCAACGAAGGGGGTAGTGGTGTTCATTGCAGCAAGCCAGCTTTGACTCTTGGCTATTCTGTACTATGACTACCAGTAGTTTGAATAAGATGAGATAGCACACACGAGTACGACAATACACTACCGCGGATCCTCTCCCGTCTTCCTACGAGAGGGCCATCCACGGCACTCACACTTGTCTTGATACTTTTATGAGTAACCATTTAAGTTGTCTATGAACAGCATAAGTTCCCAAGTAGTCCATATCCGAGGACGCGGCTATTCGAATAGTTTGATAACCCTGCAGGGGTGTACTTCTTCACACACGCTCTCACCACTTATCACCATATACACGTCACGTATCTCGGCAACCTTCAAGCGGAAGCCTGGCGAGGGTGTCAGCCACGACCTGACTAACCACACAAGACTCTAGTCCAGGTTTATCGCCTATTTGAGACTGACCCGCAAGGAAGTCCGGCCGAGGTTTCCACTACGGCCCCAAACGATGTGTGCAGGGTTCCCAAGCCCACCATTCAGGTGCCACTTGGTACACCGTGCCACTTGCCTGCCGCATCATAGCCCACCCCTAAGGTCAGCGCTACGCATGGCCTCCAGCATACTACAAACACCATAAACTAGTTGCAACTCCTGGACAGAGACCAAGGTGATTAATAAGTCGAGAGAGCTTGGAGCGCCCAAAGCCCAATGTGTGGTAGCATCTAGTCTTGGATCACAAACACGGGACTCGGTTCTTAAGGATGGTTCCAATGAGACAACCCACCATGTACTCCTACATGGCCTCTCATCGCTACCTTTACCAAAACAGGTTCAACATTTCACTCTCTTCATCAGCACACAACCGTTTCACTCCAATCCAACACCCAGATGAACCAGACCTGACACAACTCTAAGCATAGCAAGCATAGCATGGTAGGATCACAACATGGGCTCAAACAACTCCTACACATGCTAGTGGGTTTCAGCTATTTACTATGGCAATGACAGGTCATGCAGAGGAAAAGGGGTTCATCTACCGCAACAAGTAGCAATTGAAGCATTGTTGTCTTAATGCAGTAAAAGAGAGCAGGAGCGAGAGGATGGGTTTGTATCGGAATGTTCAATGGGGGTTGCTTGCCTGACAGAGTGATAGAAGGGTACTGCCCTTCAGCTGGATACTCGTGAATATCCTCGGGAGCAGAACCTACCACGGAGAACATACCGAAGGCACAATCAATACATGGCAATATGCAACATTATTATGCATGTTCATGACATGGCAAAATGTGTGTGTTTGAGCTAATGCAGCTATCATTAGATTGGTTTGAGTTGATTTGAACCAAAGGTTCAAATTCAAACTCTACATATGATTTTTCAAATGTCATTTAATTGATTTGACCTGATCATGAGGCTTAACTTTCTTTGTCATGCATGAAAACAGTACCATTGGATAGATTGGATTTTTCTAATCATTTTTCATATACAAATCTTTTCCATCTGAGCTACTGTTGATTTACTATGAATTTTTGAAGTTTATAACATTTTCTGGAATTTCCTGGTTATTTAAATTAAACTAAATCTCGAAAATGAGTTATTGCGTCAGCATGACATCAGGATGACGTCAGCTGGTTAACTGCAGTGGTCCAGGTCAAACTGACCAGTGGGACCCGCATGTCAGTCTCACATCTAATTTACAGGGTTAATTAGTACTAAATTACTCCTAATCCTAATTTAGTTAGGGCCTGGGCCCACATGTCAGTGGTCAAGGGGGAGTCAAACCCCCAGTCAAACCAGTCAAACACGCCGGCGGCTCGACGCCGGCGACGACAGACGCGGCGGAGGGGCTCGGGTTCGCTCCATCCGGCGACCAAACGGACGGCAGAGACCACCTACATGTAGCTAGTGAACGCGCGCATCGAGTGGTGGCATTAGTTTCGCCGGGGACACCCCAAAACGACGGCGGTGACAACGGGTGTGGCGGCCGGACTTCGGCCATCGATGGTTTCGACGATGCGGGGCATGGCAGGAGCAGCGGGTGATCACTACGGGCTCCTGGCGTCGCGCTGAGCACGTTGCTGTGCTCGGTTGCAAGCTTGCATGGCCGTGGCCACGGCGGCGACATGGCCGGCAGAGCCGAGCTCTCGGGTGTGATGGGTGACGGCGTTAGAGGGAGGAAACAATCAAGGGGAGAGAGGGGATCGGTGCAGGAGCTCACGGTGGTTGCAGCGGTGGTCTCGGTGGGCTCGGGGAGGGGCTGGAGACGACGTGCGGTCGCCGGTGATCTCAGCGGCCGAGGGGAGAAGATGGCGATGTAGACGGCGATGAAGGGCAGCCGAGCTCACATGGCTTGGTTGGGTCGAGGTAGCGGACGACGGCGAAGCTCGCTGACACGGAGGGGAGGCGAGGGGAGCACGATGGCTGCGGTGGTTCATGTCGGCGGGCGTGCGACAGCTTCGGCCATGGCGTCCAGAGGTGAGGGAGAGGCGATGGGGATGAATGAGTGGGTTGGCTCGATGTGGACGGCACCGAGGAGGTCGACTGCGGTGTCGAACTGGCCGAGGACACAGGCAGGCAGGTGGCGTGGCGCGCTGTGCGTGCGCGCGCGTCGGGCACGCGCGCTGCGTCCTTCTGTCGCCAGGAGGACGACGACTGGCGCGGCCAGTGGGCTGGGCTGGCAGGTAAGTGGCCCAGGTAGTCCTTTCTCTCTCTCTCTCTCTCTCTCTCTCTCTCTCTCTCTCTTTCCTATTTCTTTTTTTTCTATTTTTCCTTTCTATTTTGATTTAGTAAAAATACCAAATCATTTTTAAAACTCCTGAAAATAGTTGTGGGCACATTTTGAATTATTTCCAACATCCCTCAACTGTTATCAGAATTATTTGAGCATTTAAAATATTTATAGCATTTAAATGCCCAAATCCAAATACTTTTTGATTTAATTCAAAAATCCAAGATGACCTAGAAAATGTGAACCATTTTTGGCAGAGGTTTTCACCCATTTCAAAAATGATGAACTTTTCTGAAGGGCATTTTGGGTTCATTGAAATTATTTTCAGTTGATCCTAGTTTCTTAGAGGGGTGCTAGGGTTTGCTGGATCCCCATTTCAAATTAAGGTGAAAATTTAGACATGATGCACATGCAAGACTAGTCTTAGTGCAATGCTAAACTAGGGTTGTGACAGTACAGTAAAGAGTTCAAGTAACGAGAAAGAACATAACATAGTTCTGCTGGGGGCTCAGCACAACACACCCCTGAAATAAAACTAAGCACACTGAAATAAAACTAAGCACCCTGAAATAAAACTAAGCAACTAATCCGGTTGAAACTGCATCAAAACCAGCATGAGCAATGACAATGCCACCTTACTCAGAGTCCTCGTCCACGTCCTCGACTTCGTCCTTGTCCCTCTTCCTCTACGCCGATTGAAAGCACATTTGCTCCTTTGGTGGTTTTGGTAATTCATAACAACATATATCTCATTGAACTAATGTCCATTCAAGATTAAGATTTTAGGATGTTCAATGATTGGCATGGCATGGACTAGAGATGTGGACCCCTCAAAATGCTAAGGACAAGGATTGGCAAAAGATCAAGACTCTACATTTTTGGTTTAGTGATCCAAGATCACATTGAGTCCATAGGAAAGCCAATACTATTAAAAGGGGATGAGGTGTTGCTTAATGGTCTTTTTGCTCAAGTGCTCAGTGACAGTATTCCTGAACCCTCAACCACTCTCTCAATTCCAAATATGTCCAAAACCAACATTCCAACTCGGCCCCACCAAAATTCTCTATCCGGCCCCACCGAGTTCATCTAGACTTAGCCACTGCCAAAACCCTAACAAATCGGATCCACCGAAATGGATCTCGGTCCCACCGAGATGGCCTTGCCAACTCTCTGTAATCGGTTGCATTCACTTCGGTCTCACCGAGTTATGCAAATCGCTCTCACCGAGATGGCTTGCCAAGTCTCTGTTGCCTTATTGCTTCACTTCGGTCCAACCGAGTTGATGCAATCGGTGCCACCGAGATGAGGTTTGCCCTAAGCCATTGCACTTCGGTCCATCCGAGTTGTCCGTATCGGTCCCACCTAAATGCCTAACGTTCATATCTTTTACACAGTTCGGTGCCACCGAGTCTTCTGAATCGGTGCCACCGAGTTGGGTCAAAAGTGTGTAACGGTTGGATTTTGTGTGGAGGCTATATATACCCCTCCACCACCTCCTTCTCTGTAAGGAGAGCCATCAGAACGTACCTACACTTTCACCATACATTTTCTGAGAGAGAACCACCTACTCATGTGTTGAGATCAAGATATTCCACTCCTACCATTTGAACCTTGATCTCTAGCCTTTCCGAAGTTGCTTTCCACTCAAATCCTTCTTCCACCATAGCCAAATCTGTGAGGAGTTGTTTGAGTGCTGGGAAGACTATCATTTGAAGCACAAGAGCAAGGAGTTCATCAACAACACACCGTCTATTACCTTTTGGAGAGTGGTGTCTCCTAGATTGGTAAGGTGTCACTTGGGAGCCTCCAACATGATGTGGAGTTGAACCAATAGTTTGTAAGGGCAAGGAGATCACCTACTTCGTGAAGATCTACCCCGAGTGAGGCTAGTCCTTCGTGGACGTAAGCCATGATGGAATAGGCAAGGTTGCTTCTTCGTGGACCCTTCATGGGTGGAGCCCTCCGTGGACTCGCGCAGCCGTTACCCTTCGTGGGTTGAAGCCTCCATCAACGTGGACGTACGATAGCACCACCTATCGGAACCACGCCGAAAACCACCGTGTCTTCATTGAGTTTGAAATCTCCGATCCCCTCCTTTACATACATATGCAATTGTTTACTTTCCGCTGCTATACTCTTAGAATTGCATGTGTAGGGTGATGCTAGACTTGTACTATTGCTAAAATCTGCCTACAACTAAAATTGGGAAAAGGCTAGCTTTTATTTGGTCAAGTAGTCTAATCACCCCCCCCCCCTCTAGACATACTTTCGATCCTACAAGTGGTATCAGAGCTTTGGTCTCCGTAAGCCTTGATTTCCAGTGCTTTGGTGATCATAGCCTTGGTTTCACAACCTAGGAGAGTATGGCATCTAGTGAGTGTAACTATCACTGTAGAGGTCCATATTTTGATGGTACAAACTTTGCTAGTTGGAAACATAAGATGAAAATGCATATTCTTGGTCATAACCCCGCCGTTTGGGCTGTTGTTTGTGTTGGCTTGCAAGGTGACTTCTTTGAGGATGGCAAGGAACCGGATCGTGAAGCAACCACGGAAGAATTTAAGATGTTGCAATACAATGCTCAAGCTTGTGACATTCTATTCAACGGTCTATGTCCCGAAGAATTCAACAAAATCAGCTGCCTCGAGAATGTAAAGGAAATTTGGGATACTTTGGTTGATATGCATGAAGGTACCGAGTCCGTCAAGGAATCTAAGTTGGATGTGCTTCAAAGTCAACTTGACAAGTTCAAGATGAAGGATGGTGAAGGAGTCGCTGAGATTTACTCTAGGCTTGCTCTCATCACAAATGAGATTGCCGGCTTAGGAAGTGAAGAGATGACCGACAAATTCATCATCAAGAAGATACTTAGAGCTTTGGATGGAAAATATGATACCGTTTGCACATTGATTCAAATGATGCCAAATTACAAAGATCTCAAGCCCACGGAAGTCATTGGAAGGATTGTTGCTCATGAAATGTCACTCAAGGACAAAGAGGAGCTACACAACAAATCAAGTGGTGCTTACAAAGCCTCAACCGATGCTCCAACAACTCCAAGTGACAAGCTAGTATCAAATGAAGAGATTAGCCTAATGGTGAAAAGATTCAACAAGTTCTACAAGAACAAAGGAAAAGAAAGAAGCTCTAGCTCAAGACACTATGAGAGAAGATCATCAAGTCGTGACCGTAATTGCTACAATTGTGGAAAGCTTGGACACTACTCCAATGAGTGTACGGCTCCCTACAAGAAAAGAGACGACTCACCAAGAGGAAGATATAGAAGAGATGAATCACCTCATAAGGAGAGAAGGAGTAGAGATGATCGTTATGAACGAAGATACTCTTGAAGAAGCAAGGAATCGGAGAGGAAGGACAAATCATCCAAGAGCTACAAAAGAAGAAGACATCAAGCTCATGTTGGTGAATGGGTTTCCGGCTCCGACTCCGACAACCACTCCGAGAGAAGTTATCACTCCAACTCCGACTATAGTCAAGATGAAGGTGTTGTCGGACTTGCTCTTGTGTCATCCAACTCCTATGAACTATTTGACTCACCAAATGAAGGAATTGGAAGATGCTTCATGGCAAAAGGCCCCAATATATCACACCCCGAGTATCTTGATTTCTATAGTGATGAAGATGATTTGCTTGGTGATGATGATTTACTTGTTGATAGGGCTAGTGATGTGAGCTATAATGAAAATGCTAGTAATCATGATAGTCAAGAGGAAACAAGTGACAATGCTATGAAGGAGATTGAGCGTCTAACTAAACAACTAAATGCTCTTAAGTTAGCTCATGAAACAACTCAAGAGGATCATAGAGAACTTCAAGGAACTCATGAGAAGCTACGCTTCGAGAAGCTAAATTTAGAGCAAGAGCATGAGTTTCTTAAAGCTATCAATGATGATCTTCGAAAGAAGAGTTCTTCATATCTTGCCAAGTGTTTACTCTTGTCTACCTTTATGCCACAAGTTAAATCTAAGCAAACTAGCAACAAGGGTAAAAATGGTTCTACCTCTAGTAGTAACAATAAAAATGCTAAATCCAATGTTGTTGCTTCTAGTAGTTCTATTGATCCCACTAATGATTCTCTTAGCCAAGTTACACTTGAGCAAGAAAATGTGCTATTGAAAGGAATTATAGAAAAAGGTGTCTACAAGAGTCTTGCCGGGAGTAAGCAATTTGAGGAAATTGTACGCAAGCAAGGAAAGCACCGGAAGAACCAAGGTGTTGGTTTTGAACGAAAGTTCAATGCCAATGGAGTTGAGTGGGAAGAAGATCACTACCCCAAGACGAAGTTTGTTCCTCAACAAGAGAAGTATGATCCTACTTCCTTTAAGGGAACTCAAGCTCAAGAAGATCTTCCACCACAAGACCACAAGATAAAAGGCAAGGACAAGCTTCAAGAAGAGATTGATTCATTTGAAGAAGCTCCTCAAGCCATGGTCAAGTGGGTTCCCAAGACTTCATCAAGTTCTACTTCATCAAGTGCTACTACAACTCCAAGGATTCCCATCAAGTTGATGTGGGTCCAAAAGAAGAAGAACTAGAGAGTTCTTGAGGGTGACTCCGCCAACAAACTTCACTCATATTCTTTATGGCACGAACTTGTGCAACCAACTTCCACATTTTGCACTAGTTCATGGAGTCACAAACCCTCTTGTTGGTAAGACAAGGGACAAGGTATTCAATGCATTCATGGACATCATCATATGTGTATTTCACTCTATGTCTATGGATATCCTTGGATGTTCCTTGTGTGGGACTAACCCATGTAGGTATTGAAAGCACAAAACTCCAAAGGATTGCTCCCAACTCTTGATGGTCTACATCAACATTGAGCATCGACATCTTCAACATCTACATGAAGTCATCATCGACAAAACCCAAGGTTAGTTCATCCCTCTTAGGGGGGATATCACATCTAGGGGGAGCTTTGCTCTAAATAATTGAGCTAAAGCAACTCTAATGGTGTGAACACATCAATGCTTTATGTAAAAGTGGTAACCCCACTTGTGCTTAAACGATGAGTATGACCTATGATCAAATGTTCTCATTTGGCTCCTAAGTCAATATGCTCATATATAGATGACCTAGTCATCGCCATTGTTTGATAGATGCTAGAATTGGTTGTGCATGTTTGACACATATTTCATTTGCAATCTTATTGTGTGAGCATGTTGGTTTGCATACTTTCATCATTCGAGGACATCCATTTGTTGTTTTGATTGTCTTGGTTTTTCTGGCCAAGTGGATGTACAAGAATGCCTAAGAACCTTCTCTAGCTATCTATGCTTTCTTGTCTCAAATTCTATTCTTGCTGCATCACAAAAATTGAACAAGTTTTTTTCGGACCCTCCGGGTGAGGAGCACTCGGAGCCACCGATCTGAAAGGGCTGTACCTCCAAAACCTTCTAATTGATTTCGGCCGAACCAACTCACTCAAACTCGGTCCAACCGAAATCACTTAGATTGATCTAGGATTTTCATCTCGGTGCTACCGAATTGAACCATTTCGGCGCCACCGATGTGCTATACTGCGTGCAGTTACACATATCGGTGCCACCGAGTTGTTCAACTCGGCGCCACCGACAGCGTACGGGTATATATATCGCGCGGACCGAACGGTTGAAATTTCTCGACCCCACTCATTCCCGCACCCCGCTGCTGCCGTCGCCCTTCATCTTCGGACTTCGCCGTCGTCTCCAGCGTGCCCTCGCCGTAGGACTCCATCACCGTCAATGGCAATCTCCACCGCCGTTGCCGCCGTAGAGGATCTCCACCGAGTTAGGGTGAGATTCGATCCCTTTTGTGCTTCCTTTTTCCGATTCAATGCACGTAGGAATGCCATGATTCTTGCCACGATTGCAATGCTAAATCCACCAGGAAAATTCCGTAGATTAGATTCGAGTGAAATTTCTAGGTTTAAGTTTCCACCGAATGCATCTCGGACCGGCCGATTCGAAATTTTTGGCCCCACCGATTTGGCCTCTGGCCATAGCACTAGTACGTCTCGGTGCCACCGAGTTGTACGAATCGGTGAGACCGAAAGTAAAATCTCAGTGAAACCCTAGCATCTCGGAGCCACCGAAACCCATCTCGGTCTGACCGAAATGGCGTGTAAGGTTTCTGTAGTATGCTTCGGTGTCACTGAGATAATCAACTCGGTCCATCCGAAATGCATCCTGTGAAAACTTGAAACTAAAAGTTGAACTCAAATTTTATGAAAACTATCTGCTTTTTGTGATGACTCATCTACTCTACCCATACCCATCTATTCACAGGGTCAGCTCAGCAAGATGTCAAGTGACAGTGACAGTCAGAACAGATCTGAACAGCATGCAGAACTAAGTGAAGGGTCAAGCCCTGATGAGAGTTTCTATGAGGGAGAGAGGAGCTCTCCAGATCTTCCTAAGGCAGCCACTAGAACAAGGAAGAAGAAAACCTCTGACAGTGAGGATGAAGATTTTGTTGCTAGTGAGGCAGCAACAAAGAAGAAAAGAGTTGTGCTTGCTAAGGAGTACAGCACCAAACCATCATCCACCAAAGATAAGACTGTTGTGAGGAAAGTTCCAAAGCAGACTATGCAGTTCACTCTTGAAGAGCCTAGTGACACAGAACCAACAGTAGGTGCTAAGAAGAAGAGAGTAAGGAAAACTACTGCCCGTGTGATTGGCAGACCCTCCATGATGATTGATGATGAGGAAGAAGAGGATGAGCCAGCAAATGCACCCCCAGCAAAAGCTCAAAAGCTCATGTCTGATGCAATCAAGACTGCTGCACCCTCCAAGTCCAAGCCAAAGGTGCCAGCACCCAAGAGGTCAACCAAGAACATATCAACTACTGAGAAGAACAAGGCCCCAGTGCCTGAGTCAAATGTTGATGAAGAGCCACTAGTGCTCAGAAAGTTGAAGCCTAAGATTCCAGACCATGACAATGCACACCCAGTTGCAGAGAACATGATGCTGAGGAAGGATAAAGGACTTCGTCTATGGAGGAAATCACATCCGTATGCTATAAGGAGGAAGACAGCATGTGATTATCGCTTTCACACTCGTGAACAACATGACTTTTATGAAATAGTATTGCTTGATAAGAAGCCCATTGTTAGTGACATGAAATGGGTGGACTGGGAATACATCGATGAGAATGAGGATAACTTTCCCCATGTTCATGAGAGCTTCAGGATTGCAGGAGTTGATGAGTTTGTTGGAAAGAAATTGACCAAGTGGAATGATGAGATGGTCATGCAAATTTACTCTACTGCTCATTTCTATCCAGATGGCAGAATAGTGTGGATGACTGAGGGTATAAGGTACCAGTCAAACATCTCTGAGTGGGCAAGTCTTCTTGGTGCACCCAAGGAAGAGGATGATGATATAGACATCTATGCCAAGCTCAAGATGGATCACAACTCCATGAAGAACATGTACACTGCAATTCCTCAGAAGGATATAGAGACACACAAACTTGGATCAGTGAAGTATTTGCTACCAGGACTGGCCACCACGAACACCATCTTGCGGTACACTCTAGCGCCCAAGTCAGGAGATGACAAAATGATTCGTGGCCACTCCATCAATTTGCTGCATCTATTTGATACACCTCGGAAATTCAAGGTGATGAGCCTGATAGTAGAAACTATCAAGAGGACTGCAGCAGATCAGAAGAGATCGTGCGGATATGCTCCACATATTCAGCTATTGATCAATTCCAAGGTTGGAACCAGCACATACCTTCTTGATCGAGAGCATTTGCCATTGCATCCGGACTTTGAGGACAATGTTATAGTGATGGATCCTTCGCATCCCACTTCAGCACAAGCTCAAGAGGAAATCCGCAAAGCCAAAGAAGCAAAAGCAGCTCAGGAGGCATCAGCTCCAAATGCTCCAATTGCCAATCTCAAGACACCCAAGGATCAAATGACATATCTTCTTAAAGCCACTCTGAGGATTGAGCGAAGTTTGGCCAACCTCACCCAGACCCAGGCTAGCTTTGAGCAGATTATTGAGACAAAATTTCATGATTTGGATGTCAAAGTTACGGAGATTCAGACTTCAGTAGAACATCTGCAGGGTGATGCTGATACTGTCAAGCTAGCCAGATCAGATGATAGTGGAGATGACAGACCGACCACAGAGCGATTTCAGATAGTGCCTAGGGCAGCCAGGTCTGCTGCAGTGCCAATCGTGGATCCACAGACCACATTATCTGCACCAGCCGCTACTGCCACAGTGCCACCACAGGTCTCCACTCCACCAGCCTAGCAAACGTCTGCAGAAGCCTTCGCGGATGCTCTCCTCTCAACGCCGTCTATGCACACCGGAGCCGCCAGCAGAAGATCGCTTTCAGGAGCTTCGGAGGACCGTGCTTAGAGTGCCGACTAGTCCTATACCTATTCGAACTTTTTGGTACTTGTTGCCAAAGGGGGAGAATTTGTATAGATCATAGGCTTCGAGAGAGAGAGAGAGAGTTCTTGCTTTGATTTGCTTCGAGTTCTTTTGCTACAATTTGTTTGATGCTACTTTGTTATGTGTGTGCTTGCTACAGTGTCTGTGAGATACTCTATCATTTATGCTTGTGATTGGTCATACTATGCTTATTGTGATGATCAATGTTTATCTTTATCATTATCTTGTGATGATCAATTACTTATGTTGGTGATGCGTGCTTACTTTTCCACTCATATCATTTTGCGCGCTCCACCAAGATGTATGTGACATGGAAGAGTGACCCATGAGCCTAATCGATTGTGCATTTGCATTCAAACGCAAATTTTTAATAATGCACAAATTTAGGGGGAGCTCTTGCTTATCACATACTTCTCAAAGCGACGATGTATTTCATTCATTTAATCATTTGTCGAAGCTTTGATCTATATGTTGTCATCAATTACCAAAAAGGGGGAGATTGAAAGCACATTTGCTCCCTTAGTGGTTTTGGTAATTCATAACAACATATATCTCATTGAACTAATGTCCATTCAAGATTAATATTTCAGGAAGTTCAATGATTGGCATGGCATGGACTAGAGATGTGGACCCCTCAAAATGCTAAGGACAAGGATTGGCAAAATATCAAGACTCTACATTTTTGGTTTAGTGATCCAAGATCACATTGAGTCCATAGGAAAGCCAATACTATTAAAAGGGGATGAGGTGTTGCTTAATGGTCTTTTTGCTCAAGTGCTCAGTGACAGTATTCCTGAACCCTCAACCACTTCTCAATTCCAAATATGTCCAAAACCAACATTCCAACTCGGCCCCACCGAAATTCTCTATCCAGCCCCACCGAGTTCATCTAGACTTAGCCACTGCCAAAACCCTAACAAATCGGATCCACCGAAATGGATCTCGGTCCCACCGAGATGGCCTTGCCAACTCTCTGTAATCGGTTGCATTCACTTCGGTCTCACCGAGTTATGCAAATCGGTCTCACCGAGATGGCATGCCAAGTCTCTGTTGCCTTATTGCTTCACTTCGGTCCAACCGAGTTGATGCAATCGGTGCCACCGAGATGAGGTTTCCCTAAGCCATTGCACTTCGGTCCATCCGAGTTGTTCGTATCGGTCCCACCCAAATGCCTAACGTTCATATCTTTTACAAAGTTCGGTGCCACCGAGTCTTCTGAATCGGTGCCACCGAGTTGGGTCAAAATTGTGTAACGGTTGGATTTTGTGTGGAGGCAATATATACCCTTCCACCACCTCCTTCTCTGTAAGGAGAGCCATCAGAACGTGCCTACACTTCCACCATACATTTTCTGAGAGAGAACCACCTACTCATGTGTTGAGATCAAGATATTCCACTCCTACCATTTGAACCTTGATCTCTAGCCTTTCCCAGGTTGCTTTCCACTCAAATCCTTCTTCCACCATAGCCAAATCTGTGAGGAGTTGTTTGAGTGCTGGGAAGACTATCATTTGAAGCACAAGAGCAAGGAGTTCATCAACAACACACCATCTATTACCTTTTGGAGAGTGGTGTCTCCTAGATTGGTTAGGTGTCACTTGGGAGCCTCCAACATGATGTGGAGTTGAACCAAGAGTTTGTAAGGGCAAGGAGATCGCCTACTTCATGAAGATCTACCCCGAGTGAGGCTAGTCCTTCGTGGATGTAAGCCATGGTGGAATAGGCAAGGTTGCTTCTTCGTGGACCCTTCGTGGGTGGAGCCCTCCGTGGACTCGCGCAGCCGTTACCCTTCGTGGGTTGAAGCCTCCATCAACTTGGACGTACGATAGCACCACCTATCGGAACCACACCAAAAACCACCGTGTCTTCATTGCGTTTGAAATCTCCGATCCCCTCCTTTACATACATATGTAATTGTTTACTCTCCGCTGCTATACTCTTAGAATTGCATGTGTAGGGTGATGCCAGACTTGTACTATTGCTAAAATCTGCCTACAACTAAAATTGGGAAAAGGTTAGCTTTTATTTGGTCAACTAGTCTAATCACCCCTCCCCCTCTAGACATACTTTCAATCCTACACCGATACGTCCTTGCTTGAACCGGACACTAGGCTCCACCTCTTCATCCAACCCTTGTAGATATTTAAACAAAGGTAGGCATCCAGTGCTGCGTACCCGATGGGAGCTTCATCTATATTCTTTCGCTCCCATGAATAATGAAATGTATAGTGAGGTTTCTTCAGTTTACCGTACGAAGGATCAATCATGGCTTCTGCCAGGGTCAGCATTGAAGGTTGAGAGGAGGACACCAGGCGTTTCTTCTGGAGGTCGAAGGGCTGGTGTACAACGAGGCCTATCCGACCCAGGACTTCCTTGTCATTGTTAAAGTCTACAGTAATGAATTTGACTCTTTCGTCCTTGAGGAATTCTTCAAAATTCTGGCACCTTACGTCGGCATGGCATATGTGGTACACCAAGCACAAGTTATGTACGCAAACCTGGATCACGGCGGGCTTCTTCTTCTCTTCCTCCTTTAGAAACCTCTCTTTCTCCAAGACTGTGGTGTACTCAACATCTAGCCCAGCGACCCACTCATCATTTGAATTTTGGAACATGCTTTGGAAACGACAAAGGCATCCTTGCACCGTCGCGGAAGAACGGGTGTAGATGACGTCGATCTCATCGCCGGTGATGGTTTCAACCTTGTACTCACCGCTGATCATGGAGATTTGGGAGGCCATGGAGTTTGGAGGAGGGCTAGGAGAAGTGGAACTGCTGTAATGCGGAAGGACGGGACGAGTGGGAGCGAACTGCTGTAATGTTAAAGGACGGGGACGAGTAGGAGCGAACTGCTAGCGGTTTTCTGATTGTAAAAATGCTGAGTAGGGCATGCGAACGGCGTGGGGTAGTGGCTTGCCCGGTGGATAAAAGGCTGCATGCCCCCAAAGAGTTCTCTAGTACTATGGGGGACCCACTAGATGTCATGTCTATTAGACCCACTTCGTAGGGCTGACAGTATAGGATCTACGTGTTCGCACGCCATGCCGGCGTGTGCATGCAACTTTGACTTAATTCCGTCAAGCATCGCGCCTCCCACGACCGTCGCCTCGCTCACACGGTCGCGCCCTTTGAGACTTTGGACGGCTATAAATGAGCATTTTTTTTTCGATTTACCCTCTCTCTAAGGCTCGTCTCCTAATGCGAATTACTCATGCTAATTACTCTCTACCGGTCCTTTCTCCTTTTTTCCATTGGTGGAAATGACTAGCATGCCAGTGGGTGGGAATTCCATTGGTCTTCATCAGGGGACTGCATTGACCACACCGTGAGAATACAATTGCATGCATGCATATCGTGGGAAACCAACTCTATTTAATTAACTAAACAGGATCTTGATTGGAGGAAAGGAACGAGATGAGTAATCGCTACTAGCCAGTAGTCATTCACCTTGGTCACGATGCGATTCCTAGTGAGCCTTACACACCAGACCAGAGTACTACTTCCTCCGTCCGGGTGCGTTAGGCTATATGATGTTGCCATGTCATATATAGTCATCACTTATAGTCTCTCATACAACAAGGTTAGCTATAAGGTTGGCTATAAGAGTACTGTTTTTTTAACCTTCTCTCTATCTTGTTCTTCGTATTTCTTGCATTTGCCAAGGAGTACGCATATAGCTAGGATCTTGCATCAGAGCCCAGTCCCACCATTTTTCCATTTCTCTCTACTCCACATAGACAAAAGTGCCATGTAAGCGGGCTATAAGCTCATTATTGTACTTACTCTAAGAGAATTCAGAAAATCTTAAAGTATTAGCTACGATGTACAGTAGTAATTAAACTGCGCCTCATTTAACTCAACCGCCTCATGCGCCCATCTCCATCTCGATTCATTTTTCTCATTCGACCTACCAGGAAACCCATTCACCCCCAAATCTTTTCCTCTCCATGTGTGAAAACAGTCTACAGCATGACTCTCCTTCTCCCCCCCCCCCCCACAGTCCCACCTGTCCTCCCCGTGTGAAAACAATCTGCATGCATGAGAGCAAGTAGTACAATAAGGTGATGTAGGCGGGCTGTAATATTTTAAATACTAGTAGTATATTTTTGCTGAGTTGGATGAGATAGAAGAGAAGCAAGCTACAAACTTACAGCCGGCTGTAGCACGAGCTCCAACAGACTTTCTAAGAGAAACATGTGGGCCATATATTAATGCTATAGCATACTAGTATAGCCGATTGTTGACTCTCCCTCCCGTGCTCGTCCAATCTCCTCCTGCCTAATAAATCGCTGATGACCTAAACCCTAAACCTTTGTGACCAGAAATATCTCCACCTCGCCCCCTGAATTCAGCTCTGTGCCCCCACCTCCCCCTTAATTTCCTCCAACAAAAAAATGTCCACCTAGTGTCGGTGTAGTGAGAACTGGGGCCTCACCAACCTTTTGGACTTGGGGTTGCGCCAGATTAGGGTTGCCATAAGGTGGCCCCGACAAGGAACCAGTCCGCCTGACAAGTAATACGCCCGGCAAGCACTGAGTCATTCAACAAGGGCCCAGTTGCAGAAGCTACTGGAAAGAAGCTCAAGATGAAGCACCAACGAACACTCAACTAGTACCGAAGATGATGACATTCCTTGCCGGCAAGGCTGAACCGGCAAGGTGAGGACCCGGCAAGCTCCGTGCCAGCAAGCTTATGCCAGCCCTCCAGCGCTCCACCTCACCGCACAGGTGTTCGCTGATGTATGAGGTGTCGACCGCACAGACTGGTTGGTGAAGCTTGTCGGGCACGTGTCAGCACACTGGGGACAAGATTTGCCCCTAATGACACCCGTCCAGGAGGCGTGTCAGGATAATACGAGGTAGCTGGGCAAGCGGTGCAAAAACCTTGCCGGGACTACCTCTCCGCATGACACCTATCGGCGCATTTAATGCCTTTGTCCTAAACTGGCAGAGTTAGGTATGATAGCACTGTTCGCTATCTAGTCACGATGTAATTACTGTTTTGCCACTGTGGTAACCCCTTAAGCTATAAAAGGAGGGCCAAGGCAACAGTTTAGGGGGGTCGGACCCTTCTTCAACACAAGCACGTCTCGCGTAGCTGCTCTCTCCGCGCCTTGCCGGGGCAAGCGCTCCTTGTACTGTGCTTCAGCACCATTAATACACCAAAAGCAGGAGTAGGGTTTTACACTTCTCAGTGGCCTGAACCTGGGTAAAATCCCTTGTGTCCCATTGTTCATGCTCTTTGTGCACGTCGATCTTCCCCGCCGAACCACAAGGGGCTGCATGGGCCCATAGATGGTCGCTACCCCGACATCTTTGGCGCGCCAGGTAGGGGGTGCGTCACTTGCGCGAACCTTGACCAGTGGGTTGCACGTCTTCTTCATCATCTTCATCGACTTCATCGTCGTCCACCTCATCGTCGATGGCGCCCAAGAAGAAGGGCATAACGATGACGGCCACCCCGCACGCATCAGCAGGCGGCGTAGGCGGCGCAGCCAATGCGGGCGGCACGGATACCGCGGTTGGCACGACCAGCGCAGGCGGCGCGGTCACCATGCCCACCACGGTCGGCGTAGGGGACAAGCACGCCGGAGGCAGTCGACCTCCTCGGTCCTCTGGCGGACGAAGCCGCGACGGCGCGGGCGGAGCGGATGGACAACCTCCTCCTGTAGGATCGAGGAGATAGGTCTAGAGGGGGGTGAATAGACTCCTAACCAGCCAAATTAGCAGTTTTTAATTTCTCTTGGAATTTAGGCAGATTTTGGCACAAGTTAAGATCACTCCAATACCTTCTACACATGCATATCTAGAGATTGAGCAGCGGAAATGGTAAAGCATGCAATAGAATGGAAAGTAAAGGGGTAGAGTATGGAAGATCAAACACAATGAAGACACGGTGGTTTTTGGCGTGGTTCCGATAGGTGGTGCTATCGTACGTCCACGTTGATGGAGACTTCAACCCACGAAGGGTAACGGCTGCGCGAGTCCACGGAGGGCTCCACCCACGAAGGGTCCACGAAGAAGCAACCTTGTCTATTCCACCATGGCTTACGTCCACGAAGGACTAGCCTCACTCGGGGTAGATCTTCACGAAGTAGGCGATCTCCTTGCCCTTACAAACTTCTTGGTTCAACTCCACATCTGGTTGGAGGCTCCCAAGCGACACCTAACCAATCTAGGAGACACCACTCTCCAAAAGGTAATAGACGGTGTGTTGTTGATGAACTCCTTGCTCTTGTGCTTCAAATGATAGTCTTCCCAGCACTCAAACACTCCTCACAGATTTGGCTATGGTGGAAGAAGGATTTGAGTGGAAAGCAACTTGGGAAAGGCTAGAGATCAAGGTTCAAATGGTAGGAATGGAATATCTTGATCTCAACACATGAGTAGGTGGTTCTCTCTCAGAAAATGAATGGTGGAAGTGTAGGCACGTTCTGATGGCTCTCCTTACTGAGAAGGAGGGGGTGGAGGGGTATATATAGTCTCCACACAAAATCCAACCGTTACACACTTTTGACCCAACTCGGTGGCACCGAAACAATCATCTCGGTAGCACCAAACTGTGTAAAAGATATGAACGTTAGGAATCTCGGTGGGACCGATACAAACAACTCGGATGGACCGAAGTGCAATCGCTAGGGCAATCCTCATCTCGGTGGCACCGACTGCATCAACTCGGTAGGACCGAAGTGAAGCAATAAGGCAACAGAGAGTTGGCAAGCCTTCTCGGTGAGACCGAAGTAAATGCAACCGATTACAGAGAGTTGGCAAGGCCATCTCGGTGGGACCGAGATCCATTTCGGTGGATCCGATTTGTTAGGGTTTGGCAGTGGCTAAGTCTTGGATGAACTCGGTGGGGCCGGATTGGAAATTCCGGTGGGGCCGAGTTGGACTTTAGGTTTAGGACATATTTGGGTAGAGATAGTGGTTGAGGGTTTAGGAATACTGTCACTAAGCACTTGAGCAAAAGGACCATTAAGCAACACCTCATCCCCTTTTAATAGTATTGGCTTTCATATGGACTCAATGTGATCTTGGATCACTAAACTAAAAATGTAGAGTCTCGATCCTTTGCCAATCCTTGTTCTTAGCATTTTGAGGGGGTTCCACGTCCTCTTGTCCATGCCACGCCATTGTTGAACTTGTCTGAAATTCACTAGATAAGAGCATTAGTCCAACAACATGTATGTTGGCATGAATTACCAAAACCACCAAGGGAGCAAATGTGCTTTCAATCTCCCCCTTTTTGGTAATTGATGACAACATACATGAAAGCTTTAAATAAAGATTTAGCAGAGGTATGTATGAAGCTTTGAAGGAAACATGTAACATGTATGAGCTCCCTTGAACTCCCCCTGAAGATGTGCATAACATGATGGTATCTTATGGGAAATATACATGTAACATGTATCTTGGCTATATGCATTAGAGCAATATATATATGTGACATTAGGGTATCCACATGTACAAGATTTTCTCCTTGCAAACAATATATACTTAGCAAGAAGTCAACCATGTACATGAGTGTGATGCATATACTTACCTTGAAGTTCTTGATCAAGTACCTGAAGAAATACACTTGAGAAAATAGGGTTAGATAACACAAGATAATTTCTTCAAGAAAAAGGATACAAGATCAACAAGAAACCAAGATTAGGATGACATGTAGAAGAGAGTATCACTAGGTGAATACTTCTTTGAAGCAGACATGTCCCCAAAAGAAATAGTTGTCTCCCCTTAAAAAACTTCCTCTCCCCCTGAATCTGACATGGATATTGGGAGTAGGTAGGGTGAGAAAACTAGAATGGCCAAAGAACAAACTAATCACTAATCATGTTTCTCCCCTCTTAGAAACATGTAACATTCTCTCCTCTTGTAAGGTGCATATTTTGTTTTGAATAGATAAGCTTAAGCTTTGATGTATTCCTCTCTCCCCCTTTGACATCAATTTCCAAGAAGGGATTTCTAGGTTATTGATCAAGTGGGTTTGGTCCTTGAGAAACACACTTAGCCAGAGAGTGTTTCTAGATGCAAGTAGAGGATAAGAATCATTGAGTGGAGCTGGAGCAGAAAAACTCAGGAAATATTTGATAGAAAATTCCTTAGAGCAGTCAAAATCGGTGACACCGAGTTGAGACAATTCGGTGGAACCGAGTTTGATGCAATGGAATATTTTGTCAACTCAGCTCACTAGGCAAGGAAATCTCACAAGGATTTGCAAAGAATTAACTGCGAATCAAGCTAAAAGAGAAGAAACAGAAAAGAAGCAAAGAAACGTCTAGATGAAGTTTTTTTTTGAAAAGAAACACTCTAGCAAGAAGAGAACAAGCAGAAGAGAAACTAGAGAACTTCATCTAGATGGGTCGGTGACTAGGTCACCTATGTTAGAGTATTTTGACTTAGGAGTCAAGTGAAAACAATTGATCATAGGTCATACTCGACGTTAAGCTCAAAATGGGGTTGCCATTTTTCCTTTAAGCTTTTGATGTATTCACATCTTGTTGAGTTGCTTTAGCTCATGTCTTTGAGTAACGCTTCTCTAAGATGTGAGAACTTACATTGGTATTTGGTGAAGTCCATCATGTAGTTGAACTTGAAATGGATGCTCGTGAATTGATGTTTGGAGCTATCCTATCATTTGTAGTTCATCTTCCTACATGGGTTAGATTTGCAAGGAACAACATGTATATCCAAAATGACAAGAATGAAGCATAACTCAAATGTTGTCAAAGGATATGTTTAGGTTGTCTTGTTCCTTGTTACTCCATCAATTGTTGATACTCGGGTTATACAAGATTGCTCAAGATAAGAGTGTGATGCAATCTTGTGACATGAAGCTTGTCCAAGTACCTACAAAAAGTTAGATACCATACAAGGGAGCAAAATGTCCAAGATATAAAATGATCATGAAGGATATCATGGATTAGTCAAGAGTGCTCATGCCCTTGTATGCATCCACATGAACCTCTAGTTCATGTTTGAAGCATCAATGATGTTCAATTCACTTCTCAAGTGACAAAACACTTTCTCATCAAGTGGTTTGGTAAAGATGTCCGCCAATTGTTTGTCAGTACGAACATGTTTAAGGTCAATATCACCTTTCTTAACATGATCTCGAATGAAATGGTGACGAACCTCAATATGCTTAGTTCGAGAATGTTGCACGGGATTGTGTGCTATCTTAATAGCACTCTCATTGTCACAAAGTAATGGTACATGTCTCACATGCACACCATAATCTTTAAGAGTCTGTGTCATCCATAGTAATTGAGCATAACATGATCCCGCGGCAATGTATTCCGCTTCGGTAGTAGATAGAGATACGGAATTTTGTTTCTTGGAGGACCAAGACACAAGAGATCTACCAAGAAATTGACATGTACCCGAAGTGGATTTTCTGTCAACCTTGTCTCCGGCATAGTCCGAATCGGAGTAGCCAACAAGATTGAAAGAAGATCCTTTGGGATACCATATGCCAAAGTTTGGTGTATGTATCAAGTATCTCACAATTCTTTTCACCGCCTTAAGGTGACACTCTTTTGGTGCCGCTTGGTATCGTGCACACATGCACACACTTAGCATAATGTCGGGTCGAGAGGCACATAGATATAATAATGAACCAATCATGGATCGATAAACCTTTTGATCAACCGGTTTGCCATCCTTGGTCAAGTCAAGATGTCCACTCGTGGGCATGGGAGTTTTCATACCTTTACTCTCTTGCAAGTTGAACTTTTTGAATATTTCCTTGGTATACTTTGTTTGAGAGACAAAGGTACCTTCCCTAGTTTGCTTGATTTGCAAACCAAGAAATAATTTGAGTTCACTCATCATAGACATCTCAAACTTTTCCGACATCAGCCTTCCAAACTTTTCACTGATAGAGGGGTTAGTAGATCCAAAGATAATATCATCAACATAAATTTGGCATACAAATAATTCTCCATTAACCCTCTTAGTGAACAAAGTTGAATCAATCTTCCCAATTTCAAAACCTTTTTCAAGAAGAAACTTTGTCAAGCATTTGTACCAAGCTCTAGGGGCTTGTTTAAGACCATAAAGAGCTTTACGAAGTTTGTACACATGATTAGGTTTCTTGGGATTCTCAAAGCCGGGAGGTTGTTTAACATATACTTCCTCCTCAATTTTACCATTTAAGAAGGCAATTTTAATATCCATTTGGTAAAGAGTGATATCATGGTGATTGGTATAAGCAAGTAAAATGCGAATGGATTCAAGTCTTGCAACGGGGGCATAGGTATCACCATAGTCCATACCTTCGATTTGTGTGTAACCTTGTGCTACGAGACGAGCCTTGTTGCGTACAACTTGTCCATCTTCATCTTGCTTATTCCGAAACACCCATTTGGTTCCAATGATGTTTTGCTCTTCCTTAGGCTTCTCAACCAATGTCCACACTTGGTTCCTCTCAAAGTTGTGTAGCTCTTCGTGCATTGCATTCACCCAATCGGGGTCCTTGAGAGCATCTTCTACCTTTAAGGGTTCAACACTAGAGATAAATGAGTAATGCTCACAAAAGTTAGCTAAACGAGATTTAGAGCGAGTAATTCTCCCGGTTTGGATATCTCCAAGTATTTGTTCGACGGGATGATCCTTGTCGATTCTTGCTCTAACTCGAGGTAGCTTTTTCTTGGGTTGTGGTGAGGCTTCCTCGTCATCATCATCTTCTCCTTCTTCGTTGATGTTGTCGTTGTCTGTTTGTGGAGGTGGAGAAGAAGGTTGAGGTGGATCATCTTGTTGTACTTCCTCATTCCCATTGTCTTGACGTGTTCCACTTGTGGATGCCTCCATGTCAACTTGTCGTTCACCTTGATGTGAAGTTGGGGCTTCCACTTGAATAGACGAGGTACTCTCCTTTACTTCCACGGGGCGAATCTTGCCAATGGGCAAGTCTTGGATTGCTTCCGATGGTTCTTTATCTCCTACATCAAGTGGCAATTGCTCGACTTGCGAGCCGTTAGTCTCATCAAACTTCACATCTACCGTCTCTTCAACTTTTCGAGTGAAGTTGTTGTAGACACGGTAAGTGTGAGAGTTCGATCCATAACCAAGTAGGAAACCTTCATGAGATTTAGGAGCAAATTTTGAACGACGATGCTTATCAAGAATGTAACATTTTGAGCCAAATACTTGAAAGTATCCAACTTGTGGTTTGTTACCGGTGAGCAGTTCATACGCCGTTTTACCAAGAAGCTTGTGAAGATAGAGTCGGTTTGTTGCATGACAAGATGTTTCAACCGCTTCTGCCCAAAAATGTCTTGGCGTCTTGTATTCATCAAACATTGTTCTTGCCATCTCAATAAGTGTACGGTTCTTCCTCTCAACAACTCCATTTTGTTGAGGCGTGTACGTAGCCGAGAACTCATGTGAAATACCCTACTCATCAAGAAAGGTGTCCACATTGGCGTTCTTGAACTCCGTTCCGTTGTCACTCCGAACCTTCTTGATCTTCACTTCAAATTGATTTTGAGCTTTTCTTGCGAAGTTCTTGAAGATCTTTTGTACCTGCGATTTGTCATCAAGAAAGAACACCCATGTAAATCTGGAAAAATCATCAACAATGACTAAACCGAAAGAGTTACCACCAAGACTCTTATAGGCGTTGGGACCAAACAGATCCATATGAAGTAGCTCTAGTGGTCTCCTCGTGGTCATAATGTTCTTTACGGGATGGCTTCCTCCAACTTGTTTTCCTGCTTGGCAAGCACTACAAAGTCGATCTTTGTCAAATATAACATCTTTTACTCCAAGAATGTGATCTCCTTTAACAAGTTTATCAAGGTTACGCATACCAACATGTCCAAGTCTTCTATGCCATAACCAACCTTTAGAAGATTTTGCAATTAAACATGTACGAGGTTGGGCTCTCTTAGTGAAATCAACAATGTATAGATCACCTCTACGAATGCCGGTAAAGACTATATTATGATTATCTTGGCGAAACACTTGGCAATCTACTTTGGAAAATAGAACATTAAAACCAAAATCGGCTAGTCTTGATACGGAAAGAAGATTGTAACCAAGAGATTCAACAAGCATAACATTTTGTATGGAGCTATCATTGGATATGGCCACCTTACCAAGGCCAAGTACCTTACCCTTGGAGTTGTCTCCAAAAGTCACATACTTGCGTGGACCATCATTTTTTGTAAGCTCACGAAACATGTCTCTATCTTCGGTCATGTGATCGGTACATCCACTATCGAGAATCCACTCTTTTCGTCCGGCCATATAATCTCGAAGATTTGCCATAAGACTGAGATTCCTCATGGTCTTCTCAAATTCAATATCAAAGTCTTCGTCTTCATCATAATAGTCGTGCTCAACATCATCATCATGCATGTGATTAACAGATTCATTAGTTTCATGATCATGACAATGTTCAAGTTTATGAATTCTAACAGTTTCCATGATAATATTGCTAATAGTTCTAACATCTCCTTTGGCATGCATGAGATCACGAAGCTCAAACAAACAATCATCAAACTTAGGATCATTAGGACTCAACTTGTGTAAAGCAACAGCCTTATGAAGAATCTTATCAAGACTCTTTAGAGAATAATCGGGATATCGCTTTTCTAAATCATGCCATAGAGTATAAGCACATGCAAAGTTTCGCATACAACCAAGCACAATCTTAGGTAATCCTCTAATGATAAGATTGACGGTTCTAAGATTACGAAGCATGTCAATTTCCTCTTCATGAGTAGGATGCAAGGGATCAATAGGGGGCACATAAGGATTATGAATATACTTGCTCAAGTTAAACTCATCAAAGATATCAAGCATTTCATCCCTCCAAAAGTTGTAATACTCCCCATTGAGAATAGGCACTCTACGTCTAATACTCCCGAACGTAGACATATCCATCTCCCTCCAATGGTGATGAAACCAAAGCAATGGAGACCAAAGCTCTGATACCAATTGTAGGATCGAGGAGATAGGTCTAGGGGGGTGAATAGACTCCTAACCAGCCAAATTAGCAGTTTTTAATTTCTCTTGGAATTTAGGCAGATTTTGGCACAAGTTAAGATCACTCCAATACCTTCTACACATGCATATCTAGAGATTGAGCAGCCGAAATGGTAAAGCATGCAATAGAACGGAAAGTAAAGGGGTAGAGTATGGAAGATCAAACGCAATGAAGACACGGTGGTTTTTGGCATGGTTCCGATAGGTGGTGCTATCGTACGTCCACGTTAATGGAGACTTCAACCCACGGAGGGTAACGGCAGCGCGAGTCCACGGAGGGCTCCACCCACGAAGGGTCCACGAAGAAGCAACCTTGTCTATTCCACCATGGCTTACGTCCACGAAGGACTAGCCTCACTCGGGGTAGATCTTCACGAAGTAGGCGATCTCCTTGCCATTACAAACTTCTTGGTTCAACTCCACATCTGGTTGGAGGCTCCCAAGCGACACCTAACCAATCTAGGAGACACCACTCTCCAAAAGGTAATAGACGGTGTGTTGTTGATGAACTCCTTGCTCTTGTGCTTCGAATGATAGTCTTCCCAGCACTCAAACACTCCTCACAGATTTGGCTATGGTGGAAGAAGGATTTGAGTGGAAAGCAACTTGGGAAAGGCTAGAGATCAAGGTTCAAATGGTAGGAATGGAATATCTTGATCTCAACACATGAGTAGGTGGTTCTCTCTCAGAAAATGGATGGTGGAAGTGTAGGCACATTCTGATGGCTCTCCATACTGAGAAGGAGGGGGTGGAGGGGTATATATAGCCTCCACACAAAATCCAACCGTTACACACTTTTGACCCAACTCGGTGGCACCGAAACAATCATCTCGGTAGCACCGAACTGTGTAAAAGATATGAACGTTAGGAATCTCGGTGGGACCGATGCAAACAACTCGGATGGACCGAAGTGCAATGGCTAGGGCAATCCTCATCTCGGTGGCACCGACTGCATCAACTCGGTAGGACCGAAGTGAAGCAATAAGGCAACAGAGAGTTGGCAAGCCATCTCTGTGAGACCGATATGCATAACTCGGTGAGACCGAAGTAAATGCAACCGATTACAGAGAGTTGGCAAGGCCATCTCGGTGGGACCGAGATCCATTTCGGTGGATCCGATTTGTTAGGATTTGGCAGTGGCTAAGTCTTGGATGAACTCGGTGGGGCCGGATTGGAAATTTCGGTGGGGCCGAGTTGGACTTTAGGTTTAGGATATATTTGGGTAGAGATAGGGGTTGAGGGTTTAGGAATACTGTCACTAAGCACTTGAGCAAAAGGACCATTAAGCAACACCTCATCCCCTTTTAATAGTATTGGCTTTCCTATGGACTCAATGTGATCTTGGATCACTAAACCAAAAATGTAGAGTCTCGATCCTTTGCCAATCCTTGTTCTTAGCATTTTGAGGGGGTTCCACGTCCTCTTGTCCACGCCACGCCATTGTTGAACTTGTCTGAAATTCACTAGATAAGAGCATTAGTCCAACAACATGTATGTTGGCATGAATTACCAAAACCACCAAGGGAGCAAATGTGCTTTCACCTCCTCCTCCTCCTCACCGCGCAGACGAACGCAGCCACCCGAGCAGCAATGCCCGGGCCGGCGCCAGCCGAGATCCCCCTGCGGCAGCGTCCAAGGATGCAGCTTCTTGACAGACGCCGCGCCCCTCGCACAATGGGTGCAGTGCGGCTCCGAGCGGCGCCGACGACTCCGGACAGCGGCGACCTCACGGCAAAACAACTGTTGTTCAAGTCCAAGATCCCCAGGCACCACTTCCGCCACGCCAACCCGCTGTTGCACTTTCTTCATCAACGACATCTAAGAAGAGCGAGGCTCGTCGTCGTCATCGTTTCCACTATGCTGCACAGAAAGCTAAGTTCTAACACTTTAGTTACTTTCTGTGTCTAGCCTTTTTCTCGAATAGCGTTTTTGTGCTCAACCTGCGCGCAAAGGAGCGCTTTTGAAATATTCTGCGCTCTGGGTTGTTTTGGGTCCGCCCAGCAACACTGCTGCAGCTGCATTTGTTTCAGAGTGTTAAGCTTTCCGGGAGGCAGCGTTCCCAGCAAGCTGCTAAGGGCCCGTCCCTCAAGCGCTGTTGACTGGAATGTGCGCATCGTAGAGCATTCTGGCAAGCGTAGGGAACAGATGTGCAAAAATACACTATTCAAGAAAAAGGCTTAACAGTTTTTCTTATTCCTCTAAGATTTCTGTGATCCGTACGCTAAGGAGCCTTGTCGAGGCCAGTTGCGCTCCTCGTTGCTTTGAGCCTGCTCGGCAACGAGAGCAGCTGCACTGGCGCCAACAAGGTAAACCTCTCCGGGAGACGATGTTCCCGGCAGGCTGCTTAGGGCCCGTTCCCTCGAGCGCTGCTGACTGGAGCGTGCGCATCGGGGAGGATTCCGGCAAGCGAGGGGAATTTTTAGCAGAAATCAAGTTTTCACATAAGTTAAGTGCGTCAGGTGCTAATTAACTTATTGTGTTCAAACGCTGTTGAGGCATTCTAATGCCCAAGACAGTGTTCCAGGTAAATGAGTGGGTATTACGGCAGCACCAACATTTAGCACCTCCGGAAGCTACCACTAGGCATCGAGAACTGCAGAGTTCTCTGCTGGAATCCAAGCCTTGCCGGGGGCTGATTCCTCCTGGCAAGCCGGCATTGAGAACCGCAGAGTTCTCTGCTGAAATCAAAGCCTTGCCGGGGGCTGATTCCTCCTGGCAAGCCGGCATTGAGAACCGTAGAGTTCTCTGCTGGAATCAAAGCCGTGCCGGGGGCTGATTCCTCTTGGCAAGCCGGCATTGAGAACCGCAGAGTTCTCTGCTGGAATCAAAGCCTTGCCAGGGGCTGATTCCTCCTGGCAAGCCGGCATTGAGAACCGCGGAGTTCTCTGCTGAAATCAAAGCCTTGCCGGGGGCTGATTCCTCCTCGCAAGCCGGCATTGAGAACCGCAGAGTTCTCTGTTGAAATCAAAGCCTTGCCGGGGGCTGATTCCTCCTGGCAAGCCGGCATTGAGAACCGCAGAGTTCTCTGCTGAAATCAAAGCCTTGCCGGGGGCTGATTCCTCCTGGCAAGCCGGCATTGAGAACCGCAGAGTTCTCTGCTGGAATCAAAGCCTTGCCGTGGGCTGATTCCTCCTGGCAAGCCGGCATTGAGAACCGCAGAGTTCTCTGCTGGAATCAAAGCCTTGCCGGGGGCTGATTCCTCCTGGCAATCCAGCATTGAGAACCGCAGAGTTCTCTGCTGAAATCAAAGCCTTGCCGGGGGCTGATTCCTCCTGGCAAGCCGGCATTGAGAACCGCAGAGTTCTCTGCTGAAATCAAAGCCTTGTCGGGGGCTGATTCCTCCTGGCAAGCCGGCATTGAGAACCGCAGAGTTCTCTGCTGGAATCAAAGCCTTGCCGGGGCTGATTCCTCCTGGCAAGCCGGCATTGAGAACCGCAGACTTCTCTGCTGGAATCAAAGCCTTGCCGGGGGCTGATTCCTCCTGGCAAGCCTCTTGGCAAGCCAGCATTGAGAACCGCAGAGTTCTCTGCTGAAATCAAAGCCTTGCCGGGGGCTGATTCCTCCTGGCAAGGCGGCATTGAGAACCGCATAGTTCTCTGCTGGAATCAAAGCCTTGCCGGGGCTGATTCCTCCTGGCAAGCCGGCATTGAGAACCGCAGAGTTCTCTGCTGGAATGAAAGCCTTGCCGGGGGCTGATTTCTCCTGGCAAGCCGGCATTGAGAACCGCATAGTTCTCTGCTGAAATCAAAGCCTTGCCAGGGGCTGATTCCTCCTGGCAAGCCGGCATTGAGAACCGCATAGTTCTCTGCTGGAATCAAAGCCTTGTCGGGGGCTGATTCCTCCTGGTAAGCCGGCATTGAGAACCGCAGAGTTCTCTGCTGGAATCAAAGCCTTGCCGGGGGCTGATTCCTCCTGGCAAGCCAGCATTGAGAACCGTAGAGTTCTCTGCTGGAATCAAAGCCTTATCGGGGGCTGATTCCTCCTGGGAAGCCGGCATTGAGAACCGCAGAGTTCTCTGCTGAAATCAAAGCCTTGCCAGGGGCTGATTCCTCCTGGCAAGCCGAAAGTTTAATATTACGATACACTGAGCTCTTCGAAGAAGAACTCGGGGGCTAGCGGTCCTTGGAAAACAACTTTTCCATGAAGGTTGTTCACCGGGTGCGAATTCTTCCCCGTCAAGAAAATGTGTGTGTCACAACCCAAGCCAAGTTTGGTCCCACCTCCAGCATTGAGATCTTCGGAGTTCTCCGCTGAAGGCGGTCCCGGGGGCTCCTGTCGGTGTAGTGAGAACCGGGGCCTCACCAGCCTTTTGGACTTGGGGTTGCGCCAGATTAGGGTTGCTATAAGGTGGCCCCGACAAGGAACCAGTCCGCCCAACATGCAATACGCCCAGCAAGCACTGAGTCATTCAACAAGGGCCCAGTTGCGGAAGCTACTGGAAAGAAGCTCAAGACGAAGCACCAACGAACACTCAACTTGTACCGAAGATGAAGACATTCCTTGCCAGCAAGGCTGAACCGGCAAGGTGAGGACCCGGCAAGCTCCGTGCCGGCAAGCTTATGCCAGCCCTCCAGCGCTCCACCTCACCGCACAGGTGTTCACTGATGTATGAGGTGTCGACCGCATAGGCTGGTTGGTGAAGCTTGTCGGGCACGTGTCAGCACACTGGGGACAAGATTTGCCCCTAATGACACCCGTCCAGGAGGTGTGTCAGGATAATACGAGGTAGCTGGGCAAGCGGTGCAGAAACCTTGCCGGGACTACCTCTCCGCATGACACCTATCGGTGCATTTAATGCCTTTGTCCTAAACTGGCAGAGTTAGGTACGATAGCACTGTTTGCTATCTAGTCACGATGTAATTACTGTTTTGCCACTGTGGTAACCCCTTAAGCTATAAAAGGAGTGCCAAGGCAACAGTTTAGGGGGGTCGGACCCTTCTTCAACACAAGCACGTCTCGCGTAGCTGCTCTCTCCGCGCCTTGCCGGGGCAAGCGCTCCTTGTACTGTGCTTCAGCACCATTAATACACCAAAAGCAGGAGTAGGGTTTTACGCTTCTCAGCGGCAGGAACCTGGGTAAAATCCCTTGCGTCCCATTGTTCATGCTCTTTGTGCACGTCGATCTTCCCTGCCGAACCACAAGGGGCCGCATGGCCCCATAGATGGTCGCTACCCCAACACCTAGCTATTACGTTAATCACGCAACCTATCTTACGTAGGTGTACCATTGCTCGCTATAAATAATGCTCCTCCCACGGCATTTCGAAGAACGCTCACATTCATCTCCTCATCCTCCCTCTAAATTACGGAACCGTCGACCAACATGGCATCGCCCCTAGCCCTAGGCGCCCCTCACTGCCCCGCGCGGAGGGTCACGCGTCGGCGTTCCGTTCCTCACCGCCACGATTCGAGGAGGACGCATCGGCATTCCGCTCATCGCTGCCACGAGTCGAGGATGACGTGTCGGCATTCTGCTCCTCCCCGTCGAAGCGACACGTTGAGGTGGACGCGTCGGTGTTCCCAGGCTCGCCAGCACGCGCATCGGAGGATGCGTCGCCGCCCCGCTACGAGAAGGACGTCGCGTCGGCCCCCAGGCCGCCCAGCTTGGAGGAGCTATGGAAAGAAATGGAGGTCGCCTTGTGGGAGGCTTTGCCTCCGGCAGAGCGCGCCAAAAGAGAAGCGGAGAAGAAGGCCGAGGAAGGGAAGTGCGCCGCAAGGGATGCTGCCTGGCAGACCTATGTCGCCTCCAAGAGAGTTAGGCAATTCGCTATTTGGTAGAAGGCTCGTGTGAGGGCCGTGTGGGTGGCGGAGGACGCCCGTGCCAAAGCCCTGAGTGCAGTCGGGTCGATGCGCCTCATCTACGCTTGGCAGTACGTCGATCGGGTGCATGCTTCCAGTGAGGAGGAGTACCTGTTGGCACCGGATCACCAGATCGGTGAGATCGTGCTCGCCCGCCGGCAAGAGGCTAATCAACACCTCACGACTAGCGAGGCCGAGGAAGAGCCGTTGTCTCGCCACGCTGGGAAATGGCCGCGCACCAGAGCACTCGTGGCGTGCCGCAAGCGCTCCTGCAAGCGTCGTGGCTTTTATTAGGAATAATTTATTGTCGTAAGGTGATCCCATTAGTAGGTAGGAGTACTCGGTAGTTTTCTATGGTATTGGGACGGAAATGATAAATCCCGAACGCTCGGGACTTATTAGCGTCCTTAATTAATTATGTATGAAAGGAACAAGTTTCAAAACCTTTTGTATCCGTACGCTTGTTACTTTTTGTAAGTAGAGTACGTACATAGCATGAAGTTCAACACTATATATCACAGTACATGTCTATCTCTAGTACACGTCTCTCTCTATATCTAGGCTTATGCACTAGGACAACTAGTATATATGTATACACACGTGCATTTGAATATTACGATGCGGTTTTGGTAAAAGTAGTAAAATAGTAGACAACCTTGTGAAATGATTCAATGCAAAAGAAATGCAAGAATGAGAAGTGAAAACTCCATTGATTGTTTTCTGATGAGCTATAAATGGTGGGACTCATTATCATTTGATTGTTTACATCCTTCTCTCTGTAGATTTTTCTCTATCGTAGTAGTTATATCTCACTGGTCGGGAGTCATGCAAATTTTACGGACAAGTGCCCTTGTGATTGTTCCAGAACAGTACCGATGCAGCAGCTACTGTTCAAGTGAATCCCGCTGATCAGCCATTCGATCTATGCCCTATGCACCAGGGAGGGAGTAGTGGCCTTTGGCGGCACACCGTATGTACTAGCACGTACTCCTACGAGTGACTCCTACTACCCTCCGTTCCATAATGTAGTGCATATAGACTTTTCAAAAGTCAAACTTCACTAAATTTGACCCAGTTTTTGGAGAAAAATATTTGCATCTAGAGTGCAAAACATGTTTCATTAGATTCATCAAAACACATAGTTTCATAATTTATATATTCACTATTATAGATACAAGTAGTTTTCTATATGAACTTGGTCAAAGTTTGTAAAGTTTGACTTTTCAAAAAATCTATACGCACTATTTTTTTTGCAAGTACTACTACTACTCCCAAATCGCTTCGTACTCCCAAATCGCTTCGTACACGAAGTTGTGCCGTGCAATTGGAATTCCAACTTGAGTACTACTAGTAGATAGGGATCGAGCGTGCCGCTTTAGGATCGACCGTAAATGTGGAGAGATGAACCGGACTGCAGAGAGATGAAATGCAATAAAGACAGGAGTGATATGATGGTTGCTTGTCCGTTCATTTTACCAGGCCACTTATTACTAGGAGTGGTGGGGTTTTGTGATATGACGACTTTACTGCCGCGCCATGAGCGGGGTGAGACTCCCCTGCAACGCCGCCCTCTACTCTAGTAGCCCCTACTACTCCTACTTCTGTCCCGGTTTACTAGCACCTCTCATATTTCGACTTTTTGACCTATATTTTTTACCCTAAATTTAACTAGTAGGGAAATAATACTCCAGTATAAAGTTCGACGTCGGAACCACGTGACACATGCGGTAAGCAATCCAAACAATTCAAAAAAAGAATACAGCGTTGGATTCGGGTTAAAAAATAGTGTATGTTATATGCCCTGGCAAAAATAATATTACTGGAAAGTGCATTCAAATGAAAATTATGATGGCTGTGAGTCGAGAAAACGGTTCCGATGATCAAAGAGGATCCAGGAAGCGGTAGATTTTTTTAGAGAAAAGGCAGATCACGCGCCCAACCAGCCAAATCACAGAGTAGCAACATGAACAGTAGGGCAACAAGGAAGGTTTAATACAGCCAAGCTGGCAAAATGCACGCAGGCCCAACAAAATGAACGAAGATAAAGCAGCACAAATCACACTCGAGGGAGCTGGGTCTCACGGGCTGCAGGACGAAGGCTAAGGGCAGACGTACAGATCTTGGTAATGAAACCGGTGAAAGCGTCGGTGTCCACATGCTTAGACAGCTGCTTCCATTGAGTGAAGACTAATGACGAACAGTTAACTTGGTAATGCATATGCCCAGGTGAACACGCGCGATCTGCATGGCTGGGGTTCCGGCCATTCAGAACACAACGCATAATAGGTCAGCGCACACGGTTCTCATAGGCAATCAGATCTCGAGTGCTCTAAAAAACCACCGCACTATACGGTTGTCCGGCCACCCCGTCCCACAGCTCTCCCCAAGCGCCGTCGTTCATGCCACTGCACCGCACACTAACTAGTAAGGAAGCGATGGCATCCCACTGCGCCGAGTTCGTCGCCACCCACGACCGCACACGAACTGGCAAGGAAGCGATGGCATCCCACCGCGCCGAGTTCATCGCCGCCCGCGACCACCCACCTACGTGGGCGGACTTTGAAGCTGCCATGGCCAAATGGGCGGTGGAGCAACAGGAGGCCAAAGCCGCACGGAAGGAGCGGAAAAGGCAGAAAGCACTCAAGAAAAGAGAGTCCCACTGCCGGAAGAAAGAAGCTGCCGCACACGCTGCTGAGGAGAGCCGGGCGAAGATCCAAGCACGGCGGGCTACCGCCGAGAAGGCCGGGAAGGAGAACAATGGTCTCTGGCCAGCATGGCCCGATGCCTCAACCTGCCAGGATCGCGGCGTTAGCTACCGCGATGCTGAGGAGAGCTGGGCAGAGGTCCAACAAGCACGGTGGGCTGCCGCCGACAAGGACAAAGAGAACGATGGCGTTTGGGTCTGGCCAGCATGCGAGAAGTAGTTAGTGTGTGTGTCACCCATATGTTTGTTTAATTAATTATGAGCATCTACCAGTACTACTTACTACTACCTCCGTCTTGGTTTCTTGGTCCTCATTGTATTTTGTACCAACTTTTGACCAAAGATTTAACTAACAAAATATTAATGCATGTCATAAAAAATAATATCATCTGAAACTATGTTGAAATACTAATCCAATGATATAATTTTTGGTGACATGCATTAACATTTTATTAGTTAAATCTTTGGTCAAAATTTGGCACAAAATACAATGAGGACCAATAAACCAGGACAGCGGTAGTAGTTAGTAATGATACCTGGCGAACGTTCGCCACAAGCCCAATCCTGGCGAACGCCCACATAACCGCCAGATTTCCATCCGACAGTGGCCTTTTTTTAAGCCCATTGTATTTGACAAAACTGTCACCCTTACACATGTAACTGCGATGTAGGCATTTGCAACTACCATGTCTCCCAGCGAACATTTGATGAAGATTGGCATTAGCACCGATGGTGGTTCCTAGTAGTTCCACGCTCGGGCATTGAATTTGTACTATTTACTATACTACTCCGGTAGAGCGGAGTCCTACTCCACTATAGTAGGTACTGCAGTTTATAGGAGTATATTTTAGTAGTACTGTAATCAGTCAAGTTGTCTCACATCGATATGACCCTACGCTGCTGAGATGTGTCTCGTAAGTCAAGCAGCGTGCTGCTGTTACATTGTCATCATCACCTGTCCACTTCCCGCAGCACATATTCGCTTCTCCATCCTCGCCAGCACAAAATCGTCCAATCTTCCATCCCCGCTAGGCGCCTCCCCCCTCTTCCAAAACCCAAGCACTAACAATGGCAGAACCGAGCAGCATCCACCAAAAGAGTGGCTGGAATTCGCTCCCACAGAGGTAATGAAACTCATTGTTTCGTGTGTGGACAATCTCAGTACCATGCCTCTCGCCGCGTGCTCATCGGGGCTGTACCGTTTACTCAAAGCCCTCAGGCCGGAGCTTTTTAAGCCAGCTCCCTGCTTGCCAATGCCGCCTGATCTTCAAAAACGGTGTGTCACGCAACTTAAGGATCCTAGGGTGGCGAGCATCAACCCCCTCGACTGCGATCCGATCCCCGTCACCCTCAACTACATTAACGGTATGGACCGGGTTGGCATGAACACATCTTGGATGGTTCTCGTCGACGGACGCGGCAGGTGGATGCTCGTTGAGGTCTACACCCGGCGATTGATACCCCTTCCTTCAATTAACACTGCACTGCTTTGGCACCGCGGCCCAGAATACACGGAATCTTACAGTGGCCAACATGATACCAAGTTTGATTTGCTCAAGGTTGTAATCTGCCAAGTGCCCACAAGATCTGCGAATTATAAAGACTTTAGGCTAATTGCGTTCTTCAACCGCGGTCTCGCCTATCTGACAGGTCACTATGGTAAGTGGATAAATCTCCACGTCCATCACAGGTTCATACATCCTCCATGGCTCTCTGATGCCATTGAACACAAGGGCTTCATTTATGCTGTGGACTCCTTCTATGGCTGGACATATTGCTGGCCTACTCCAGTCATCGCTACAAATGGCTGTTACAGCAGTATATTACTCCCAATTTCCTATGATATCATGATGGCTTGCTTCCTATTGTCAGAGTATAGTTTGAGAAGAGTTAGAATCATGATATTGTTATTAGAAATTAACACCACGTTGTCAAATACACCCTCTGTTCAGTAACGTGGACGTTTTGACAGTTTAATTCGAACTGCCAAAACGCCCCACATTGGTGATCAGATGTAGTAGAATTTTGGTGAAATCAAATCATCCTTCCCATGCTTATATTACTGTCAACATTTACCGAAAAAAAATTCATGCTCTGAACATGTTGTTCTTAGAATTACAGTACCAGCCCATTTTCATTTGACTCCAACTTGATATGATGTTGTAGGCCGCGTGGTGTCCCTTCCCTTCCTAATCCAGAACCTTTCAAAGAAAAGCGGCATGGCAGTTGCAGGTGGTTCCTGGCTCGATCAGACGACGGCGAACGATTGATGATCGTTCGCACGTACCGGACGTGTTGTTTCGCGGAATACAATCACAGTCACTGCATGGTCTTTGAGCAGGATCCTAGCTTCTTCTTTGGGCCTTCAGGAATTTTTGACTGGAGGCCGGTAACTAGCCTCGGCACACGCTCTCTGTTTCTCGGACTGAATTATCCAATTAACCAGGAGATCACCAACGTCAAGAATCCTAATGGCAGTGCGGTTCCGTTCATCAGGCAAAACTGTGTGTACACAGCGTACCATGCGTCTCTCCATGCACCATACCCTGATATGTGCCGCCATGCTCTGTAGCCCAAAGTAGGAGAGAGGGTCGCATGTATCAGACTTCGACCTGCTGGCTGGAATTTCCCCCGTTAGGCACCCATCTGGTTCAAGCCTTCAGCCAATCTCCACAGCTTAATAAATAGTAACGTCTAACTGAGCCAGTTACTTAGATGCGTACACTTGGTGTAGTAGGATCTTTATTAAGTTTGATGCATACACTTGGTTTTTTTGGTAGCCCTTCTGTAATGTTGGCTGATGTTTGGTTGGAAGACAGAGTTGCGTCTTTACTCTTCTGGCCTGCTTACTGCTTCGGTTGCACCCCGACCCCTGGTGGTATCTTCAATCCCAAGGCTCCTTTGTAGGGCTCTAGTTTGCTGTGAACCTCTAGTGGTTTCTATTAACAAAAAATTGGTGGCAAACCCATTTTACTAAAACAATATAGAGCCATGGATGCTGCTGGTGTTTTCAATGTACAATGAGTAATATATTTTGTCTGTTGGTTGAATAAATAGTGGTGTTAGAATGATAAAAACAATGTTTGGAAGTCGTTGCACGCTCCGATCATTTACTGCCCCATATGTTTTTTTGAGAGGTTAGTGCCCCATACGTAGCACATACTATTTTTTTTCTAGGGAACAAATCTTTCACTTGTCGAGGACATGCAGCCCAGTGATTTAGGCCCAATAGAAGAGCCCATAATTAACTGGGAGGGAGGATCTCACATGAATTCGGCCCAGCTACATGCTCATGCTCCCCTAAATAAATAAATAAAGCTAAATGTTCATGCACAGGTTGTTTAAATTTATGATTTGAAAAGTATGATTTTAACTGGAGGATATTATTTTCCTATGAGAGTATCTTTACATTCAGTCGATATTATTCTTAGGCAAAGATAGCGACCAGTCTTTTTTCTCACACCCTTTTCTTCATGCAACCAGCGGACTGTTATTTGGTACCCACAAGGTTGAAGCCGATGCAAATCGTAGTCGACGTGGTCAACATCTAACAATTATTAGCAGCAAGTTGTAATAAATATCACAATTTTTATTCCATTACATTTGTATGTTTTATGGATTGTGCTGCCCAGGTCTCCCATTCGAAACCCAGCTACCACAAGTTTTTTGACAAGCCGAGTTTTTTTATGATAAAAAGTTCCAGCCCAACATTATTTTTCGATAAGAATGCCCAGCCCAGCCCAACACATGTGGCGACCCCACTTTATCCCAGGGCTTCTAAATGTGCTCGGCTTCACACCTAAAGAAAAAGAAGTGCTCGGCTTCATTTTACAATAAGTTGTAGCTATATAAAATTAATTCTTATTATTGAGCATGCTGAGTTTTTGGGTCTGACCGATCCAGGCGCCAAAATCAAACCAGCACCGGCGGGATGGCCTGTTCCCGCCTTCCACGGCTGGTTGCGGTGTCGTGCCCGGATCGCCTCCCTGTCGTACCATGAAATGCTGGCCAGGCCATCCCTCTACTCCCCCACACATCCTATTCTTCTCCGGCGACGGCAGCCCACCCCGCACCAAAACCAGTCAACCCTCATACTCCCCATCGCCTACGACCACACTGCCACATCTTCCCCGGCTCCTGTTCATTCCCGTCCAAGGCCTCGCCGTCGTCCTCCGCCTTGGTGCGCTCGCCGCGGCGCCGCCGTCTGGCCTTGTCAACATGGTCAACATGGTGAATCGGGGGAGGACAGTACTTGAGAGTATGATAGTAGGGACCCACCAGGTCCACTGCCGAACGCAAGCAAGTGCCTCCTTACTACTCAGATCCACCCCTCATTTTTTTTACTCATGTCCACCTTGCTGATATCTGGGACCGACATCATTGTCAACGTATAGTCAATTAACGACAGAATTGCACAAGGAGCGGCTGACACCAGGGATCCAGCAGCTCGAGCAGTTTTTTTTGGTTGTTCAGACGGAGCAGCGTATAAACTGGGTTGTGCGGTGTCTGTGGCCCGTCTAACAACATGACCAGGCCAGCTGTTTTTTCTTTGGGAAAATGGGTAGCCCACCTTTTTCTTGAAGAATACCCAACCTAGGCCTATTTGTTTTCTCCGACTTGCTGGGATGCAAATGTTTCAAGACGAGGAGGGATGCATTCGGCCTGGCCAGAAAATGGGCAGTAAATCATAAAAGTAATATGAAATGGGCCGCAAATGTAAAAAAAACACAGCAAATGGGCAAATAGTTTCATATATTTTTTTTCTTCTTTGAGATTTTATATTTCATTAGATTTTCACATTTTTTTAAATTATTTTTAATCTCGCTCCTAATTTTGGGATTAAAAATAGTTCGGACCCCAGCAAAAATATGCGAAATTTCGAAAATTTCGCATATTTTTTAGCAATTTTTTAACACTGGTCCTAACCAGAAAAGGGCAGCAATTCCAAAAATGGCAAATGGGCTGTAATAAATTCCATATGAATTAGGAAATGGGCTTTAAATTGTAAAAATAATTGCAAATGGGTTGTACACGCCACAGATTTCCAGGCTGACTTGTTGGCTGACTAAGTTGACGCCTACGTAAGGCTTTGTCAACTTATAGTCAACAAACGATTCTAGCAGCAGTGACTGTTGGATGTCCATCCAACGGCCGTCGTGCTTCTTCAATCTCTGATCATCCTGCTTCAGCTGCCCAAACCAGCGCCGGCTTTACTGCCTGCTCCTACCCTACTCCCACCGCTGGTCAGGCCATCCCTCTACCCACCCGCATGTCCTGTTATTTTCCGCCAATGGCAGCCTCACCCCGTAGTCGAACCAGTCAACCCTTGTACTCCCCTCCACGTGGGCATCCACTGCTATGTCTTTGCCGGCTCCGGGTCATTCCCTTCCTAGGCCTCGCCGTCGTCCACCGCGTTGGTGCTCTCGGTATGGTGTGGTCAACGTGGTCAACAAACGACGGTCATCGAAAGAGGGATGTAGGTGGAGAGGTTGACAGTAGGGCCCCACATGGTCCATGGCCGCACGCAAGCAAATGCCTCCTTATTACGCAAAAAAAATGATTCTTCCCCCTGACTGGTTGGACCCACCAACGACATCTTCGCACGCAAGGAAGTGCCTCCTTATTACGCGGAAAAAAAGTTTCGTCCCTCTGACAGCTGGGATCTACCAACTGCATCTTTTTCAAAGAAGTGCCTCCTTATTAGGCGCAAGAAAAATAATTCCTCCCCCTGCTAGCTGGGTCCCACCTGATTTGGAGGTTGACTTGTGGGCCTACTAAGTTGACGCATACGCGGGGCTATGTCAACTTAGTCAACCAAATTGACTCTAGCAGCGTGAGACCGTTAGATGTCAATCCAACGGCCGGCATGCTTCTTCAATCTCTGATCTTCCTACTCCAGCCGCCCAAACCAGCGACGGCGTGACCGCCTGCTCCCGCCTTCTGTGGCCAGCTGTGCTGCCGCGTAGACCTCACCGCGCCACCCTACTCCCATCGCTAGCCAGGCCATCCCTCTACTGACCCACACCTCCTGTTATTCTTCGGCGACGGCAGCCTCACACCGCAGCCGAGCCAGTACACCCTCGTATTCCCCTCAGTGTGGGCGTCCACTGTCGAGTCTTCCCCGGCTCCGGGTCGTTTCCCTCCCTAGGCCTCGCCGTCGTCCACCACCTTGGTGCTCTCGGCATGGCGTCGTAAACGTGGTCAATGAACGACAGCCAACGAAAGAGGACTGTACATGGACAGGCTAACAGCTGGGACCGACGAGGTCCATGGTCGCACGCAAGGAAGTGCCTCCTTATTACGCGGAAGAAAAATGATTCCACTCCCTGACAGCTGGGACCCACCAGCTACATCTTCGCACTCAAGGAAACTCCTCCTTATTACATGAAAAAAATGCTGCTGGCACGTGGGTCCCAATTGCTCGATTAGTTTTGTTGTTGTTGAGAGGGAGTAGGTTATCAACTGGGTTGTGCAGTGTCTGTGGCCCGTCTAGCCCAGGCTTTTATTTTATGTTTACAACATGACGAGCCCAGCTATTTTTTTCTCGGTGAAAATGGCTGGCCCACCTCTTTTTTTTGTAGAATATCCTACACAGGCCGATTTCTTTTTCTCCGTCCGGCTAGGCTGCAAATCTTTCAAGACGACGAGGGATACATTCGGCCTGCCCAGAAAAAAAGGGTTGTAAATCTTATAAGTAATATGAAATGGGTTGTATATGTATAAAAACAAAGAAAATGGGCAATTAGTTTCAAATTGCGGATTTTCTCTTATTTTTTTATATTTCAATTTTCATTTTTTAACATAATTTAAATATAATTTAAATTTAGTTTTTCATCGGGCCCGAAATTGCGGGATTAGAAATAGTTTGGCAATTTCAATGAAATATCGCTGAAAATTTTAATCCTGTCCTTGCGAGAAAATGGTAAGGTATTCTAAAATATAATATGGGCTGCAATAAATTACGTAATAATTAGCAAATGGTCTCTAAATTTAGGAAAATAGCAAATGGGCTATATGCTGTCCGCCACAGATGTTATGCTTACTTGTGGGCCTACTAAGTTGACGTGTACGCAGGGCTTTGTCAACTTAAAGTCAACAAACGATTCTTGCAGTGGTGACCATCCAACGGCCGTGCTGCTTCTTCAATCTCTGATCTTCTTGCTCCAGCGCCGGCGGGACCACCTGCTCCTGCCTCCCGTGGCCGGCTGTGCTGCCGCGCAGGCCTCAATGCCCCAGCCTACTCCCACCGCTGGCCAAGCCTTCCCTCTACCCACTCACATCCCCTGTTATTCTCCGGCGATGGCAGCCTCACACCGTAGCCGAACCAGTCAACCCTCATACTCCCATCCGCGTGGGCATCCACTGCCACGTCTTCCCCGGCTCCACGTCCTTCCCTTCCGAGGCCTCGCCGTCGTCCACCGCCTTGGTGCTTTCGGCGCGGCATAGTCAACGTGGTTAATGAACGACAGCCATCGGAAGAGGACTGTGCACGGTGAGGCTGACAGCTGGACCCACCAGCTACATCTTCGCACGCAAGGAAGTGCCTCCTTATTACATGCAAAAAAATGATTCCTCCCCCTTACAGCTGGGACCCACCAGCTATATCTTCGCACGCAAGAAAGTGCCTCCTTATCGACTGACAGTTGGGACCCACCAGGTCGAAGCGTACGTAGCGTTGTCTGTCTGGTCGCGAACGTGTACGTACATACTGGTCGATCGGTCTCTCTGCCAGGTTGAACCGTGGCCGAGTAAGTAGCGGCACGTGTCATAGTAGAGCCCCCGACGTGGCAGTTTAGACAGTCCCGTCTAAATCGTGTACACGTACGTATAGCCACACGGCAAAGAATACGGTCGAAACGGGGTCCTGTTCATCGGCTGAGGGTCTGGCGTACCGCAAAACGGAGGAAACAGACTTCTGTTCGAGCGCCTACGGTCGAAACGGGGTCCTGTTGATCGGGAGGGCTCTGGCGTACCGCAAAACGGAGGAAATGGACTTCTCCCCAACTGCCTACGGTCGAAACGGGGGTCTTGTTCATCGGGAGGGGTGTGGCGTACCGCAAAATGGGACTCCATGGGCTACTGTTCATCCACAGGCGACCTCCCTCCAGCCTCCACCAGCTACTGTTCATCCACCGTCGACTTCCTCCAGCCTCCTCCGGCTACTGTTTATCCAGCCTCCACGGGGTCCTGTTCATCCACCCCCAACCGGTTGGCCTCCTCGGGGTCCTGTTCATCCAGCTCCAACCACCTTCACACGGCCAGGGTACTGTTCATCCACAGCCAACCCACCGGCTGGGGTGGGGCGTACGAGCGAGCGGCAGCAATGGGAACTATTCATCCACAGCCAACCAACCGGCTAGGTCAACTCACCATGTCTCGCGCAAGGAGCTCAATCGATGCGTCTCGACTCGTTCTACGTATCACGCGCGCGGCAGCAATGGGCACTGTTCATCGAGAGGCAACCCAACCGGCTACGTCTCGCACGTACGGGGGCTCGACCGGCTTCAGTTGGCAGCGAAGGAATCGCTCGGGTTCAGTTAGCAGCGAAGGAATCGCTCGGGTTCAGTTAGTAGCGAAGGGATCGATCGGCTTCAGTACGTAGCTAGTGCGATCGCTCGGGTTCAGTAAGCGAACGCCTCGCTCGGGTTCAGTTAGCGAACGCCTCGCACACGCGCGCGTGTACGAGAGAAACGCGCAAACCACACTGCATCGCTCGGCCCCGACCACCCACCGTAACCGGGAATTCCCCGAAAATTTCCTAGGCCTCACTTCTACCATGATTTTTTACGTCATGGACGGCCCAAAGAATGTCATGCGGGTGCGTCTCCGGCCCGCCCAGGACGAAAAGCCCATTTTTTGTCATAATTTTTGTCATAGAAGTAGGAGCCCACCACATCTATGATGATACGTTTTTTTGTCACAATTATTGTCATAGAAGTTCACAACCATGACAGAAAAAGTTTTCGTTCGGGCCATAATGTCACGGATGTGTCTTTTTTTGTAGTGATTGCAGTTTTAGGGTGCAGAGTGATCGGGCATTCGAAGAAAAGGACGTTGGGCTCGCGCGGGCGAGCGGGGGGACATGGTGCGACCGGGGAAGATGGCGTGGGAGACGAGCAATGAGTGGGGGAAGATGATTTGTGGACGAAGATGGAGAAGAGAGTTCGAAAAAGAGCGAGAGATGGGGAAGAACCGAAGAAGGGGATCCTATATTGTCCTTTAGTTTAAAGGGTATGTGCTAGTTGGGTATGCCGAGTAGGCAGCACACGCGTGCCCGGGTCAAACACAACGACGCCTGACCAGAAGGGCATGCCCGGCTCATGAGTCCAAGCATGCGAAACACAGCCGGCCAGGCGCCCGCACATACCCGTCTGGTGCGATCAAACCGGCCCAGCGAGGGGCATCTGCATCCGCCTAGTCCGCTGCACAACTAGCCTGGCAATAGGGAAATAACAGGTATCGCACTCGAGAAGTAAATGTTGTAGCCCATCCCGGAGATGCATGCAGTCAAGAGGTAAGTTGGTTGTCCGACTACGGCATGGCGTGCGCGGATCGTATGCCGGCCAGAATACAGTGTGCAACGTTGCTAGTCTCTGTAGAGTTGTTGGGCCACCCTGAAGAGGAAGGGTGAAGTAGTATAGTAGCAGATAGTATTTCCCTCAGTTAAGAACCAAGGTTTATCGAACCAGAAGGAGACGGCACGCAAACAACGTGAACAGTGCCTTCAGACACACAAAGCAAAAGCTTGCACCCAATGAAAGCAAGAGGGTTGTCAATCCCCTTGTTCTCGCCAATTGCACGGATTAAATCTGATAGTGATAGATAAACAAATAAAATAAAGGGAAGGAAAGGAAAAACAGCGAGCAATTGTAGGATTCTTAGTAATAATGGAAAATGGACCCAGGGGCCATAGGTTCACTAGAGGCATCTCTCTCATAAGCATAGCATCGGTGGGTAAACAAATTACTGTTGGGCAATTGACAGAATTGCGCATAGTTATGATTGTGATTCTTCATGGCATAATTCATATATAGGCATGACATCCGTGACAAGTAGACCGTAATCCAACAGCATCTACTACTATCACTCCACCCAAGACCGCTATCGAGCAAGCATCTCAAAGTATTAAGTTCATGACAAACAGAGTAACACTTTAAGCAATATGACATAATGTAGACAAAGTAAGACCAAGTAATATGTTCGAACCCCGTCATTTTATCCTTAGTAGCAAAAGTACAATATGTGCCTTGCAACTCCTCCTGTCACAGAGTAAGCACACCACAAGATTGAACCCACTACTATGCACCACTCCCTCTGAAGATCTACTCATCCAATTGGCAAAAGAAGACTCATAGATCTAAAAGCATACATAGCTATAAATCACACATAAATAAATCTCAAAAAACTCAAATAATTTCAATGAATAATCTGATCACAAACCCACAATTCATCTGATCCCAACAAACACACCGCAAGAATTACATCGAATAGATCTCAGAGGAGATCATTGTATTGAAGATCAAAAGAGAGAGAGAAAGCCATCTAGCTACTGCTATGGACCCGTAGGTCCTAAAGGAACTACTCACACATCATCATGGAGGCAGCAAGATCGATGAAGATTGCCTCCCCAATGGTTTACCCCTCCGGCAGATTATCGGAAAAGGCCTCTAGACGGGATCGCGGAAGAACAGAGGCATGCGGCTATGATAAAATTGTTTCGGGTCCCGCTTCGGGCGTTTTGGAATATATGGGAATTTATAGGCCAGGAATTAGGTGAAACGGAGCCTCGTGGACCCCACAAGTGCTGATGCCCCACCTACATGGTGCGCCTGGTGAGCTTGTGGCTCCCTCATGTGTCTTCTGGTCTCTCCCCGAAGCATCTAGGGTCTCTCGTAGTCCAGAAAAAATCACCGTAAAGTTTCATCGTGTTTGGACTTCGTTTGGTATGGTTTTTCTGCGAAACAAAGAAATAGGCAAAAAATAGAAAGTGACACTAGGCACTAAGTTAATAAGTTAGTCCATAAAAATAATATAGAATGGCATATAAAGCATACAATAATGATAATATAATAGCATGAAACAATCAAAAATTATAGATGCGTTGGAGACGTATGAAGCATTTTTTTGGCGCTACCGGGACCTTGAGACCGTTGCGGCTGGATGGATCATGTGTTGTTCTGCCCGGCATTGCACGGCTTGAGTTGGTCGGATGGTGTTCTACCATCTCTCCCGACGGCTTAATGTTGCTACCTGGTTGATTGGCATGTATGTCGCGCTCTTTCCTTGACCGTCAATCGTTTGGTCGGTTCGGCTTGTCTCCGGTTGGCCAGCAGCGCATGTCGGACAGGCCAGTCAAGTTCCGCAGTGATGAGAAACCGGGTAGGTAAGGCCCCTGTCCATTGAACCTTCACCAGGTGCGCCAGGATGCTCTACCCGGACAATTAGCGCCAAGATGTCCCAATGGAAAAACACTACAAAACCCGCTCTCTGTCCACCTGAGGCTAGGTCGACCCTCTACGTGGCTACTTGGTTGACTAGTGCTGACAGCCAACTATCCAAATTGTACGGTCGTGCAGCGTTTCGCGTGGGGTCTGATGGACAATGTTGTTGGCACACCTGGTTCTTGTTGTCATAGGGGCTGACCGGCAGACATACTTTGAACACTTGCCCGGGTTTTTGACATGGCTCAGTCATGTATAGATTTATTTGTTCAAGAAGCCCATCTCCTTTTCTAGTCTGGCAGAACTACCCAACATCCGACTTCATAGAAAGGCCGAGCACCCCCCCCCCCACGTCACCAACTCTAGTTGGATGGCATGTGCTGCGATGTGTGCCCAGCCTTTCAATGTCGCGGTCTGCCCGGATGCCATGTATTGGGATATCTGCCTTGATTTACCACCCCCACTTCTTTTTGGGTGGCGAAAATAATACTAATAAATAGTTTGCTTCATGTGTTTCAGATAGTTCACGTACATTCTCGGTTGCATCTAGTTTTAGCTACGTCGTGGATCACTCCTAAAACATGTTATGCAAACACTGCTTAGATTCCTTGCTGCGTCTGGCCATGTCGCCACGAGTGCCCTGATTTATCACAGACCACGGGAACGTGCGAAAACACTTGTCGGTTTTGCGCACTTACTGCCATGGTCGGGCTGGCGTGTTAAGGGAGTGGGTTACCGCCTGCATATGGTTCACTAACCTACTCAGTGCCGGCTACCATTTTTATCTTGTGGATAACACAGTTTCTTCCTAATAATCTTGGACGACTCCATTATTGATGGTGGCTTAAACACAGCTATTGGCGCGCCACCCTATACCTTGGCGATGTCCGACAAGATGTTGACAGATTGTCTTCGTCTCAACGGCACCACAATAGCATCGAACTCCATACAGATGTCTGAACTTGCCGTCCTCCTCTTTCTAAACCACCTACAACTCCTACCTCAGTCAGCCAAAAAATAGACGGCCTGGCGGCAGACGAAGCAGGCAGAATGGTCGCGGACGATGCAGATGGCGGCGACTACAACCTCTCCATTGCCTTTCCCCGATGAAACGATAAATAGCAATTGGCAGCCCCGACTTCCCTTTGAGCAAGCTCGAAGCCAGCAACGCACAGTAAGCTCGAAGAAGCCACTGCAAATCGAAGAGAGAAGAAAGGCAATGTGCCCAGCCTCTAAAGAATGGTACGAAACAACGATTTTATAGGAGAACTCAACTGACTTAGTAAAAAGACCAAAACACCCCAACCCGGCTAAACCCGACTCGAACACGCCAAGAACCTCACGGGCATCGGTCACGCTCCAAATCGGCCTGCACATACCCGACAAGTACCCGAGCGAAGCGAACGAGCCTGACCAGGCCCCCCACTATAGCACCGCTCGGCTGCCGCTCGCCCGCCCACACGCACGAGCCTGTCAAGCCAGACGCATGCGCATGCCCGGATCATACACAGTGGTGCCTGTCCAGACGTGCCTACCCGGCTCCCGAGGCCGGGCATGCGACGCTCAGACGGTCAGGCGTTCGCACGAGCCCGGTTGGTCGCACCATGCCGACTGGTGCGACAACCCGACCCAGCGGCCTAGCATGACGCACACCCAGCCTGGTGACACTAGACGGGTCCGCATGGTGCGACCACACCGGCACGAGCGGCCGCTCCGCAAGCCCGCATGTCACGACCAGATCAGCCCAAGACACCGACAGACGGGTCCGGCTTGGCCCTAGCGTGCGAACGCCACTAAATGGCGTCGCTAGGTGGGGCCGGCTAGGGCGTCGTGCTTGGGTCCAGATGCGCCTGCTACCGCCTAATGACAGTGGCCCAGGGTGGGCACGTGGTTCACCTGTCATGGACATCCCAGCCGGGACGCCCGGGCGCGAGCCGTCTGGGCAAATCGCCCCGGAGAGGCCCCTGTGGCAAGCCACCTAGTAGCACGGTCCACCCATCATGGACGTGCCAACCGGGTTGTCCGGGCGCACGATGCTCGCTATAGGGCCCTCGCGTACGTGCCCGATGAAGCCCATTGACGGTGGCCCTGGGCAAACCCGGTGGTCCACCCATCATGGACAGTCCAGCCGGGTCGCCCGGGTCCGAGCCGTCGGGCAGATCAGACGGCCCGGAGCGCTACCGAGTAGCTCACGCGGCAAGCCACCAGCCAATGGATGGCCAGGAGGCACTCTCGGCCGCGAGGAGCCCAAGGAGGAGCGTACTCCAGCATCCTTTACAGGAGTAATTGGTAGTTTTACATGTACTCTTTACACACTCCAAGAAAATAAAGCACAGGAAGGACGTAGGGTTTTATATCCTCGGAGAGACTGGACCTGGGTAAATCATATGTCCCTTTTACCATCATTCCAAGACATCTAGCTTAGGATCCCCTACCGCCGTGCTCTAAAAGATATAAGTGAAGCACTAGAGCAACTTCCTAGCTCAAAAGATATAAGTGAAGCACATAGAGTATTCTAACAAATCACGATAAATGTGTGTCCCTCTCAAAAGGTGTGTCCAGCAAACAATGATTGTGGCAAACTAAAAAGCAAACAAAGAAAATAAAACTATGGCACAAGATGCTCCAAGTAAAACTCATATCATGTGATGAATAAAAATATAGCTCCAAGTAAAATACCTATATATCGTAGATGAAAGAGGGGATGCCATCTGGGGCATCCCCAAGCTTAGACGCTTGGGTCTTCCTTGAATATTACCTTGGGGTGCCTTCGGCATCCCTAAGCTTAGGGTCTTTCCGCTCCTTATTCCTTCATCCATCGTGATCTCACCCAAAACTTGAAAACTTCAGCACACAAAACTCAACAGAAACCTCGTGAGATCCGTTAGTATAATAAACATATCATAAACTTTAGGTAGTGTTATAAACTCATTCATAATTTATTCTTGCATAATACCTACTGTATTCTAACTTATCCATGACTTATACCCCCCGATATAATCTATAGAATCATTAAAACAAGCACACTATGCAATAAAAACAGAATCTGTCAAAAACAGAACAGTCTGTAATGACATAATATTTATCCATACTTCAGTAACTCCAAAACTTCTGACAAATTAGGAAAACTTAAACCATTTGTACCCCAATACTGTGTAAAAAATCATATTTTCTGACGTTCCAGTAAAAAACGTAAAATCAAATACTGGGCGCAAAACTTTCTGTTTTCGAACAGCATCAATTATACTATCATCTAAATCATCCCAAAGGAATTACTTGGCACAAACACTAATTGAAACATAAAAATACAATCATTACAGTAGCCACAATTGTGTGACTCAAGAAAATAAAAAATTCAATAAACATAAACATTGGGTTGCCTCCCAACAAGCGCTATTGTTTTACGCCCCTAACTAGGCATAATGCAAAATTTCAAGTATTGTCATCCTTCAATTTAATTCCATAGGTGACTCTCATAATACATCCATATGGTGGTTTAATTCTCTTTCTAGGTAAGTGTTTCAGCCCTTTCTTTAATGGAAATTGGAATCTTATATTTCCTTCTTTCATATCAATAATAGCACCTATGGTTCATAGGAAAGGCCTACCAAGTATTATAGGACAAGACGGATTGCATTCAATATCAAGCACAATAAAATCCACGGGTACATAATTCCTATTAGCAAGTATGAGAACATAATTTATTTTACCCAATGGTTTCTTAATAGTTGAATCCGCTAAGTGCAAGTTAAGGGAACATTCATTCATATCGGTGAGACCTAGCACGTCACATAAAGATTTTGGTATAGCGCTAGCACCTAGATCACATAAAGCATTACATTCATAATCTTTAATCTTAACTTTAATAGTAGGTTCCCATTCATCATGTAATTTTCTAGGTATAGAAACTTCCAATTCAAGCTTTTCTTCATGAGCTTTTATCATTGCTTCTACAATATGTTTAGTAAAAGCTTTATTTTGTTTGTAAGCATTAGGTGAATTTATCAAGGATTGCAACAAGGAAATGCATTAAATCAAAGAGAAATTATCATAATTAAAGTCATTGTAATCCAAAGTAGTGGGCACATCACTATTTAAAGTATTGACCTCTCCAAACCCACTTTTATCATTTTTATCATTAAGATCATCACCCTCCGAACCATTGGGACGCCTTCTAGCTAAAGTTGACTCATCTCCAGTCCCTTTTTCATCAATTTTTATATTTCTAAACAAAGATTCAATAGGTGAAACACCCATCATTTTAATATCTTCATCATGATTATGATAAAAACTGGGTGGAATAGCTTTTTCTAGGAATTCTCGCTTAGCTCTCAACCTAGTGGTTCTCTCTTTACTTTCATTAATGGAGACTTGGACAGATTTAATAGACTCATTAATATCATGCTTAGGTGGCAAAGTTTTAATTTTAAGAGTTTCCACATCATCAGCAATTCTATCCATGTTTTTAGCCATATCATCAACTTTATGTAATTTTTCTTCTACCGTAGCATTAATAATTTTTTCAGAACTAATAAATTCTTTAATGTTGTTCTCAAGATCAGTAGGTATCCAATTATTATTATTATTATTATTATTATATGCATTACCATAGGAATTACCATAATTATTATAGGAATTTCCGGGATACGGTCTAGGATTAAAATTCCCTCTATAATTATTGTTGTTGAAATTATTTCTAGCGATAAAATTCACATCAATAGCATCATTATTTTTCTCAATCAAAGTAGATAGTGGCACATCATTAGGATCAACTTGAGCATTTTTACTAGCAAACATATTCATAAGAGCATCCATTTTATCACTCAAAGTAGCAATTTCTTCGATAGAGTTTATCTTCTTACGAGTTGGAGCTCGTTCGGTGTGCCATTGAGAATAATTTGTCATCATATTATCAAGGAGATTTGTAGCTTCTCCCAATGTAATTCCCATGAAAGTACCACCTACAGCAGAGTCTAGCAGATTTCTCGACACAAAGTTTAGTCCCGCATAATTTTTTTGTATAATCATCCATAAGCTTAAACCATGAGTGGAACGATTTTTAATCATTAATTTCATTCTCTCCCAAGATTGTGCAACATGTTCTTGCTCAAGTTGCTTGAAGTTAATGATTTAATTTCTAAGAGAAATAATCTTAGCGGGAGGAAAATACTTGGCAATAAAAGCATCCTTACACTTATCCCATGAATCAATACTATTGCGAGGCAAGGATGAAAACCAAGTTTTAGCATGATCTCTTAGCGAGAAAGGAAATAATTTCAACTTAATAATATCATTATCCACATCTTTTTTTCTTTTGCATATCACATAATTCAACGAAAGTATTAAGATGAGATGCAGCATCCTCATTAGGATTTCCAGAAAATTGTTCTTTCATAACAAGATTTAGCAAAGCAGCATTAATATCATAAGACTCCTCACTAGTGGAGGGAGGAGCAATTGGAGTACTAATAAAATTATTATTATTAGTATCTGAAAAGTCACACAACTTAGTGTTTTCTTGAGACATAGTGACAAAGCAAGCAAACTAGCAAACAAGCAAAGTAAAATATTTTTGTGTTTTTGATTTTTAGAGAAGTGGAGGGAGATGAAAACAGAGGCAAAAAAAAGTAGAGCAAGTAGATGATAGTTTGAGTGAAGGTACTTGTAGTGATTTGATGATGTCTCCCCAGCAGCGGCGCCGGAAATTCTTTCTGCTACTTGTGAGCTGCGTTGGGATTTTCCCCGAAGAGGAAGGGTGAAGCAGTACAGTAGAGATAAGTATTTCCCTCAGTGAGAATCAAGGTTTATCGAACCAGAAGGAGAATCACGCAAATCCTAGTGAATAGCACCTGCACACACAAAAGCAAATACTTGCACCCAACGCGGGCAAGAGGGTTGTCAATCCCCTTGAACTCGTTACTTGCAAGGATCAAATCTTGTATAGGTAGATAGATAAATTGCAAAACAAATAAAAGTAAATAAATTGCAGCAAGGTATTTTTGATTTTTATAATATGATTAAGATAGACCCGGGGGCATAGTTTTCACTAGAGGCTTCTCTCTCGAACACATAGCATACGGTGGGTAAACAAAGTACCGTTGGGCAATTGATAGAAAAGCGCATAGTTATGACGTTATTCAGGGAAATGATCATGTATATAGGCATCATGTCCATGACGAGTATACTGACTCCTGTCTGCATCTACTACTATTACTCCACCAATCGACCGCTATCCAACATGCATCTATGGTATTAAGTTCACAACAAACAGTGCCTTAAGCAAGATGACATGATGTAGACAAAATAAACTCAAGCAATATGAATAAACCCCATCGTTTTATCCTTAGTAGCAACAATACAATACGTGCCTCGCTACCCCTTCTGTCACGAGGTGAGGACACCGCAAGATTGAACCCACTACAAAGCACCTCTCTCACTGAAGATAAATCAATCTAGTTGGCCAAACCAAACGGATAGATCAGAGAGAAATAAAAAGCTATAACAATCATGCATAATAAAGTTCAGAATAGACTCAATTAATTTCAATGAATAATCTGATCATAAACCCACAATTCATCGGATCCCAACAAACACACCGCAAAAGAAGATTACATCGGATAGAACTCCAAAGAGATTGAGGAGAACATTGTATTTAAGATCAAAGAGAAAGAAGAATCCATCTAGCTAATAGCTATGGACCCGTAGGTCTGTGGTGAACTACTCACACATCATCGGAAGGGCAAATAGGTTGATGTAGAAGCCCTCTGTGATTGATTCCCCCTCCGGCAGATCGCCGAAAAAGGCCTCCAGATGGGATCACGGAAGAACATAAGCTTGCAGTGGTGGAAAAGTTTTTTTGGGTGGCTCTCTGTTGGTTTGGGAATATTTGGGAATTTACAGAGGTGGAATTAGGTCAGACGGAGCCACGTGGGGCCCAGAAGGTAACAGGGCGCGCCAACCCCCCCCCCCCCCAAGGCGTGCCCTGTTGCCTTGTCGTCTCCTCGTTTGATGTCTGGTCTCCTCCCGAAGCTTCTAGGGTCTCTTATGTCCAAAAAAATCATCAAAAAGTTTCATAGCGTTTGGACTCCGTTTGGTACTGATTTTCTAGAAAACCAAAAACAGGCCAAAAAACTGCAACTGGCACTAGGCACTGGGTTAATAGGTTAGTTCACAAAAATGATATAAAATTGCATATTAAAGCATATAAAGTATCCAAGATTGATAATATAATAGCATGGAAAAATCAAAAATTATAGATACGTCGGAGACGTATCACCACGCCGCATCGTCACCTCATCGGGCAGACCTGTTCCGTCATGTTGGCTGGCTTGCGGGCTCCGACGTCACGACGCCGATAAGTTTTATCCCATCGGTTGGCTTAGGGGCTTCTCCTCACCACGTCGACCTGCTCCAGGCGCTCCACGTTCCCATGCCAACGTACTTCATCACATCGGCTGATTTGGGGGCTTCGCCTCGCCATGTCAACCCGTTACATCACGTCGGTTGGTCCAAGGGCTTCACCTCGCCGTGTGATACGTCTCTAACGTATCTATAATTTTTGATTGTTCCATGCTATTATAGTATCAATCTTGGATGTTTTATATGCAGTTATATGCAATTATATGTCATTTTTGGGGACTAACCTATTAACCTAGTGCCCAGTGCCAGTTGTTGTTTTCTGCTTGTTTTTGGTTTTTCAGGAAATCACTACCAAACGAAGTCCAAATGCCACGAAACTTTTTTGACAATTTTTTTCTGGACCAAAGAGACCCTGGAAGCTCCGGGAGGATGCCGTAAGCCTCACGAGGAGACCACAAGGCAATAGGGCGTGGCCCTAGGGGGCGCGCCCTGATGCCTTGTGGGCCCCTCGTGGCTCCTTTTGACCTAATTCCACTTCTATAAATTCTCAAATATTCGAAAACCATCAGAGAGCTAGGAGAGAAAACCCTACCGCCACCGCAAGCCTCTGTTCTTTCGTGATCCCATCTGGAGGCCTTTTCTGGTACTCTGCCGGAGGGGGAATCGATCACGGAGGGCTTCTACATCAACCTTGTTGCCCTTCCGATGATGTGTGAGTAGTTTACCACAGACCTACGGGTCCATAGCTAGTAGCTAGATGGTTTCTTCTCTCTCTTTGATCTTCAATACCATGTTCTCCTCGATGTTCTTGGAGTTCTATCCGATGTAATCTTCTTTTGCGGTGTGTTTGTTGGGATCTGATGAATTGTGAGTTTATGATCAAATTATTCATGAGAAATATTTGAGTCTTCTCTGAACTCTTTTATGCATGATTGTTATAGCTTTGTATTTCTCTCCGATCTATCGATTTGGTTTGGCCAACTAGATTGGATTATCTTGCAATGGGAGAGGTGCTTTGTGATGGGTTCAATCTTGTGGTGCTCAATACCAGTGATAGAAAGGGACATGACACGTATTTGTATTGTTGCCATTAAGGATAAAAATATGGGGTTTAATCATATACCTTGAGTTTACTTTGTCTACATCACGTCATCTTGCTTAAGGCGTTACTCTGTTTTATACTTAATACCCTAGATGCATGCTGGATAGTGGTCGATGGGTGGAGTAATAGTAGTAGATGCAGGCAGGAGTCGGTCTACTTGTCTCGGACGTGATGCCTACTTGTCTCGGACGTGATGCCTATATACATGATCATTGCCGTGAAGCCTCTAGGGAAAACTATGGCCCCCGGGTTTACCTTTATCATATATTAAAATCCAAATTACCTTGCTGCAATTTATTTACTTTTATTTTATTTAGTATTTTACTTTATTTATCTATCACTATCAGAATTAATCCTTGCAAATAACCGCTAAGAGGATTGACAACCCTCTTATTTGCATTGGGTGCAAGTGTTTGCTTTTGTGTGTGTGGGTCCTGCTAAAGGGGTTTTGTGTGATTCTCCTACTGGATTGATAACCTTGGTTCTTAACTGAGGGAAATACTTATCTCTACTATACTGCATCATCCTCTCCTCTTCGGGGAAATACCAACGCAGTCTACAAGTAGCAGGAAGAATTTCTGGCACCGTTGCCGGGGAGACATCACCAAAATTTATCAAGTACCTTCGCATAAACTATAATCCACTTGCATTTATTTTATTTGACTTTTATTTGCATTTGCCTCTCGTTTTCATCTCCCCTGCTTCTCATTTTTTTTACAAAAATACAAAAATATTTCGTTTGCTTGTTTGCTAGTTTGCTTGCCCAAGTTGCTATCATGTCTGAGTTTGTTATTGAAAGGAGTGAGGATGGTAAAACTCCTAAGATAGAGATTCCCGCAAATTTGGATGCTAAAATTTTTGTGACGGGAAGTGGGAATATTATAGGAAAGAGTATTATTCAAGAATTCTTTACTTGCACTGGAACTTTGGTTTGTAATGACATTCCCATTCTTAAGAGAACCAATAGGTATGCTGAGGCTATTTCTGCCCTTGTTCTTAAACTTGAAAGAAGACTTATTCATACTTACCCCACTTTGCAAAGATTATTCTATGAGTTACCAGTTATAAACAACCCTAAAGCTAAAAAGATAGCCACGCTTATCCTTATGAATGAGTTTGATTACATAGTTCGGGAGGCTAGAGAGATCTTTGATTTTTATAATATGAGTCAAGAACATCCTGTGATAGATGAAATTTTATATAATGAGGATTATATGTTAAGATTTATGTTTCATGATGATCATACTTTTGATGAGAATACTAAGAAAGAAGTTCCTCCATTACATATTATCCAACAAGTTTTCAATGGTATTAATCAGAAATATTCTTGGAACGTAAAAGGGAACCAACAAGGATATGATGAAAATTGCCTTAATAATGATAAAATCTTGATTGATGATGTGTTTCAAATTGTGTTTCAAAATCCTCCTAACAAACATCCCTCTCAAGATGAAGGGACGAAGGATGACAACACTTGAAACCATGTATTATGCCTAGCTAGGGGTATAAAAGAATAGCGCTTGTTGGGAGGCAACCCAATGAATAAAATAATTTTTTTTGTTTTACTTTCTGTTTTTGTGTGTTTACACAATTATAGCCTCTGTTGTGATTGTGTTTTTATCTTTTAATTAGTGTTTGTGCCAAGTAATGCCTTTGGGATGATTTGGAAGATAGTATAATTGATGCTGTTTGAAAACAGAAACGTTTGCGTCCAGTACTGGAATTTTGATTTTTTGCTGGAGCGTCAGAACCTTCTGAATTTTTTAAGAAATATTGATATATGAATTTCCCACGTTTTCCTAATTTTACAGAAGTTTGGGAGTTACCGAAGTATGACTTTAATTCAGATCTTTACATACTGTTCTGTTTTAGACAGATTCTGTTTTTGTTGCATAGTTTGCTTATTTTGATGAATCTATGGATCGTATCGGGGGGTATGAGTCATGGAGAAGTTGGATTACAGTAGAATTATGCCAATATTAAATATGTATCAATTTACAATAGTACCTAAAGTTTAAGATTTGTTTGTTATACTAACGGATCTCACGAGGTTTCTGTTGAGTTTTGTGTGCTGAAGTTTTCAAGTTTTGGGTGAGACTATGATGGATAAAGGAATAAGGAGCGGCAAGAGCCTAAGCTTGGGGATGCCCAAGGCACCCCAAGGTAATATTAAAGGAAGACTCAAGCGTCTAAGCTTGGGGATGCCCCGGATGGCATCCCCTCTTTCGTCTACAATCTATCGGTAACTCACTTGGAGCTATATTTTTATTCATCACATGATATGTGTTTTACCTTGGATCGTCTTGTGCTATAGTTTGTTTGCTTTTGTTTGCTTTTTAGTTTGTCACAATCATATTTGCTGAACACACCTTTTTGAGAGGGACATACATTATTCGTGATTTGTTAGAATACTCTATGTGTTTCACTTATATCTTTTGAGCTAGGCAGTTGCTCTAGTGCTTCATTTATATCTTTTAGAGCACGGCGGTTTTTATATTTTAAAGAAATAGTTGCACTCTCATGCTTCACTTATATATTTTTGAGAGTCTAATGAATAGCAATGGTAATATGCACGGGTTATGAATTTGGTCCTAATATGATAGGTATTCAAGAGGGATATAATAAAAACTTTCATGTAGATCATTGAATATGATAAGTTTGATTCCTTGCAATAGTTTTGCGATATTTAGATGGTAATATGTGGGAGGTACTAGTAGATAATTGTGGTTTAGTAAGAATATTGGTGTTAAGGTTTGTGATTCCCGAAGCATGCACGTATGATATGGCGTCATGCTAAGAAGTTGGAGCATGATTTATTATTGATTGTCTACCTTATGAGTGGCGGTCGGGGACGAGAGATGATCTTTTCCTACCAATCTATCCCCCTAGGGGCATGCGTAGTAGTACTTTGCTTCAAGGGCTAATAAACTTTCGCAATAAGTATGTGAGTTCTTTATGACTAATGTGAGTCCAAGGATTATACACACTCTCACCTTTCCGCAATTTGCTAGCCTTTTCGGTACCGTGCATTGCCCTTTCTCACATCGAGAGTTGGTGCAAACTTCGCCGGTGCATCCAAACCCCGTGATATGATACGCTCTATCACACATAAGCCTCCTTATATCTTCCTCAAAACAGCCACCATACCTACCTATCATGGCATTTCCATAGTCATTCCGAGATATATTGCCATGCAACTTCCACCGTTCCGTTTTTATGACACACATCATCATTGTCATATTGCTTTGCATGATCATATAGCTGACATAGTATTTGTGGCTCAGCCACCGTTCATCATTTTTTATACATGTTACGTAGTATCATTGCACATCCGGGTACATCGCCAGAGGCATTCATATAGAGTCATATTTTTGTTCTAGTTTCGAGTTGTAATTTTCTTTTGAGTTGTAAGTAAATAGAAGTATGATGATCATCATTATTAGAGAATTCTCACAGTGAGGAAATAAAAAAAAGAAAAAAAAAGAGGCCAAAAAGAGCCCACGAAAAAAAAGATGGAAGAAAAAAATAAAAAAAATAAAATAAAATGAGAGAAAAAGAGAGAAGGGGCAGTGTTACTATCCTTTTCCATACTTGTGCTTCAAAGTAGCACCATGTTTTTCATATAGAGAGTCTTATGTTTTGTCACTTTCATATACTAGTGGGAATTTTTCATTATAGAACTTGGCTTGTATATTCCGATGATGGGCTTCCTCAAAAGCCTGAGGTCTTCATGAGCAAGCAAGTTGGATGCACACCCACTTAGTTTTCATGTTGAGCTTTCATACACTTATAGATCTTAGTGCATCCGTTGCATGGCAATCCCTACTCCTCGCATTGACATCAATTGATGGGCATCTCCATAGCCAGTTGATTAGCCGCGTCGATGTGAGACTATCTTCTTTTTTTTGACTTCCCCTTATTAATCTCTACCACCACATTCTATTCCACCCATAGTGTTATATCCATGGCTGGCGGTCATGTATTGAGTGGGGGTTGAAAAAGCTGAAGCGCGTTAAAAAGTATGAACCAATTACTCGGCTTGTCATTGGGGTAGTGCATGATAAATACTTTGTGTTAAGATGATGGAGCATGACAGGATTATATGATTTAGTAGGGATAACTTTCTTTAGCATTTTTATTTTGAAAGACATGATTGTTTGTTAGTATGCCTGAGTATTGATGTCTTTATTTCAAATTATAGACTATTGCTTTGAATCATTCGGATCTTATTATTCATACCGTAAGAGAGATTACATGATGAAACATGTTAGGTAGAATTCCACATCAAAAATTCTGTTTTTATCATTTACCTACTCGAGGACGAGCAGGAATTAAGCTTGGGGATGCTTGATATGTCTCCAACGTATCTATAATTTTTTATTGTTCCATGCTATTATAGTATCAATCTTGGATGTTTTATATGCAATTATATATCATTTTTTGGGACTAACCTATTAACCTAGTGCCCAGTGCCAGTTGCTGTTTTCTGCTTGTTTTTGGTTTTTCAGTAAATCAGTACCAAATGAAGTCCAAATGCCATGAAACTTTTTGACAATTTTTTTCTGGACAAAAGAGACCCAGGAAGCTTCGGGAGGATGCTAGAAGCCTCACGAGGAGGCCACAAGGCAACAGGGCGTGGCCCTAGGGGGGTGTGCCGTGATGCCTTGTGGGCCCCTCGTGGCTCCTTTTGACCTAATTCCACTTCTATAAATTCTCAAATATTCAGAAATCATCAGAGAGCCAGGAGAGAAAACCCTACCGCCGCCGCAAGCCTCTATTCTTCCGCGATCCCATCAGGAGGCCTTTTCCGGTACTCTGCCGGAGGGGGAATCGATCATGGAGGGCTTCTACATCAACCTTGCTGCCCTTCCGATAATGTGTGAATAGTTTACCACAGACCTACGGGTCCATAGCTAGTAGCTAGATGGCTTCTTCTCTCTCTTTGATCTTCAATACCATGTTCTCCTCGATGTTCTTGGAGTTCTATCTGATGTAACCATCTTTTGCGGTGTGTTTGTTGGGATCCGATGAATTGTGAGTTTATGATCAAATTATTCATGAGAAATATTTGAGTCTTCTCTGAACTCTTTTATGCATGATTATTATAGCTTTGTATTTCTCTCCGATCTATCGATTTGGTTTGGCCAACTAGATTGGTTTATCTTGCAATGAGAGAGGTGCTTTGTGATGGGTTCAATCTTGCGGTGCTCAATCCCAGTGACAGAAAGGGACATGACACGTATTTGTATTGTTTCCATTAAGGATAAAAAGATGGGGTTTAATCATATTGCTTGAGTTTACTTTGTCTACATCATGTCATCTTGCTTAAGGCATTACTCTGTTTTATACTTAATACCCTAGATGCATGCTGGATAGCGGTCATTGGGTGGAGTAATAGTAGTAGATGCAGGCAGGAGTCGGTCTACTTGTCTCGGACGCGATGCCTATATACATGATCATTACCATGAATCCGTCATAATTATTTGCTTTTCTATCAATTGCCCAACAGTAATTTGTTTACCCACCATATGTTCTACGCTCGAGAGAGAAGCCTCTAGTGAAAACTATGGCCCCTGGGTCTACCTTTATCATATGTTAAAATCCAAAAATACCTTGCTGCAATTTATTTACTTTTATTTTATTTAGTATTTTAATTTATTTATCTATCACTACCAGAATTAATCCTTGCAAATAACCGCTAAGAGGATTGACAACCTTCTTATTTGCGTTGGGTGCAAGTGTTTACTTTTGTGTGTGTAGGTGCTGCTAAAGGGGTTTTGTGTGGTTCTCTGTAACACCCCAAGAGTGCTCCTTCCATATTTGTACTTCCCAACATTGCAATATATGGATTTGTCATGATGATCTTGATGGATGGGCTTATTCTCATGTGGTGTTTTGCCTTTCTTTTCTCTTTGCATTTCTTTTTCATATTATCTTGTCATGTGCATTGTGTGTGTGGTTATCCCTTTTCTTTGCTCACCCAACTCTTGAGGTATCACCCTTATACACCACTTCCCCATCATCATCTCAAACCCCTCTCTTTTCCAATATTATTCATGTGGTCAATATTTCTGTCCCAAATTAATGTTCACCATATTTCTAAATTCTCTAGTACTTGTCCTTAAGCTCTCTGCCAAATTTTATCATTTTTGGAATTTATTTGGTTGGGTTCAAAAATGGTGCAAGTTTGAATTTAATTCAAACTTGAATTATTTTTCTTCCTCTAAAAATGCCCAAACCAATTTATTCAAATACTACATAATTTGTAGATTACAGGGATATTTTTATATCTCTCTCACCTCCTTCCAAACTCCCTCTTCTTTTCTTCTTTTATTTCTGTTTGAGGAAATAAAAAAAATTAAAAGGGAGAGACCAGCAGCAGCTGCCCAGCAGCAGCAGCCTCGCGGCCCAGCAAGCTCCACGCGCGCGCCAGCCCAGCTCGTCCCGCTCGCGCCCTCCTTTTCTTTCTCACCCGCGCCCGCGCATACCCCCGCTAGCCCACCGCCACATGTGCTGTCCGGCCCCGCCTGGCAGCCTCGGGCTACAGTACCCCCGCACCCACCTTTTCGTCAAGCTCACGCGCGCGCCATGGGGACCGCGAGCCCGAGAGCACGCGAGCTCACCCCGGTCGCCCTAGCCCCGTATATATCCCCTCTCCGTGTCCTTCGCCTCGCTACGGTTCCTCTCTTCCTCCTCCGCTGCCGCCAGGTGAGTAGCAGCCACCAGATCCGCCAAATCGAGCACGTCCCGAGCGCATCTGAGCGCGCGTCCATGGCGCCGCTGTGACTACCGTCCTCCTCCACCTCGCCAAGCGTGTCCCTCTTCCTCCCCGTCGTCGACTACGTCGCCTCCTTCCACTACGGCCCGCGGGATGCCAAGTACGACGCCGTCCCCTTCGTCTCCATCCGCATCGGCCGCCGTTCGTCTCCGGTTGACTTCCTGCAACCCCGACCTCTTCGCCTCTGTCCAAGCATGCCGCCATGTTCGTGGTGAGCTTGCGCACCTCCCCATGCCTTTCTCCCCCTCGTTAGTGCACTTTTTCGCCGATCGCCATGTGCGCCGCCCTCGCCGTCGTCGGGACTCGTCTCCGGCGAGCATCCCGACCCCCTTAGCCCTCGCGAGAGTGTCCGCCGTGCTCGCCGTACTGCGTAGGTTCCGTTTTGCCGCTTCGCAGTAGCCACCATGCCCCATAGCGAGTGGCACGAGCTCACCGTCGCCGTTTCTGTCACCTCGTCGCCGGCGACGTTCCCGTCGTCGTTTAGCGCCGTGGTTGCCCTGTGGGTGTGCGGGATTGCCTCGCGCTTCGATCCAACCCCGCCGCCACCCCTTGCGGTCACCGGAGTCAACTCCGGCGAACGCGCCGCCGTGCGCCAGCAGCCGCCGGAGCCTCCCCTGTTTTTCCTCAGTTTTGAGCACAGCGCGCCAGCCGTGGGTCCCGCTGGTCAGTCACACACCGCGCGCGACCTGACTGTCATACACATGCACAACCGGGTCCCACACGTCAGCCACCCCTCTCTGTCTTTAGCCATTTTCGGCATATTTCCTATTCTGGCGTATTTCCGTTTCGGTGCTTTCCGTTTCTGGCAAGTTTCCAGATCAGGCCCATTCCATTTATGGCGTATGCCGTTTCTGGAATATAACTTATATTAAGTTTATGTCCAATATGTTTTGTGGCATTTTGAGCATTTTTAATGTTGAAACATATGAGTGTAATATATGATTTTGGGGTAGAAAAATCCAACTAATCCATTGGCCACATTAGATTTATCTTTTGAGCAAGTTTGGGTGCATGTCATTTTTGCATAATGTGCCATTTTGTCATTTTTGTGTGAATTAATGCAATTGTCATATGAGCATCTTGTCAACATGAGTTTGGAGCATTTTCATGTCATCTTACTGCTAGTTATTTTTCCATGCGAATGATATGCCATGATAGGAGTGCAACAAGCTTGTAAACATGCTTAGTCATTGTTACTGTTTTGCACTTGTTAATGTTCTGTTGTATCTTGCTATGTTCCCTTGATGATAGCCACTAATCTATGCATCTTTTGGACATGTCCAGTACACATGATTTGGTCTTTGTCATTAGTACATTCATGCCATGCCAATTGTTGCCATGTTAAACTCCTGTAACATATATAAATGTTGCTCTCAATATGCCTAGTCAATGTAGCAGTTTTCTGTCAACATTAAGTTGCCATGTTGTGAGCTCATTTCCGTTGAATCCATGCTTCATATGAATTTGTACCAATGTAATGAAATGTTCTATGCCATGTGTACTGTAGGTGCATTCCAATTTCTTGCATTTTAGAGTACTGTAGCTTGTTGTTCTGATGTGCATAAGTTGCCATGTTGCTATTAATTTCAGTTTTGCATTGCATATTGTTTTGCACACCATTCGAGTTTCATGCATCCGATCCTCGTGATCTTTATATCAATTTCCATCGAAATCTTCCATTCTTTCCAGAGGCATACTTGGATTGCCAAGATTTTTCCCATATCCATCTTTTGCTTCACCGTCACATCTCGTTGTCATTTCTATCGTCCTGGTAGCACCGTTACTTCATTCATGACATGCTCGTTATTCTACCATGCCATTTCATGCATCATTTTGCTTGTGCATATATGCCATGATTGTTTGTTTATTTTGGTGCTTGTTCTTTCTTTTGGGTAGTTCCGGGAGACGAGTCCGAGTTCGAGGAACTGGTTGAGAACGTGTTCGAGGAGCAGTATTCCTATCCTACCGAAGAGACTTCACGCAAGATGATCATTACCCTTGATAACACTACTATCTTTGCTTGCTAGTTGTCCCGTTGCTGTCGCTATGTCATGCTTCCTACCACATACATGTCAGCCTCTCATATGCCATGATACAGCCTCTAACCACCCTACCCAGCAAACCGTTGTTTGGCTATGTTACCGTTTTGCTCAGCCCCTCTTATAGCGTTGCTAGTTGCAGGTGCAGTGTAGGTTGTTCCATGTTGGGACATGGATATGTTGGGATATCACAATATCTCTTATTTAATTAACGCATCTATATACTTGGTTGTGTGTGGAAGGCTCGGCCTTTTGCCTAGTGTTTTGTTCCATTCATGCTGCCCTAGTTTCCGTAATACCGGTGTTATGATCCTTGATTAGCGTTCCTAACATGCTCAGGGGAATGGGACCCTCTTGATAGTTTGCTTTGAATAACCGCTTCCAGCAAGGCCCCACATTGGTTTTAACATTTGCCTAATAACAATTAAAACTTGCATAGGGTCTAGCTAACCCGAGGTTAATTTTAATCAACAACCCCGGGCCAGTGCTCCTCATGAGTGTTGGTCCGAACCGGGTAGACTACGGGGCCACCACGGGGAAACTTGAGGTTTTGGTACCTGTAGGATGTCCCATCCGATCGTGGCTAGATTTCGAGATACGCGCGGCTCCAATCGGGGTGTCGGCACGTCGGGAGGTCTTGCTGGACTTGTGTTACCCTTGTCGAAATGTCTTGTGCACCGGGATTCCGAGGATACTTCGGGCTATCTCGAGGTTGAGGTATTTCCACCGCAGCTTGTGTTGGTCTATGATGGACTAGGTTGGAACACCCCTGCAGGGTTAAATCTTACGCGAACCCGTGCCCGCGGTTATGTGGCGAATTGGGTATTTTTAACCTCCGGTTGTAGAAAACTTGACACTAATTCTAATAAAATACACCAACTGTGTGCTTAACTGTGATGGTCTCTTTTCGAGTAAGTTCGGGAAGAGAACACGGTGGGGTTATGTTTGAACCGTAAGTAGGTGTTCAGGATCACTTCTTGATCATATTAAACTTGCGACCGTTATGCGTAGTATGCTCATCTTTATTCTTGTACTCGTAAGTTAGCCACTTAAACATGCTTAGTGCTTGCTGCAACCTCACTACATTACCCCTTCCATTCCTATAAGCTTAAACAGTTTTGTTACCTTGGGTGATGAGATTGCTGAGTCCCTGTGGCTCACAGATTACTACATAACTCCAGTTGCAGGTACGTTTGAGACAGACACAGGTGAGCCCGAGATGCTCCATTAGGAGTATGATGATGAGCGTGGACGTATGTACGTCACGATGCCAGACGATCAGTAGTGGGCCCTAGTCGGTCGATCCGGGGATAATAGCAGGGTGGTGTTTTCTCGTTTGTGTTTCATCCGTAGTCGGACCCTGTCTTTCACTTGGATGAATGTATGATTATTATGATATATTTATGCTATAGCATGTGGCGAGTGTAAGCCTTTATCTAGTATTCTCACCTGTTCATTCGGTTGTATGTATTTGAGAATCACCTTGCTATGCGTTCCAAAATGAGGTTCTGTCACGATCTTGAGTTCATCACGAGATTATGATAGAGCTTCATATTGGGCGTTACATTCTCCTACTGGATTGATAACCTTGGTTCTTAACTGAGGGAAATACTTATCTCTACTATACTGCATCATCCTCTCCTCTTCGGGGAAACACCAACGCAGTCTACAAGTAGCACCGTGTCGATGTGATTCGTCATGTCGGCCGGTCTGAGAGCTTCGTCTCGCAACGTCGACCGTGTCGAGTCATCACATCGTCAAGCCGACCTCCTCGGCACGCTACATCGAGACCGGCTTGGGGGCATGGACCTTGATAACCCACAAGTGTAGAGGATCAATATTAGCCTTTTTGATAAGTAAGAGTGTCGAACCCAACGAGGAGCTAAAGGTAGAATTTTTATTCTCTAAGGTTCTATAAACCACTGATACAACCTTATGCACACCGAACGTTTGCTTTATTTATAAACAAGAAATAAATCTACTTTGTAGGTGTAAAGGGATAAGTTTGCAAGATAATAAAGAACATAAAATAAAGGTTAGTTGCTGATTTGTAAAAGAACAATAAAGTAAAGGATTGTCCCTAGGAAATTGGATATGAAACTAACATGATAATCATCTATTGCAGTTTTTATGCGGAAGAGGCTTACGCTAACATGTAAAAACTGTTGGAAATATGCCCTAGAGGCAATAATAAAGTTGTTATTCTCATATCTCCTTCTTCTTGATAAATGTTTATTATCCATGCTATAATTGTATTGACCGGAAACTTAAATACATGTGTGGATACATAAACAAATACCGTGTCCCTAGTGAGCCTCTACTAGACTGGCTCGTTGATTAAAGATGGTTAAGGTTTCCTAACCATCGACATGAGTTGTCATTTAATAACGGGATCACATCATTAGGAGAATGATGTGATGGACAGACCCAACCGTAAGCTTAGCATCTATCGTATCACTTAGTTTAATTGCTATAGCTTTCTTCATGTCAAGTATATGTTCCTTTTACCATGAGATCGTGCCACTCCCTAATACCGTAAGAATACTTTGTGGGTATCAAATATCACTTTGTAACTGGGTGATCATAAAGGTGCTCTACAGGTATCTCGAAAAGTGTTTGTTGGGTTGCATGGATCGAGACTCGGATTTGTCACTCCATATGATGGAGAGATATCTCTGGGCCCTCTCGGTAACACGATATCCAAAGAAGCTTGCAAGCATGTGACTAATGAGTTTAGTCACGGTGATATTGTATTACAGAACGAGTAAAGAGACTTGCCGGTAACAAGATTGAACTAGGTATGGCGATACCGACGATCGAATCTCGGGCTAGTAACATATCGCCGGACAAAGGGAATTGTATACGGGATTGTCTGAATCCTCGACATCGTGGTTCAAACCGATAAAGATCTTCATTGAATATGTGGGCGTCATTATGGGCAACCAGGTCCCGCTATTGATTATTGATCAAAGAGGTGTCTCGATCATGTCTACATGTTCTCGAACCCATAGGGTCACACACTTAACGTTCGGTAACGCTAGGGTAGTGTTGGGATATTCATAATGGTGAGACCGAATATTGTTCGGAGACTCGGATGAGATCTAGGACATCACGAGGAGCTCCGGAATGGTCCGGAGGTAAATATTTATATATGGAAAGTGGTTTTCGGGGTTTCGAAAAAGTTCGGGGGGGGGGGGGGGGGGGGTCCACCGGCATTGTACCGGGGGGTTCCGAGGGTCCATCGAAGGGGTCCACCTGCACTAGAGACCTACATGGGCTGAGGGGGCGCCCTGGCCTACATGGGCCAGGCGCACCAGCCCCCCCCCCCCAAGAGCCCAGACGGCTGGGGGTGGGAAACCCTAGGGGAGGGGGGCGCCTCCACCTGGTTTGGAGGGCAAGCGTCCCCCTGGCCGCCGCCCGCTCCCTTGGAGGAGGGGCTAGGGCTGACCGCCCCCCTCCCACACCCCTATAAATAGAGGGGAGGCACAGGGGGGAGGCTCACCCCATTGTTGGTCACCGCCCCCTCTCTCCTCTCCATCTCCTCCTCCATGTAGCACTTGCTGAAGCCCTGTCGGAGTTCCGCTGCCACCATCACCACCACGCCGTCGTGCTGGCCTTGATCCCATCTACCTCTCCACCCCTGCTTGCTAGATCAAGGAGGAGGAGACGTTGCCGAGCCATACGTGTGCACATCTCGGAGGTGCCGCTCGTCCGGTGCTGAATCGGATTGGATCGCGACGCAAGTATGACTACGCCAACCATGTTCATTAGAACGTTAACGCTTTTGGTCTACAAGGGTATGTAGCCTCTCCGTCTCGTTGCTAGCATCTCCATAGATTAGATCATGAGTGTTTCGTACGAATTTTTTTGTTTTCCATGCAACGTTCCCCATCAGTGGCATCATGAGCTAGGTCTATGCGTAGTTGTTATGCACGAGTAGAACACAAATTGGTTGTGGGCGTTGATGTTCAGATTGCTTACCTCCTTTTTTATTTTGGATTTGGCAGTATTGTGGGATAAAGCGGCCCGGACCAATTTTACTTGTCCTCGCATAAGAGACTGGTTCCACACTGACATGCAACTTGTATTGCATAAAGCGGCTGGCGGGTGTCTGTCTCTCCCACTTTAGTTAGATCTTATTTGACAATGGTGGTCCTTGTAGAAGGTTAAAAGGCAACTTGTATATCAATGTTGTGGCTTTGCTTAGATAAGAACAGTTCTTATATAGTGCCCCTAGAAGCCACGTAAAACATGCAACAACAAATAAGAGGACGTCTAACTTGTTTTTGCAGGGCATGTGATGTGATGTGGTATGGCCATGATGTGATATGATATATGTGGTGTATGAGATGATCATGTTTTGTAATAGTTCACGACTTGCATGTCGATGAGTACAGCAACTAGCAGGAGCCATAGGGTTGTCTTAATATTATTGTATGACCTGCGTGTCAATCATTAAACGTCATGTAATTGCTTTACTTTATCGCTATGAGTTAGCAATAGTTGTAGAAGCAATAGTTGGTGGAGACAACCACATGACGACACCTTGGAGATGATGGAGATCATGCCGGTGCTTTGGAGATGGAAATCAAAAGCACAAGAAGACAAAGGCCATATCATGTCACGTATTGATTGCAAGTGATGTTTGTCTTTTATGCATCTTATTTTTCTTAGATCACGACGGTAGCTGTGACACCCTAGTTTTGGCCACTTTTTCTTTGCAAATATTTTTCTGGTTTTATTTGCTTTTTTGAGTGAATTTCAAACCAGTTCATTGACTTTGGACTTGAGGGTTCTTTGAATTTCTTTCTAAATGATCCAACACCCTCAACACCTTGCCAATATCTTGTCCCACACCCTCTGACCTAAACTCTAATTTTATTCTCCCAAAATAATTCATTTTCTCCTTGAAAAGTGCCTATTGTCACTATGGGTTGTGAAGCAACCTATAGTCTGCTGAGCAGAAAATTCCCAAATTAATACCACACCTTCTTGACATCATCTACTCCCACAATACCCAAAAATATTTCATGGTTCAGTACAAAATTTTGCCCAGAAAATTCCTTTTACTTTCTGGACAGAATTGGCCTTTGTGAAGCAACCTATATTTCCATGACTTAGAAAATTCCCAAATTAATCCCTGAGATACTAGGGGCTATATCTTTCCACAATATCAAAAATATCTCCTAGTCCAGTGCAATTTTTCAGCAAGATTATTCTGACAAGCTTCTGGTCATTTCAAACCTTTGTGAAGGAAGTACCAGATAGAAGTGTCCATTGACTCTGAATTTTTTATAGCATCTTGTCACCACCAAATAACCACCCAATACCAAATTTCACTTCAAGGAGATTATCCATGTGAGTGCATCATCCTCAACAAGTTTCTAGACCAGAATATGGTTTGTACATGAACTATGTTCAAAACCTTGCAAAAATTCCTGAAACTCCTCCAGCATGTAGTCCTTCCAACCTAGAATACCCCAAGCAACTCTTTTGGCTCAGTCCCCGGCTCATCTCTTCTCTAGATCTCTCCCAAGTTTCTGACTAGAAACTGTTCTTGATGCTATCATTCAGCTCAGGCTGTATCTAGCCAGATCAGTGGCACGGGGAGACTACGGGACCCGGGGTCGGCACCCCAGACATGGTTTGGCAGGTCAGCTCTCACCGCATGCGCCAGTGCACGTGGTGACCACGCGGCCAGCGCTGCCAAACGCGCGCTCTGAGTGCCGACCGGCTCGGGTCTCGTCGGAGCGAGACGACCGCGTCGCCGTACCTTGTCCGCTCGCGCCGACAACCTCTCCACCGTCCACGTAGCCGCTCTGGAGCCTTCCCCTCGCCGGGGGCGCCCTCGCCGGACAACACCGAGCGCCGCCACTGTTGCGCCCGTGCAGCCATTGTGGTCGCGCTGGCTGTCTTCTTCCCTGCGAGCCGTCGCCTCGCGCATTAACTCCACTGGCCTCCTCCGTCACTTCCCCTCGCTTCGCGACGGCCAGCGCAACGCGGTACTCCGGCCACTTCTGCCATGGCAGCACCCGTGCCCGTACCCCTCCTCCGCCTATAAAAGGCCCCGCCCGGCCTCTCCGCACCTCACCACCCCACTCCACCAGCACCCAATCGCCCCCAGAGCGCCCCAGTGAGGGATGGGAGCTTGTCTCCCTCATCTCCGGCCGCAACTCCGTCGCTCAACCCCCACTCTGCCCTAGCAAGCTCCACTCCACCCCAACCTCGACTGACTCCACCCCAACCTCGACTGACTCCACCCTCGAGTCCAGCAAGCTCCCCTGGTCCTTCCTGACCCCTTTCCCGACCAAGGTGCTGCCGGAGTCGCCGTTTCCAACGACCACCGATGCCAGCCGCCACCGGAGAGGAAGGGGGTGACGCCGTCCGGCCACCTCCCGTCGAGCTTTGGGTACGTGCGACCTCGTCTCCAAGCGCTCGATCCATCTCTACCGTCTCCTGACCTCGCCACTGTCTCCATCACCGGCAACCAACGTCGGTGAGCCGCCCGCCTCTGCTTCTCTCCCCCTCTCTGTTTAAATCTAGCCGAGGCCCCAACTGTCATAGGCCCAGCCGCGCCCGAACCGTTTTTTAAGTGAAGGCGCACTCTGCAAGTACGCCATCGACGTGGCCCTCTCTGGAAATTCCAGAATTTCTGTTTAAATTTATTTTAATCCAGAATTTTGACCAAACTTTGACCAGCTCTAGTTTTTAAACCACAATTCCAAATCAATTGATTCTTTTTGCAGTAGTTTTGTCTTGAGCTCCTCTATTTTCAGGCAAAAGTTGGTATTTTTCCAATATGTACAGAATTTTTGACCAACAAAAATGCTTTATGTGACATTTTCTTTTGTTATTTAAAAATATTTTCAGAAGGAAATTGCTTTGGTGTTGAAGACCAGGAGTTTGTTGACACCCCACTTGAGCAAGGCAAGCCACATGATCCATTGCATAAGGCATTACAATAGTATTGGCTCTATGTTGAATTCTTTTTGCATTAATTTAATTAAAGATAAAAGTAACCTAGCTCATATTGTTTTGTGTCATGGCAAACACTAGCAAGTATGATAAGATAACTTTGTCTGATGCATGTTAAGTTATTCACTCAAACCTAAATTTGATGGTTGATCAAGTGCCACCGACCCGGACTTACCCGTGCAGCCACATCCACCGTGAGTTGGTCTAACCTCGTGCTCTTTTACCGGTACCACCAAAGAGGGAAGGTTATGCGTGCGTGCTACCCTGATCAGGTAGACGACGATAACCTTGTGAGCCAAGTTAAGTTATTTGCCGGCGTCCCCATTTGGGATAGTTTAGTTTGGCCACGACGGTGCCAGGTGTCCGGAGTGACACAGGGGCCACCCAGGGCATGACCCGGAAGGGGAATGATTGTCGGTGGTACGATAGAGGAGTCACGGGTTAGACAAGTTTCGTTGGACGAATGTCCATGGTGTGGGTAAAGTGCATCCTCTACAGAGTGTAAGAATCTATCCGAATAGCCGCATCCACGGTATTGGACACAGTCCGAACTAGGTCACACTGTGTGGTCAACTTTAATGATGGAAGAACTCATCTTAAGCTCAGACGTGACCGATGGGTCACGAGTGCTCCGGGGGTCATGATGTGAACCCGGAGGAGAGTAAGTTGATAACCGATAATAGTAAGTTGGGCATTTCCATGCATAACGATTTCCTGTGCATTTATACTAGTCACTGCCATACTGTTGTTTGCTGCACTGTTTTGGTTGTTGTGAGCTTGCGAGTACATTCCAAGTACTCACCTGGCATATCATGCTAGATGAAGGAGAAGCCGAGGATGGAGATCCCGATGGTTCGTGCTACGCTAACTAGGTCATGTCCCAGCAGTGTCCCTATGGGATGGAGTGTCTCACCCGATGTTCTGCTACGCCGTAGTATTAGCCACTAGTATTGAGGCCCTTGAGATGTTCCATAAATAATGTAGATACTGTCATAGCACGAGTAGTGCTCCTGGCCTCACTACCCGATGTAACATCCAAGCTTGTACTTGTACCATATCAATAAAGATCAGTTCTGTTTTGCTCCAAGTTGTTGTGTGTTTCCAGAAGACATGATCTCAGGGTTGGGAACACAGGTAAACCGGTCCTCTGAGCCCGGGTGCCACAACGCGTGGTATCAGAGCCAGGCTGACTGTTGGACACCCTAGTTAGCCTCACGCTAGAATTCCAATTAGTTTAGAGTCTTGGTGTGTGTTTTGCTTGCTGCATTTGCCTGTTGCATAGCATGCATTTAGATTCATTTGTTTCGCTAACCGTTGGTCTTATGAGTGTAGATGGCACTTGTTCCGTACCACTACAACATGAGCCGGCACCATTCACTTTCCCGGTACTACTTCGCAGCGTCTGCTTCGGCTTTATCCCAATGGCGATGATCCAGTGTATCGGGTGTTCCGAGAGCAGCTTGCAGGTTCAGTGTATTAGTATCACGCTGAGGCCTTCCTTACTGTGAGTTCAGAGATCGGCAGCTATTCCCGCTCTTCCAAGGGCGGAACTGCTTCTACTCCCGATCTGGCAATTCAGTTTGCTGCTATGGAGGCTCTCATTAACTTGCGCTTCAATGAGGTCAAGATGCAGACACATCCAGGTTTCTTTCACTACCCCACCCTGTCACCTACGACAGGGCGAGTCCTTTTTGCGCCTGTTGATCCGGCGAGTGATCGGGCTACTAGTGTTTTATCCCGTTACCTGAACGCCAGTTATCGTATGATCACCTCCCTAGCTAAGGAGATGTCCCGTGCCCGAGAGGAGCTTGCAGGTGCTACTACAGCACAGTCTCCTCCTCCCCTGCGTTTTCACCTATGTATACACCGCCTGTTCCACCTCCACGTATGCCTGAGACTCCTTCTAGCTCGTTCGGACCGCCAGGCACTTCGTCTGGTATCCGGCGTGACTCCCCAGCTGAGTGGGCTTCGCTGCTAGCCACTCCAGCTACTCCGATGCTGAGGCATCGTGCTTCTTCTCCTTCAGAGTGAGAGCCATCCCGTCAGCGTCGTCGTGTCTCCTTTGTTCCGAAGGACGTGATCCACATCATCAGTTCTGATTCCGAGGCGGAATCAGATGACGAGGAGTCTTCAGTCTGCCAGTGTTCATGTCACCCGCGCAACTAGAGTGGATGTTGAGTTTAAGCATGTGTATGCATCGTAGCATCTTTGCATGTGTCAACTGTTGTATGAGTAGTACTAGCCATGATATCCTCTACTAGTTTGTCATGTATGATGTTGGGTTGCCTTGTATAATTATGTTGTTTATTTCATTTTTCTGGATTTCGTTTTCTTGGTGTCACATTGCTATATTTCCCTTATGGATGTTTCTCGTCAATTTGGTATTTTTCAGTGGGAACGGATATAGGATGAAGAGGTGTAGTAATCAAGGCGGCGATGGAACTCTGGTTCGTCGATCCTCCAAACAAGCAAGACAGCCACCAGAAGATTTACCACCTCCACCACCACAGCTACCGACCACTGATCAGATTATGAGGATGTTTGAGGAGAAAAGAAATCAGGATCTCATGGAATTCTTGAGGAGTATGCAAACCATGGTAGGACAGAATCAGAACAATGGGACGCACTCCAAGCTGTCTGATTTTCAGCGAACCAAGCCACCCAGTTTTAATCAAGCCGTTGATCCAATTGAAGCTGATGACTGGCTAAGGACCATGGAAAAGAAGCTGGAAATAGCTCGCTGTGATGAGTCAGACAAGGTTCCTTTTGTTACTCACTACCTAGAAGGGCCGGCAGCCATCTGGTGGGATAATGCAAAAATACTGTGGCCTCCTGGGGAAGACATTTTCTGGGAGAAATTCAAGGAGCTGTTCAGCAGGTACCACATTCCCACTGGCATAATGAAGGTGAAGCAAAGAGAATTCCTTGCTCTTACCCAAGGAAACATGACAGTTGATGAGTACCTGAACAAATTCAATAATCTGGCATGGTACTCCACCCATGACGTGTCCACTGAGGAAAGAAAGATAGACCGATTCCTAGGAGGACTCAACCATGTCATCCGTTGTCAACTTTGCATGCTGGATTTTCCGGACTTCCAGACTCTGGTAAACAAAGCTTTCATAGCTGAACGGGAGCATAAGTCCGGATATGATGACCGCAAGCGTAAGTTTGAACCCAAGAAGGACACCCGCGAGCAGTTCACGTAGAAGCCACGTATCTGGCAACCAATCCAGCCTGAGTACAAGCCCACCTGGAACAGCGGCAATAATAACAATAAGCCAGGCAACCAGGACAAGACTTATGGCAAGCAGCCAGTGCTGGAAGATTGTCGACGCAACAACACTTGTTTCACTTGTGGACAAGGCGGGCATTACTCCAAGCAGTGTCCCACAAGGGTTGGGAGGCCACCATCTGACTTCAAGTCACAAGTCAACAATGTCAAACGCCGCCCCAATCAGGACTTCCGTCGCGGCCAAGTCCATCATATTTCCGTTGAGGAAGCCCGCGAAGCACCAGATGTGGTCCTCGATATGTTTCCTATTAATGACATACCTGCAATAATTTTATTTGATTCCGGGGCTTCCCATTCGTTTATTTCATGGAGTTTTGCCACCATGCACAAATTTCCTCCTTCTCTTTTGGACAAAATTATGGTGGTACAATCTCCTAGCTCCATGCTCAGAACAAATGTCATATATAAGGACCTGGAAATCCTGATACATGGAGTTAAGTTTCCAGCCACCCTTATTGCCATTGAATCCCCCGGATTGGACGTAATATTGGGGATGGATTGGTTGACTCCACACCAGGTCTGCATCAACTGCACCACCAGGACAGTGACATTGGTTAACCCGGCAGGCCAAACAGTTCAGTGCACCGCTAGCAAAATGATGTCAAAGAAAGGAATGACATTCAAGACCACCGCCACATATATGAACTTGATTCCGGTAGTCAGTGAATTTCCGGACGTGTTCCCTGAGGAACTACCAGGAATGCCACCCGACCAGGAACTGGAGTTTGCCGTTGATGTTATTCCCGGAACCGCTCCAATATACAAGAAGTACTACCGCATGCCGTCCACCGAACTGGTGGAATTGAAGAAGCAGTTGGATGAATTGCTACAGAAAGGGTATATTCGCCCAAGCATCTCGCCGTGGGGATCACCTGTGCTGTTTGTTAAGAAGAAGGATGGCAGTCTACGAATGTGCGTGGACTATCGCCCACTGAATGAGGTCACTATTAAAAATAAGTACCCGCTTCCCCGCATTGATGACTTGTTCGACCAGTTGAACGGGGCCCGGGTATTTTCCAAGATTGACCTCCGAACAGGATATCACCAGTTGAAAATTAGGAAAGAGGATATCCCCAAGATAGCCTTTACCACCCGATATGGTCTGTACGAATTCACAGTCATGTCATTTGGGCTGACCAATGCTCCAGCTTATTTCATGAGCATGATGAACAAAGTCTTCATGGACTTCCTGGACAAGTTTGTGGTAGTGTTCATCGATGATATCCTTATATACTCCAAAAGTGAAGAGGAGCACAAACAACACCTCCGTGCCGTCCTGGAAAGACTAAGGACCCACCGCTTGTACGCCAAGTTCAGCAAGTGTGAGTTTTGGCTAAGAGAGGTGGGATTTCTGGGGCACGTGCTGTCAGAACAAGGTGTGGCCTTCAACCCCAGCAAGGTGACTGCTGTATTAAATTGGAAGACGCCAGCCACGGTAACTGAAGTTCGCAGTTTCCTGGGAATGGCAGGCTACTACCGCCGTTTCATTGAAGGCTTCTCAAAGATAGCCAAGCCACTGACAGAACTATTGAAAAAGAATCACAAGTTTGTCTGGACGGAGGAATGTGATAGCAGCTTTATGGAGCTAAAGATGAGGCTAACCACGCCCCCTGTCCTAATTCTTCCGGATATCCACAAGAGCTTTGACATATATTGTGATGCTTCCAGGCGTGGAATTGACTGCGTATTAATGCAGGAAGGAAAGGTTGTAGCATATGCATCCAGACAGCTATGACCTCATGAGGAAAACTACCCCACCCATGACCTAGAATTAGCAGCCGTGGTTCATGCCCTAAAAATTTGGAGGCACTATCTCATTGGGCAGCGATGTGAAATTTATACGGACCATAAAGTCTCAAGTATATTTTCACACAACCCGATCTCAACCTCAGGCAGAGAAGATGGCTTGAACTGGTCAAGGACTACAACCTCGGGATCAATTAACATCCGGGAAAAGCCAATGTAGTCGCAGATGCCCTCAGTAGGAAACCAGGCACCGTGAATGGAATAACTGAAGGTATCCATCCGAGGTTACAAGAAGAGCTTGCCAAGCTTAACTTGGTACTTTGTGGTCCGATTAACCCGGATACGTTGGAAATCACTCCAACACTTATGGAGGAAATTAAGGAAGCTCAGAAAGCAGACGGGAGCATACAAGGGATCAAGAAGAACATACAACAAGGAAAGGCCAAGTCCTTCTGTATTGACGGTCAGGGAACATTATGGTTTGATAACCGGATATGCGTGCTTGACCAAGAAAATCTAAGACAACAGATACTCCGAGAACCGCATGAATCCGCATATTCCATTTACCCGGGAGGAACAAAAATGTACTAGGACCTAAAGGAAACTTTCTGGTGACTAGGAATGTGAAGAGACATTGCCTACTACGTCGCATGTTGCGATATATGCAACAAGGTTAAAGCTGAGCATCTGAAACCAGCTGGGTTGCTGCAACCTTTACAGGTTCCCCAGTGAAAATGGGATGACATATGCATGGACTTTATTGTTGGGCTACCCAAGTCAACGACAGGCCACGATGCCATCTGGGTTGTCGTGGATATACTCACCAAAGTGGCTCACTTCATTCCAGTAAAGACTACTTTCAGAGCCGACCAGCTTGCACAGCTCTATATGTCCCGGATAGTTAGCCTTCATGGAGTACCCAATTCCATCACATCGGATAAAGGATCCTTGTTCACCTCAGCATTCTGGCTACGTTTGCACCAGGCTCTGGAAACCGTATTAAAGCATAGCACGGCATATCACCCACAGATAGACGGGCAGACCGAACGAGTGAACTAGATATTGGAAGATATGCTTCGGTCTTGTGCCCTCACCTATGGACCCAAGTGGGAGGATAGCCTACCCTATGCGGAATTTTCTTATAACAACAGTTATCAGGCAAGTCTCAAAATGTCACCGTTTGAAGCATTGTATGGGCGTAAATGCCGCACCCCCTTAAACTGGTCACAGACAGGAGACAGCTGTATCTTTGGCACAGATTTGATGCTCGAGGCTGACAAGCAAGTTAAGGAAATTCAAGAGCGTCTTCAAGCAGCCAAATCCCGTCAAAAGAGTTACTATGACCCTAAACACCGAGAAGTAACTTTTGAGCCTGGAGAGTATGCCTACCTTCGAGTAACCCCCATGAAAGGGATCAAAAGGTTTCATACTAGAGGAAAACTTGCACCCAGATATATCGGCCCCTTTCCAGTAATTGCTAGAAGAGGCAGAGTAGCCTATCAGTTGGAGCTACCGCCATAATTGTCCGACGTTCATGATGTCTTTCACATATCACAGCTGAGAAAGTGCATTGCACCTCCAATCAAACAGGCAGATATGAGTGAACTAGAATTAACCAGGGATTTGACATATGAGGAAAAGCCTGTCAGAATCTTGGATGAGATGGAAAGGACCACTAGGAGTAAGGTGATCAGATTTTACAAGGTACTGTGGGATCACCATACCGAAGAAGAGGCTACCTGGGAAAGAGAGGATTTTCTGAGATCGGCATATCCGTATTTGTTCCCTGAGCAACCGAATCTCGAGGATGAGATTCATCCTAAGGGGGGTAGGTTTGTGACACCCTGGTTTTGGCCACTTTTTCTTTGCAAATATTTTTCTGGTTTTATTTGCTTTTTGAGTGAATTTCAAACCAGTTCATTGACTTTGGACTTGAGGGTTCTTTGAATTTCTTTCTAAATGATCCAACACCCTCAACACCTTGCCAATATCTTGTCCCACACCCTCTGACCTAAACTCTAATTTTTATTCTCCCAAAATAATTCATTTTCTCCTTGAAAAGTGCCTATTGTCACTATGGGTTGTGAAGCAACCTATAGCTCTGCTGAGCAGAAAATTCCCAAATTAATACCACACCTTCTTGACATCATCTACTCCCACAATACCCAAAAATATTTCATGGTTCAGTACAAAATTTTGCCCAGAAAATTCCTTTTACTTTTTGGACAGAATTGGCCTTTGTGAAGCAACCTATATTTCCATGACTTAGAAAATTCCCAAATTAATCCCTGAGATACTAGGGGCTATATCTTTCCACAATATCCAAAAATATCTCCTAGTCCAGTGCAATTTTTTAGCAAGATTATTCTGACAAGCTTCTGGTCATTTCAAACCTTTGTGAAGTAAGTACCAGATAGAAGTGTCCATTGACTCTGAAATTTTTATAGCATCTTGTCACCACCCAATACCAAATTTCACTTCAAGGAGATTATCCATGTGAGTGCATCATCCTCAACAAGTTTCTGGACCAGAATATGGTTTGTACATGAACTATGTTCAAAACCTTGCAAAAATTCCTGAAACTCCTCCAGCATGTAGTCCTTTCAACCTAGAATACCCCAGGCAACTCTTTTGGCTCAGTCCCTAGCTCATCTCTTCTCTGGATCTCTCCCAAGTTTCTGACCAGAAACTGTTCTTGATGCTATCATTTAGCTCAGGTTGTATCTAGCCAGATCAGTGGCACAGGGAGACTACAGGACCCAGGGTCGGCACCCCAGACACGGTTTGGCAGGTCAGCTCACACCGCATGCGCCAGTGCACGCGGTGACCACGCGGCCAGCGCTGCCAAACGCACGCTCTGAGCGCCGACCGGCTCGGGTCTCGTCGGAGCGAGACGACCTCGTCGCCGTACCTTGTCCGCTCGCGCCGACAACCTCTCCACCATCCATGTAGCCGCTCTGGAGCCTTCCCCTCGCCGGAGGCGCCCTCGCCAGACGACACCGAGCGCCGCCACTGTTGCGCCCGTGCAGCCACTATGGTCGCGCTGGCTATCTTCTTCCCTGCGAGCCGTCGCCTCGCGCATTAACTCCACTGGCCTCCTCCGTCACTTCCCCTCGCTCCACGACGGCCAGCGCAACGCGGTGCTCCGGCCGTTTCCGCCATGGTGGCACCCGTGCCCGTACCCCTCCTTCGCCTATAAAAGGCCCCGCCCGGCCTCTCCGCACCTCACCACCCCACTCCACCAGCACCCAATTGCCCCCAGAGCGCCCCAGTGAGGGCTGGGAGCTTGTCTCCCTCAGCTCCGGCCGCAACTCCGTCGCTCGACCCCCACTCTGCCCTAGCAAGCTCCACTCCACCCCAGCCTTGACTGACTCCACCCTCGAGTCCAGCAAGCTCCCCTGGTCAACCTGGCCCCTTTCCCGACCAAGGTGCTGCAGGAGTCGTTGTTTCCGACGACCACTGAAGCCAGCTGCCACTGGAGAGGAAGGGGGCGACACCATCCGGCCACCTCCCGTCGAGCTGCGGGTACGTGCGGCCTCGTCTTCGAGCACTCGATCCATCTCCACCGTCTCCTGACCTCGCCGCCGTCTCCATCGCCGGCAACCACCGTCGGTGAGCCGCCCGCCTCTGCTTCTTTCCCCCTCTCTATTTAAATCCAGCCGAGGCCCCACCTGTCACAGGCCCAGCCGCGCCCGAACAGTTTTTTAAGTGAAGGCACACTCTGCAAGTACGCCATCGACGTGGCCCTCTCTGGAAATTCCAGAATTTCTGTTTAAATTCATTTTAATCTAGAATTTTGACCAAACTTTGACCAGCTCTAGTTTTTAAAACCACAAGTCCAAATCAATTGATTCTTTTTGCAGTAGTTTTGTCTTGAGCTCCTCTATTTTCTGGCAAAATTTGGTATTTTTTCAATATGTACAGAATTTTTGACCAACAAAAATGCTTTATGTGACATTTTCTTTTGCTATTTAAAAATATTTTCAGAAGGAAATTGCTTTGGTGTTGAAGACCAGGAGTTTGTTGACACCCCACTTGAGCAAGGCAAGCCACATGATCCATTGCATAAGGCATTACAATAGTATTGGCTCTATGTTGAATTCTTTTTGCATTAATTTAATTAAAGATAAAAGTAACCTAGCTCATATTGTTTTGTGTCATGGCAAACACTAGCAAGTATGATAAGATAACTTTGTCTGGTGCATGTTAAGTTATTCACTCAAACCTAAATTTGATGGTTAATCAAGTGCCACCGACCCGGACTTACCCGTGCAGCCACATCCGCCGTGACTTGGTCTAACCTCGTGCTCTTTTACCGGTACCACCAAAGAGGGAAGGTTATGCGTGCGTGCTACCCTGATCAGGTAGACGACGATAACCTTGTGAGCCAAGTTAAGTTATTTGTCGGCGTCCCCGTTTGGGACAGTTTAGTTTGGCCACGATGGTGGCAGGTGTCAAGAGTGACACGGGGGCCACCCAGGGCATGACCCGGAAGGGGAATGATTGTCGGTGGTACGATAGAGGAGTCACGGGTTAGGCAAGTTTCATTGGACGAATGTCCATGGTGTGGGTAAAGTGCGCAACCTCTGCAGAGTGTAAGAATCTATTCGAATAGCCGCGTCCACGGTATTGGACACAGTCCGCACTAGGTCACACTGTGTGGTCAACTTTAATGATGGAAGAACTCATCTTAAGCTCAGACGTGACCGATGGGTCACGAGTGCTCCGGGGGTCATGATGTGAACCCGGAGGAGAGTAAGTTGATAACCGATAACAATAAGTTGGGCATTTCCATGCATAATGATTTCCTGTGCATTTATACTAGTCACTGCCATACTGTTGTTTGTTGCGCTGTTTTGGTTGTTTTGAGCTTGTGAGTACATTCCAAGTACTCACCTGGCGTATCATGCCAGATGCAGGAGAAGCCGAGGATGGAGATCCCGATGTTTCGTGCTACGCTAACTAGGTCATGTCCCAGCAATGTCCCTATGGGATGGAGTGTCTCGCCCGATGTTCCGCTACGCCGTAGTATTAGCCACTAGTATTGAGGCCCTTGAGATGTTCCATAAATAATGTAGATACTGTCATAGCACGAGTAGTGCTCCTGGCCTCACTACCCCGATGTAACATCCAAGCTTGTACTTGTACCATATCAATAAAGATCAGTTCTGTTCTGTTCCAACTAGTTGTGTGTTTCCAGAAGACATGATCTCCAGGTTGGGAACACAGGTAAACCGGTCCTCTGAGCCGGGGTGCCACAGTAGCATTATAAGATGATCCCTCATAATTAATATCAAGATAAAAGTGTTCTCCCTTAGTGTGCACCGTTGCAAAAGTTTGTCTTTTTGAAGAACCTCGTGATGATCGGGTGTGATAGACTCTACGTTTACATACAACGGGTGTAAGCCAGTTTTACACACGCGGAAATACTTTGGTTAACTTGACGAGCCTAGCATGTACAGACATGGCCTCGGAACACGGAGAACCGAAAGGTTAAACATGAGTCATATGGATGATATGATCGACATGTAGATGTTCACCATTGAAACTACCCCATCTCACGTGATGGTCGGACTTGGGTTAGTGAATTTGGATCATGTGTCACATAACAACTTGAGGGATGTTGATTTAAGTGGGAGTTCATAAGTAATTTGATTAATTGAACTAATTATCATGAACATAGTCTAAATGTCTCTGCAAATATGTTGTAGATCAATGGCTCACGATGTAGCTCTGCTCAATTTCAATGTGTTCCTAGAGAAAGAAAAGCCGAAAGATGATGGAAGTAATTTTGTGGACTGGCTCCGTAATCTGAGAATTATCCTCACTGTTGAATAGAAGGCTTATGTCCTTGATGCACCGCTAGGTGAGCCACCCGCTCCCTCAACTGTAGATGCTATGAACATCTGCCAGACGAGGTCTGATGACTACTCGATAGTTCAATTCGCCATGCTATACAGCTTAGAAACAATGCTCCAAAAATGTTTTGAGCACCACAGGGCATATGAGATGCTAGAGGAACCGAAAATGGTGTTTCAGGCTCACGCCCGTGTGGAGAGGTATGAAGCCTCAAACAAGTTATTTAGCTATAAGATGGAGGAGAACAGCTCCGTGAGCGAGCACGTACTCAAAATGTCTGGGTACGCCAATCGTCTCAATCAGTTGGGAGTTGCTATTCCCGATGAAGTAGCGATTGACAGGGTTCTTCACTCACTGCCACAAAGCTACAAGGGCTTTGTGATGAACTATAATATGCAAGGGATGGAGAAGACACTCCCTGAGCTTTTCGCGATGCTTAAAACCGCGAAAGTAGAAATCAAGAAAGAGCATCAAGTATTGATGGTCAAAAAGACCACCAGTTTCAAGAAGGCTAAGGGAAAGAAGGGAAACTTCAAGAAGAATGGCAAACCAGTTGTCGCTCCCGTGAAGAAGCCCAAGTGTCGGTGTATAAAACATGGGTATTTTATAAACTGACTTATGCACAGACAGTAGCAGCTTTCCTGATGGCCAGGGCTTGCCGGAGATTGCCAAGATCAAGATTCAAGGCCTAGTTGTAGAGGCACTAGGGAGAAGATCAAGACAAGATATCAAGAAGCACAAGATGATACTTGCCAGCAAGGCTCAAGCCGGCAAGATGAAGGCTCGGCAAGCTCCGAGCCGGCAAGCCTCCGCTAGCTCGTCTGCGCTCCACCGCACCGAGCAGCTAGTCGCTAATCGGTGAGGTGTCGACCGCATAGGCAGTTTGGTGAGATTTTTCGGGGCACGTGTCAGCCTGCTGGAAGGAGAATTAGCTTTAATGACACCCGTCCAGGAGGCGTGTCAAGATAATAAGAGGTAGCTGTGCGAGCGGTGCATAAACCTTGTCGGGGCTCCTCCTCCACATGACACCTAACGGCGCAATAAATGCTTTTGTCCTAATCCAGCAGAGTTAGGTATGATAGCACTGTTTGCTATCTAATCAACTTGTAATGACTGTTTTGCCACTGTGGTTACCCCTTGAGCTATAAAAGGAGGACCAGGGCAACCTTTACAAGGTTCGACACTTTGCTCACTTTGCATACGTAGCTGCTCTTCCCGCACCTTGCCGGCATGAAGCGCTCCTTGTACTTAAGCTCAAACACATCCAATACACAAAGCAGGAGTAGGGTTTTACACCTCACGGTGTCCCGAACCTGGGTAAATCCTTTGCGTTCCTGCTGATTCTGCTCTTTGTGCTTGTGCATCCCCCTAGTCGAACCGCAAAGGGGCTAAATGGCCCCATAGATGGTCGTACGCACGACATCTTTGGCGCGCCAGGTAGGGGGATCGCTTGCGCGAACCTGAATCAACAGTTTGCGCGTCAACTTCGTCTTCATCATCAGTGATGGCGCCCAAGAAGAAGGGCGCGTCTGCAGCAGCTCCATCAACCTCCAAGCTTCCGTCACATACGCTCACAGACGGCGGAGATGATCCGGCCGGCGCAGGGGGAGCGAAAGGCGTCACCGGTGCAGGCGGCGCGGGAGGCCTAGCTAGCATTGGTGGCGCAGGCGAAGCGTGCAACGCCAACTCCCAGCTTCCTCGCCATTCTGGCGATGGAAGCCATAACGGTGCAGGCGGCATGGATGGCCAACTCCCACCTCCTTGACGCACCGACGAGCGAAGCCACCGGAGCAACACCGTCCGGTCCGGCGTGAGTCAAGACCCTGCTGCTGCAGCATCCAAGGATGCTGCGTCGGGACACACACCGCGACCCGTCGCAAGATGGGCGCGATGTGGCTCCGAATGGCGCAGGCGGCTCCGGTCGGCAGCGTCCACATGGCAAAACGCATGTTGATCAGCCACGAGACCTTCAGGCGCCACCTCCACCGCATCAGCCCACTGCTGGACATGAGCCGCGGCAGCAAGATCGTGGTGGCGCTCCTGCTGGTTCTGCCAGGAGTAGAGCGACATCTCGTTCTTCGCTCCCAGCCATGCCAGCTACGGCAGCAGAAGCCATGGCGCGAGCGCAAGTGCTGCTGAACTTCCCGCCAGCTGCCGATAAGATGGATGAGTGGAGGGCCACCATTCAGAGCCTTGTTGGATTTGCCGAAGCAAACAGCTCGCAGCAGGCAGGACCTTCACGGCGTCTAGTGACATCACCAACCGATGGCCGTGCCAGAGGAGCAGCGCAAACGGTGCAGTCACCCCCACAGCAACGACATCAGCAACCGCGGCAAACTCACCGGTCCGTTGAGCCCGACGAGATGTCAATGGCTTCTTCGGATCCGCGAGCGCGGCAAGATCAATGTCAAGTACTGCAAGATAGGCGGGCAGAAGATGCTCGTACTACCATTGAACGACGCCGGGAGGCGCGCCGTCAATCTGACGCGCGCAACGGCCCAGTCGTCGATGAGCCTGCGCCCAAGGCTGGCGGGTATCTGCCTTACGAGGTCGGGTGCCCAGCCTTCACTCGCGAGCTGCGGCAAGTCCGCTGGCCGTTTGTCCAGGCCTTCAAGCCAGAAGTACCATAGAAGTACAATGGCAAGCTAAACTCGGCAGAGTTTTTGGGCATCTATACGATTGCTGTGCAAGCTGCCGGGGGAAGAGATGAGAAGATTCTCGCCAATTACTTTCCATTAGTGCTCAAGCCTAATGTGAGGTCTTAGCTGATGAACTTGCCAGAAGGTTCCATTTCTTCGTGGTCCGATCTTTGCAACAAGTTTGTTGGTGCTTTTACCGGGGGTCACAAAGCTCCTGGTCAACCCAGCGATATGCAAGTGATCCCGCAGAGAGATGGCGAATCCCTGCGCAAGTATATCCAGAGATTCAGCCGCGTGCACCGCAACATCCCAGATGTGCACCCCGCAGCCGTGTGTCGGGGGGATGACCCCCGGATAGGCAACGATCCCGGAGCCCCTTTTCAAAAACATCGGGGCAGCCCGTGCCCCTCCCCGCCAGCTGGCGAACCGACTGGCTTCTCAGCACAAGCCGGCTAGGCCCGGCCCCGGGCCGGGTCCGGCTGGCCGCTAGCCGGCTGGCGGTAGGTCGGCGGCCGTCCCATCGCGTCCGACGACAAGACAGCCCCCCAAGAGGGGAGAACATGGCAACAGTGCAATCCGTCTCGGGAGGGCGCGCCGGCAAAGCTGCCGATCCTGTTGACGCGACGGCCGGCGTCAGCACCAGCGCACCGGTGCAGCCCCCCGCGAAGCCGTCTACTCTGGCATGCCTCTGCAGAGCGCGCACGCGCCGTCTACTCTTACACGCCTCGGCAGAAGCGCGCACGCGCCGACCACTCCTGTACACCTCTGCAGAAGTGCGCACGCACCGTCCACTCCGTGACGCTCGAAGCGACGGGCCACAGTGTCGCGCCGCCCTCGGGCGCCGCAGCCGGCGGGCTCACTACCGGATCCAGACGCCGACACCCGGGTCCCGACGCATGCAGTTTTACCCATTGTACCCCGGGGAGCCGGCCTATAAGACCCCCAGGGAGGCCTCCATGCAGAGGGGTCAGCTCGGTTCAGCCTAGTTCGCTCTTAGTTGGTCACTTAGTTCAATCCTCCCCAACACACACACAGGAGAGGTCGAACGGAGAGCTAGCTCCTTCTTCCTCCTCCGCTCCAACAGCTCCAGGAGCACCATTGTAACCATTGTGGCCTCAGAGCCTATCAACCCACTCGGCAGGACTAGGGGTGTTACCTCTCCGGAGGGCCCCGAACCTGGGTACGCCTTGTGTCCCTCGCAGGCGCGTGCCAACCTCGCTTCCGGAACCCACCGGCGTCCTCACGCAGCCCCCCACTTTTAGCCATCTCATGGCATCTGCCGTGATTTCACCACGACAGTTGGCGCCCACCGTGGGGCTGCTCGCGGCATCGACCGGAGTCAAGTTCCGGACGAGGCCCTTCACCGGCTCCGGCGAGCGCATCGTGCACGGTTTGGTCCGTGCGCCTCGCATGGCCAACCCGACCGGCTGCGGCGCCGTATCGGATGCGAACGCCGCCTGCCCAGCAGGCTGCCTCGTCGTCCCCTTCGGCACGCTGCGTGTCTTCGTCACGCTCGTCCCCGACGTGTTTCCCAGCAAGGTACACAGCTTCACCGATTCGCCCGTCCCCGTTGGCTGCGCCGCCTCCGACGACGGCACGGACCTCTGCGTTCGCGTAGAGGTGCTGACCATCGTCACCAGTTCCGGCTCCCCGCGCACCAAGGAGAAGATTGCCGCGGCCGCCGCTGCCGTGGCTGCGGCCCCTCCTCGCCGCACCGACCCGCTCCACGAGACGATCCGGAGCCTGCGGGCCCCCATCACGCCCGACGCCGACACGGCGGCAGCAGCAACTCGGCTCAACGAGGACCGTGAGCATCTGCTGGTCAAGGCCACGGAGCTCGCGGCAACGCGGCACCGGCTGGAGTCCTTCCAGCGAGAGTACGACAGCGTCCACGGCTTCACGCCGGCCGCTGCTGAGCCTAGCCAGATCGCGGAAGTGCGTGTCCGAGGAGGCGCGATCGGCTGTGCGCTGGGCGCAGGCCGGCCCGTCTACGACACCCCCGTTAAGAACATGCGCGCGGCACAGGCGGCCATAGCGGATCTCGAGTTCCTGGAGGGCGAGGAGCTGCTGCAGCAGCAGCAGCGCATCCGCGACCTCATCACCGCGGCGAACGAGCAGCAGCGTTTCGACCCGGCCCAGCCATCCGCCTCCACCTCAGGCAAATCCAGAAACCCGGAGAAGGCTATTCGGGACACGCAGCAGGCGTCTTCCCCTGCTGGCTCGACGAGTCGTGGCTCTGGCCGGCACCGGACAAGCCAGAGCCGGCACAACCGCGTCGCGGCCGCTGGCGACGGCGTTGCCAACAAGACTGCCGGCGACGGCCGTACCCAGCAGCCGGAACCTCCTCTCCCGCCGCCTCGACAACCCCGGCCGGCTTCCGCCGGTGCGGTGCAACGCGGCCCCGTTGCAAGCTGGTTGGGTCCCCGCGAGCCCTACGACGAAACCGACGCCCGCCACCGCATCGACCGGCTGGCGCGGTCCACGCTTCTCGAAGAGAAGAGCTCTGTCGGCCCGGCGTGCTTTGGCCCCCGCATTCGCGAGGAGCCCTTCCCCAAGGGCTTCTCGCTGCCCCGCGACTCCCCCAAGTACAGCGGCGTCTCCAAGCTGGAGGACTGGCTAATCGACTACACCACGGCTGTCGGCATCGCCGGCGGCAACCGGCGCATGGCGGTTCGCTACGTTCCCCTCATGCTGCTCGGCTCGGCCCGGACATGGCTTAACAGCCTGGGGGCCGGCAGCGTCAATTCCTGGCTGGACTTTGAAGACGCGTTCGTGCGCAACTTCACCAGCACGTACACGCGTCCTGGTCGGCCTCGCCAGCTCTCCATGTGCGTTCAGAACCCGGGCGAGCCCCTCCACGACTTCCTCACGCGGTGGACCGAGCTGCACAACTCCTGCGAAGGCGTCCACGAAGTGCAAGCCATTTAGTACTTCGTCGACGGGTGCTGAGACAGCACCCTGCTCAAGCACCGCCTGATGTGCGACGAGCCGGACACCCTAGCGGAGCTCATGGCGGTGGCGGACAAGTACGCCACGGCCGACTCCGCGATGCGCGTCAAAATCACCGTTGACGTGGATGGCAAGCCGGTCCCGGTCCAGCCAGTCACCCTGAAGCCGGCTGGCGAGACCAGCCAGCGCCGACAGGACAACAACAACAAGCGGAAGGCCGAGCAGCCGGCTCCTCGCTACGGCAACCAGCAGGTAGCCGCCGTGGCAGAGGAGCAGCCGGCCGAGTAGGGCGGCGCCAAGCAAAAGCGCACCGGCAAGACGGCCTGGCAGCCCAAGCTGTCTTTCGAGCAGATGCTCGACGCCCCCAGCAAGAACCATAGCGGCGCGACGCCGTCGACGCACAAGCTCCGGTAGTGCAGCTTCACCCAGCGTCTATTGAAGGGCAACCTTCCACCTTCGCGGCCACCCGGAGCCGGCCCGCAGCAGTCGCCGCTTCCGCCTCCCCCGCCGCCTCCGGCAGCCGGCGCCCTCGCCAACGACCCCTACCCGCAGCAGGACGCGGCCTATGTCGTCTTCACCAGTGAAGGCGACGACAAGCATAGCAAGCGCAAGTACCAGCACGAGGTGAATGCCGTCGTCCCTCCGGTCCCCCAGTACATGCACTGGTCCGAACATCGTGTGAATTGGACCCGGGAGGATCACCCGGCTGTGATGCCCACGCCAGGTGGCTACGCGCTCGTCCTCGACCCCACCTTCGTCGCTGAGAAGCGCACCTGCCACTTCTCGCGGGTGCTGATCGACGGTGGCAGCAGCATCAACATCCTCTACCGTGACACCATGATCAAGCTCGGCATCGAGGAGGGCCAGCTACAGCCCACCCAGATGGTGTTCCACGGCATCGTGTCCGGCGCTTCGTGCTCTCCCATCGGCCGGGTGCGGCTGGACGTGCTGTTCGGCACCAGCGTCCACTTCCGCCGCGAGCCAATCTGGTTCGAGGTGGTCAACCTCGCCAGCCCCTACCACGCGCTGTTAGGCCGGCCCGCCATGGCCAAGTTCATGGCGGTTCCGCACTACGCCTACGTCAAGATGAAGTTGCCGGGCCCCAAGGGCATCATCACCATCGCCGGCGACTACAAGAAGTCCCTGGAGTGCGCCAAAGCCGGCTCCAAGCTGGCCGAGTCGCTGGTCATCGCCGAGGAGAGGCGCCAGCTCGACCGCCTTGTCGCGCTGGCTGGCGAGCAGCCGGTCATGCCGGCTCAGCTCAAGCAGCCGGCCGATGAGGGGTCCTTCAAGCCGGCCAAGGGCACGAGGAAGGTTTCGCTCGACCCATCCAACCCCGACTCCAGCGAGTACGTCGTCGTGGGCTCCGGCCTCGACAGCAAATAGGAAGGCGAGCTCGTCGACTTCCTCCGTGAGAATCGGGATATCTTCGCATGGTCCCCCAAAGACATGCCGGGTGTTCCGAGGAAGTTCGCCGAGCACAAACTCCACGTCCGGCCGGATGCCAAGCCGGTCCGGCAGCCACTACGCCGCTTCTCCGAGGAGAAGCGGAGAACCATTGGCGAAGAGATCGCCTGGCTGCCCAGAGCCGGGTTCATCATGGAAGTATTCCACCCCGAGTGGCTGGGGAACCCGGTCCTCGTCCTGCAGAAGAACGGCACTTGGCGCATGTGTATCGACTACACCAGCCTGAACAAGGCCTGCCCCAAGGACCCGTTTGCCCTTCCCCGGATTGACCAAGTCATCGACTCCACAGCCAGCTGCGAGCTTCTGTCCTTCCTGGACGCTTACTCCGGCTACCACCAGATCAAGCTGGACCCGGCGGATGCCCTCAAGACGTCCTTCATCACCCCCTTCGGGGCATATTGCTACATCACCATGTCGTTCGGCTTGAAGAACGCCGGCGCCACCTTCCAGCGTTACATGCAGAAATGCCTCCTGCCCCAGATAGGCTGGAACGTGCACGTCTACGTCGACGACATCGTGGTGAAGACCAAGCAGCACCTCACCCTCCTCGAGGATCTCAGGGAGACATTTGCAAACTTGCGCCAGTACCAGATCAAGCTCAACCCGGAGAAATGCGTCTTCGGCATGCCGGCTGGCCAGCTCCTTGGTTTCCTCGTCTCGGAGCGCGGCATCGAGGCCAACCCAGAGAAGATCAAGGCCATCGACCGCATGCGCAAGCCGTCCCGGCTGCGCGATGTTCAGAAGTTCACCGGCTGCCTGGCCTCTCTCAGCCAGTTCGTCAGCCGGCTGGGAGAGAGGGCCCTGCCACTATATCAGCTGATGAAGAAGACGATGCCGTTCGAGTGGTCCGACCAGGCGGACGAAGCTTTCCGCGACCTCAAGCGCATGCTCTCCACCACGCCCGTCTTGGCCGCGCCGGCTGAGAAGGAGCCGCTCCTGATGTACATCATGGCAACCACCCGCGTGGTCAGCGTGGTGCTGGTGGTAGAGCGCCCCGAGGAAGGCAAGGCGCAGCCAGTCCAGCGCCCTGTGTACTACCTCAGCGAGGTCCTCTCCACATCCAAGCAAAACTACCCGCACTATCAGAAGATGTGCTACGGCGTCTACCTGGCCGCCAAGAAGCTCTGGCAGTACTTCCAAGAGCATGCCATCACGGTGGTGAGCACGGCCCCCATCGGCGAGATCATGGGCTGCCGGGATGCCTCCGGACGGATCGCAAAGTGGGCCATCGAGCTAGCCGGCCACACCATCCTCTACGAGCCTCGCACCGCCATCAAATCGCAGGCGTTGGCCGACTTCCTCATCGATTGGGCGGAGACCCAGTACTTGCCGCCAGCTCCCGACGCGACACACTGGCGCATGCACTTTGACGGCTCCAAGATGGCCTCCGGCTTGGGAGCCAGCATCGTGCTCTCCTCCCCCAAAGGCGACCGGCTGCGCTACGCGCTTCAAATCCACTTCGCCGCCTCCAACAATGTCGCCGAGTATGAAGCCGTCGTCCACGGCCTCCGGCTGGCCAAAGAAATCGGCATCCGGTGCATCCTCTGCTTCGGCGACTCCGACCTGGTGGTCCAGCAATCCTCTGGCGAGTGGGACGCCAGGGACTCCAACATGGCCAGCTACCGCAACCTTGTCCAGCAGATGACCGGCAACTTCGATGGCTGCGAGTTCCTCCACGTCCCCCGCATGACACACCTTCTGGTGGCCGTCGACAAATTCACCAGGTGGGTCGAGGCGAGACCAATCAAGAAACTCGACGGCCCCACGGCTGTCAAGTTCATCACCGACATCGCTGTCCGCTACGGCGTCCCCAACAGCATCATCACCGACAACGGCACCAACTTCGCAAAAGGCGCGCTAGCGCGCTACTGCTCCGTCTCCGGCATCCGGCTTGACCTGGCCTCCGTCGCCCACCCTCAGTCCAACGGCCAGGCGGAGCGGGCAAACGGCCTCATCTTGGCCGGCATCAAGCCACGACTCGTCGAGCTGCTCGTGCGTTCACCCAGCAGCTGGATCGACGAGCTGCCGGCCGTCCTATGGAGTATCCGGACCACCCCCAACCGCTCAACCGGCTTCACTCCATTCTTCCTCGTATACGGGGCCGAGGCGATCATCCCCACGGATCTCGAGTTCGACCCACCTCGGGTCACCCTATACACGGAAGTGGAGGCCGCAGCAGCACGCGAAGACGGCGTCGATCTGCTCGAAGAGGCGCGCCTGCTGGCCCTCAGCCGGTCGGCCATTTATCAACAAAGCCTGCGCCACTACCACAGCAAGAAGATGAAGCCCCTCGCTTTCCGCGAAGGCAACCTCGTGCTCCGGCTAATCCAGCGAACAGCCGGCCAGCACAAGCTGTCCTCCCCATGGGAGGGCCCCTTCATCGTCAGCAAGGCCTTGCGCAACAACGCGTACTACCTCATCGACGCGCAGAAGCGAAGCAAGCGCAAGAGAGATGCCTCCGGCGAAGAGACGGAACGCCCGTGGAACGCGGAGCTCCTCCGTCCGTTTTACAGTTGAACCATGTATGTATGTATCACTGCCCCTTTTGAAATTAATAAAAGCAGCAGGTCCCCCGAATGACACTCGGGGGCTACCATTTCATCTTTACCGAGTTTTTGCGCACTTTACTGCATTCGCCCCCCCCCCCACCGGGTCGGCACGGCCAGCTCGGGGGCTCGGGGGCTCGCCGGCTAGCCCACGCCGCGTTCTTCTCAACCCGGTCAGTAGTGTGCGTACCGCCGAAGCCCTCTCTGCCATAAGCCACAGACCGGCTCCCGGCTGTTCAAGGCTGGCAAGAGCCAAAGGCCGCAAGCATCCACACGCGAAAACACGGCCAAGAACGAACAACCGGCTCGGCTAGCCCGGCTCCTCTCACTTCACGCTCTGCCGCACAGACCGGCTGCGCTCCAGCCGGCGTCGCCGGCTACAGCCAGCCGGCCCAGTGGGTGTTTCGCTCACGCTCAGATCCTAAAGCCCAAGTACTAGGCGCTCTCTTCTGAGTCCGGCTCCCCATCCCAGCTACAGACCGGCCCCCGGCTGTCTGGCTGGTGGGGAAAAGGGCGAAGGCGGAAGCAAACAGGAAAACGGCTAAGGGAAAAGAACAAAAGCGAAACTGCCACACGGCAGGCGCGAGCGCACGACAGAAACAAACACGCATCCATATATACAGCAAGGCCCGCGGCCAATAAGTTCATTACATTCAAACTTACACCCCCCAGTGGGTGGATCTGCCGGCTAACAAAAGCTCCTAGTTCAAAAGAAACAGGAAAAAAATAAAAGCCCTAAACTGCGGCTTCGTCAGCATCGCTCGGCGCCGGATCCTCCGTGGTGGCGGAGTCATCCAGCTCGCCAGCGTCGTCGTCCGCGTCGGCGATCGTCTCGGCCGAGCTGCCCTCCGGGTCCTCGAGCTCCAGGCCGAAGTCATCGGCGGGAAGCTCCGCGCCGTCCGGCGCCCGCTCCGGCACGAAGTCGCCGTACGGGGCGAACGAAGCAATGTCGCTAGCCCGCACGGCGATCGCCGTCTCCCGCTCCGCCAAGTCCGCCTCCACCCCAGCCCTCCGAGCGTGCAGTTGGTCCAGGCGGATGGTGGGATACCAAGACAGCACGACCCCGAGCGCCATGTTTGCGCCGGCTCGAGCTGCGGAGGCCCTCCACGCGTTGAGCCGCGCCGCGCCGGCCTCCAGCCAGCGCGCCAGCCGGCTCACGCTGCTCAGCGCCACCGCACCCGGCCAGAGGGCGGACGCCATCAACAAGCCGGCTTCAAACAGTCGGTTCATCTGGCGCTCCACCGCCTCCAGGCAAGCCTTGGCGGCCACGGTGATCTCCGCCACCGACCAGGCGGCGTACTCCTCGATGGCGGCCCCCGCCGCAATCTGCTCCTGCCGGTGGGCGTTCACCGCCGCCTCGGCCGACCTTTGGGTCTCGGGGAAGAACCCTGGAAGAGAAGGGGAGGAAGATTGACAAAGATGCCAAAGGGCGGAAAACAGAAAGAAGCAAAAAGACGTGAGCAAAAGCACTTACGCGTGAGGAGCTCGTCGACGTAGAGCGCTTCCTGCAGCACTTCCCGCTCCCTCACCGCCAGCGCGTTGGCGCTGCGGTCGCGGTCCGCCTGGAGCTGGCTGACCTCCTCGGCGGCCTTCTTCGCGGCCTCCTCCTGCCACGTTGCCGCTTGACGGCGTTCTTTGGCAAGCTGGTCCAGCTCGGCCTTATGGACGGCGGCGGCTTCGTCCCTCTCCCGGACTGCCCGGGCCGCCTCCTCCTACAGCCGGTCGCGCTCCGCGGTCGCCTGGTCACGGAGTTGGCCGGCTTCCGCCAGTTGGCGCCGGAGCGTCTCCATCTCCGCCGGGTCAACTGCGGCGGCTGCGCATCCGGGCCCGGATTCCGGTCAGAAACCGGACAAAAAAGCAAAACAAGATGCCAAGAAGATCTGACCCGGCCGCTGCGCAAACCGGCCCGGATCTCGGGGGCTACACCCAGTGGGAGCGCTGGCGCGCCCCCACTGGAAGAACGCAAGAGAGAAGTTCGAAGAGTACCTTGAGCCTGGCGAAGTTCCCCCTCCTTGGCCGCCAGTTGGTCCCTGGCCGTGCGGTACCGGCCCAGGAGGCGGTTGTACGCCGCCACCCGCTGGTCGTAGATGGACTGCAAAGTAGACAAAGTCAAAACACGGACGCCTGAGAAGGCCCGACCCGCCTGCTACGCAGCCGGCCCGGGCCTCGGGGGCTACACCCAGTGGGTGCGCTGACGCGCCCCCACTGGAAAGCGACCAAGCCGGTCGAAAAGAGCAAAACAAGATGAAAAACCAAGAAGGCACGAAGGGTAAAAGAACTCACCGCGAAGGTCTGCTCCAGCTGTCGCAGCCGGCCGCTCTCCGCCTGGGCGAAGCTCTGCCACTAGCTGTGGTGGTTGGCAATCTGCAGCCGCAGAGAGTCCACCGCCGCATCCAGCTCGCTCCGGGGGGCGCCGCTCGTCGCCTCGCTGGAGCTCGCTGCCCAGGTCCGCTGCGGCTGAACGGTAGACCCGGCGCTGGTTCCGCTGCCAGCCGGCCTCGATTCGAGGCTAAGCCCCGCGGCCCGCGGCTCCATCGTCACCAGGGCGCGCGAGCTCTCCGGCACGGTCTCCGTCCTTGGCGTCGGCGCTCCTCCTCCGCTCGGCGCGGCTTCTGGCTCGCGGTCCCCTCCGCCTCCGCCTCCGGCTCCGTCGACCGGATCTGCAGCCGGCGGCACCTCCTGGTCGACCGTCAGGTCCGCCTCCGGCTCGCGGTCGCCGGATTCGCCGCGACCGGCTGTATCCTCGGCGGCCGCGCGAGCATCCGCCTCCGCCCGGCGGGCCGGATCATGCACCGTCTTGGAGAGAAGCTCCGCGGCCGGCGATGGCGGCGGCGACGACGCCGTCCACTCCGGCCACGCGCTCTCCTCCGCGACCCGCGCTCGCCTCGCCACGACCTTGGCCACGGCGATGCTCCATGCCTTGACAAACGCCTCGGCCATCTCCTTCTCGGCCTCGGCTCGGGCCCTCCAGGCGTCCCGCTCGGCGTCCTCCAGGGCGGAGCCGGCTTGACGGGCCGCGAGCACCTCTTCGGGGGTCTCCCCCGTACCGCTTCGGCCCCGTTGCCGGTCGGCCTCCTCCGCGGCCCCGGCCGCCGTGGCAGCTTCCGCCAGCTCGAGCGCGCTCCTGGTCGGCGCGAGAGAAAGATGAAGAATAAGAAAAGAAAAGAAAGCGGAAACTCCAACTGCAAAAAAGAAACTCACCCTATGGCCACGGGAACTGCTCGCGTCGGGCCCGCCGGCGGTGCCATCCGGCGCGCCTTCTTGGCGGACCTCTTCAGGGTGCCCGTTTGCGCCGCTGCCGGGCGCTTCGCGACCGGCCGCACCTCGACCGACTGCTTCCCGTGCGCCCGGCTTGAGCCAGCCGGCTCCCCAGGAGCCCTCCTCTGCCGTCCCCTGACGGCGGCCCCGTCGCCCACCTCCGCGCCCTGAGGAGCTGCATCGCCCGTCCCATCCTCGTCATCTTCATCGTCATCCGGCCAGTCCCGCAAAGCATGCGGGATCAGAGACTTACCGGTTTGAGCGGAGCCGCTGGCTTCCGCATTCGGCGGATGCTCCTCGCTGCCTCGGCTCCTGCGTTGCCGGCCTCCTCGTCCTTCGGGTCCGACTCCGCCCGGTCCGGCTGCAGAACCATGGGACTCGGGCCGTCATTCACCAGCTAGCTCGGGAAGCGCTGCAGCCGGCCCAGGGCGTCAGGGCGCATAAGAAGGGCGGACGCGGCGAAGAACAAGGACCAGAGACTTACCGCTGGCGCCGGGTCGTCCCGGCTATACGGCTCCTTGCCGAACTGCCACTCCTTCACCTTGAGCCCGGCAGCAGAGACGTCATTGACGCGCACGGCGATCTCCTATGCCGTCAACTCCTTCATCGACAGCCGGCAGGGGTCGTGCCGGCTGCTCCTGTCGCAGATCCGGTGCGGCCGCCTCTGCAGCGGCAGCACCCGACGACCGATGAAGGCGGCGATGAGGTCCACGGCGGTGAGCCCCTCGCGGTCCATCATCTCCTTGATCCGGATGCAGATCCCCAAGATCTCCACAGAGGGGCTCTTCGGATTGTGCCCCCAGTTCAGCTTCTCAGCCGGGGGCGCATCGACGAATGGAGGGAGGTTGATCCGGTCGTTGGCCGGGTTCACGTTCTTCACATAGAAGAAAGATTTCTGCCACTTCTTGGCGGATTCCTCGAGCGGCAGCTTCGGGAAAGGGCCCGCCATCCGGGTCACCGCCACGGCCGCCCCGCACTCGTCCATGACGCCGGCTGCTGCTCCTTGCTGCTTGAGGTAGAACAGCCGGCACCACAGCTCCACGTACGTGAGGATGCCGACGTAGCCCTCGCACAACGTTGCGAAGCCGGCGAGCTGCAGGATGGCGTTCGGCCCCAGGTGGTGCGGCTGGAGGCCGAAGAAGGTGAGGAAGTGCCTGAAGAAGACGCTCGCCGGGAGCCCGAGCCCGCGGAGGAAGTGGGTGTAGAACACCACCACCTCGCCACTCCGCGGTTCCGGCGCCGTCTCCTCGCCGGGCGTGCGCGCCTCCACCTCCGCCGCCGGCGGCAGCCGCCTCGTGCGGCGGAGATACTGGATGTCGTCATCAGTGACCACCGACCCCTCCCACGAGCCCTTCGGCGGTGCCATTGGCGAGAGTGGGAGAAGCGTGGAAGAGGAAGAGAGAAAGCAGCGGTGGAGCGAGAAGGCGACGGCCGTGCGAGTCGCAGCGCAGTGCGGTGGCGAGCCTGGCGGGCAACAGTGTGTGGGCGATGGCGAGCGGCAGCGGTGTGCGCGAGAAAGAAGAAGGGGAGGCGGAGGCAAAGCGACGGGCGGGGGCAGAGGAGCGAATGCCTCGACCTCTCCCCCTCCCCTCCCATTTAAAGACCACGGTCGAACGTGGGGGAGTGGGATCGTTTGCGCCCACGATCCCCACTCCCCCGCGATACACGGGCACGTTAAAGCCACGCCTTAACTGCCTCGAGAATTCCAACAGGCGCTGGCGGCCACAGTAAATCCCGCGCGCGGGCCGAGACCGCGGCCCGGTGGGACCCAGCCCACCGTGACGTCTTGTCACGCGCGTGGCCTGGCAGGCCTCTTCAGCCGCTGGGCTGCACGTGGCAAGAATTTGTCTGGCAGCCAGCACGCTCCCCCGTACTGGCAGGACCAGCTGGCCGAGCCGTTCAGGCTCCGGCAAAGGTCAAGTACCTCGACCCGGCTCCCGGAAGCCGGCGAACGGCGACCTCGAGCCGGCACTACCTCGTCACGCAACCGCACTCCTTCGGGGGGGATAAGCTGCAAAGCCTCTCCCTCTTGGAGCCGGCGAGCCTTCACAGCTTCGGGGACTACTGTCGGGGGGATGACCCCCGGGTAGGCAAGCGATCCTGGAGCCCCTTTTCAAAAACATCGGGGCAGCCCGTGCCCCTCCCCGCCGGCTGGCGAACCGACCAGCTTCTCAGCACAAGCCGGCTAGGCCCGGCCCCGGGCCGGGTCCGGCTGGCCGCTAGCCGGCTGGCGGTAGGTCGGCGGCCGTCCCATCGCGTCCGACGGCAAGACAGCCCCCCACGAGGGGAGAACATGGCTACAGTGCAATCCATCTCGGGAGGGCGCGCCGGCAAAGCTGTCAATCCTGTTGACGCGACGGCCGGCGTCAGCACCAGCGCACCGGTGCAGCCCCCCGCGAAGCCGTCTACTCCGGCACGCATCTGCAGAGCGCGCACGCGCCATCTACTCATGCACGCCTCGGCAGAAGCGCGCACGCGCCGACCACTCCTGTACACCTCTGCAAAAGTGTGCACGCACCATCCACTCCGTGACGCTCGAAGCGACGGGCCACAGTGTCGCGCCGCCCTCGGGCGCCGCAGTCGGCGGGCCCATTACCGGCTCCAGACGCCGATGCCCAGGTCTCGGCGCGTGCAGTTTTACCCATTGTATCCCGGGGAGCCGGCCTATAAGACCCCCAGGGAGGCTTCCATGCAGAGGGGTCAGCTCGGTTCAGCCTAGTTCGCTCTTAGTTGGTCACTTAGTTCAATCCTCCCCAACACACACACAGGAGAGGTCGAACGGAGAGCTAGCTCCTTCTTCCTCCTCCGCTCAAACAGCTCCAGGAGCACCATTGTAACCATTGTGGCCTCTGATCCTATCAACCCACTCGGTAGGACTAGGGGTGTTACCTCTCCGGAGGGCCCCGAACCTGGGTACGCCTTGTGTCCCTCGCATGCGCGTGCCAACCTCGCTTCCGGAACCCACCGGCATCCTCACGCAGCCCCCCACTTTTAGCCATCTCATGGCATCTACCGTGATTTCACCACGACACCGTGATTGCCACCTTTCACACAAATGTGCACAACCGGAGGATGCGAGAAAAGATGAACGTCAAGCTGCCGAAGACCGTCAATGAGCTGTACACGTTGGTAGATAAATGCGCGCGAGCTAAAGATGGGAGGAGGCTCCCTGGGGAAGATGCAGGCGCCGAAGTCGATTCGGAAGACGACGACGCTGCCACCCCAAAGAAGAAAGGCCGAAAGCACAACAGGAAGCGCAAGGGCAAAACTGTTATGGCTGTTGAAGGTTCCGGCAACTCCAATGCCGCCAAGAAGGCTAAAACCGAGAGCTCCAGCAAGGAAGCAGCTGCATGCGCTGATTGCCAGGAAGCCGTGGCTTGTGAGAAGGCCGGCAAGTCTGATGGGCCATACTGTAAGATTCACCGCACTAAAGGCCATGACCTCCAAGAGTGCCGGCAGGTTGAGCAGCTTGCCGAGAAGCAAAAGGCTGAATATGAAAAGCGTGACAAGGAAAAGGGCCAGGATGGTGCTGGCAGATCTGGCAAGAGAGGCCGTGATGGTCGAGGAGGCCACCGCGGCAAGGCCAAGCAGCAGAAAGAGAAGTCTGCTAGAGGCCGAGAGAAGAAAGAGGATGATGATGGAAGTGACAAGGAGGACGACGAAAAGTCCAGTGAGCAGGAATTCCAGAAGGCAACTGAGGCTATGTGTATTGACGGGGGTGCATCTCTGCACTCTTCTCACCGCCAACTCAAGCAGTGGGCGCGTGAAGTCAATGCAGCAGAACAGGCAATAGGCACTCAGAAGCCGCTCAAATGGTCACACACACCTATCATTTTGTATGCCGAGGACCACCCTGATCGCACAACTGCGGTCGGGTGCTTGCCGTTGTTGGTTTCACCAACAATACGCAACCTCAAGGTCACAAAAATGTTAGTTGACGGTGGGGCCGGCCTGAACTTGATTTCACCAGAGGTAATCAAGAGGCTGCAGATTCCCGATGAGGAACTCGAGAAAACTGGCATGTTTCAAGGAGTAAACCCGGGAAGAAGCCAACCTAAAGGGAAGATCACTTTGCCGGTGACATTTGGCGGGGAATTGAACTACAGGACAGAAAAGATAGTCTTTGATGTCGTCAAGATCCCTTTGCCGTATAATGGAATTCTCGGTCACCCAGCCCTGGCAAAATTCATGGCAGCATCTCATTATGCTTATAACACACTGAAGAGGCCGGGACCGATGGGTGTCATAACCATTAACTCCGATAAGAAGGATGCGATTAGCGGTTGTAGCATCTGTCGTCAAGGCACCAGCTCCCGCTGAGAAAAAGAAAAACAAGAAGAACGGCAAGACCTCTGACAAGTCTTCTGGAAAGCGTGCCTCTTCGGAGTGCTGCGCACCCGTTGAGGACTTGCCAGAAAGCTCTACCGCCAAGAATTCCAAAGCTACTCCACCAGCAACCAAGAAGGTGCTGGCGAAGGAGGACGGCACGGGCGGTACCTTCACCGTCAGTGCCTCCCTTGACAGCAAATAGGAAAGTGTGCTCATTGCCTTCCTGCGGGCGAATGTCGATGTGTTTGCATGGCAACCATCTGACATCCCCGGCGTTCCCAGGAAGGTAATCGAGCACCACCTTGTCGTCTGTCCTCATGCTCGGCCCGTCAAGCAGAAGGTCAGGAAGCAAGCTTTGGAACGATAAGAGTTCATTGCAGAAGAAATAAAGAAGTTAGAAGCGGCAGGCTTAGTTAGAGGTGTGCTACATCCAACATGGTTGGCAAATCCAGTTGTAGTAAGCAAGGTAAATGGAAAGTGGAGACTTTGTATTGACTATACTGATATCAACAAAGCATGTCCAAAGGATCCTTTTCCTTTGCCACGCATCGATCAAATTTTTGACTCTACTGCTGGCTGCGATCTACTCTCCTTTCTAGATGCATATTCTGGTTATCATCAGATTTTCATGGCCAAAGAGGATGAGGAGAAAACCGCATTCATTACTCCATGTGGCACATACTGCTTCGTGCGTATGCCTTTCAGATTAAAGAGTGCTGGTTCAACCTTTGCAAGAGCTGTCCAAATTGGTTTTGAGCCACAGCTGCATAGAAATGTGGTAGCTTATATGGATGACATAGTGGTTAAAACCAAGGACAAATCAACCCTCATTCAAGATTTAGAAGAAACATTTGCAAATTTACGCAAGATCAATTTGAAGCTCAACCCCGAGAAGTGTGTGTTTGGCGTTCCATCCGGCAAACTTCTCGGGTTCTTTGTATCTCAATGTGGAATCGAAGCTAATCCCGACAAGATCAAAGCCATCGTGCAAATTGAAGCATCGAAGCGCTTCAAGGATGTGCAGCGTCTTGCCGGCTGTGTCGCTGCGTTAAGTAGGTTCATTTCCAAATCTAATGAGTGCGCCCTGCCATTTTTCAAGATTTTGAAAAAGGCAGGTCCAATGAAATGGACTCTGGAAGCGGAGGCCGCGCTGCAAGATTTGAAAAAGTACCTCTCCTATGCGCCAACACTAGTTGCGCCTAAGCCACAAGAACCATTGCTGCTATACTTGGTGGCAACAAATCAAGTGGTCAGTGCTGCATTAGTGGCACAGAGGGAAGCTGATGACGAAGAAGCAGCAGCGGCAAGCCCACCAAGCGACAAGCCGGAATCTTCTCCGGCAGAGTCTGGTGCCAATAGATCAGAAGCAACGCAAACAAATGAAGTAAATCAATAGATAGTGTCTAAGAAGAAATTGGTGCGGCGGCCAGTTTACTTTGTAAGCTCCCTTTTACAGGGGGCTAGGTCAAGGTACTCTGGTGTGCAAAAATTGCTTTTTGGTCTCCTCATGGCCTCGAGAAAGTTGCACCATTACTTCCAAGCACATGAGATTACCGTCGTTACTCGCTTTCCGTTGCAACGCATTTTGAGAAATCCAGATCCAACCGGCGGGATAGTGGAGTGGGCGTTGGAGCTGTCGAGTTTTGCACTAAAGTTTGAAAGCACTTCAACTATTCAGAGCAGAGCCTTGGCGGAGTTCATTGCAGAATGGACGCCAACGCAAGATGAAGAGATTCAAGAATCAGCTCTCCCCGGCAAAGAAACAGCTAAAGAATGGATTATGTACTTTGACGGTGCCTTTTCGCTACAAGGCGCCGGTGCCGGAGTGCTGCTTGTTGCACCCACCGAAGAGCATCTCAAGTATGTAATCAAATGCACTTTCCCAGGGAGAAAGCTACAAACAACACTGATGAGTATGAAGGACTCCTTGCCGGTCTCAGGATCGTAGTGGACCTTGGAATCAGAAAATTGATCATCCGTGGTGACTCGCAGCTTGTTGTCAAGCAAGTCAACAAAGATTATCAGAGCCCGTTGATGGAAGCATATGTGGAAGAAGTGAGAAAATTGGAAGAACACTTTGCCGGATTGCAAACAGAGCACATTCCTCATGCGGAAAACAGCATTGCTGATCACCTGTCAAAGTGTGCCGCTCAAAAGCTCCCTGTGGAACTAGGAACTTTTGTGCTCCATTTGAATCAACCATCGGTCACTCCCTCAATGCAAACAAGCAAGAGAAGAAAGTTGAACACCAGCAAGTATTTTCCGGCAGAGCTCCCAGAAGCCGTCGGCAAGAATGTTGTCGGGAACAACACTGAGGTTGCTAGTGAGCAGCGGCCTCTAGCAGAACGTCAAGTTCTTGCCGTTGAGGCAAGCGCTCCTACACCCAAAGAGATGCCTTTAGTCCTTGTCGTCGAGCCACAGGCTCCAACTTGGGCACAGCAGATAGTTCATTTCCTTCAAAAAGGAGAACTTCCTGATGACCAAGAAGAAGCTGAGAAAGTAGCCCGTCAGTCAAGTATGTATCAGTTTGTGGATAACATTCTGCACAGAAGAAGACCAAACGGTGTGAAATTGAAGTGTATTTGCCGGGAAGATGGACTGAAGCTGTTGGCAGAGATACATGGAGGCATATGTGGATCTCACATAGGTTCAAGAGCACTTGTCGGCAAAGCTTTCCTGCAAGGCTTCTATTGGCCCACTGCCCTCCAGGATGCAACTGAGCTAGTAACCAAGTGTGAAGCATGCCAGTTTCATTCAAAGAATATACATCAGCCAGCTCAAGCTTTTCAAACAATACCTCTCTCCTGGCCCTTCTCGGTCTGGGGGCTTGACATTTTGGGCCCCTTCCCCCGTGCTACCGGGGGCTTTGAGTTCTTGTACGTCGCAATTGACAAGTTCACGAAGTGGCCTGAAGTGGAGCCAGTGAGGAAGGTGACAGCACAGTCAGCCGTCAAGTTCTTCAAAGGATTGGTTTGTTGTTTTGGTGTTCCCAATAGGGTCATCACCGACAATGGCACGCAATTCACGAGCCGCACCTTCATGCAGTACATCCAAGACCTTAGCGGCAAAATATGTTTTGCATCCGTTGCTCACCCGAGAAGTAATGGCCAAGCGGAAAGAGCAAATGCTGAAGTGTTGCGAGGCCTCAAGACAAGAACTTTCGACAGGCTGCACAAATGTGGAAGACGCTGGATTGATGAGTTACCAGCAGTTCTTTGGTCACTCAGGACGACACCAAATCGAGCCACCGGCCAAACGCCCTTCTCCCTAGTCTATGGCGCAGAAGCGGTGCTCCCCACAGAACTCACATACGGGTCACATCGAGTGCTCGCCTATGATGAGGCAGAGCAAGAGCAGCTGCGGCAAGATTACGCCACGCTTCTTGAGGAAGATCGTCGTCGGGCAGCTGTCCGAGCTGCACGCTACCAGCAAGCCTTGGGCCGCTATCACAGCCGCAAAGTGCATGCCCGAAACCTTGAGGAAGGCGACATTGTTTTTCGGCGCATTCAGTCCACCAAGAATTCAAACAAGTTGACGCCGAAGTGGGAAGGCCCTTATCAGGTAGCACGAGTCACCAGACCTGGCGCAGTCCGTCTGGAGACCGAAGATGGCATCCTGGTGCAAAACTCATGGAATATTGAGCATCTTCGCAAGTTCTACCCGTGAGGCGCGGTTGCCGGGCCTCCCGGCGGCCCCTTTTGTACAAGCTTTGCCGGCAAGACTTGTAACCCTTTGTACAAAGCCAGGCGCAAATCTTGTGCATGAGTGAAATAAAGCTAAGTGTTTCACAACTCTTTGTCAAAATACATATTTATTTGTGTATAAATGCATGTGATGTTGTGATTACGCTTTGACTTGTATGAAATGGTTAGTGGACCATCAAGGTTTCCAAACCACTCTTTTCTCTTCTTTCTTTTTCTCAAAGAACAGAAGGATTCCTCGCATGCAAGTTTCCCGGGGGGAGTGACGATGAGGACACCACTTAATGACGTTCAAGTGATCATTTTGTGCAACAAGGAAACGCAGCTTCCCGGGGGGAGTGACAATGAGGACACCACTTTATGACGTTCAAGTGGTCATTTTGTGTAACAAGGAAACGCAGCATAAGGAAAAGCTAAGTTGAAAAACTTTGAAACAAATTCCTTGTTACATTTGCAATTTCCCTTGAATGATTCTATGTTTGTATGGAAAACCTGCACGCGAAGGAACCTTGTCGTAATCAGTTACGCTCTTACTTTGTTTCGAATCCGCTCAACAATTTAAGTAGCTGCATTTGAAAACGTCAAAGGAAAACTTGTCGGCGGCGACGCTACCGGCAGGCTGCTAAGGATCCGTTCCTCAAGCGCTCGCGGCAAGTGCACGCACCGGCAAGCTTCCGGCATGTGTAGGGTATAAAAAGTCATACAAAGACAAAGTAAAACAAGGGAGATGGTGTACATTCATTCATCGACACGAGTTATATTACATCAAAAAATTAGTGCAGATCTAACATAAGATCAAATGTATCTTTTACATGACAGCACTGTGGCAAATACAAAGACAAGTTTAATCTTGATGATTGCCTTGAATCCTAGGGACTTGGAGAACCTTGTCGGCAAGAGGATCGGCAATCTTGTCGGCGGCGGTGACATCGGTGTTCTGCGTCAACTTTTTGAAGATCCCGGAAAGATCGAGGTCAGGATGGCGGTATGCGAGCTTGAGCAGTACCTTATAAAGGACGTTGCATGCAAACTTTCGAGATTCATCCGCAAATGAGGCAGATCTATCTTCATGATACGTCTTCAAGGCGTCAATGAGACCCTCGAAGAACTTGGTTAGCCTGACGCTGGTGGTCTCCTTGTCGTTGACGGTGAAGCCCCAGCTCCTCATATCCATAACGGAAATTTGGGAGGAGATGTGCTCGACAATGTTGACAAGACCATTGGTCCAGAGGGAGAGGTTTTCTTGCAGCTGATTGAACTTGTTTTCAACATCTACGCGCAAGGCCTCCTCTGTTTCCAACTTCTCCGTCAAGATTATTTCCCGCTCCTTGGCGGACTCGAGATCTGTTTCCAGACCGACAAGCTTAGACTTCAAGTCCTCGACTACCTTGGCGGCGGTATTGAGATCTTGATTCTTGGACGAGAGCTGCGTTTGCAGTTCCCCTAAGGTGAGGGCTGCTTTCTGCGCTTCGCCCTTGAGAGTCTCGACCTCTTTATTACTGCCGGCAAGCACCTCTTTTAGTTTGGTCAGTTGGGAATCAAGATCCGCCTTGGCGGCAGTGGCAGCGGCAGCTTCATCAGTAGCCTCCTTGAGCTTGGCGGCGTTTTCTTGAGCTGGGTCTCAATGGAATCCTTATGATTCTTCTCCAGCTCCTGCGTCCTTTGCTCAAGGAGCTTCCCGATTTCTTCATCCTTGCCGTAAAGTTTGGCGGCAAGGGCCTCCTCTTGTGCGGCAAGATTCTTTTATCGGGCATTGAGCTGCGCCTCGCGCTCTGCCAGCTTGCCGTCCAAGGTAGTCGCCTTCTCCTGGGCAGCGGCAAGTTTTTCCTCTTGCCTCCTCGGATTGTGGGATTGGTTGTTGTACCAAGTGCGGATATCTTCCGCCTTCTTCTTCAATTTCTCCTCGATTACCTCCAGAGCCGTGTGTTCAGCTTGAAGCTTGTCCCATCGCTTACCATAGCGCTCTTGCACATCCCTGAGACCAGCAGCCATGGTTTCTAGGAAGGCGAGATCTGATGTGCTATCGGTAGCGTTGTTGGATTCAAGGGTACTTTTGGTGATGGAGACAAGGATGCGAGCAATTTCTTCATCAAAGTTTAGCTCTCCGGTGCTTGATGAACTGGGGGCTTCAGACCCTTGCTGGGGAACGGCGAGCATCAAGACGTCCACCAAGATTTGAGCAGTTGGTGCGGTTGGTTGAGCAATAGAGTTTGGCTTGTCAGCGGCAACCACCACCATTTCTGTGCTTGTTTGAATGGAAGCAGAGGTGTCACCGGAAAACTCCCTTATATCTCCGGCAACTTCCCTTGCTTCCTCGGCGGCAGAGTTGGTGGCCTCTTCAGCAGCTATCTTGGCGGCCTCATCAGCAGCTTCCTTTGCAATGCCTGCCACTTCTACAAGGATTTCCCCTTCTTCGGGAGAGGTGGGAGCTGCAGGATGAAACAGAAGCAAAGGATAAAATGAAAATCAATTTACAAGTCAAGTTCAAGAAAACAAAAACAAATTGGGAAGTGCTCAGAAGCAAGTGGATTACCTGTTGGCGCTTGTTGAGGAAGGACAATTCCTTCCCCGGCAACCTGGGTTGCTGTCACACGGTCACCAATACTTTCGCCTGTCGGAGCGGTTTCCGTGTGAACAAGCTCATCGGTGGAGGCCCTTGCTGGAGAAGCACTCTCCGGGACGGTGGTTGACGGAGGAACCACGGTGGGATCCACCTCTTGGCGCTCTTCCTCCTGGTGGCCTTCTCCTACCTCCTTGTCAAGACCAGAAGAAGAAGCATTGGCGCCAGTGCCGGCGAGCAGGAAACGTGCCACGACTTCGCGCAGGGGGCTGGGCTGGGGGCTGATGATGGCGGTATCGGCGGATACGCCCCCTTGCCCAGTGTTTGCCGTAGGCTCGCTTTCCGCTGCAGCCTTGGTTCACTTGGTCCGGTGCACAAGTGGCTCTGTGTCTCTGCAAAAACGGAAGAAAATCAAGTCAGAAATGACTATCAAGATAAAGTCAAGGCTTGAAGCAGATTAATAATTATACTCACTCTTCGTCTTCGGATTCACTGAGGATGGAGAGGTCATATTCCACCGGCGGGGGCGACTCCCTGGCCCTTTTGAGTGCCGGAGGGGATGAACTTGCCGGTTGAGAAGACTCGACCTCCCCAACAGTCTCTTGCTGGGAGGATGGGTGCTGAGCTCGTGGACGCAGGGATGGTTGTTGGCGCACCTCTTCTTGGTGGCCAGTTTTGGTGGTCATTTTCTTCATGACAGGACCAGCCTTTGGCGAAGAAGCGCGCACTGGCTCCTGGCTGGTCGCCTTCCGGAGGATGCGTGCTTTCTTCTTTGGGGCCCGAGGACCTTCTTCTTCTTCGTCTTCAGGTCCCCCGGCAACTTCGCTCCCGGCAAGCCCTTCTTGGGGTGCCTCGGCAACCTCCTCATCGGGATGTTCTTCTTCTTCATCCTCAGTTGCCGCGACCTGAGAACCGCCAGCATTGCTAATTCTAGCAACCTCCACGGCCTTGCTAGCGATATACGCCAACTCCTCATCTTTGGTGGCCTTGATGAGATCCCTCTATTTCCGGATGGCTTTCTCCGTCAAGTTTGAAACCCAGTTCATTTCATCTTCAAGCGAGAGCTCTTTCCATCTTGCATCGACTCCTTGAGCATTGCAGTCTGGCATCATCGACAAGATGGAGCTCCTAGCAGAATTGATGTGCAATGGGACGACTTGGTCCGACAAGTGGAAAGTGCCGGAAGCTCTGAACAATTGCTCACAGAGGCAGGTGTGTTCCATGACAATCAGGTTGTTGCCGAGACCCGGGTACAACCGCATGATGTCGCCTGCGTTCTGGTACTCCCAGGTGAACCTTTGCCTCTTCTGCAGCGGCGCAATGCGTCGCCGGAGGAAATTGGCACCCACGGTCAACTTGGCAGCTTTGAGGCGAGCAATCCGATTCAGTGCCGGGCCAAGTTTCTTGTCGCTGGCACCTAGTTGGCTCCAATCATCACCACACACGACCCTTTCCGTGCGCGGCAAGCAGAACTCGGGAAAATCATTTTCCTTGATCCAGCACCACTCTGCCCGCCACTCTTCCCACTTCAAGTGCAGCTGCCCGGCAAGATACTGACCCTTGGTTTTGGCCCTAGGGATACATGTGACACTGCCGGAGAGCGATTCACCCTTGATGCGTGGGACGAAGAAGTGGCAGAACAGATCAACATTGGGGCCGACTCCAACAAAATTCTCACACAGATGAGCAAAGACTGACATGCACGTCATTGCATTTGGGGTAAAATCTAACAATCTAAACCCGAAGCTGTACATCATTGCGCTGAAGAAATCCGAAAACGGAGGAACCAGCCCGCAATAGAAGTACGCGCCAAAAAACAGATATGAATCTGATGGAGTTTTACCGCCGGCGGGCAGTACTTCTGGGGCCTTATGATCCTTGGTGTCTCTCCCCCACATGTAGGCATACCTCTCTATCAAGGTATTCTCATCCAGGGCCGGCGGTGAGAAAACTACGTTCTCCCTCCGCCGCTTCTTCAATTCCTCCAGTTCCTTCTTCTTCCTCTCCGCCTTGGGATCGGCAGGTTTGGCGGGCTTCTTCCCCTCCGCATCGGTCTTCTTGGGTGCCATGAGAGCTCTGGGAGAAAAGAAGGAGTTGAGCTGAGATGTGAATCGGCGGCGGCGGCGGCGAGATTCGCTCTGGCGAGAGGATGAAGATGAAGCAGGAAGGAGCACGGGTGAATGAGCAGCGCCCTCTCGCGGTTGCCTTTTTATGGGGAAGGCGCGAGGGGGCTGGCTCTTTACTGTTTTGCTTGACAGCGCTTTTGCAGGCGCACTACCGCGGAATCGTCGCTACAGTCCACCACTCCCACGACCCACATTAAATGCGCGGCGTGGGCGTGCTTGGAGGGAAATCATCATTGTAAAAATTACGGCATGTCACGCCCAATATGCAATCCTATTCTCGAGGAACTCGGAGGCCCCACCAAGAGTAGAAACGCATATTGGAGATGCTTGCAAGGTGGATATCATTACATCGTACCACATACATAATAGATGGGGATACATACAAATACATACAATCATCACATGAATACATCAATACATAACAATCATCATACAGAAGGGCAGCATCCGACTACGAATGAAATCAAACGAAAAACTCGAAAGACATCCACCCTGCTAGCCTAGGATGCCGACCAGGAACCTATCCCCAGATCGACGAAGAAGAAGAAGTAGAAGAAGAACTCCAAAAGCAAACAAGCATCGCTCTCACGTCAAGACATCGCATTACCTGTACCTGCAACTGTTGTTGCAGTAATCTGTGAGCCACGAGGACTCAGCAATCCCATAACCATGGGTAGCAAGACTATCAAAGCTTAAATGGGTATGGAAGGGGTAAAGTGGTGAGGTTGCAGCAAGCACTAAGCATTATCTGGTGGCTAACTTACGAGTACAAGAATAAGAAGAGCATCTACGCAAACGGTCGCAATCTAATAATGATCAAGAAGTGATCCTGAACACCTACTTACGAGTCAAACATAACCCCACCGTGTTCTCTTCTCGAACTTCCTCGAAAAGAGACGATCACGGTTACGCACGCGGTTGGTGTATTTTAATTAAGATTTAGTGTCACGTTTTCTACAACTGGAGGTTATAAATATCCAAGCGCCACATAACCGCGGGCACGGCTTCGCGTAAGATTTAACCCTGCAGGGGTGTTCCAACCTGGCCCATCATAAGCCTACACAAGCTGCGGTGGAAATACCTCAACCTCGAGATAGCCCGAAGTATCCTCGGAATCCCGGTGCACAAGACATTTCGACAATGGTAACACAATTCCAGCAAGACCTCCCGACGTGTCGACGATCCCGATAGGAGCCGCGTATCTCGTTCTCAGGACACGGCGGATAAGCGACGCGTACAGGTGCCAAATACTCCAAGTACCACGCCGACCGATGCATTCAAATGTGTTTGAACTAGGACTAGGTTTTAGGAGTGTCCAAAAATGTTGAGAATTTGGAGGAGCCTCGATAAATGGAAAATGAATTTTTGGGGAAGCTTGGAGAACAAACTTGAAGCAGAGAAGGCATGAGATTTATTTTTGCAAGTGTGTTTAAGGGTGATTCCAAATTAATGGAATATTTCATAATAGCTCCCTAAATAATATTGGGAGGATTATGTTATAAAGAGAAATCACCATGTGAATTCCCTCAATTTAAATGGATCAAAATCCATGCAATTTATTTGGTTGAGTTCATGTTGGGTTGGAAAAAAAATGATGGCATGATGGAATGATGCAATGCAAAAGAAATAACACCGGGCAAACAATATAATAATAATAATGGAAGGAATCGGTCTCGGGGTGTCACACGGCAGTAATTTCCCGCCGTGTGTCTGTGCATTGTTTGGGCCTAGCCCAACGACGCTTCGAACGCGCGTGTGGCCTAGGACCGGGGGCTCCTGTTGGTGTATAAAACATGGGTATTTTATACCCTGACTTATGCACAGACAGTAGCAGCTTTCCTGATGGCCAGGGCTTGCCGGAGATTGCCAAGATCAAGATTCAAGGCCTAGTTGCAGAGGCACTAGGGAGAAGATCAAGACAAGATATCAAGAAGCACAACATGATACTTGCCGGCAAGGCTCAAGCCGGCAAGATGAAGGCCCGGCAAGCTCCGTGCCGGCAAGCCTCTGCTAGCTCGTCTGCGCTCCACCACACCGAGCAGCTAGTCGCTAATCGGTGAGGTGTTGACTGCGCAGGCAGTTTGGTGAGATTTGTCGGGGCACGTGTCAGCCTGCTGGAAGGAGAATTAGCTTTAATGACACCTGTCCAGGAGGCGTGTCAAGATAATAAGAGGTAGCTGGGCGAGCGATGCAGAAACCTTGTCGGGGCTCCTCCTCCACATGACACCTAACGGCGCAATAAATGCTTTTTTCCTAATCTGGCAGAGTTAGGTATGATAGCACTGTTTGCTATCTAATCAACTTGTAATGACTGTTTTGCCACTATGGTTACCCCTTGAGCTATAAAAGGAGGACCAGGGCAACCTTTACAAGGGTCGACACTTTGCTCACTTTGCATGCGTAGCTGCTCTTCCCGCACCTTGCCGGCAAGAAGCGCTCCTTGTACTTAAGCTCAAACACATCCAATACACAAAGCAGGAGTAGGGTTTTACACCTCACGGTGGCCCGAACCTGGGTAAATCCTTTGCGTTCCTGCTGATTCTGCTATTTGTGCTTGTGCATCCCCCTAGTCGAACCGCAAAGGGGCTAAATGGCCCCATAGATGGTCGCACGCACAACACCAAGGCTGGACCTAAACCTGACACTTAGTGTTTCTACTGCAAGGGGAATGGCCACTGGAAGCGGAACTTCCCCAAGTATTTGGCAGATAAGAAGGCTGGTAACATCAACAAAGGTATATTTGATATACATGTTATTGATGTGTACCTTACTAGTGCTTGTAGGAACGCAGTTTTGACGTCCATCTGCCAGACTTTAGCGTCGCTACGGGTGAGAAAGTCTCATCGTAGTCAACCCCTTGAACTTGTCAAAAACAATTTACAACAAGTGGAGCTTTACAGATGGTGATCATGTCCGATCTAGGTGTGTTTCCTAGTGCATCGGATCCCATGACTATCTATTGTGACAACACAGGTGTCATTGCCATTGCCAAGGAGCCAAGGTTTCACAAGAAAACTAAGTATATCAAACGCCGCTTCAACTCCATCCGTGATTACATCAAGGAGGGAGACATAGAGATTTGCAACGTACATACAAATCTGAATGTTGCAGACCCATTGACTAAACCTCTTCCACGAGCAAAACATGATCAGCACCAGAACTCTATGGTGTTAGATTCATTACGATGTAAACTAGATTATTGACTCTAGTGCAAGTGGGAGACTGTTGGAAATATGCCCTAGAGGCAATAATAAAGTTGCTATTATCATATTTCCTTGTTCTTGATAAATGTTTATTATCCATGCTATCATTGTATTGACCGAAAACTTAAATACATGTGTGGATACATAAACAAATATCGTGTCCCTAGTGAGCCTCTACTGGACTAGCTCGTTGATTAAAGATGGTTAAGGTTTCCTAACCATAGACATGAGTTGCCATTTAATAACAGGATCACATCATTAGGAGAATGATGTGATGGACAGACCCAACCGCAAGCTCAGCATCTGATCGTATCACTTAGTTTAATTGCTATAGCTTTCTTCAAGTCAAGTATCTGTTCCTTAGACCATGAGATCATGCCACTCCCTAATACCGGAAGAATACTTTGTGGGTATCAAACGTCACTTCGTAACTAGGTGATCATAAACGTGCTCTACAGGTATCTCGGAAAGTGTTTGTTGGGTTGCATGGATCGAGACTGGGATTTGTCACTCCGTATGACGGAGAGATATCTTTGGGCCCTCTCGGTAACACGATATCCAAAAAAGCTTGCAAGCATGTGACTAATGAGTTTAGTCATGGGGATATTGTATTACGAAACGAGTAAACAGACTTGCCGGTAACGAGATTGAACTAGGTATGGCGATACCGACGATCGAATCTCGGGCAAGTAACATACCACCGGACAAAGGGAATTGTATACGGGATTGTCTGAATCCTCGACATCATGGTTCAAACCGATAAAGATCTTCATTGAATATGTGGGAGTCATTATGGGCATCCAGGTACCGCTATTGATTATTGATCGGAGAGGTGTCTCGGTCATATCTACATGTTCTCGAACCCGTAGGGTCACACACTTAACGTTCGATAATGCTAGGGTAGTGTTGGGATATTCATAATGGTGAGACCGAATATTGTTCGAAGTCTCGGATGAGATCTAGGACATCACGGGGAGCTCCGGAGGTAAAGATCTATATATGGAAAGTGGTTTTCGGGGTTCCGGAAAAGTTCAGGGGGGGTCCACTGGCACTGTACCGGGGGGTTCCGAAGGGTTCCGGGGGTCCACCGGAGGGGCCCACCTGCCCCAGAGACCTACATGGGCTGAGGTGGGGCACCCTGGCCTACATGGGCTAGGCGCACCAGCCACCCCCCCCCAAGGGCCCATGCGGCTGGGGGTGGGAAACCATAGAGGAGGGGGGCGCCTCCACCTGGCTTGGAGGGCAAGCCTCCACCCTGGATGCCGCCCCCTACCTTGGAGGAGGGGCTAGGGCTGGCCGGCCCCCTCCCACACCCCTATAAATAGAGGGGAGGCATGGGGGGAGGTTCACCCCATTGTTGGCCGCCGTCCCCTCTCTCCCTCTTCATCTCCTCCTCCGTGTAGCGCTTGGCGAAGCCCTGTCGGAGTTCCACTGCCACCATGCCATCGTGCTGGCCTAGATCCCATCTACCTCTCCACCCCCGCTTGCTGGATCAAGGAGGAGGAGACGTCACCGAGCCGTACTTGTGCTAATCTCGGAGGTGCCGCTCGTGTGGTGCTGGATCAGATTGGATCGCGACCGAGTATGACAACGCCAACCACGTTCATTAGAACGTTAACGCTTTCGGTCTACAAGGGTATGTAGCCTCTCCCTCTCGTTGCTAGCATCTCCATAGATTAGTCTAGGGTGTTTCGTAGGGAAAACTGTTTTCCATGCAACGTTCCCCATCAGAAAAATCCATTGACTACAAGTACTTATGATTGGAACTCTAGAAAGCATCCGAAAATACCAAAGATTCATTAAGGTAAAACCCAACAATAGCATTCAGTTCTAAGGTCCCCTTTTATCCCACATGCAACAACTCACGAACTGGGGTTTTGGTTTCAGTCACCCCAGCAACCCACCATAAGCAAATCAATCGCATATTGCAATACCCCACAGTGTGAATCCCACACGTGTGCGCAAATGGTGGACACCATAGGACATCACCATAATAACATACAACTCAAATCAACCATAGCATATCACAGTTAACCCATAGGACAAAAAGAAACTTCTCAGACATAATAGAGATACAACACATCATTGGATAATAATATATAGCATCAACACTACTGGAATCAGAGGATTTGCCATCAGCCACTTCTTTGCCGTCTGCTAGCAGACGGCAAAGGAGGTCTTTGCCGTCCACTTTAAAAAAACAGACGGCAAAGAACTGGCTGATGGCAAAGATCATATTTGCCATCAGCCACTTCTTTGCCGTCTGCTAGCAGACGGCAAAGAAGTGGGTGGGGTCCAGTGGAGGCCAGCACTGTAACGCCCCCCCCCCCCACCTCTTTGCCGTCTGCTAGCAGACGGCAAAGAGTTCTTTGTCGTCTGCTAGCAGACGGCAAAACGAAATACCCTAACGGTTAGGTAACGGCCGGCCCGCCCCACCTCCCACTCCCCTCTCTCTCTTCTCTCTCTCCCCCTCTCTCTCTCTCTCTCCCACTGACCCCCACCGCACCCGGCCGCCGCCCCCGACCACCACCGCCCCCGCCGCCCGCCGGGCCAGCCACCCCACCGCCCCGGCCAGCCGGCCCATCGCCCCCGCCCGTCGCTGCGGCCGCCCCGGCGCCCCACCGCCCCGAGGCCCCGCCGCCCCGGCCTGCCGCCACGCCGACCCTGCCCGCCGCCCTCGCCGTCTGGTGAGGTTTTCTTTTTATTTCTCTGTTTTTTTTATTTCTCTATTTTTTTTATTTCTCTGTTTTTAGTTAGTACTGTTAGGTTAGTGCTAGGGATGTTACAAAGGAACTAGGAAAAGAACTAGGTTAGTGCTAGGGATGTTACAAGATTTTAGGTTAGTCATATTTTAGGTTAGTCAATATTAGAAGAAGAAGAAGAAAAAGAAGAGGAGGAGGAGGAGAAGAAAAAAGAAGAAGAAGAAGAAGAAAAGAGGAGAGGAGGAGAAGAAGAAGAGGAAAAAGGAAAGGAAGAAGAAGAAGAAGAGGAGGAGGAGAAGAAAAAAGAAGAAGAAGAAGAAGAAGAAGAAGAAGAAGAAGAAGAAGAAGAAGAAGAAGAAAAAAGAGGAGAGGAGGAGAAGAAGAAGAGGAAAAAGGAAAGGAAGAAGAAGAAGAAGAGCAAGAACAGAAAAAAAAAAAAAACTAGATAATTACAATGTTATAGATAATGTTATTGCTTTGCTCTTCTGTAGACAATGTTATAGATAATTACAATGTCTTAAAATACTTAGTGACAATGTGTTCCCGCAAAAAAAAACTAGATGACATTGTGGCAGATGACATTGTAGAGAAGAGCAAGCAATAACATTGTCACTAGACTAAAATGTCATCTAGTTTTGTTTACAGAGGCAGTAGCTTATATAATAAATGTTAGAAATGTATTTTGTAAGCTAATGTGGATAAGAGATCAATGTAATTATCTATAATTCTCAATATTCTACAAAACCTACTGTGTTGGCTGGTGAGCTCCTCCTACTCTGGTGCTGCTGGTGCTTGAGGCTACTGCTTGTTGTTATTGCATATATACTGTTATTGCTTTGCTGTAGTTGCTAGTTCACTGAATAGTTGGTGGTAGTGCTTGACTGTTGTTGCATGTTTGCTGCTGGTGCTATAGTACTGCTGCTTGCTGCTGGTGCTATAGCTAGTGCTTACTTTAATTGCTTGTTGTTGTTGCTGTTGTGGTGTTGCTGCTTGCTGATGCTGCTGATTTGCTGTTGCTGCATGCTATGGTAAAATATTGTCTTGTAGAGTAGGGTTTAGGGCCCATAAGTATGCATCGCTATTAATTTGGTATGGAGTGTGTTGACTTTCATTCTGATGGTGCTTCCTTTTGAAAGAGATGAGAGTGAGAGATGAGATGCTCTTGAAGGAAGGATACTGGCTGTTCGTAGGTGGTCGGTCTTTCTCGTCCTCCCCCTCTGAGACCTTGGTAAAGCAGGGGGAGGACGAAAAGACCGACCGTCACCGACGGTCGAAATAACATTGAGAGATGAGAGATGTTATAAGAGGAAAGACACCGGCTGTTGTCGTAGGTGGTCGTTGCTCCTCATCTCTTGCTGTGAGACCTTGGTAACGCAGCAAGGGATGGGAGTAACGACCGTCACCGATGGTCAAAATTAACAGGCAAGGAGTGCTCCACCATACATATATACCACCACTTGAGAGGTGAGAGTTGTTGAAGGGAGCATCGACGGAATGAAAGTCAACCCGACACCCCGACACCCCGACCCGACACCCCGTCATATATTTGTGAATTATGAGTTAGGTCATATATTTTCTGATTTTGTTATGAAAAACATCATATATATTTGTGTTGATCGGGTGGATTTAAATGTGCAGTTGTTTCGTCGCTGCGAGGGTCTGGTGTTCGACGACCTCCCCGTGCGTTCGACGAGCTCCGCCCCTGCGTTCGTGGGTGAGCACAAATGACATCTCCTCCTCCCCCCTTCATTTGCTCTATTCCGGTCTTCGTGCCGATGAAACTAGCTATAGGTGTCTTCAATCATCAGTATGTGTGACCACTATGTGTCTCCCATTCGAAAGGGTTACATCTATAAATATGCATGCATTTGCATATTTATAACCGTGATTCTTTCGAATTGTCCAACGTTATCCATGGACAGCCCGAGTATGTGTAGATTGGGTTCGTTTTCCCATATGCTCTGCTCCGGATCCGATGCAGAATTTCGTCAGTGCCTCCCTGTTGTTCTCCGATTACACATCCTCTCTGCTTATTGCCGAGACGTGTATCAGGAGAACAGCGGGGAGGTGCTGCCGAAATTTTGCGTCGGATCCGGAGCAGAGCATGGGAAAACGAACCCAATCTACACATACTCGGGTGGGATTAGGACCTATCTTTACCTATTAGCGTCTAGGTTGCATGGACGTAATAAAACTGACAAACTCCATTAACTGATGAATATGGTTTGCTGAATTATGTATATATTTCTTGTGTGTCCAGTAGCTAGGCAAGATGAGTGATCGTGCGTGGATGTACACCGGTCACACTAGTCAGAAAGACAGGACCGATGAATGGTTAACAAAAACCAAGGGGTTTGTGAGAGCCGCATTTGCAAATGGCCAGAGAAAAACCTGGTGCCCCTGTGTCCGGTGCGACAACTATAATAAGAGGACAGAGCTTGAAATGAGTAAACACCTGCAGAAGTGGTGTTTTACGCCTGCTTATACGGTCTGGACATTTCATGGTGAGTCTGCCCAACATGCCAGAGTTGAGGTGGGCCGTCGTCGCATCGACGAGCATGGTACCGGGATCGAAGACATGGTGGAAGACTTTGATGATGCTCGGGATTCGGACGATGAGATGGAGGAATCTGCAAAGGCCTTCAATGATATGTTGGAGTCTTCAAAACGTCCTCTCCACGAGCACACTGAGCTTTGTCAGCTGGATGCCATCGCACAAGTAATGGCTCTAAAGGATCAATTCAACTTGGGCAGAGAATGCTACGACGCGATGATGACACTATTTGGACGCTTTCTACCCAAAGGCCATGTAATGCCTGCAAACCTGTACCAGTCAGACAAAATCCTCCGTGTACTTAAGATGCCCTATGAGAAGATAGATGCCTGTGAGAATGGATATGCCTTATTTAGGCTTGAGTATGCGGACTTGAACTATAGTCCCATTTGCAAGTCTTCCAGGTATGTTGTGGTAGACAACGGTATGGGTGAGAAGAGTCGGACTAAAATCCCAGTTAATGTTGTTCGGTATATGCCAATCATACCAAGACTTCAACGTCTTTTCATGGTCGAAGAGACGGCCAGACAGATGACATGGCACAAATTGGGCAAAAGAACCGAACTAGATGCAGATGGGAATCAGATGTTGGTACACACATCGGACGCTTTTGCGTGGAAGCACTTCGATGCAATACATCATGATAAAGCGGCAGATCCAAGGCATCCTCGAGTCGCCATCAGCACGGATGGGTTCAATGTGTTTGGTATGATGGCAGCCCAATACAGTTGTTGGCCTGTATTTGTCATTCCACTCAATCTCCCCCCCCCCCCCCCCCGGACAGATTATGAAAAGAAAGAACATTTTCCTGACGTTGATAATTCCAGGGCCCAACTATCCGGGGAAGAGTATGAATGTGTACATGCAGCCGCTTAAGGATGAATTGCAAGAAGCTTGGGATAATGGGATCAAGACATACGACGCCGCTACAAAAAAAACTTCCTAATGCATGTGTGGTACATGTACTCGATGCATGACTTGCCGGCGTATGCGCTATTCGTTGGCTGGTGTGTGCATGGAAGGTTCCCGTGCCCCACATGCAAGGCAGCTCTTGAGTTTCGTTGGCTGGATGCGGGTCGCAAGTATTCTTGCTTTGACTTGCATAGACAGTTCCTGGATCCTCGCCATAAGTTCAGAAAAGACAAGAAGAAATTCATCAAAGGTAGAGTTGTCAAAAACTCTGCACCACCTGCGTTGACAGGCCAACAGACCATGGATCAGTTAAACGCTCTCGAGCCGGATCCAGAGCGTCCAGGGTATTTCAAGGGGTATAATTCGGAACACGCCTGGACTCACAAGACATGCTTGTGGGATCTGCCTTACTTCACAGACCTCCTTTGCCCACACAACATCGATGTGATGCACACTGAAAAGAATGTCGCCGAGGCCCTCTTTGGTACATTGTTCGGCATAGAGGGGAAGTCAAAGGATAATCCTAAGGCTAGAGTCAATCAGGAGGCTCTATGTGATAGACCGTTACAAAACATGCGACAACCGAAAGGAAAACAGAACTGGACGAAGCCAAAGGCATGGTTCAATCTTGGAAGGCCAGATATGAGGGAAATTATCCTGTGGGTGAAAAAGGAGTTGATGTTCCCCGATGGGTATGCAGCGAATCTAAAGAGGGGAGCGAGTCTTGAAAATTTGAAAATATTTGGTCTCAAGAGTCATGATTGGCACATATGGCTTGAGCGGGTAATGCCGGTGATGTTGCGTGGCTTTATCCCTGAGGATGAATGGCTAGTACTGGCAGAGCTGAGCTATTTCTTCCGTGTTCATTGTGCGAAAGAACTATCGCCTGGCTTGCTAGATGAAATGGAAGAGTTGGCGCCGGAGTTGATCTGCAAGTTAGAGAAGATATTCCCACCGGGCTTCTTTAATCCAATGCAGCATTTGATTTTGCATCTCCCGACCGAGGCACGATTGGGGGGGCCCGTGCAGAATCGTTGGTGCTACGCAACTGAGAGAATGCAGAAGACGCTTCGAGCAAAATGTAAAAATAAACGTAGAATTGAAGCATCGATGGCCGAGGCATTCATTACTGAGGAGGTGGCAAACTTCGTGACAGCACACTACGAAGCCAAAAATCGTCATTTGCATAATCCGAAGCCTCGGTACAATGCTGGCGACCCTAAAAAGGGTGGATCCAACCTCAGCCTATTCAAAGGGAAGCTCGCACCAGCCGGTGCTTCGAAACCAATACCGTTGGATGTCGAAGAATGGCGGACCATTTCGTTGTATATCTTCAACAACCTAACAGAAGTGCGGCCGTACATCGAGTAAGTTCTCGGTACATTGTTTCGCAACTTCTAATTCCTTTGAACTGCTCTTATTCCCGGATATTTGATACAGTCGATACGTCGCCAAATTCTCGTATGGAGCGGTGATCCAAAAGGATTCCATCAAAGAGTATGAGCTTCTGGCAAAGCATGGAGGCGGCTATCCCGGTTTCATCTCTTGGTTCAAACAAACGGTAATTTCCATTAGACCATTTCATTTCTTCGTCTAAATTGCGGCTAATGCAACAATCCTTTCATATTAAACTTGTAGGCTAATTCAGACTCTATCGACGCCGAATTGAGACAAGTCACTAATGGTTTTGACTATAAGGTCCGTTCATTTGACAAATACGACATCAACGGGTATCGCTTTCGTACCTATGGCAACCCAAGTTTTCTATCTACCGTGGGCCTGTCAAAGTGATCCAAATCTCAATGCTTGGGATGTCGTTTATGAAGTGCCGCCACATGTTAGACCACCTCCCCCCAATGAAGAGGATTATGAACCTCACATTAACCCAGACACATATGAAGGAGAATTCTTCCAAGAAACACGTCTTTCCAAAAAACGTTTCAAGAACCGCTCTACTTCACCCCAGAACATTGAAGTAGACAGCGACAATGAATCCGACTTCACCCCTGAGCCGGAAAAAGAAGAGCCGGAACAAGAAGAGGTTACTGTTGCGGATGACCTGTCAATGCTTGACCAATTACGTAAAGGAGGCCTTCCACATGTTGATGCATTTATTGATGATGATGATGATGATGATGAGCATGTCATTACTGATAGTGATGATGATGATGCATTGATTGACCCCGGAGCATATATAGACGATGAAGATTAATATTAGTTCATGTCAGGTATTCAATTATTATTATGTACATATATATTATTAATTAGTTCATGTTAGGTATTCCATTTTTTATTATTCATGTCGGTATTAAATTTTTTTATGTTGTACTAATTTCGTTTACTCTTTCTCATGGCAGGTGTTGAAAGATGGTGGGCGCAGGTCCGGAGCGCTCCGAGGCTCCTTCTTCGTCGGCGCGTGGTGGGAGGGGTTCCATTCCACCCGTACCTCTCCGCCGAGCGTTGTTGGACAGTATGGGGACACCGCCGGGCCCTTCTTCGTCGGCGTCGGTGCCCACCGGGGGACGAGGTCGGGGAGGGAAGAAGAGAGGAGGTAGATCAGGACGTGGCCGAGGGAGAGGAGGTAGGCAGGCTCGTACGCCTTCCTCGCCGCCACCCCGAGCTGATTCACCCGAGCACGTGACTGCTAGGGTGGACCCGTCCGAGGAGGAGGCTACGCGGACTCCGGTCCACGAGCCTCGGGTCGACGGGCCTTCGGCCGATGAGACTTCGGCCCATGAGACTCCGGACCAGGCTACGTCCCAAGAGACGTCCGGATGGGGTACCTGGCCGGATCCGCCTGCGGGGCCGAGTGGCCATGCTGATGGTGGCGGGGATTCGGCTGATAGCGAGGACGAGGTGGTTGAGGGGGCCACCGTCTACCAGCGTGGTTGTACACGGCTCCCGACCGTGCCGGCGACCCGCGAGCAGAGGTGGTTGATTTTCCCTGATGGGGAGAGGTAAGTGCATTTACTCTTTTTGTACCTTTTGCCTTCACGTTTCTTCAAATATCTAATGTGTTGGCCTTGTCATACTACAGGGGTTGGGACCACGCTCCGGATGTCCGCAGGCCCAACACCGTCCTTGGTGTGCTTTGCCGGCAAAACTTCTCGGGGTTTGTCACGTTGCCCGGTGAGGGTCAGGTTCCACAGCTAGGATTGAGCTGGGAGCACTACTTGGCTGCCCCGGCCCCGCCGGAGGAGATGATCGACGGTGTCTTGTGCCACACGAGGGCAGAGATGGTGATCAGAAAGTTTTGGGTAATTTCTCCTTTACACAATTAAAAATCTTCAAATAGCTACTTATTGTACTAATCAATGTTGTCTCGTTTGATTGCAGACCTTCTACAGGTGTGAGGAGGGATACGAGGAGGCCGCGGCACAGGTTATCGATGCCGCGTGCAAGCGCCTACTACAAAACTTACGGCACGAGGCTCGAGTGCAGGCTGTTCGAGACTACTACGCCTCGCGTGGTATTAAGAAGACCAAGCAGGCGTGCCGTGAAAAGTTTCTGAAGAAGGAGCAGTACATGACGGTAATTACCTATTCTTAAGGCCTTGTACTTAGTTTCCTTGATTTGATTCGTAGGCGTAGCGCTCAAGTTTCTCTTTACTAACTTAGGTGCCCCCGAGATGGTGTGCGGATCAGATGGATTGTTTGGAGGTGTTGGTGGATGAGTGGTGCTCAGACCAATGGCTAGCCCTCCACGACAATGCCAAGGACCGGCGTGCCCAAATGGAAGGTGTGCCACACCATCAAGGCAGCGCCAACTTATATCAGTTCGGGCGGAACTGGGTATGTGGTTTGCTTCATGATTCATGCAATTCATTCTTCATGCTAGCTTGAGCCCTTTAATTACTAATTTATTCTGTTCCTCTCTTTTAGGGGCGATACAATAAGGCGGAGGTGCCAGAGGTGTACGACCTCTATGCCATGGCCCATACTGCCTCGTACAAGAAGGTCAAGGCATTCTCTGCGTCTGACCTCGATCATCCAGAGAGCTTCACCAACATCTCCTTGCACAACAAGCTCATGAGGTACAGAGATGAGGGGAAGGCGAGGAAAGGGGAGGACTTTAACCCGAGCCAGGGTCCCATTGATCCAGAGCTGGTGATGATATCTAGTGGCGGGAGGTCCCATGGCTCGATAGCCATTGGAGATGGACTTATACGTTGTCCTAGCACTCTCCCGGAGATCAAGGCGCGCCAAACGAGCTCCGCCCCTGAGATAAGGCCTCGTCCACGGCCAATGGAGCTCGCCATCGAGGTTAGTTATACGGACTCAGATTTCTTTCCTCTCCATTACATTGTGTGTGCGTCTGCTCGATGATTACAATGCTAACGAGGAGTGGTGTTGCAGGCTGCTATTCAGAAAGAGAGAGAGAAAACCCAGGCGCTTCTGCAGGAGAGGGACCGGCAGGCGGTGGAGAAGGAGCGGGAGTTGGAGGAGAGGACGGCTAGGATGTTGGAGGAGGAGAGGGCACGGAATGACATGGCGAACCGGGCCATGTACGAGCTCCTCGTGGTAAGTTTCTTCTGCATATTAGCCAAATCATGCACTTAATGTTCATTTCATTACTAACTAATATGACTGACTCGTCAAAACCAAATGTGCAGTCTGTGTGCGAGAAGACCGGTCAGACCCGTCCGCCGATGCCAGTCATTGCTCCGGGGACCACAGTGAGTTTCATTTGAATGGTCATTAGTTACTAGTCTTAACATTTGAGTGTCATCATGCTAACGAGACATTGCAAATGATCTTTGGTGCAGCGTAACTCCAGACAAGCATCGCACGATCCTTCTCCAGGTGCTACCGGCACGAGCACCCCCGGTGCTTCAGCTCCGTGATGACGGTAAGTTTTCTCTAGTGTTTTGCTTAACAAATGCATAATGACCTAGACTTAGCTTTATTTCCTCCAATATGCTTACCATAATGACCTAGACTTAGCTTTATTTCCTCCAATATGCTTACCATAATGACCTAAACTTAGCTTATTTTCCTCCAAAATGACATAATAAGCTTACTTAGCTCCAAAATGATCCATTTTACCTAAGTTAGCTCTAAAATGACCTAAGTTAGCTCTAATATGCTAAGTTAGCTCTAATGTGCTTAGTTACCTAGGTTTGCTCAATAATGACATATACTTAGCTTACTTATGTCAAAAATGGCATAATTAGCTTACTTAGGTCAAAAATGGCATAACAACTTTGGTAACCTCATAAATGTCATATACTTAGCTTATTTTCGTCCAAAATGACATAATAAGCTTACTTAGCTCCAAAATGATCCATTTTACCTAAGTTAGCTCCAAAATGACCTAAGTTAGCTCTAATATGCTTAGTTACCTAGGTTAGCTCAATAATGACCTATACTTAGCTTACTTATGTCAAAAATGGCATAATATGCTTAGTTAACTCAAAAATGGCATAATTACCTAGGTTAGCTCAATAATGACCTATACTTAGCTTATTTAGTTCATTTATGACATAAGTAGCTTACTTAGCTAATAAATGGCATGATAACCTTGCTAAGCTCATAAATGTCATATACTTAGCTTACTTAGCTCATAAATGACATGATAACCTTGGTAAGCTCGCATTGATGGAGTGATTCTTTTTACTTTCTTATTCTTCTTCTTCTTCTTCTAGTCTTCTTCTTCTTCTAGTCTTCTTCTTCTAACTTTCTTATTTCCCATTTTGCAGATTTCATTCACTTCACGGAAGCTTGCATTGATGGAGTGCTTATTTTTTACTTTCTGTTTTGATTTTGTACCTTTGAACAATGTGGAACTTGCTATATGGATGAAACTATTGTAATATGTATGGATGGAACTATGTATGTGGAACTTGCTATGTATGTATGGATGAAACTTATGTGTTGGATATCTCATATGTTTGCTGTGAAATTTGCCCTGTGAAATATATATATATATATATATATATATATATATATATATATATATATATATATATCATATATTTGCTATGAAAATGCTTGGATATAAGAAAAAACAGAATAAAAAGAGGCAATGCAGGATCTTTGCCGTCTGCCACTGATGGCAAATGGCTCTTTGCCGTCTGCCGCAGACGGCAAAGTGGCCACGTGGCAGCAACCTGTGCAACCTGGGAGCACTGGGGGCTGACCCATTTGGTCACTTTGCCGTCTGTGGCAGACGGCAAAGGATGGTGTGGTTTGCCGTCTGTGGCAGACGGCAAAGAGGTGGCAGCGGCAGACGGCAAAGAGCGGGGAGGGTGACGAGTCTGATGACGTCATGAAGCAGACGGCAAAGTGGTGGCAGCGGCAGACGGCAAAGAGCGGGGAGGGTGACGGGTCTGATGACGTCATGAAGCAGACGGCAAAGTGGAGGGCACATTTGCCGTCAGTCGGCAGACGGCAAAGCCTCCCGTTAGACACCTAACGTGGCTAACGTCTACCCTTTGCCGTCAACTTTCTTTGCCGTCTGCTTTCCCAGGAAAGCTGACGGCAAATTTCTTTGCCATCCGCTGTTTGAAATCAAACGGCAAAGAAGCTCTTTACCGTAACTTACAGTGCCGGCCATGTTTGCCGTCTGCGACTGACGGCAAAGCCCTTTGCCGTCAGCTTTCTGGTCCTTTGCCGTCTGCCATGGCGGATGGCAAATCAGCTGATTCCTGTAGTGCAAACGCCGTGTTCAAGTAGAAATTACGGTGGGTTGAGGGAGAGTACTCCGCTGCATAGAGAGGGAGAAATATGTTGATGACGACGGCAAAGTTGATGGAGACGATCGTCGCGACGATGATTCCCCAGGCGACGCTCCGAAGCCACCGGGAGAGAGTGGGAGAGAGCCCCCCCCCCCTCCTTCTTCTTCTTCCTTGGCCTTCCCCTCTGGTACTTGGCCTCCATGGCTCACGGAGGGCGAGATCCCCTCCGAGATTGGATCTCTCCTCCTCTATTTCTCTCGGTTTTGTTCTCTGTTTCGGTATTGTTTCTGAAGTCAAGCCTTGTTTCTTAAATATCCGAAAATTTGTAACTTCGATCAGGCTAAAAATTTAACGGTATTCCCCCCCCCCCCATAAAATTAGCTTTCTTGCCAACAAAGTAGAGCTCCAACTGACCTTCACAGCCCCCACGTGCATCACTCGCGTAGGTGGGGCCTAGACCGCGCTGGGAGGCCGCATGCCGCCATCAGGCACCGCCTTAAGATGATTCCTTCGCCCAAAAATACGATATATTCCATAATAAATTCACAAAAAAAATCAGGTCATCCAGTTCCATGATTTTTTCACCTAAACCCCCCAAAACAATAGAAAAAGGAACTGGTCTTTGGCACTGGATTAATAGGTTCGTCCAAATAAAAATAACATAATTTTTTGCCAAAAGTATGTGTGTAGCGACCCGACCCAAATGGATCGGTGCCTCTATGCTTTCTGTGCCATCCCTGGATCAGTATGTTGGCACACACAGTACAGCGATGAAATACCATAACATCACATGTTAAAAATGACATAGATCCAGAGTATACCTCATATAACACAGCGGAAAACAATCATAAGGGTGTGGAGTCCCATCAACGCCAACGGCAAGTTGAGTGTAGACCGTAACCCTACAACATAATCTCTTACTCGTCGTAGAAATCCTGCAACATGATACGTTGCAGCCATGTAGGTTAGTACATTGAATGTACCGGCAAGATCACAATAGAAGACAGATGAAAAGTCTATTCTATATGCAATATGGTTGTGGTAGCTCTGGGTTATAATTTTGCGAAAAGCTGATTTTTCCCTATAACAAAGGAGTCAAATGCAAATATTACTACAAAAGTTGGTTGTTAATGAAATGGTTTCGCCAACCAATTCTCATATCCCAATTATTAATAAACCCAACTCATTATTATTAATGGTGTTGAGATTGGCTGATAGTATCATCTCCGGTGTTGTTGTCCGTAACCGGGGACACGGCTAATCGTTAGATTGTTACTCTGCAGAGTCTTGTACACTTTACCCGCAAGATTTGATCCCTCCCGTTATGTCCTCGCACTGCCTGGTGTTTGAGAACGGGGCGATTGAAACATGGTCTTCTAGAGCGATCATCCGGCAGATGTCAGTGCCCATCCAATCCTACCGTTCTTCTACATCTCGTAGCACTAACCAGCTAGAGTCACAACTAAGGTCAACCAAGCCAGAGCCCATAATGACTTGCGGTTGCACACGTAAGCTTTCCGGCCTTGAAGTATCCATCCATCTCTTTGAGCCTGGGTGGCATTCCGTCGGGATGATCACAGGTAGATACCAGGATTCCCGGGCATAACCATGATAGATATCAGGCTGCCAGATGCAATACCATTCCACCCAGAGGTATATTGAGTCCTTGAAGTCTTGAAGCCTTGATCATCATGCAGGTCTTCAATTATTAATCCTCACGATACTCTTGAATCACACATCCAACCCCCGTCTACTAGAGCGTAGCAATAATGCAAAATATCATCCCTTCCCGGGCAATGGTAACAGGGGTATTGGGTTTTTCCTACCTCATGATACTAACTCAAGTTTCAAGCTCAATATAACTACTGGAGGATTGTTGAAAGGTGTCACCTAATGCAATAAAACATTGGTATGAAACTATGTTCAAAGTGAACTTGCCTGGTATAGTTGATGAAGATAAAATCGCTCTCTGAAATAACTTGATAGAACTATTCGTCACTCTCCGATGAAAAATCTATATAGTCAAACATTGCATTCACATAAGCATTTACTCTAGCAAGCAATTCTGACAATCAAAATAATAATCAACAAATAAAAGCAACAAAGAAATCAATAAAGAAATCAAATAAAAACCAAATGAAATCCAAAGAAAACTTCAAAAGATTAACAATAAAGAAAACTACTAAAGAAAACTCTATGACTTAACTACACAACAACACAAAAATAACTTTTGTCCTAATTAAAATTTAACAGCAAGGAAAAATACTAAACTAATAAATAAATAGAAAGTATTTTATAGTATTTTTCATTAGCAAAAAGAATCAACTAAAAAGCTTTTATGAAACTCTAACTATGATTAAAACAATATTAACTTAGAAGTAAATCAAAAACAATTTCAACTAATAATACAATTTGTCTCTAATCTACATTAAAGTTAACAGAAAATAAAATTTATCCAACTAAATTTTCATAAAATATTTTTGTTAAAACTTTAATAGCAAAAGAAATAAATCAATGCTAGGCATAAATGCTACTATTTTGAATCTGTTTAAAACAAAACTAAATAAATCTTATAAATTAATTTCTTTAAACCACTGGATAATCAATTTCATTAGAAACCAGTAGCAAAAATAATTAATTAAAATAAATTTTTAAATAGGATTTATGCCCAATTTGGTGTTTGAAGCAAATTTGAGCAAATTCAAATTTAAAACTTCAAATATGAAAACTACTAGATCCAACAAAAACTTTATAAAATTTTGAAACTAATGCAAAAAGAATCACTCAAAAAGGATTTAAAACATAAAAGATATTCAAATTCTAAAAACAGAACTAAAACTGAAAGTAAAAACAGAAAAGAAAAGGACTAAAACCCTACGGATCGGGCATAAGCTACGTGGCAGTGCCCGATTGGCCAGAGGTGTGTGCGCTCGAAGCTAACTAGCGAACGACCGAACCACAACAGAAAACGGTTCGGCGAATTAAAAATAAAAGGCGTTCTAATCATGACCGTTCATCCTAGATCTAACGGTGGGAGGGATCTCCGGTGCTCACCGCGACGGGGAAGGGCTCCGGCGACGGCGTGGGCGGCGGTGGTCGAGGTTGCCGGCGTTCCAGGGGCTCCCGAGCTCTGGTGAGTGCACCAATCGACGCAGGCAAGTGCGGCGAGGCGATGGGTGGTGCCGACTAGGGTTAGGGTTGGCTAGGGCGTCGGCGGCGAGCAATGGTGTGCGATGGCAGTAGGGGGAGACGGCGAGTAATTCCGGCGATGGCATAGGGCGGGCGAGGGGGCTTTAGCGGTGGAACGGTGCGGGGGCTCCTCCTTTTATAGGGGGCTTCTACTTGGAGGAGGGGGCGACGCGGAACGGCAAGGGATCGGGGCGGCGGCGATCTTCGGCGGGCTTGGAAAGAAATCGGGTGCGGGGAGGAAGGTGATCGCGTGGGAGATGCGAGCGAGCGGTGGGGCCAGGGTGGCAGTGAGAGAGAGAGACGGGCGGGATCGGATCGGGTGGCCGGATCCTTCGGGATTCGGTCGCGGCGTGCTGAGCTGGGCTGGCTGGCCAGTGGGCCGCGCGCGTTGGGTTTCTAAATAAAAGACTTTTTTCCCTTTCTTTTGAATTACAGAGAAGAAAAGGAAAGAAAGGAAAATAAAACAAAATATTCTATATACATATTATATATCAAAAAATTTAGAAAAAGACGAAGAATAAGTTGAACTATTTTTCAAGTTCAACTAAAATCTACAAAAATTTACAAAATTCAAACAGTGCTACTGATGCAATAAAAATCAATAGTAATCATTTCTAAAATACCAAAATGATTTCAAATTTATTTTTCTCCATTTTTCTGTTGAAGGGAATCATTTTACCCTATTTTCCAAATATTTATTTTTGGAGAAAAATAATTTGAATAAAAACTTCAAATGAGTTTGAATTGGAATTTCAAACCATCTGAAATTCTTTTCTGTTTTTCTTTGGCCATATATATTTCAAATGCCTCTGAATATGTGAAGTGTCATATTCCTTCTCTCATTTTGAATAAGTTTTAGAGAATTTGAAATTTGAAAATCAACTTCAACTAATTTGAAAAGGAAATTTCAAAAGACTTAAAGGGACTTTCAAATTGCTTCTTTTAAACTTCCAACTCATCTTTCTTATAATTTGAAGAAGTCATTTTATCTTCTCTCAAGAAAATCATTGAGTTGCATAAAGTTTTTGAATTTGAAATATTTTCAAAAGGAATTCAAATCTTTTCAAAAACTATTTTCATTTCTTTAATGGAAGAAGTCATGTCATCTTCACTCCAGGGTTTTGTATTTGAATTGAATTTGAATTCAAGGAGATCAAATGCAAGAATGAAAGTTTTGGGAAAGTCCTTTTATTCCCTCTCATTTAACTTTCAAAAAAAAATTCCACTCAATCACACCACAATCAAACAAACAATCATAATTATCTATTTAATATAACATTCCAAAATTTAGAATTTTGGGATGTTACAAACTACCACCCTTAAAATGAATCTCGTCCTCGAGATTCAGAGAGGCTAGAAAGAAGGTTAGGTTTGGAGGGTCTTCTTGAAAAATCCATTGATCGTCACAAAGTCTGGGGTGCTACCACCCTTAGAGGCAAGGTTACGGTTTCAACAAAACTCATGTACTCCATCCTTTGGGGTTGACGGTGTCGGTCTTCTCATATTCTCCGGGATAACTCCTTCACTGGTGCTCTTCCGGTAAAGGTATAGCCTTTTTTCTCAAAATCCTGAGTCCTTTCATCAAAATAAGGTCCTTCTGAGATTGGGTCTTCTTGGCTGACAGGTCTGTCGCCAATGATAAACAACTATCGAAAATCTCATGGTGGTCAACAATTACAGGTTTCTCCTGCAGGAAAATTGGTCTGGGTTGAATCTCACCGTATAACCTACGATTGGCAACGGTTGCCTGTACAGGGTTCCATTGTCCTGCCATTCTAAGGTTTAAATAAAGTTTTGACATCGTCGTCTCTCTACTATGGGTAAGTCACTCTAGATTTACCATTCCAAATAGCAAGAGCGAATGATAAGAGTAAGTCGGTATGGTGATCAATCCATTCCACACCCAAATCATTACCCTGGCCTGTATAAGGTTTAGCGAATCTCGCATTTCTATCACTCGGGCATTCTCACAAGCATTGCAGAATTTCTCTTGTCCATCGAACTGGGTTCGGGTAAATCCGTTGGTTCTGCAAGCCAAACATAACGTCTATCATTTTTTTCACAACTCTCGGGTTTTCGTATCTTCCTAAGAAACGTCTGCTATTGAAATCACAGCTTCTTCCAGATTTCTTCCTTCAACAAGGTAGTGCTTGCTCCTTATTAACTCCTGGGCCTGTGGGTTATGGGCCCACTTCAATACTTGTACAGCTTTAACTCATCCTTGGAGTTACTATTGTTCCATATTCCAACATTACACCTCCTTAAATCCAACTGTACTTCATTCCTTCATATTCTTGGGGTAACCATCATAACGAATACAAAACTCCAACTTATTTTGTCCAAACTCCACCCTATGGGATAACTTTTTTCTTTCCATTGGTCAAGTGTTCTCACAAGGTATTACCACCTTTAAAACATATTGCACAAATCCATCCATAGACCATATTTCTCATATCCTCGAAAATGGTCAAAAAAATTGTTCATAGAGTAACAACTCATACAATTCAACATTTGAAATCATGACACATTAATTTTATTGATTCATGAATTCTTTACAATCTCTGAGACTTCCATTACATATCTCAACTCCACATTCTCAATGAAAATAAATATGCGTTCTACATTTATTGCATTCTTTATTCCAGTATCAAAATCTCAACTACTCAGCTTCAAGCTTTCCTTGGTTCTGAACATTCTCTGGCAAAATGCCCTACTTCCTTGCAACCTAAACAAATGACGTCACACAAATCCAGGGGCTTCCTGGTGATTATCCTGGCTCCTTGGGTTCTTGGCTCCATTCCTGGGCACATAGTGGCGTAGTGACATGTATCCTTGCACTTGAAACATGTGATATGACTCCGGTCCTTCCGTGCAGGAATTGGGCGGTTCCTGGTATATTTTCTCTTCTTCTTCCTGGATGTCTTCGTACTGATCAGGGCTCCTATTTCCTGTGGGTTATACTCAAATTCCACTGTCTGGAACTCTCCTAGATACTCTTTACTCTCCTTTGGGCAATTCTGAGAGATATGTCCTTCTTCTCCACAGGAATAGCATGCCTTGGTGCAGTGTTTGATTGGTTTGTCTTCAGGTGTATCTTTAACTTCTTCCTTCATCATAGGTACTTCCGGTTGGTTGCAGAGAGCTTCTTTCATTCCTTCTTTCTGTTGCCGGATGATTTGTTGCACCTTGGGGTAAATGTGGCACTGAGCAGGGTAGTGCGTAGTTCCTTCACACAGGAAACAAGTAACCTACCCAGTCGGGCATTCTTCAGCTGGGTGATTTCCTTCACAATGAGGGCATCCATCCTTGTGTTCTTCATGGGTGTGTCCTATTTCTCCACAGATCTTGCATGCACAAGGCTTCTTCATTTTATGGTCACAGGGCTTCTGGATAAGACGAGACCTCAGTAGAATCATCTTGAATTCTTCCCAAGCATTTGCTCCATTCCATCCTTGTATAGCTCGATGTATCTCTCGCCATGTTGCAGTACCTTGTGTGATGCACCGTAGGGTGTATGGAACCATAGCCTCTCCTCCAATACCGTACTCCTTCATGCGATCTTCTATGTTCTGTATCCACTGTGCTACCTCCAGCTGAGTCGTCGATCTCGGAATTACAAGTCCATCCTCATTCATCATCTATTGGGTCCAAGGGTTTTGGGATGAGATAAGAGAGAGAGATAGAGAAAGATACACACAATACAGACAATATAGTTTTGAAAATAGGTTTTATTTGTGGCTGTCGGAAAAATCACACAATGACAGCTCACAAATCATCGTATCCAACGTGAGTATACAACAGGGGTTTTGGTCTTCTAAAGGGTCATATAAATCTTGGAATTCTTCAGGGTCTTCAATTCCTTCGAGTCTTCAACCGTTGTGGCTTCAATTCTTCCAATGCATGGTGAAATCTTCTTTCACTCTGAAGTGGCCAGCAATTGTCCGATATCTTGTCCTTCTCAGAGTTGTCTCAGTTTATCCTCCGTGTGGTCAAAAGGGAAAGGGGTATTTTCTAACTATTTGAGGCAAGAGTATTTGATAAATCTCAGAAAAGATGAGAAGTAGAGGATCCTTTTTGAAAATAAAGTTTTAGAGATATCCTGTCCTAGGGGCTTTCCAGTTTCTAGGGTCACGTCCTACAGTCAACATGTGCTCTGATACCATCTCTGTAGCGACCCGACCCAAATGGATCGGTGCCTCTGTGCTTTCTATGCCATCCCTGGATCAGTATGCTGGCACGCACAGTACATCGATGAAATACCATAACATCACATGTTAAAAATAACGTAGATCCAGAGTATACCTCATATAACACAGCGGAAAACAATCATAAGGGTGTGGAGTCCCATCAACGCCAACGGCAAGTTGAGTGTAGACCGTAACCCTACAACGTAATCTCTTACTCGTCGTAGAAATCCTGCAACATGATACGTTGCAGCCATGTAGGTCGGTACATTGAATGTACCGGCAAGATCACAATAGAAGACGGATGAAAAGACTATTCTATATGCAATATGGCTGTGGTAGCTCTGGGTTATAATTTTGTGAAAAGCTGATTTTTTTTCCCTACAACAAAGGAGTCAAATGCAAATATTACTACAAAAGTTGGTTGTTAATGAGATGGTTCCGCCAACCAGTTCTCATATCCCAATTATTAATAAACCCAACTCATTATTATTAATGGTGTTGAGATTGACTGATAGTATCATCTCCGGTGCTCATGTTGTCCGTAACCGGGGACACGGCTAATCGATTAGATTGTTACTCTGCAGAGTCTTGTACACTTTACCCGCAAGATTCGATCCCTCCCGTTATGTCCTCGCACTGCCTGGTGTTTGAGAACGGGGCGATTGAAACATGGTCTTCCAGAGCGATCATCCGGCAAATGTCAGTGCCCATCCAATCCTACCGTTCTTCTACATCTCGTAGCATTGACCAGCTAGAGTCACAACTAAGGTCAACCAAGCCAGAGCCCATAATGACTTGCGGTTGCACACGTAAGCTCTCCGGCCTTAAAGTATCAATCCATCTCTTTGAGCCTGGGTGGCATTCCATCGGGATGATCACAGGTAGATACCAGGATTCCCGGGCATAACCATGATAGATATCAGGCTGCCAGATGCAATACCATTCCACCCAGAGGTATATTGAGTCCTTGAAGTCTTGAAGTCTTGATCATCATGCAGGTCTTGAATTATTAATCCTCACGACACTCTTGTATCACACATCCAACCCCCGTCTACTAGAGTGTAGCAATAATGCAAAATATCGTCCCTTCCCGGGCAATGGTAACAGAAGTATTAGGTTTTTCCTACCTCATGATACTACCTCAAGTTTCAAGCTCAATATAACTACTGGAGGATTTTTGAAAGGCGTCACTAAATGCAATAAAACATTGGTATGAAAATATGGTCAAAGTGAACTTGCCTGGTATAGTTGATGAAGATAAAATCGCTCTCTCAAATAACTTGATAGAACTATTCGTCACTCTCCGATGAAAAATCTATATAGTCAAACATTGCATTCACATAAGCATTTACTCTAGCAAGCAATTCTAACAATCAAAATAACAATCAATAAATAAAAGCAACAAAGAAATCAATAAAGAAATCAAAGAAAAACCAAATGAAATCCAAAGAAAACTTCAAAAGAAAAACGATAAAGAAAACTACTAAAGAAAACTCTATGACTTAACTACACAACAACACAAAAATAACTTTTGTCCTAATTCAAATTTAACAGCAAGGAAAAATACTAAACTAATAAATAAACAGAAAGTATTTTATAGTATTTTTCATTAGCAAAAAGAATCAACTAAAAAGCTTTTATGAAACTCAAACTATGATTAAAACAATATTAACTTAGAAGTAAATCAAAAACAATTTCAACTAATAATACAATTTGTTTCTGATCTACATTAAAGTTAACAGAAAATAAAATTTATCCAACTAAAATTTTCATAAAATATTTTTGTTAAAACTTTAATAGCAAAAGAAATAAATCAATGTTAGGCATAAATGCTACTGTTTTGAATCTGTTTAAAACAAAACTAAATAAATCTTATAAATTAATTTCTTTAAACCACTGGATAATCAATTTCATTAGAAACCAGTAGGAAAAATAATTAATTAAAATAAATTTTTAAATAGGATTTATGCCCAATTTGGTGTTTGAAGCAAATTCGAGCAAATTCAAATTTAAAAACTTCAAATATGAATACTACTGGATCCAACAGAAACTTTATAAAATTTTGAAACTAATGCAAAAAGAATCACTCAAAAAGGATTTAAAACATGAAAGATATTCAAATTCTAAAACAGAACTAAAACTGAAAGTAAAAACAGAAAAGAAAAAGACTAAAACCCTACGGATCGGGCATAAGCTACGTGGCAGTGCCCGATTGGCCAGAGGTGTGTGCGCCCGAAGCTAACTAGCAAACGACCGAACCATAATAGAAAACGGTTCGGCGAATTAAAAATAAAAGGCGTTCTAATCATGACCATTCATCCTAGATCTAACGGTGGGAGGGATCTCCGGTGCTCACCGCGGCGGGGAAGGGCTCCGGCGACGGCGTGGGCGGCGGTGGTCGAGGTTGCCGGCGTTCCAGGAGCTCCCGAGCTCCGGCGAGTGCACCAATCAACGCAGGTGAGTGCGGCGAGGCGATGGGTGGTAGCGGCTAGGGTTAGGGTTGGCTAGGGCGTCGGCGGTGAGCAATGGCGTGCGGCGGCAGTAGGGGGAGACGGCGAGTAATTCCGGTGAGGGCAGAGGGCGGGCGAGAGGGTTTTAGGGGTGGAACGGTGCGGGGGCTCCTCCTTTTATAGGGAGCTTCGACTTGGAGGAGGGGGCGACGCAAAACGACAAGGGATCGGGGCGGTGGCGATCTCCGGCGGGCTTGGAAAGAAATCGGGCGCGGGGAGGAAGGTGACCGCGCGGGAGATTCGAGCGGGCGGTGGGGCTAGGGTGGCAGTGAGAGAGAGAGAGAGGGGCGGGATCGGATCGGGTGGCCGGATCCTTCGGGATTCGGTCGCGGTGTGCTGAGCTGGGCCGGTTGACCAGTGCGCGCGCTGGGTTTCTAAATAAAAGACTTTTTTCCCTTTTTTGAATTACAGAGAAGAAAATGAAAGAAAGGAAAATAAAACAAAATATTCTATATACATATTATATATCAAAATTTTCAGAAAAAGACGAAGAATAAGTTGCACTATTTTTCAAGTTCAAATAAAATCTACAAAAATTTATAAAATTCAAACAGTGCTACTGATGCAATAAAAACCAATAATAATCATTTCTAAAATACCAAAATGATTTCAAATTTATTTTTCTCCATTTTTCTGTTGAAGGGGATCATTTTGCCCTATTTTGCAAATATTTTATTTTTGGAGAAAAATAATTTGAATAAAAACTTCAAATGAGTTTGAATTGGAATTTCAAACCATCTGAAATTATTTTCTGTTTTTCTTTGGCCAAATATATTTCAAATGCCTCTGAATATTTGAAGTGTCGTATTCCTTCTCTCATTTTGAATAAGTTTCAGAGAATTAGAAATTTGAAAATCAACTTCAACTAATTTGAAAAGGAAAATTCAAAAGACTTAAAGGGACTTTCAAATTGCTTCTTTTAAACTTCCAACTCATCTTTCTTATAATTTGAAGAAGTCATTCTATCTTCTCTCAAGAAAATCAATGAGTTGCATAAAGTTTCTGAATTTGAAATATTTTCAAAAGGAATTCAAATCTTTTCAAAAACCCTTTTCATTTCTTTAATGGAAGAAGTCATGTCATCTTCACTCCAGGGTTTTGTATTTGAATTGAATTTGAATTCAAGGAGATCAAATGCAAGAATGAAAGTTTTGAGAAAGTCCTTTTATTCCCTCTCATTTAACTTTCAAAAAAAAGTTTTAAATTTCCACACAATCAATCACACCACAATCAAACAAACAATCATAATTATCTATTTAATATAACATTCTAAAATTTAGAATTTTGGGATGTTACAATGTGAAGGTGGTATGATAATAGCATGAAACAATCAAAAATTATAGATACGTTTGAGATGTATCAACATCCCCAAGCTTAATCCCTGTTTGTCCTCGAGTAGGTAGATGATAAATCAAAGATATTTTTTTATGTTGAATGCTACCTATCTTAATCTTGATCAAATAATGTAAAGTGTTTGTCAACTCAAGGTAAAAGTGATTCATGGCAATAGTCTATCAATTTGACATTAAAACAATGATACATTAGCATAAAAATAAATAAGCATTGCCTTTCAAGAATAAAGATGCTAAAGGACATGTTTCCGTACAGAAAGAAAAATAAACAGGTGTATCATGGAGAGCATAGCACGCTAAGTCTTCCTTGCATGAGAGTCAAATCATAAGCTGACCCAGTCGCATGACCAAGCACAGAGGCTACGCTCACCTCGAACCAACTATTAAACCCCAACACAATACTTGAGCACGAGCTGAGACCCTTTAGCACTTTGGATGACAAATAGAATGATGGTAAAGATATATAAGAAGACAAAAAAAATTAAGAACGTCTCACACTAAAGAAGTTGACCGTTAGGCAATGGAGAGGCCTTTCAGTCGATATTAATGTGAGGAGTAGGTGATTGCCATGCAACAGATGCATTAGAGATATGAATATATTAAAGCTCTCCAAATAAACTAAAATGGGGTGTGCATCCAACTTGCTTGCTTATGAAGACCTCGAGCATTTTAAGGAAGCTCGTCATTGGAATATAGAAGCCAAGTTCTACAGTGTAAAGATCCCCACTAGTATGACAATGATATGTATGAAAACTCTCTATATGAAGAACATGGTGCTACTTTGAAGCACAAGTGTGTATAAGGGATAGTAGTGTGCCCCCTCTCTTTAGTCTCTCATTTTTTTATTTATTTTTTGTTTGGGCTCTTTTTGGCCTCTCTTTTTTCTTGAGCTCTTTTTGGCCTCTCTTTTTTTATTCCTCACAAGTAGGGGTGGACGCTTTCAAACCGAAAACTGAACCGAACCATTTTAACCAAAATATAGGCTAAACCGTTTTTTGATTATTCAGTTCATTTAAAAAAATAGACACTATTCGGTGTTCAGATTTAAATCGGTTTTCGATTGAGAGAAACTGTATACACCGAAGTAACCAAATTGTGAGTCTGCCACCCTCATTTCTCTCTCGCGCAAGCACAACAGGCTAGCCGATTAGTCTAAGTCACTAGCTAGCTAGTTTGTTGATTTCGTAATTGTACATAGATTCATGCAAGCACAAGCGCGTCGGTCTAGTGCATCGATTATAGGATCTCAATTACATGCAATACTAATTTGCAGCAATATTTTTTTAGATGATTGACGACTATGTCTGTACAGAGTATACCAAATCGTTACATGACACTGCTTCGACTCATGATGGTGCACACATATTTCGGGTTTTCGGTTAACCGAACAAACCGAACCGATAAATTCCGGCTAATAAGGGTTGGTGGCAATTTTTATTGTGATTATTTCGGTTGTAATTTTACAGAAACCAAAATTCTAGAAATCTGAATAAACTGAACCGGATTAACCACATAAACCGAGCGCCCACCCCTACTCACAAGGTAGGTGCAACACTCTAGATGACATCACACTTCTATTTATTCATCAGAATATAAATGATGACTATAAATGAATGCCTCTGGCAATGTATCAGGATGTGCAATGATCTAACATAACATGTAAATAATTATGAACGGTGGTCTTGTCACAAATATCATGCCAGCTCTATATAATCATGTAAAGCAAAATGACGATGAAATTCAAGTCATGTAATGTAAAGTAACAATGAAATTTGCATGACATTATATCTCGGAATGGCTATGAAAATGCCATGATATGTAGGTATGGCGATTGTTTTGAGGAAGATATATGATGTCTTATGTGCAGAAGAACAAGTTTGAGTCTCCTTGGATATAGCCTTGAGGGTGTCGTGGGCATCCCCAAGCTTGAACTCTTGTCTCCTTATTCCTCTCATATCGACGTCTCCCTTGGGTCTTAAAAACTTCATCCATACAAACTTCGCAAAACTTATTAGAGGGGTTAGGACACATAAGCATAAAAAGATAATATGACTATCAAGTGTGGGTGCAACAGCAACAATTTCATTCTTAACATACAAAACTATAGCAAATTTATCTCCATAAGCATAATTCAACTGGGCATAATGGCCATAAGCATAACAAGCATCTAAGTCATCCAAAAAGGATTTATCAATTGAACACGAGGGATAATAGCCTCAACTGCTTCAACAACCTACAGGCTGACATTGAAATCAAGCAACCGCTTACTGGCCTCAAGATCATTGGCATGTTGATTCCCACCAGATCAAGCAACCGCTACTCTACAGCGTCATCGGCTTACCAATCCACAACACAAACTTTGTACTGGATACACGCCGAAATCTTCTATATCTAAATAACTAACCCCCACTAACTATTTCTCTCAACATGCAAGCATGCCACATCATCTCACAACATGCATGAGAAAAGGTCCACCCTCACTACCATATATCTCTCAACATGCAAAGCAAGCCACTTCATCATAAAACATGCATAGAAAAAGACCATCTCAACATGCAAACATAGATGAGAATTTTCATTTTATTATGCTATTTATATTTAATAAACATTTTACAACTATATAGTAATCAAACATAATAAATTATATGTATTTTTAGTTTTAGCTTTTTATATTATTACTTCAAATATTCATGTTTCATACAACGAATCACATTGAAATATGTTACAAAATATTCCCGCAACAACGTGCGGGGTATCATCTAGTAATAGAAGTGGTATTGTACAACACCACCATATTATTACTCTAAACCCCACAAGTGTGCTAGCAATCTTCGTTAACATCATCCGCCTTTAGAACCCACAATCAGTCCTAAACAACCGAAACCGGTCCTATCATCAATACGGCTGCATCTAACAGATCAAGCATCCTAGTGTTTTTGGTTGTACTTATTGACACCGCCTTCACCGAAGAAGAGAATAGAGTCACAATTGATCAAGCATCCTAGTGTTTTTGGTTGTACTTATTGACACCGCCTTCACCGAAGAAGAGAATAGAGTCACAATTGACACCGCCTTCACCGAAGAAGAGAATAGAGTCGCCATCGCCGCTGTTGATGGAGAGGTTGCAGAATATGTTGCCACCACACTAGTAGTGGTCGAGGGAGGGGGTGAGGGGTTGGGGTGCTGGCAACCAAACATGCCCAAAATGATTAAGCTATGCAGGGTTGATGCAGGCAATCAAACATGCCCAGGGTGATTCTGTCGGGGTTGATGCAGGCAATCAAACACGCCCAGAGTGATTGTACGGTCAAGAGGATAAACATAAACAAGAAGTACTTTTACAGTGCCTCGGAACCAAGCTAAACAGCATTGAGGCTACCAGCATAAAGGCAGTCTTCAGTCCTATCTTCCAAACTGGATTGTTTGGGCATGTAAAGGCTGAACTATCTATGGTAACCACAGTTGGTCTCTGCACCACTGCACATACTCTGCCCACGGTTTACATAATTTAAACAGGATTATTCGTTCAGCCAACATATTAATATCACGCTTTTGTTGGTCAATACAATACAGAAGCCTTGGTAGCAATGACATTGTTTTAAGCAGGAGTAAATCGGTAACCAAGCATAAAATACACACATCACAGCTCAGTTCATATACATAATACATGCATATGTAGAAATAGAAAACGAAATCCTGGGTTCAACTATACCCTGCTTTTACCTTCTCATTAGAAGTAAACAGTGTAGCTGTTGAAGAGCTGAAACTGGCTACTCAGTTTTCCACGATGACAATGGAGGGGTCTCAGACTCCTTCCAAGTACTAGCCATTGGAGGGTACCTGTCACCCTGAACATCACCTGCAGCCGCGTAAGACTCGAGTTCAGCCATTTCCTCTGGTGTGAGCTTCACAGATAATGCTCCCACATTTTGGTTGAAATTTTCGATTTTTGTTGTGCCAGGTATGGGGCAAACATCGCTTCCCTGATGGTGAACCCAAGCCAAGGCAAGTTGTGATGGTGTGCATCCTTTTCTTGTCGCCATTGCGTCAACACGCTCAAATATCTGGGCATTCTTCTCGAGACTCTCTGGTTGAAATCGAGGTAAATGCTGTAGAAGTACAAAGTTAATCAGTACAAGATCAAACTGGTAGTACAAGTTCCACTTCCATTTTATAGGAGAAATGGACAAATCTTGTATGTACACTCATGCCAGTTCACAAAAAACTGTGATTTTAGACAATGATATGGTCCTCGCAGCATTTTTATTATAATATACTTTGTTACCAGTTGCTTTACAAGTTCAAATGCTAGTTGACAAAATTTGTCGAATTTGCATGAACAGCCAAAATGGCATTTCCCCCCTCTCTGGTATGACCATTTACCGGGACACACCAGTAAGGCCGGTAACTGACCGATAACCAAAAATACCAGCCAGTTACCAAAACTTTCGGCACAACACAAGGCCGGCAATAGAGTAAAAGCTACTGCCCCCAGGGAAGATGACAGATAGGGAGGCAGAAGTGCTACGGAGCAGGGAACAAAAGAGCAATCATCGGAGTGACAGGGTACAAGAGCGGACACACTGTAATACCATGTAGTACACTACTAACACTTGCCACACACCGTTGCATTTCATTGATCACGAATAACTAGAGTAAATTGTTTACATGAGGTAACCTTAAAGAGAGACAACACTATCCTAAAAGTGTGTATCACAACAAATGATGCGCTAGTGCTCCTAGAGAGTAGAGAATAGACCGTGATGGTAGAGTACCATGCATACATGCAGGACATGCCACACAAACCAGGTGCAGGTCAAACACATATATCCAATCCAAATACATTTGGTCAATGTACCCTTGTAAATGTATGCAATTGTGAATCAATGCAAGCATGGTAATTGCTGTGGTACCTTTGCAAAGAGGTGAAACAGGGTCAATTTATCATTGGTGCCCAATATTTTGAGGGATACCTAAACTACCCCCAAGGTGGAAAATGAAATAAGGTACAAAATGTTGAAATATATTGTTCACCATCCGCCATCAGTTCAGACTTTGTATGAAATGGTTGGTGCATGAATTCAATATGGTATCAGAGCCAAGAGGTCGCAAGTTCAAGACCAGACAAACACACTTTTGAATAAAAATAATTGCAGCCTACATTGATCCAATGTCTAAGCTAGGAGCAGCCTAGACGTGAGGGGGGTGTTGAAATATAATGTTCACTCTTCTGCATTAGTTCGGACTTTTGGATGAACTCCTTGTGCATGAGATCAATACAAAACACAGCGACAAGATTTTTCAAATCAGGAGAAAATCGTAGATGTTGATTGTGGACTTGCAAATTCTGAAAAAAAGTACCCGTTTGTACATCGTAAATAAATAAATAGGGTGTGAAACAACACCTGTCGTAATACCTAATTTATTTTTCATATATACCACAAAATAACATCTTTTCGTCTAAAATTTGCAGGTTTGCTATTCGTCTAATAATACACCCAAGAATTTCTTTTCAAAAATTTCAACCACAGAAGTGCGCAATTTGAACTTATTGAAAAACATGTTCATTTTTAATAAAGGCAATATGCCCATTTTACCATGGTCAAACCCATTAGCCTAGTCAGGGTGATACACTGACCCTATTTGACATCTTTGCAATGGTACCATAGGAATTACCGTGTTTGAAGTGATACATTAACAATTACCTTTGTAGTGGTACATCGACAATTTATCGAATAAGCTATCAGTACCACAAGTTTTGGAGTTTGACTAGACATATGTCCAAAACAACTACTTTTTGCGAGGCAATGCTTTCAAAAAGTTTCCATAGGATCAAGGGAATGAGGATCATTCCCATCATGCATAAGCATAATATTTGGATCGTTGCACATTTAGAAATCTGATGACAATGAAGAACTAAGTTGCAACCACAATGTCATGGGAAGTCACCTTGCGAAAGTCCTGGTCTGATAGTGAGTCAACCAATTTTGCTCCTTTAGAGAAGAATCCTCTACCAAGTGGGCTGTAAGCAACAATTCCAATTCCAAGTTCTCTGAAATTTACAAGTAAAATGATTATGATAAATAAAGCGCCCGACTTTTCAACAAACAAAATGCTCTGGATCCCTGTTTTTTGTATAATACCTGCAAGTTGGAATTATGTCTTCTTCGACATCTCTAGACCACAGTGACCACTCCATCTGAACTGCAGTGATAGGATGAACAGCATGAGCCCTCCTGATTGTTGATGCAGATGCTTCAGATAATCCGATGTATTTTATTTTTCCTTCTTGGACAAGCTTCTTGAGTTCTCCAACCTAATAAGGTGGCAGGTAAATTTAGTTGGCAACATAAAAAAAAAAAAAGGCATGGCTTACATCCTATAACAACATAATAAATGGACAAGGGTGAGAACAGAAGGACCAGTCCGACAGTTGTGTGTACAGATAAAGGACAGCCATAAGACACCAACCGTCCGGTGAACCAGCCTCCACCAACCCACTCTTTGTTCTAAGAAATTTGACTTCTCCAGCTCAAAAAAAAAAAAAATTGGACTTCTCTCACCTGCAATCCCACTCTCCAATTGTATGTACGTATCCATAACTATAACCACAACAAAAATGAAAACCACTCCAAAAACACAAACAAACCAAGAAAATAGTTAGGGATATGAGACTCACCGTGACCTCGATAGGCACCCTGGTGTCGACGCGGTGCTGGTAGTAAAGGTCAATGCAGCTGACGCCGAGCCGCTTGAGGCTGCCCTCGCACGCCGCCCGTACATAGGCCGGATCCCCGCGAACCTCCCGCTTGCCGTCGGCGAACGAGATGCCGAACTTGGTGGCCAGCTCTACCCTCTCCCTCACGCCCCCTAGCAGCGCCTGTCACGAGCAGAGCATTACATCGAGCGCCTTTAGTGCGCGTTCATAAATCAAAGATCTGAGCATGCTTGCAGCATATAACCGACCTTGCCGAGGAGGATCTCGTTGGTGTGCGGCCCGTAGATGTCGGAGGAGTCGAGCAGGGTGACGCCGGCGGCGACGGCGTGGTGGATGAGCGCGACCATGTCGGGCTCGGGCTTGGGCGGGCCGTAGAAGGCGGACATACCCATGCAGCCGAGGCCCTGCGCCGAGACCTCCATCCCCTGGGAGCCCAGCTTCAGGCGCGGCACCACCGTGGCAGGAGCGGTCGCCATGATCGTGAAGGTAGTGTTCCCCGCTGGTGTTGGGTGTTGCCGGATAGTTTTGGTTCTGGCTCTGACGTAAATGGGGAGCAGCTAGGCGTTCTCGAAGCTTTTTATTGTTTGTGCGAGTGTGTGAGATGTTCTGACTTCTGAGGTTGGTGGAATGGCGGCATCAGTGTGTGACAACTAGAGAAGGTAGTTTTCACCTCCAGCTGACTGTCTCACTCCTTTTACCGTGCAAACTAGCATGTTCCATTTTTTCAAGGAAAGACGAAAGGCCATGTATTAAATATCACCTATCATTTAAAAAACACCGTAGGGTGTTGAAGTCTTTAGCCCCCGTCTCAGCCGAGCAAACTTGTCAAAAGTCAGGAATTTATAGAAGCAATAGTCAAGAATTCATCAATATAGACCAAAAGAGGCTGGTCGTCATGATCTACATGTCAGATCGCTGCAAAACACTGGAGAGGGCATGTAGAACGCTCCAGATTCGGCCAGACGCAGCTAGAGAAGTACAACCTGTTTGCCTATGCCAGTCCGGGGGACACATATCTTTCTCTGGTTATTAGCTCACAATAAGGTACAAAAGACAACTTGAAGAAAAGGCCTGTTTGCTAAAACTAGAGTCCATTCAGCATTTAGCTTTTGACTATGTGGTTGCCTCTAATGTTAGGCCAATTATCTCTAGTTTCGTTAAAGTTTCAATAGGTCTTCGGCTCATAGGTCTTTGAATCTGTTGCCATGGTCTGGATTGCTAATAAAAAGCACCTAGTTCTTAACTTTGTCACTGTTGGTATGGAGTATCTGAAAACATAGAAATAGCATGTTTTTTACAATGTCTTTTCTTGACGGATTTGGTGAAGAATCCTGAAAACTGTCAGAGCTTGGGTGATTTTTTGCCCTCCGCAGGTGGGTGCTTCTGCTCTCACCTGACAGTGATGCGGACACCACCCCTTCCTCTGCAAGGTGGTTGAACAAAGCCAACATCAAGCCCCTGTTAGATGAACTGGGGAGTTCTCCCTCATGTGGATGACCATTCATTGTCTGACATCATGGGAGCACTGATGGAGATGAGCCTAATTCACCACCAAGAAGCGAGAAGATCTCATGGAAGCATGCCTTCCGCGGCCTAGCATAAATCATTGAAGCTGGTTGTTGGTCACCACTTCCTGAGGCGACGCCGACGAAGAGCTGTGAGAGCTTCATGTTTTGTTCTCTCTCCTTGCGTCGACGTCGTCTTTGCAATATGTATAGGATTTTAGCTTTACAACACTTCAGATCTTTTGCTTGCAAGCACCGAATAGGTGAAGCCGAAAGAGCTGCTTCACGTTGGGCTCGGCCATCCTGGTCAGATCTCACGAGTATCCGTCTTCGTTGTTCCTTTGACCACAACGTAAAGAATGCTATACTCATGATGATCGAACAGCAAATATCACAAAAAACTTCTGTATTATGATGGTAATCATAACCAGATCCAGGTTACCAGATGCAGGCAAAGTTTATTTCACCAGCCTCTGTCAAACCATACAGAGACATGCTTGAGCGATGTTCAACAAATCGTACGGACAAAAATGGATTCACTGAATCCTGCAACGACAGAAAAAAAATTAAACCATAGTATTGCTAATCCACCAATAACCGCCCAATCATATACACTCTACACCGGACCTTCCTAGGCTATAAGACAACTTGGGGACGCACCCCACCCACAGGGCTCATTTAACAAATTCCATCAACCAAACGGAGCCGGAGCTCAGGACCAAAACAGCATCATAACAAGTGTGTAGTATCATCTGTAGGGCTCACACCGCCCATAAACAAATAGACCAAGGCTGCAGGAGATTATCCACAATGGTTCTCTTGTCGAATTCTTCTATTCCAAGAACTGTGTGCCTCAGGCCTCCAAAAACAAGTAGACCAAGGCTGCAAAAACCCATTGCCTGCGATCACCAAATCACAGGCACTTCCCTGCAACAAAACTCAAGACAAACAACCATTGCTATAATTCATTCATCACTGTGCATTTGCTTTCTCCAACTTCTCTTTCTCAATTTCAACTTTTCTTTCCTCGGCATGTTGGGCAACGCCATTAGCCAGTGCCTGGTAGTGAAAATCCAGTGTCTGCATAAGGCTCTGGAACCTGGCTGGGTCGGATGCTTGTACAGCTGGACAAAATAATTATTGACTGTCAACTACTTTTGGGCACAAATAAATACTGTAAAAGAATGTAGGAAATATTCTCTACCTTGGATGGTTCCAACAAAGAAGATAAATGGATCCACCTCATCGATCGGGGTCTGCAGCTCCTCGTCATCACTAAAATCGTCATCAGAATCATCATCATCATCATCCTCATCATGGAGCTGAAAACCTCTTGCCTGAATTACCAGAAGCATGTACAGAGTCATGACAGGGTGCTATGAAAACGCAAAGAATATACCCAAAATACTGATGTGACGTCTTTACTACAGGATATTTTCACTTGTTCTTTGCAGACAACATTGTTAACAAAAGGAGACTAGAGATGTTCTTTCCAGTGCAGCTAACAGCACATGAACTGTGTCCGTGTACACAGGGAGGCAAAAGGCTCGTCAAGCTGCTAACAGGCCTATGAAACAAGGGCAGGTGATTTTATGAAGCCGCAAGTGAAGTGTGCGCTTCGCTAATTAGCTTGGCAGCTTTCCCTAGAGTACGAGTATTGAAGATATAAATTTCATCTAAAGTACCGTTGGAGGTGTGCTATTCATGCAGATTAAGGCCCCAGCTCCAGGTACCATTCGCCCCTGCCTACCAGAGGAGAGATCTTCTGTGAACCTCAGAAGTCCAAAGCAAGGTGAAGTTACCTGCCAATGCTACCCAACTTCCCAACATACATATATTTGAAGCAGTCCTTTCGTCCCAGACCTCTCTCAGTGTTTCTAGAGCCAATAACATCTTTTTTCTGTATAATTATTGTTTTTAGGACTAATCTACTAATCGCTGCCGGAATCAAGCATATTCTCTTATGTATGCTTTTATGAGACAGATCCAGATCCTCAAGACTTGGAAGGATCAGGAGCTGGTTGGCTGGAAAACTGGGATCTGGAGCTCTACCAAGCAGTCTACGTATTTATGTAATGACTTTCTCTTGGCGGTTCTCTGATGCTCATATTTGAAGGTAATAAGCACTTCACCAGAGATTGCATTAGCTCTATTAACTATTCCATCATGACAGGCACTTATAGATAAAATTAACATGGTGGGCATATAAAATAAAAATTAAACCATACCAATAAATAAGATCTCTGAATGCGAATTTTACTCGAGGCAAGATAACAAAACAAACCTGTACTAGTTTCTGTATATTAAGACTATTTACTTCATCCTGATCTTCATCATCAACCCCCATCTCCCCATCATCCTCATCCTCCTCATTCTCTTCTTCATCAGCATCAAATTCATCCACATCATCATCAGCAGCATCATTTTGCCTCTTAGATTCTGGTATATTAATGCAAAAGATTAAGATTTAACTGAAGAAGAAATTTAAGCATTTCACTACTGCACTATATAAGTTCTATAACAGCAAAAGGCAAAATAAAGTTGGAAGTCTTCGTATGTTATTTCCTTTCTTTTTCTTGTATAAATATGCAGTGGGAGTCTCTCCTACTTTTTCTGACAAAAAGAATACAAGGAAACTCTTGATTTGCAAAAGTGTGAAACAATATATGAAGTGCTTAATCAGCCCAGTGCCTGAAATCTCAGGAATATATGGTAGTTTTTCAAGGGCTAGCGCTTTATATCATACAATAAACAAGAGATGCACCTGCAACTTGCTCCTTGTATGCAACAAGCAGCTCAAGTGTTGCCTTGAAAATGCGTTCTAGAGCCTCTGCTGGAATATGATTAGCTGGAAGGCCAATAAGTGAAGTCAATCCTAAGCAGCAGACTTTCTTATCATGCTCTCTGAAAATAAAGCGAAACACCATTTGTCGAGTCAGTACAGCAAATAAACACAAAGTAATAATTTTACAAGCAAGAGCTAATTAAACTTACCTTTTGAAGTTCACCCTCTTGCCACTTTTTTTCACTTGTTGTAACATGACAAACCAAAGATTGAAAATTTCTGTCGCAACTCCAAGTTTATGCAACATTGCGAGTGTCAACGAAGGATTGTAGTAGAATACGTTAGCTATCTGCAGTAGGCATGGAAATGGAGTGTGATAAGTAACTTTGCTGACTCAACATGAGTACAAGGCTGTCAAGGGGGCCAACCCACGCAATCAGTAGTATCAATTTTAGACACAGAAATCAGAAGGAAGACATGGTCTGCCTACTATGACATGAGGTTGCTTCATACAATATGAAATACACAAATGTGCTCATTTAAGAAACATGAAATTATATAGTGATGTTACTTTGAGCAATAGCTATGGACCTATGGCACTGTAGGCCTAGAAAACCATATGTGCTTTACCTTCACAGGAAAAAAAAACATTTTACAAACAAGAACAAGGCGTTATATATCTTGCTGCATTCTGAATATACCCCACACGTCAGAAATTATCTTCAGGAAAAAAAGCATGCAGAAATGAACCCCATGAAAATGTAAAATTGTTGCTCCATATGAATCGGAAGTTTGAAACGACTGATCATAGTATATGAAAATATATGATCAGGATTTTGGTTTACATAATTTCTTACAGAACACAGTAAGTACCCAGAATAAAGCAGTTGGACAGTCTATCGCATAGTTCAATAAACTGAGGTTAGTGTTGCTGATTAGTTACTGTAAATCATGGCAGACAAGGTACTTCAATTACAGAAGCCCTGTTTGGAATCAAATTATTTTGAAAAGCAATGTATTCAAAAATTGCAAAAAAAAAAAAGTTGAATCTATGGAGTACCAGAGCTCAAGTATAACAGTTTTCTGCAGTATTAGCAAAACCCAAGGTGAGTTTACCAACTAAATTATCCAGGAGAATTGTTTATTTTACTTTAACTCTCTGAAACTCTGCAACTAGCGATCTAAAAATAATTTAAACAAGATTGCATTCATGCATATATATAATTACCTGAGTGTATTTGGCTAGCTAGCTTTATAGTTTGTGGTAAGCAGTTAAAGCATTTAGGAGAGTATTTTTTTACTTAACTCTTTGAACTCACCGGTCTACAAATAATTAACACAAGATTGCATGCATCCATGCACACTATTAAAATGCCACAGTTTATAAGAGTAGTCTTTCTTATATCCAAACGGCTCAAATTATTTAAAACTCTAGTTTTCCAGAAACCATGGTGTTTCAAGAGAGCTCCAAAATATTATGTATCCAAACGGGGCCTTATAGTTCGCTTTGGAAAAGTGATTTGGTAGGAGCTTTTGACCAATTGAGGCCAATTCTAAGCTACGTAACTGGTAATACTTCGAGCTTTTCCTGGGTTCAAACTTTTTTATCTAGTTCCACTGGTTGCCACCAAAAAAAGGGAGGTAAAGGCAGGCCAACAGTAAACAGCTCAGGGTTGCCAAACCAGGCTGCGGAATACATTTTAAGTTGATCATTTATGTTTAGCACTACACTTAGATATCGTCTATTTTTTAAGTACTACTCAAAATCTACTACTCTACACTGACAGACGACGTTACTTATACACAACTGATACAGAAAAGCTAAAAACAGCAAAACCAAATAATGCATACTATGATAGAGACCTTTAGCTGGTCAGCATATTTTGGAACAGATAGAGAAGGGAAATATGCACATTTCATACCACTTGCACAAGGAGAGATTTCAGATATGGCTTCTCTGCTCGACGGAGCCTATCAATCGTAAGCCTGAGATACGGCTCAACCCAATGATCAACTTGCCCTTTGCAGTTTTGAAAAAACACTTCAATGAGCTTGGGTGCCGGCACAATATCTGAATCTTCCATATTTTGGTCTGTCATGACCTACAGAAATGTTGATATGCCACTGTAAGAGCAAAACTACTTAAACATTCAGAACATATTACAGCTAAAAATGAATCAAATCTACACTCACAGATGACAGTCCTTTCCATAAGCTTTGTTGATAATCAGGATCTTTGCAGGTAACAAAATGTTCAGTGCCACGAGAAATGTAATTGTCTAGTGGGACAAGAATATCTGCACGGCAACAAAAGTATTTAACAATGAGCTGCAAAAGGCTGTAAAAAAATAATGTATGTCTATCAAAATTAATCCATCTGGTAGGAGATTGGCTACCAGGCCAGTTTGCTAACAAGCAGCCTAGCAGATAAGCACTTTATAATAACAGCCCACAAACCAGACCAGAACTGTACCAATTATGTCAAACGGGGCAAGAAAAGACACAACATGCCTGTTGTTTATATATCTAAAAAGAGAAACGACGTGCCAATGAATTAGTGTTTTATCCAAAAGATATCAGATACCAGGATGCTAAATTACTGTTTTAGGAATCATGATGCTGGTTTTGGACTTGTTTGGATGTTGCGTCGTCTTTCGGATATTATTATGATTTCTAAAAAATACCATAGTACCATAGAACTTTTAGATCTTTTGACGCAAAAGAAAATCACTCAAACGGATGTATCTAGCACTAAAGTACGTCTAGATACATCCGTTTGAGCGTCAATTAATATGGGACGGAGGTAACGGAGGTAGAACTTATAAACAGGTTCATCCCAGATAACATGTCTTTCTAAAGCAAACTACGGATGTCACTCGACCTTTGATCCTCACCAAGCAATATTGCAACAGATGTGTACATAGTGGAAAAACTGTGGAGCATCCGTACTTGGTGGGGGAACTGCAATGGTATCCCAATACCTCATTGGACACAGAAAGGTGCAGATACATCATCGGTGACATATCTGGCTGGACAAACATCAAGAATAAACAGTACTCCCTCCGTTCCATAATGTAGTGCATATAGATTTTTTTTTAAAAGTCAAACCTCACAAACTTTGACTAAATTTGTGGATAAAACATTTGCAACTCGAATGCCAAACATATATTGTTAGATTCATCATAAGATGTAGTTTCATATTTTATATATTTGGTATTGTAGATATAAATAGTTTTCTCTACAACCTTGGTCAAAGTTTGCAAAGTTTGACTTTCCAAAATATCTATACGCACTACATTATGGAACAGAGGGAGTGTACCAGGGATACTTCATGGACACACATGGGGTGTAGCTCGGTCCAATAAGACAAAGAGGTTTAACCCTTGGTGGGTGTCCCTCGCATGCAAACACTCGCATGAGAACTTCCTGTACCCACGGGGGCATGCCCATGGCGACCAGGCGACCACCACCAGTCAGCAGCGAGCATCTTCCCACCCCAATATCAAGTGCTTATATGAAAAGAGCAAGCAGCTATGTTCAAGTTGTTCTTAGAAGTTACTATTGTTTTTTTGTTTCCTGATTCTAAGGAAAACTCATCACTGAGAAATTATTTGGACACAGCTAATCGATGAGCATGACAAAATCACATGCAAACTAGTCAGCTGATTAAGACACAGAGCAAAACAAATACAACTTGCAAACATAAAGGAAATGGAAAAATAATATAATAAGTAGCATGGTATCCAAATAACCAAATGAAGACACCACACACAAAGATAGCGTAGTCCCTTCGTTCCCAAATACTTAGCCCCGTTAATGAGACAAACAAAGGAAAACTATGTTTTGGATGAAATATGACCAAAGTACTTTCAATTATATCTCAAGCACTTAAAACGGTGGCAAAGTGAGGGGTGTGGGTGGAGATAATCAAGGTGTCTAGGAAAGTGCCAGTGATTTGGAAAGATTTTTTTCCTCAGAAGTGATAATTATTTGGACGCAGAAGGCGTAACAGACAAAAAGCAAGAAATGAGCATGATCTAGAATTCAGTTTCCAGCATATAGCAAATTTAACAGCAACCCGTTCAAAACTAGACTTACTCTCAAAGAAATCAATGGCCCAATCATTAAGAGCCTCCATCATCAATGGCCACAAGCTCCACATGTCCAAAGAAATTGTTGGTGAGTAAAAGGTCAGATAGGACACTATTTCTAGAACCTCTTCATAAACATCTGCAAAACAGAGTTGAATGCATCAGCACAAATTGAAGGAAGAAGAAACAAAGTTTATAAAAGCAAAACTGATATTAACACAAAAAACTTCAACTCCCTCAAACCGCTAATAATTATCGAGTTCTTACATCTTTCCTAGCAAATTTAGGGGAGGGAGGGTAGAGATAACTGTAACTACCTACAAGCTTCTAATGAGCTGAAAGGTTTATCACTGTCATCAAAAGGAAAGTTTAAAGAAGGAGAAGACTACCACAATTCAGAAACCAATTATGTGTAAGTTTGCTTTAACTACATTTAAAGGAATCAATATCCTGAACAACCAAGATTAGTTCCAGTAAGGGACTGACAAAACGGATGTGCAAACAACCAGTTGAGACTATACATATCCTTGAAATGTAACACACTCCGTTGTTATAATTAGACAACAAAATACCTTGACCATCCGAAGTCAACATTCTGCGCAAAATAGGCAACAAAGTGGGCTCTATTTGGATAAAAAGATGGGGAAGACTGCTAATGGACTCAAGGATTGTGCTTAAAGCACGTAAGCAACCAACAGCAGCCAAAGCACCAGAGTCCTCTACTTCATCATCAGCTTCTGAACTAGCCATGCATCTCCAGAAGGCAGCAGCCTATCAAATTAGTAAGCATGAAGTTTCAGGAAGGTAGATTCAGCACGTGACCATATTGAGTTAAACATAAATCAAGGGCCAACATACCAAACTCTGGCACAATCCAAGGGCATATGGTGCCATCTCTTCACCAAATCTATCAACAATTGTCTCGAGAGTGAAAACAAGATCCTCATTCTCAACTTCACCCATAAGCTTAAAAAATTCTGCAAATAAAGTAATAAACAATCAAACCACAACAAAGTCACCATTCCTACCAAGGTTGAATAAAGTAGTTCTTACCATCAAGAAGCTGTGGAAGGATAGGACGGATCTCATCCAGATCTGTAGAATGGAACAGAAATTGTAAGGAACAAATAGAACAAAGTTGATAACTGATTAGGTATCGAGAAGCTCACCTTTGCATGCTTCAACGAAAGAACGGAGAGCAAAGACTGAATCGACCCTGACGGGAAGTTCTGGATCACGCAAACCAGAGATAACACAATGCATAGCTTTGCGAAAATTGTCCTGGTCCGAGAAGGTGATGTGCGCATACTGCCCTGCCACCCATGCTGCCTATTGCGCATATAATATATTAGTTTGATGTCACATAGAAGTAGCGGGTACATCGAGGAAAACTAGGGAAGGTGAGCATAATCATAGAAATAGAAATAAAGAAAAATAAGAAGTTTAATACTAATTAGTAAACAAATAAACTTGGATTATAACAGAGCATATAAAGTGTTCTGTTAAAATAAACTTGAATAAAGGGTTCCCTAAGGATAGCAATTAATTAAAACATGACAATTGTGGTCACAATGTGCAGTTAACTTTTGAGATTGTGGTCAGCAGCTCATCTTCTCCTGGACTAATACTAGACTTGATAGCATACTGGTTAGCTTGCTGGCACCTAATATCAGATAATCTAGGATGGTAGCCCAGGTGCTGAGAGTAACACTTGGATCCAAGGTATTTACAGTGCTCTCTCAGCTCAAGAGATTATTAGCATCTGTCACTTTGAAATGATCTGGACAAATTCCCTTTTGGATACAAGAGAAGACGCCATTTTCTGGCGCTTATCTCCAAACCTTCAGTAGTCCGGCTAAGTCAGAGTATAAGGATTCCTTCTCTGAACAAATTAACTTCCATTGTCCTCATTTATTTTGTTAAGATAATTTAGCGCTCAAGTGTTGATTCTTTGGCTTGAGCTGCAACACCATTGCTTGACTTGCAGGTTATCTTGCGCGCTGTCAGCTCCCCAACCATGGTTTCTGTCCTCTACGCACAAGAGCCAGAGACGGTACAGCACTTGTTTTGTGTGTTGCTCCTGGATCTGGCAGCTTTCAATCAGGACGACTGCATGCAGCTTGGAATATTCAGTGTGAAAGAAACAGCCAGTTCTTTCAGGCCTATCAGCATGATCTGAGGACGGTGGACAATGCTATCAAAGCAGAAGTAGAACGTTGGAGGGCAAGCTTGTCACTTTAGGCTGTGAGAACTACTGAGATTAGCATTTTGTTTCATGTTGAAAAGTTGTGTGTCGTTCCCTAGTGAATTGCTGGCTCATGGCTAGACCATCCAGAACCTAAAGCATGCCCTTCAGCCCTTCTCCTTAATGACAACTTGTTTGCAGGATCACTTAAAGGAATACATCCTCTGTTCCTAAATATAAGACGTTTTGGACCACCAAAACGTCTTATATTTAGGAACAGAGATAGTTTTTTTTTAGAATATTCATAAGAAAATAACACAATTAATTGTGTTTGGTTTTAAGATGAAAAATTCCTAGAACCTTTCCTAAACTATTATACAGGCTGTTACAAAGAGCAATAGTGGACAGAGGTATCTTGGAAATAGTACAAGTGAACATGGTAACTTTTGGACCTGAGGTGGGGCAAATTTCTGGGACAAATAAACATATTTCTAACTTTCTAATTAAAGAAGGTAGAACACTTCAATGCACATGCTTCAACAAATTGTATACATGATCTGAATGTCTAAACCATAATAAGGAACAAAAGGTAGAACTGCAGGCCAAGTTGGAGCATACTACTACCTTCGCACGCAAGTGTCCAACACGACTACTGAACTCTGGAAAGACATGCTGAACTAACATTCGCTCTAGCTCAGCCTTGTACGGATCAGTTTGTTTCAACCTATCACATAATGTCCCAATGGCAAGAAGGGCACCATCTTTTTGGCGATAGGGCTTCACTTCAATTGATGCCTCATTATACCTACCAAGTTATTCTTGAATTAGGTAGCTCATAACGGTTGAGGATCACAGCACAAATCACAAAAACGATACATACCTCATGAATATCTCCACAATAAATTGGATAAACTTTTGTAGGTTGCCTTTTCCCCGTTTTCTTACCAATTCGCTGACGAAATCCATAGCAGCTGTTCGAGGACTATACAAATCTTCAATTATATCTGTATGCAAAAAAAAATGGCATTATGAGTAAACAGATGAACATTGAAAATAGTGCATGTTACCTTACATTATTGAGATGAATTTGATCATGCAATTTTACCATAGCCTTTCCGAACATACTCATGCGGATCTTCATCCCATAACATTTGGTCATTGTCATTGAAGCACATTAGTGGAAATATTATCTCAAAAAGAATTATGTCGATTTGTGGTTGCATCAGCTGATACATGCTGTTCTTTGTGAGACTGCAAGAACAAGTAATCCATTACAGTTAGTCACCGCACATTTAAAGATCACCAGGTACACATATTTTACGTGGTAGATAGAGTAAGGGATGCAACATGCATATGAGGAGATATCCAGTAAGCTACAGATAAATATGCCAAACAAGAAAATTTCAACATACAGCTAGTAAATGTCATACACAAAACTACTACGCTAAAAAAGAAAGAGCATATATCAAACAGTAGTTATTAAAGGTACATTCTGCTAGGCAAATTATACATTCATACAAAAGATGGAAGATGAAAGAAAATTTGTAACATTAGTAATCTCAGTAGAGCAAGTTGTGTTGTTGAAATTGTCTAACAGGCATAGAGAGACATGCACAGCAAGCTCATGACTAGTGAGACATGCAGAAACCAGAAATAATGAAAGGTGGCAATCTGAGCATTATGAAAGCTGGTTTGTCCTTCGGAAGTACATCATGCTGCTGCATAAAAAGTCTCCCACGAACCTGTTGGTGAGATATTGAAGGATAAGATTGATAACCCTATCAGGCAAATAGCCACCAGTGCGAATTGCATTGAGCAACTGTAGATGGCATCCCAGAATTTTTCCAGCATAGATCTTTTGAAACATTTGAGCAAAAGCTTTACTCTCTGGTTTATGAACCTTCATATCAGCAAACCTGTCAATGACAAATGAGTAACCAAGTAAAAATAATGATTTAACGAAAAACATACCAACTTCTTTCAATACTGACCGACTGTATAAACGGTTCAAGATATGGGTAATCCATTTCTTGACTTTCCACCAGCCCCAAGCTTTCCTAGCGTCAGGATCCGATGGTTGCCCTTCCAATGGAACTGGCCTTTCCAACAAGTTTAAGAATAGAATAATCCATGCATTGAAGGTGTTTGGTTCAAACAGTTGCTTTGGAATTTCTAGCTGCAGAAAGCACATGACGAGCATAAGCGTATAAGAAAAAAAAAACAGGGGGGGGGGGGGGGGGGGGGGGGGTAAATTAATAAGACCAAGAACGTACATAAATTGAGGACCAGAATATTTTGCAGATCAGCTTGATCAAGTCAGCAACTTCAATTGGAGGATTGGCAATCTGGACAAGTGTGCTGAATATATTCAACAAACGAGGAAAACACTCCTCAACAATTTGATACAATGGTATCCTTTCCTCCTCTGACTTGAACCTAAACCATGAGGCATATAAATAGGATAAGTGTGCCAACTCATATAGAAGTAAAACAAAAGCATTGTGCTGTAATGTCATCAAGACCAACAGCAAAATTTCAGTAAAGAAGATTTATGATAGATGGAAAAGGTGGTATGTATGCTCACTCATATTTCCGGGATAGGATCCTTAGCACATAAAGTGCTCCGAAAATTTGATCCTGTGATTCCATGTTATGTGTAACCCAATGTAGAAGACTAGGCCACTGCTCAGGGTAATCCGCAAGGATCAAGGTCTTGATACTTTCTCCAAGCTGTGCTCTAAAGATAGTCATGAAAGATGTGTCAATTATCCATATGTTTCTCATCAACAAATGCCAAATGTTATGCTTTCGCCATTAAGAAAGCACACCACACTGTCACTTATAAAGACAAGAATATGTGAGCTGGTATGGCTAGCCAAAAAAAATTAACATGTGGCCGCATTACAACTTGAGAAAATACTTTGTATAATGCTTCTCTACAAATGGAGGTTTCATACAGAGGAAAACAGGGAACAGATGCATTCAAGAACTAACAACAAGGCAGCGTCTATTATTACCCATAATGTATTTCATGAAGGCACAACCAATATTTTTTTACTACATATTGCTTCTATTAGAAACAAAATGGAACTTCAAGCAGCATAAAGGAAAACATAAAAGCTTCATTTTTAATTGCAATTAGCTGGAAGATGAAGTATATGTAGGCCGAAACTAAATATTGGTCAACATTATTTTCCCTCAATAGGTAAAACAAAATAGTGATATCCAACAATAATAAACATAGTGTAATACACTATTGAAAACTACAGGTCCTAGAATTCAGTTTATCTGGTAAAAAACTGACTATAACAAAATAACCAAAAACAATGAGCAGTACAATTGTAGCAAGCAGCTATGACAGTAAAACGTTACTACTTGTGAAGGAAAGGACGGGTGGATTGCGGCAAAGTTATTTTTACCTTAGCAGTGGAGGCAATTGAGTAACAAAGCCCAGTATATTCTCACGAACCATAGACTTGTCACCTTCTGGAATTTTACGTGTTTCTTCTACAGAAAGGAAGAAAAATTGTCAAGTTACCAAAATGAAGGGAACAATGCCCAGGTATTACCCTCCACGTACCAGGATCAATAGGTGACCAGGCTTTTGAAACAAAGTTCTTGAAGTGAATGCTTGCAACCTGTCTCACAGCCATATCACAATTTCCATCGACGATGATCTGTAACAATCTCACCAGATGCTGTTGCGTATACTGAAGCTGCAGGAATCGCAGGAACTTCAGTACAAGGGTCCGAAATGAAATAACATATGCATATAGCATCACAACATGTATAGAACAAAAAAGGCAGGTAACACTGAATAAGAATGAACAACACAAAACAAAATGACCAGCTTAGTTACAGCATTCTGCATTATTCCTTTGGGTATGTTAGCAAGTAATGCACTGCAGTTGATCCATTTCTCATTCTTAGAGAAGGGGTAGCTATTCATCAATCACAAACAAATGCAAATTAAGTTTCTAAGAATCATGATGATAGCTCATAGTTAAGAAAAATAAGAACATGGCAATATGAGCTGCTTTGCAATCTTCTGAGTCCACGGTAACTTTCTATTTAAAAATACTAAATCTTCCATGAGTGTTGGTTTTGGCTCAAATTCTTGTTAGCGCATATTGTAGTATTGAAATACACTATTATACAATAAAAGAACAAAAACAAATATGAACTTCAGAAAATACAGCAGCAGTTGCTCCATATATGATTAGCTATAGGCAAACACACTTACAATAGAGTTATTAAGGCAACAGGGTAGATTTGTCTGTTCTGTATACAGATCAGCTCGAATACAATTTCCACACTGATGGTCTTACACTCAGTATGCTCTCATGAACAAGAAGTTCAATTACATAATATGTAAACAAGCGCTGTCCAAAATGCAGTGCAGTCCAGAGCGTCATTACAACAAATATAATGACATAGCAAACAGCTCTTTCTATGCACGGAAGTTGGCTAAGAAACTCTCTATACAGACAGTTCATCCAAGTGGGCGTGTGCAGATAGCTAAAAGAAAGGATATTATCACTCTGCTCCAACAAATTTACAATCTTGTGAAAAGATTTGACTGCATCCTTATGAAGCATATAATATTATGAGATTAAAAAGGAAGGGAGCAAACAAGCGCCTCTGTGCTGTAGAAATGTTCATCGTTAAATAAGTGCTCGTGTGGAGTACATGATTACATGCCACTAAAACATTTAAAATTTGTATGCTGTCTTAGTTTCAGCTGTAATGGCAGCCTACTTGATTGAACAGGTTGCTAAGCCACCAACCCTGAGGTGTTCATGAGCTGGAAGTCAATAATACCAACTACAACACTAGCATGAGCTAATAACACTGAGCATAGCTCCACAACAAAGTCGAACTACATGACAACGGGAAGCAAGCATCAAACCAGTCTAGAAGTGAAGCTCATACAGATCACCGGTTCAAATTGATCCAATTCAGCAACCTAGCTCCAGATCACGGAAAACATAGCAACAAGAATCAACTCGACACAGAACAGAGAAGGGGTGTTGATGTGACTGGTTCGATTGAGCAGGATTCCACGGCAAAACGCAACTGCGGAGAGGCGCGAGGCAGTGATCCGACGAACCCCTACCCCCAATCCAACCCCTTCCACCGCGGCAGGAACCCCAGGCTCCGGATAGCGCGTCAACGATACAAACAACAGACCGAGAGAGTAGAGCGCTATCAAGGCGCAGTGGAGGGGCTAACCTGCTCAAGGCTGGCCTCAGCGGCCTTGCGCTCCTCGGGGGCGTGGCTGAGCGCCGCGCGCAGCACCACGGTCAGGTTGGACAGATCCATCACGGCGTGCCGGCCGAGCTCGAGCACCGGCGGCGGCGGCGGCAGGGCGCGAGGGGCGAGGCCGCAACCCCGAGCTAGGGTTCTCGATCGGCGAGGCGGTGTGGTGGAGAGGGAGGGAGGCGGGGGGGTGGGGTGGCGAGTGGGGAGAGTCGGGATCGCCTCCTCCCACTTCTGGCCTCGCGGTCGCGGAGACCTGGGGAGTTGAGAAGCGTGCGTGCGTGCGCGCCGCACCGTGCCGTGCGTGCTCGAGGCAGAGAAAGGAGGGATGGATCGGTGGAGTAGTGGTGGGTATTTAAATCTAGGGTTTGGTCGAGGGGTTTTGCTCGGCCGAGCCCGAGCAAGAGCAAGCCCGGCCTGCTGTGCGTGTACCGCTGCTACGACCACCCCCCGGCTGGGCACCCTGCCGGGCAGCAGCAACTTTTCCGGGTGCGAGGCCCTCGTCCGAACCCGAGGCCCAGTATTAAGGGTGAAATTTTGGATCCGGTTTATAGATGGATAAATGTTCTTGTCTCGAAAAAAAATGGATAAATGTTCATACCGTATCATATTTCGCATCTTTTGGATTTAGAAGCGGGTACTCTCTAGGTAGGGCTCTTCAGAGGTCATTTATGGGAGCATTGCATGTGTTGCGTCCTAGTGCCGTTATGTGTCACGCTTCGTTGAAGTGGTTTTTTTTGGACGAAATTAATGTTCTGACTTTTTAACTAAGTTAAGCATGAATTGGCCCCATTTTGAATGTATTTGGTCTTTTTTTATCACGCCAACATCCCTGGCGTCTCGTTTGCATGGGAGACACGTGGTCCCTGGCGTTTTCCCCTGGCCCACACACTGGGATGGCTTGTTGACCGTTTGACGTGACAAAAGGGGAAACACCATGGACCTCGGCGTTTACCCCCCCCCCCGACCCAAAATGTCACGGATCGTGTCGTTTTCTCCTGATAAGTCATCCAGCCACCCAAAACGTCACGAACCGTGTCGTTTTCTCCTGATAAGTCATCCAGCTGCGCGGGCCCACCCCACCCCACCTTCCCTATCCTCCCTATCTTCTGGCGGCGGCCGAGCGCACTAACAGAGAGGGGTTCTCTCTCACCCCCTTCCCTCTTCCCTCACCAAATCTTCAAGATCTGCTCATTCCACCCCTCAAATTCGTGGATCTGAGGCCCCTGGGCATCCTTGAGGTATTCTCCCCCTCCTCTCCAATTTTTTCGATTGAATCCTCTTCTTTTTATGCATTATTCTACATTAGGCGGTGTTAGATGAGTAGATGATTTCTTCGTTTTAGGAAATTTCTTGTAGTTGATAGACGATTTTAGATGATTGGTAGGTACTAGATGATGTGTTGTTGAATATGTAGGCCATATTAATTTGGATTGGTGCCAATATAGGCTATAGTTGTCAAGGAACCCACATGAAGAGAGATGATGAACACTTGATGGTTGTATATGGTATGGTTTGTTTGAGATCTTGGTTTGGTTATAGATGATTAATATTTGCATATGTTGTCCCATACGATATTATCAACCCTCCCAGTCAGGCCCGATGGTTGTGGTGGCCCCACGCGCTCCTGTCGATCCCGAGACTGCTCCCTTGTGCCTGGAAGTCCAGATTTTTTAGCCTGACCTCACCAGCTCCGCCCCCAGGGCGATTGTGTGCCCCCTCCCCGCGCGGATCCCAACCGCTCCTCCGCCTCTTCATGCATGCCAGCTGTTGGCGGGAGGTTGGCTGGACGTGATCAGCCCATGCACGCCTCGCCCGGCCCAGCCCCTCCCATGCTCTCGGGATTGGCGGCGTTTGCGGACGCCATGCAAGCTCCTGTTGCTCCCGTCTTGCCCTCTCCTGTGCACCGCAAGCGGCGTAACGAGATCCCGCCCAACTTCACCCCTCGCCGCAGTGGGCGCATCGCCCTTGCTGACCGTGGGCTTGACTCAGAGATGATAGTGAAACGGGTGCTTCTTCGCAGGTTGGGCCTTCTGCAAGATGACGAGCCACTTAGCGACGCCCTTCTGGCCAAATACTCAGCGCTTTTCAAGCAACCGCTTGCGGAGGATGTCATCCAGGCCTTCGCGGATTTCTACGGCTGGAGTATGCCTTCTGCGAAGCGATTTGCTAGCATCGCGGCTAGCCCTTGCTCGATGGAGGGTTGAGCTCCTCTTCTCTCCGATCCCCTCGGCCCCCCCAACCCTCTTAAGGATAGCAACCTTAGCATTGTCTTCTGGAACGTGCGCAGGCTCAACTCGCGAGCTAAGCGCACGGCGGTTCGTAGCGTGATTTCCTCTGCTGCCCCTTGTATTGTTTGCTTGCAAGAAACTAAGCTTGAGTTGGTCTCGTCCTCGCTGGTTCTTGAAACTCTCTCCCTGTCCCACCCAGAGGTGGGCACCCATCATGTCTCGGCCCTAGTTTCCCCCCTCTCGGGGACCCCACATTGGTGGATTTCGGGCGTCTATGGGCCATAAGGTGATGCTGAGAAGATTGCCTTCCTCACGGAGTTGCAGGATTTCCGTAGCATGTGTGCGGGTCCTTGGATGGTTGGTGGCGACTTTAACATGATTGCCTCCGCCGCCGACAAGAATAACAACAGGATCAACCTGATGGAAATATGCCCTAGAGGCAATAATAAAGTTGTTACTATTTTATATTTCCTTGTTCATGGTAAAGGTTTATTATTCATGCTAGAATTGTATTGACCGGAAACTTAAATACATGTGTGAATACATAAACAAATATCGTGTCCCTAGTGAGCCTCTACTAGACTAGCTCGTTGATCAAAGATGGTTAAGGTTTCCTAACCATAGACATGAGTTGTCATTTGATAACGGGATCACATCATTAGGAGAATGATGTGATGGACAAGACCCATCCGTTAGCTTAGCATATGATCGTTCTGTTTATTGCTACTGCTTTCTTGAATGTCAAATACATGTTCCTCAGACCATGAGATCATGCAACTCCCGGATACCGGAGGAATACCTTGTGTGCTATCAAACGTCACAACATAACTGGGTGATCATAAAGATGCTCTACAGGTATTTCCGAAGGTGTCCGTTGAGTTGGCATGGATCGAGACTGGGATTTGTCACTCCGTGTTTCGAAGAGGTATCTCTGGGCCCTCTCGGTAATGCACATCATAAGAAGCTTGCAAGCAAAGTGACTAAGGAGTTAGTTACGGGATGATGTATTACGGAACGAGTAAAGAGACTTGCCGGTAACGAGATTGAACTAGGTATGGAGATACCGACGATCGAATCTCGGGCAAGTAACATACCGATGGACAAAGGGAATTACGTATGTTGTCATTGCGGTTCGACCGATAAGATCTTCGTGGAATATGTAGGAACCAATATGAGCATCCAGGTTCCGCTATTGGTTATTGACCGGAGAGGCATCTCAGTCATGTCTACATCATTCCCGAACCCGTAGGGTCCGCACGCTTAACGTTCGTTGACGATATAGTGTTATATGAGTTATGTGAATTGGTAACCGAATATTGTTCGGAGTCCCGGATGAGATCCCGGACATCACGAGGAGTCTCGGAATGGTCGAGAGGTAAAGATTTATATATGGGAAGTCATATTTTGGGTTCCGGAAAAAGGTGCAGTTTTTTCGGTATTGTATCGGGAAGCTTCCAGAAGGTTCCGGAGGATTCCGGAGGAGTCCGGAAGTCCACAAGTGGGTCCACCACGTCCCAAGGGCTGGCATGGGCTAAGGGGAGGCGCCCTGGCCTTATTGTGCCAGGCGCACCAAGTCCTCAAAAGCCCACGCAGCTAGGGAAGGAAAAAGGGAGAGTCCTAGTAGGAATAGGATTGGACTTTGGAGTCCAAGTCCACGTGTGTACTATTCACGGTTACTGTTCACGTGGCACTATTCCTTCTACTCCAAGCCCCTACACATATATAAATAGAGGAGAGGGGGCGCCCCAAAGGAGAACACAACATTGTCTTAGCCGTGTGCGGCGCCCCCCTCCACAATTCCGTCCCTCGGTCATATTTTCGCAGTGCTTGGGCGAAGCCCTGCAGAGATAGCATCACCATCACCGTCACCACGCCGTCGTGCTGTCGGAACTCATCCACTACCTCGCCGTCTTGCTGGATCAAGAAGTCGAGGACGTCACCGAGCTGAACGTGTGCTGAACGCGGACGTGCCGTACGTTCGGTGCTCGGTCGGTTGGATCGTGAAGTTGTTCGACGACATCAACCGCGTTGTTCTAACGCTTCCGCTTACGATCTACGAGGGTACGTAGACACACTCCCCCTCTCGTAGCTATGCATCTCCATGGATAGATCTTGCGTGTGCGTAGAATTTTTTTTGTTTTCCATGCAACGTTCCCCAACAGTGGTATCAGAGCCAGGTCTATGCGTAGATGATATGCACGAGTAGAACACAAAGAGTTGTGGGCGGTGATCGTCATACTGCTTACCACCAACGTCTTATTTTGATTCGGCGGTATTGTAAGATGAAGCGGCCCGGACCAACCTTACATGTCCACGTACATGAGACCGGTTCCACCGACAGACATGCAACTTGTTTTGCATAAAGGTGGCTGGCGGGTGTCTGTTTCTCCTACTTTAGTTGAATCGAATTTGACTGCGGCCGGTCCTTGTTGAAGGTTAAAACAGCAAACTTGATAAATCACCGTTGTGGTTTTGTGCCATAGGTAAGAACGGTTCTTGCTAGAAGCCCGTAGCAGCCAAGTAAAACTTGCAACAACAAAGTAGAGGACGTCTAACTTGTTTTTGCAGGGTATGCTATGATGTGATATGGTCAAGACATGATGTGATATACGTTATTGTATGAGATGATCATGTTTTGTAATTTATCGGCAACCGGCAGGAGCCTTATGGTTGTCTCTTTATTGTATGAAATGCAAGCGCCATGTAATTGCTTTACTTTATCGCTATGCGTTAGCAATAGTTGTAGAAGCAATAGTTGGCGAGACGACCACGACGCAACGATGGAGATCAAGGTGTCGAGCCGGTGACGATGGAGATCATGACGATGCTTTGGAGATGGAGATCAAAAGCACAAGATGATGGCCGTATCATGTCACATATTTTGATTGCATGTGATGTTTATCCTTTATGCATCTTATTTTGCTTAGAACGACGGTAGCATTATAAGATGATCCCTTCACTAAATTTCAAGATAAAAGTGTTCTCCCTGAGTATGCACCGTTGCTAAAGTTCGTCGTTTCGAAGCACCTCGTGATGATCGGGTGTGATAGATTCTACGTTCACATACAACGGGTGTAAGCCAGTTTTACACAAGCAGAATACTTGGGTTAAACTTGACGAGCCTAGCATGTACAGACATGGTCTCGGAACACTGGAGACCGAAAGGTCGAACATGAGTCATATAGTAGATATGATCAACATGCAGATGTTCACCATTGATGACTATCCCATCTCACGTGATGATCGGACATGGGCTAGTTGATTTGGATCATGTAACACTTAGTTAACTTGAGGGATGTTAATTTAAGTGGGAGATCATTAGTAATTTGATTAATTGAACTTAATTTATCATGAACTTAGTCTTGATAGTTTCTTTGCATATCTATGTTGTAGATAAATGGCCCGTGCTACTGTTCCGTTGAATTTTAATGCGTTCCTAGAGAAAGCTAAGTTGAAAGATGATGGTAGCAACTACACGGACTAGGTCCGTAACTTGAGGATTATCCTCATTGCTGCACAGAAGAATTATGTCCTTGATGCACCGCTAGGTGATGGACCTGCTGCAGGAGCTGCTGCAGACGTTGTGAACGCCTGGCAGGCTCGATCTGATGAGTACTCGATAGTTCAGTGTGCCATGCTCTACGGCTTAGAACCGGGACTGCAAAAGCGTTTTGAACGCCACGGAGCATATGAGATGTTACAAGAGCTGAAATTGATATTTCAAGCTAATGCCCGGGTTGAGAGATATGAAGTCTCCAACAAGTTCTTTAGCTGTAAGATGGAGGAGAATAGTTCTGTCAGTGAACACATACTCAGAATGTCTGGGTACCACAACCACTTGACTCAGCTGGGAATTGATCTTCCGGTTGAGAGTGTTATTGATAGAGTTCTTCAGTCACTGCCACCAAGCTATAAAGGCTTCGTGATGAACTATAATATGCAAGGGATGGAGAAAACAATTCCCGAGCTCTTCGCGATGCTGAAATCAGCGGAGGTAGAAATCAAGAAGGAGCATCAAGTGTTGATGGTTAACAAAACCACTAGTTTCAAGAAAAAGGGCAAGGGAAAGAAGGTGAACTTCAAGAAGAACGGCAAGCAAGTTGCTGCTCCCACGAAGAAACCCAAAGCTGGACCCAGGCCTGAAACAGAGTGCTTCTACTGCAAAGGGACTGGTCACTGGAAGTGGAACTGCCCCAAGTATTTGGCGGATAAGAAGGATGGCAAAGTGAGCAAAGGTATGTTTGATATACATGTTATTGATGTGTTCCTCACTAATGCTCGCAGTAGCGCCTGGGTATTTGATACTGGTTCGGTTTCTCATATTTGTAACTCGAAGCAGGAGTTACGGAATAAGCGAAGATTGGCTAAGGACGAGGTGACGATGCGCGTCGGGAATGGTTCCAAGGTTGATGTGATCGCCGTCGGCACGCTACCTCTACATCTACCTTCGGGATTAGTTTTAGACCTCAATAATTGTTATTTGGTGCCAGCGTTGAGCATGAACATTATATCTGGATCTTGTTTATTGCGAGATGGTTATTCATTTAAGTCAGAGAATAATGGTTGTTCTATTTATATGAGTAACATCTTTTATGGTCACGCACCTTTTGTGAATGGTCTATTCTTGTTGAATCTCGATCGTAGTGATACACATATTCATAATATTGATGCCAAAAGATGCAAAGTTGACAATGATAGTGCAACATACTTGTGGCACTGCCGTTTAGGTCATATTGGTGTAAAGCGCATGAAGAAACTCCATGCAGATGGACTTTTGGAATCTCTTGATTATGAATCATTTGATACTTGCGAACCATGCCTCATGGGCAAGATGACTAAAACTCCATTCTCCGGAACAATGGAGCGAGCTACTGATTTGTTGGAAATAATACATACCGATGTATGCGGTCCGATGAATGTTGAAGCACGCGGCGGGTATCGTTATTTTCTAACCTTCACACATGATTTGAGTAGATATGGGTATATCTACTTGATGAAACACAAGTCTGAAACATTTGAAAAGTTCAAAGAATTTCAGAGTGAAGTAGAGAATCATCGTAACAAGAAAATAAAGTTTCTACGATCTGATCGCGGAGGCGAATATTTGAGTTACGAGTTTGGCCTTCATTTAAAGAAAATGTGGAATTGTTTCACAACTCACGCCACCTGGAACACCACAGCGTAATGGTGTGTCCGAACGTCGTAACCGTACTTTATTGGATATGGTGCGTTCTATGATGTCTCTTACCGATTTGCCACTATCGTTTTGGGGTTATGCATTAGAGACAGCTGCATTCACGTTAAATAGGGCACCGTCTAAATCCGTTGAGACGACACCATATGAACTATGGTTTGGCAAGAAACCTAAGTTGTCGTTTCTTAAAGTTTGGGGATGCGATGCTTATGTGAAAAAGCTTCAACCTGATAAGCTCAAACCCAAAGCGGAAAAGTGCGTCTTCATAGGATACCCTAAAGAAACAATTGGGTACACCTTCTACCACAGATCCGAAGGCAAGGTCTTTGTTGCCAAGAATGGGTCCTTTCTAGAGAAGGAGTTTCTCTTGAAAGAAGTGAGTGGGAGGAAAGTAGAACTTGATGAGGTAATTGTACCTTCTCTCGAATTGGAAAGTAGCTCATTAGAGAAAACCGTTCCCGTGATGCCTACACCAATAAGAGAGGAAGATAATGATAAAGATCGTGAAACTTCAGATCAAGTTACTACTGAACTTCGTAGGTCGACCAGAGTACGTTCCGCACCAGAGTGGTACGGTAATCCTATTCTGGAAGTTATGTTGTTAGACAAAAGCGAACCTACGAACTATGAAGAAGCTATGATAAGCCCGGATTCCGACAAATGGCTTGAGGCCATGAAATCTGAGATAGGATTCATGTATGAGAACAAAGTGTGGACTTTGGTGGACTTGCCCGATGATCGGCAAGCCATTGAGAATAAATGGATTTTTAAGAGGAAGACACATGCTGATGGTAATATCACTGTCTACAAAGCTCGACTTGTCGCGAAAGGTTTTCGACAAGTTCAAGGGGTTGACTACGATGAGACTTTCTCACCCGTAGCGATGCTTAAGTCTGTCCGAATCATGTTAGCAATTGCCGCATTTTATGATTATGAAATCTGGCAAATGGATGTCAAAACTGCATTCCTTAATGGTTTTCTCAAAGAAGAGTTGTATATGATGCAACCAGAATGTTTTGTCGATCCTAAGGGTGCTAACAAAGTGTGCAAGCTCCAGCGATCCATCTATGGACTGGTGCAAGCATCTCGGAGTTGGAATATACGCTTTGATGAGGTGATCAAAGCATATGGTTTTGTACAGACTTACGGTGAAGCCTGTATTTACAAGAAAGTGAGTGGGAGCTCTGTAGCATTTCTAATATTATATCTGGATGACATATTGTTGATTGGAAATGATATAGAATTTCTGGATGGCATAAAGGGATACTTGAATAAGAATTTTTCAATGAAATACCTCGGTGAAGCTGCTTATATATTGGGCACCAAGATCTATAGGGATAGATCAAGACGCTTGATAGGACTTTCACAAAGCACATACCTTGACAAAGTTTTGAAGAAGTTCAAAATGGATCAGTCAAAGAAAGGGTTCTTGCCTGTCTTGCAAGGTGTGAAGTTGAGTCAGACTCAATGCCCGACCACGGCAGAAGATATAGAGAAAATGAAAGTCATTCCCTATGCCTCAACCATAGGTTCTATTATGTATGCCATGCTGTGTACCAGACCTGATGTGTGCCTTGCCATAAAGTTTGGCAGGGAGGTACCAGAGTAATCCAGGAGTGGATCACTGGACAGCGGTCAAGAATATCCTGAAGTACCTGAAAAGGACCAAGGACATGTTTCTCGTTTATGGAGGTGACGAAGAGCTCGTCGTAAAGGGTTACGTCAATGCAAGCTTCGACACTGATCCAGATGACTCTAAGTCCCAAACCGGATACGTATTTATATTAAATGGTGGAGCTGTCAGTTGGTGCAGTTCCAAGCAGAGCGTCGTGGCGGGATCTACGTGTGAAGCGGAATACATAGCTGCTTCGGAAGTAGCACATGAAGGAGTCTGGATGAAGGAGTTCATATCCGATCTAGGTGTAATACCTAGTGCATCGGGTCCAATGACAATCTTTTGTGACAACACTGGAGCAATTGCCATAGCCAAGGAGCCCAGGTTTCACAAGAAGACCAAACACATCAAGAGACGCTTCAACTCCATTCGTGAATATGTCAAGGATGGAGACATAGAAATTTGCAAAGTACACAAGGATCTGAATGTGGCAGACCCGTTGACTAAGCCTCTTCCACGAGCAAAACATGATCAGCACCAAGACTCCATGGGTGTTAGATTCATTACTATGTAATCTAGATTATTGACTCTAGTGCAAGTGGGAGACTGATGGAAATATGCCCTAGAGGCAATAATAAAGTTGTTACTATTTTATATTTCCTTGTTCATGATAAAGGTTTATTATTCATGCTAGAATTGTATTGACCGGAAACTTAAATACATGTGTGAATACATAAACAAATACCGTGTCCCTAGTGAGCCTCTACTAGACTAGCTCATTGATCAAAGATGGTTAAGGTTTCCTAACCATAGACATGAGTTGTCATTTGATAACGGGATCACATCATTAGGAGAATGATGTGATGGACAAGACCCATCCGTTAGCTTAGCATATGATCGTTCTGTTTATTGCTACTGCTTTCTTGAATGTCAAATACATGTTCCTCAGACCGTGAGATCATGCAACTCCCGGATACCGGAGGAATACCTTGTGTGCTATCAAACGTCACAACGTAACTGGGTGATCATAAAGATGCTCTACAGGTATCTCCGAAGGTGTCCGTTGAGTTGGCATGGATCGAGACTGGGATTTGTCACTCCGTGTTTCGGAGAGGTATCTCTGGGCCCTCTCGGTAATGCACATCATAAGAAGCTTGCAAGCAAAGTGACTAAGGAGTTAGTTACGGGATGATGTATTACGGAACGAGTAAAGAGACTTGCCGGTAACGAGATTGAACTAGGTATGGAGATACCGACGATCGAATCTCGGGCAAGTAACATACCGACGGACAAAGGGAATTACGTATGTTGTCATTGCGGTTCGACCGATAAGATCTTCGTGGAATATGTAGGAACCAATATGAGCATCCAGGTTCCGCTATTGGTTATTGACCGGAGAGGCGTCTCAGTCATGTCTACATCATTCCCGAACCCGTAGGGTCCGCACGCTTAACGTTCGTTGACGATATAGTGTTATATGAGTTATGTGAATTGGTAACCGAATATTGTTCGGAGTCCCGGATGAGATCCCGGACGTCACGAGGAGTCTCGGAATGGTCGAGAGGTAAAGATTTATATATGGGAAGTCATATTTTGGGTTCCGGAAAAAGGTGCAGTTTTTTCGGTATTGTACCGGGAAGCTTCCAGAAGGTTCCGGAGGATTCCGGAGGAGTCCGGAAGTCCACAAGTGGGTCCACCACGTCCCAAGGGCTGGCATGGGCTAAGGGGAGGCGCCCTGGCCTTATTGGGCCAGGCGCACCAAGTCCTCAAAAGCCCACGCAGCTAGGGAAGGAAAAAGGGAGAGTCCTAGTAGGAATAGGATTGGACTTTGGAGTCCAAGTCCACGTGTGTACTATTCACGGTTACTGTTCACGTGGCACTATTCCTTCTACTCCAAGCCCCTACACATATATAAATAGAGGAGAGGGGGCGCCCCAAAGGAGAACACAACATTGTCTTAGCCGTGTGCGGCGCCCCCCTCCACAGTTCCGTCCCTCGATCATATTTTCGCAGTGCTTGGGCGAAGCCCTGCGGAGATAGCATCACCATCACCGTCACCACGCCGTCGTGCTGCCGGAACTCATCCACTACCTCGCCGTCTTGCTGGATCAAGAAGTCGAGGACGTCACCGAGCTGAACGTGTGCTGAACGCGGAGGTGCCATACGTTCGGTGCTCGGTCGGTTGGATCGTGAAGTTGTTCGACGACATCAACCGCGTTGTTCTAACGCTTCCGCTTACGGTCTACGAGGGTACGTAGACACACTCCCCCTCTCGTAGCTATGCATCTCCATGGATAGATCTTGCGTGTGCGTAGAATTTTTTTTGTTTTCCATGCAACGTTCCCCAACACAACCACCGTACCATGAGCCATTTACGGCGCTTCATTGCTGACATGGAGCTCTGCGACATATACCTCCACGGTCGCCGCTACACCTGGTCCAATGAGCAAGACCAGCCCATGCTCATGCGTAACGACCACGTGCTTTGTACTCCCTCCTGGGAGGCGTCCCAACCATGCTGCATGCTCCGTTGTCTGGCCTCGACCGTCTCTGACCACTGTCCTCTGCTCATTGATTGTGCGCCACGGAGCGAGCACGCCAAGCGCTTCCACTTTGAGAGTTTTTGGCCAAAATTGGAGGGCTATCTTGACGTGATCTCTCAAGCCCGGGCCTCTATCGAGCCAGACCCCGACCCCTTTCGCAGGATCTACGACCGTCTCAAGGTCACTGCACGCAAGTTGCGCAGCTGGGGCGCGAGGAAGATGGGAGATATTTCTCTCCAGTTGATGCTGGCCCGGGAGATCATTGCCCGCCTGGACGAGGCGCAAGATTTCCGGCCCCTCCCCCCCGACGAGGTTTGGCTGCGCCGTAAGCTCAAGGGTGCCTACCTCGGCTTGGCCTCGCTTGACCGGACCATCTCCCGGCAGCGTTCTCGTTTCTCGTGGCTGCGCGTAGGTGCGACTAACACCGCCTTCCGACGCATCAGAGCCTCACATCGCCAGCAAAAGAATCAGATTCTGGAGCTGCGGGTGGGTGACCAGCTGGTTTCTGGCGACGCGGACATTGCTAGGGCCGCCTTCGACCACTTTTCCGGGACCTTAGGTTCTTTGGACGAGCGTGCATTCTCTCTGAACTTTGACAGCTTCGAGCAGCGATCCTTTGACCTCTCGGAGCTTGAGCTTCCCTTCACCGAAGATGAGATCTGGTGGGCAGTGAAGCTTTTGCCTGCTGGGAAGGCACCAGGCCCGGATGGGCTTACCTCCGAGTTCCTGCGGTCTGCTTGGGAGGTCATCAAGGCTGATATTTGCGAGGCCTTCGGGAAGCTTTATGCTCTCAATGGGCACAGCTTCCAGCGCCTCAACGAGGCTCTGATCACCTTGCTGCCCAAGAGACAGGACGCCTCGTCTCTGGCGGACTTCCGGCCCATCAGCTTGATCCACCTGCTCGCAAAGCTGTTCGCGAAGGTTCTATCCCTCCGGCTAGCTCCGAGGCTTGGGGAGATTGTTTCTACCAACCAGAGCGCCTTCATTTCGGGCAGGTGTATTCATGATAACTTCCTGCTTGTTCAGCAGACTGCCAGGCACCTTCACAACCTTAAGCTGCCTCGAATCCTCCTCAAGCTCGACATCGCCAAGGCTTTTGACTCAGTATCCTGGCCATTCCTTCTTGAGACACTGTGACATCTTGGTTTCGGCCCACGGTGGAGGGAGTGGATCTCTATCATGCTATCTACCGCCAGCACTCGGGTCATGATCAACGGTTTGCTCGGTCCACCTATTCACCATGCCAAGGGGCTCCGTCAAGGCGATCCTGTGTCACCCATGCTCTTCACGATTGTCATTGATGTGCTCAACTCTCTGATCCAGCGTGTCATCCAGTGCAACATCCTTCGGCGTCTAACCCCGCGACATATGGCGTCCAGTGTCTCGCTATACGTGGACGATGTGGTCATTTTTTGTCACCCGGATGCCGACGACCTCGCTGCCGTGCGAGAGATTCTACGCATCTTTGGGGTGGCGTCGGGACTTCACACGAACTACGCCAAGTGTTCTGTTTCGCCCATCAGATGCACGGATGCCCAGGCGGCCGAGGTGAGCGGCGCCCTCGCGTGCCCTGTGGCCCCCTTCCCGATCACATACTTGGGCCTGCCGCTTTCGCTCCGGAGGCTTCACTCCTCCGCGCTAGACCCACTCATCGACCGGCTATAGAAGAAGCTACCCACCTGGCAGGCCTCCCTCCTATCGCGTGGCGAGAGGTTGGCTCTGGTGCGCCATGTCCTCTCGACCATGCCCATGCACATCCTCTCTGCCATCGCCCTAAATTCCACCACACTCAAGAGAGCCAACCGTGTGATCCGCGACTTCCTCTGGCATGGGCGGAAGGATGCGGCTGTTGGTTGCTGCCCCGTGAACTGGTGCACGGTGTGCATGCCGCTCCACCTTGGGGGCCTCGGGGTGCGGGACTTGTACCGCGCCGGCGTCGCCTTGCGTGTCCGTTGGTTGCGGCTACAAACCTCGGACCAGTCTCGACCATGGGGACACCTTCAGCTGCAGCACGATCCTGATGTACGGGCGATCTTCCGCGCCTCCACTCGTTGGGACCTTGGTGACGGCCGCACCTGTCGGTTTTGGACGGATCATTGGATCCAAGGCCAGTGCGTAGCCGAGTTCGCGCCGGCCGTGCTCGCCTTGGTTCCCAAGCGGCGGCGCAAGGAGCGGTCCGTGGCCGACGGCCTCCTCCACCGGGCCTGGACGCAGGACATCCAAGGGGCCCTAGGGCCTCTTGCGACTATTCAGTACATCGACCTCTGGAGGAGGGTCCGTCACACTAGCCTTTCCGAGGCGGAGGATGCCATACGTTGGCGCTGGACCACCTCCGGGCAGTATTCCGCTAGCTCCTGTTACGCAGCCTTATTCCACGGCTCCATCACCTCGCCACATGCTAGACTGACGTGGAAGACGTGGGCCCCTCTCTGCTACAAGATCTTCATCTGGCTTGCCGCGCAGGACCGCTGCAGGACCGCGGAGCGACGCGCGCGACATGGGCTCTCTCACAGCCCGAATTGTGTCCTTTGCGACCAATCGTTCGAGACTATCGATCACCTTTTGGTGGGGTGCCCGTTCTCCCATGTGGTCTGGCACAGCGTGCTCGCCGCTTACAGACTCACGGTGGCCATTCCGGCGCTGACCGACAAGTTCTTCGACTGGTGGTCCTCCGCGACGATCAGCTCTCCGCCTTCCTTGCAGAAAGGCTTTGCCTCTCTAGGCATTTTGGTGGCGTGGACCATTTGGAAGCACCGCAACTCCGTGGTCTTTGACTCGGCTCGCCCCTCCATCGAACATGTGATCCAGACCATCCACGACGAGGCTCGGACTTGGGCTCTGGCCGGAGCTAGAGGCTTAGCGGCGTTTATCCAGTTTGAGCCACCATAGGTGTCCGTCTTTTCTTTTTGGGCTGAGCAACCCATCTTCTCTGCTCACTGTAGTTACATCCTCGCCCTCTGGTGTACGAGTCCTGTAACCGCCACTTTGTATTTCTCGCTTTCTACCTATCAATGAAATGATACGCAGCTTGCGTATTCGAGAAAAAAAATGATGAAGAGATGATGGTTGTATGTGATATTGCTTGTTTGAGAATTTTGCTTGGTTTATAGATGATGTGTGTGTATGTGCTAGCAAGTTGGTTTTTTGTTTGCAAGTAAGTTCATTATGTTGAGATGATGTGTGTATGTGGTATGGATATATATGATGTGTGGATATGAATGAAGTAGAGAGTACATTTTGTTTTGAAATATGGAAAGATAATGCATTATATTGAGAAGCAAATTCATATTATTTGATATTGTTCATGGAAAATTGAAAGTTATAGCTTTGTATATTTAGATGATGTTGGATATGTATATTTAGATCATGCTGTTATGCCAAATTAGTTGATATTTGTTCATCTTTGATCTGTAGGATGGTGGATGATGGACCTTGGTACGACGGTTTAATTCAGGAGTTCGACAAGGAGCATCATGCTCGGGCCATTGAGAATCGACGGGTAAGAAGCAAGACTTATCATTTTTGGTGATTTTTCATGTGTGTGTTAGGTACTGACACTACTGCAGAAATGCTTTCCAGTGGCGGGCGCCAAAAGCGCATCAGTGGCGGATGAGGCTCTCAGGGGTGCCCGCCACTAACCTCCCGCCACTGCTAACATGGCATCAATGGCGGGCGCCTGCCCCACCACTGGAAGTCCACTAGAAGTGGTGGGCATTAGTCAGCGCCCGCCACAGCATTTGGATGTAGCAATGGTGGGTGTTGTTTTTAGCCCGCCACAATCGTATGTGACAGTAGTGGCTAGCCTTATTTGTTGCCACCACTGGTACTAATCCAGGCCGAATTGCTACTATTGCAGCATATTGCACCTGGATCAGATCATCAGATTGCAAGAGATATATAAATTGTTGTTTCAACATTGATCCACATACACACACCACATTGCAATGATGTTAGATTAACAAAAAGTAGCACTAAAGCAAATATAACAAGTGCACTACAATAACAAGCATGTCGCTCATCACATAATTAATATTTTGACGAGTTGCTTAGGGGTCAAATGAGTGGCGGGCGATGTTCAACGGATAGTGTGTTACTAGGACCCACACATACTACATGAATGACGAATGCATGGAACAAACGGGGACCAATAGGCCGCTTGCTCTGGAATCGGAGATCTGGCCTCTCGAAGAGCCCAGTTAACTACTGGTGGGGAACGTTGCATGAAAATCAAAAAAATTCCTACGAAACACCCAAGATCTAATCTAGGAGATGCATAGCAATGAGAGGGGAGTGTGCCTACATACCCTTGTAGACCGAAAGCGTTAGCGTCGTAACGCGGTTGATGTAGTCGTACTCTTCACGATCCAATCATGATCCAATCCGATCTAGTGCCGAACGGACGGTACCTCCGAGATTAGCACATGTTCAGCTCGATGGCGTCCTCTCCTTCTTGATCCAGCAAGCGAGGGAGAGGAGGTAGATGAGATCGGAACCAGCACGGCGGTATGGTGGTGGTGGCAGCAGCGGAATTCCGGCAGGGCTTCGCCAAGCGCGTACCGAAGGAGAGGTGGGAGGAGTTGGGAGAGACGGAGGGCAAGGGTGAAGGGTTGCAGCCCCCTATGCCCCTCCCCACTATATATAGGGGTGAGGGGGAGGGGGCGCCGGCCCTAGCCCCTCCTCCAAGGGAGGGGGCGGCGGCCCTAGGAGGTGGAGTGCCCACCAAGTCAGGTGGGGCACCTCCCACCCCTAGGGTTTGGCCACCCTAGGCGCATGGGCCTGGTGGGGGGCTGGTGCGCCTGGCCCAACTAGGCCAGGGCGCCCCCCTACAGCCCACGTGGGTCCCCGTGGCTGGTGGACCGCCGGAACCCTACGGTGACTCCGGTACACTGCCGGCATGCCTCTGAACTTTTCCGGCGACCAAAATAGGACTTCCCATATATAAATCTTTACCTCCGGACCATTTCGGAGCTCCTCGTGATGTCTGGGATCTCATCCGGGACTCCGAACAACCTTCGGACTTTCCGCTATTAATATCTCAATACTATCCTAGCGCTACCGAACGTTAAGCGTGCGACCCTATGGATTCGGGAACATGCAGACATGACCGAGACTCCTCTAAAGTCAATAACGAATAGCGGGACCTAGATGCCCATATTGATTCCTACATATTCAACAAAGATCTTTATTGGTTGAACCACAATGTCGAGGATTCAATTAATCCCGTATGCAATTCCCTTTGTCCGGCGATATGTTACTTGCCCGAGATTCGATCGTCGGTATCTCCATACCTAGTTCAATCTCGTTACCGGCAAGTCTCTTTACTCGTTTCGTAATACAAGATCCCGTTACTAACTCATTAGCCACATTGCTTGCAAGCTCTTTACGATGTTGTATTACTGAGATGGCCCAGAGATATCTCTCCGTCATACGGAGCGACAAATCCCAGTCTCGATCCATGCAACCCAACAGACACCTTCGGAGATACCTGTAGAGCACCTTTATGATCACCCAGTTACGAAGTGACGTTTGATAGCACACAAGGCATTCCTCTGGTATCCGGGAGTGACATGATCTCATGGTCTAAGGAACTGATACTTGACATGAAGAAAGCTGTAGCAAATAACTAAACGATTTGATGCTAAGCTTACGGTTGGGTCTGTCCATCACATCATTCTCCTAATGATGTGATCCCGTTATCAAATGACAACTCATGTCTATGGTTAGGAAACCTTAACCATCTTTGATCAACGAGCTAGTCGAGTAGAGGCTTGCTAGGGACACGGTATTGTTTATGTATTCACACATGTATTTAAGTTTCCGGTCAATACAATTCTAGCATGAATAATAAACATTTATCATGAACTTGAAATATGATAATAACCAATTTATTATTGCCTCTAGGGCATATTTCCAATAGTCTCCCACTTGCACTAGAGTCAATAATCTAGTCTACATCGTAATGAATCTAACACCCATGGAGTCCTGGTGTTGATCATATTTTGCTCGCGGAAGAGGTTTAGTCAATGGGTCTGCCACATTCAGATCCGTATGTACTTTGCAAAGATCTATGTCTCCCTCCTTGATGTAATCACGGATGGAGTTGAAGCGGCGTTTGATGTGCTTGGTCTTCTTGTGAAACCTGGGCTCCTTGGCAATGGCAATAGCTCCAGTGTTGTCACAAAAGATAGTCATTGGATCCGATGCACTAGGTATTACTCCCAAATCGGATATGAACTCCTTCATCCAGACTCCTTCTTGCGCTGCTTCCGAAGTAGCTATATATTCCGCTTCACATGTAGATCCCGCTACGACGCTTTTCTTGGAACTGCACCAACTGACTGCTCCACCATTCAATATAAATATGTATCCGGTTTGAGACTTAGAGTCATCCGGATTTGTGTCGAAGCTAGCATCGACGTAACCCTTTACGACGAGCTCTTCGTCACCTCCATAAATGAGAAACATGTCCTTTGTTCTCTTCAAGTACTTAAGGATATTCTTGACCATTGTCCAGTGATCTACTCCTGGATCACTTTGGTACCTCCCTGCCAGACTTATGGCAAGGCACACATCAGGTCTGGTACACAACATGGTATACATTATAGAGCCTATGGCTGAGACATAGGGGATGACTTTCATCCTTTCTCTTTCTTCTACTGTGGTTGGTCTTTGAGTCTTACTCAACTTCACACCTTGCAACACAAGCAAGAACCCTTTCTTCGACTGGTCCATTTTTGAACTTCTTCAAAATCTTGTCAAGGTATGTGCTTTGTGAAAGTCCTATTAGGCGTCTTGATCTATCTCTATAGATTTTAATGCCCAATATGTAAGCAGCTTCACCCAGGTCTTTCATTGAAAAACTCTTGTTCAAATATCCTTTTATGCTTTCCAGAAATTATATATCATTTCCAATCAACAATATGTCATCCACATATAATATTAGAAATGCTACAGAGCTCCCACTCACTTTCTTGTAAATACAAGATTCTCCGTAAGTTTGTATAAAACCAAAAGCTTTGATCACCTCATCAAAACGTATGTTCCAACCCCGAGATGCTTGCACCAGTCCATAAATGGATCGTTGGAGCTTGCATACTTTGTTAGCATCCTTAGGATCGACAAAACCTTCCGGTTGCATCATATACAACTCTTCCTTAAGAAACCCGTTAAGGAACGATGTTTTGACGTCCATTTGCCAGATTTCATAATCATAAAATGCGGCAATTTCTAACATAATTCTAACAGACTTAAGCATCGCTACGGGTGAGAAGGTCTCATCATAGTCAACCCCTTGAATTTGTCGAAAATCCTTTGCGACAAGTCGAGCTTTATAGACGGTGACATTACCATCAGCATCTATCTTCTTCTTAAAGATCCATTTGTTTTCAATGGCTTGCCGATCATCGGGCAAGTCCACCAAAGTCCATACTTTGTTCTCATACTGAAAGAACATGTGGTGCCCCCATGTTTGGTTTTGGTAATTGATGACAATCTCTATGGACTAATGGTTGCCATGAGTTATATTGAAGGGTTTGTCCATAGGCATTTCTTGAAGTCCATTTGTTGGTTTCAAGGAGATTATGTGATGACCAAGGTGCTATTCAAGGATTTATCCAAAGAATGGTCATGTGAGAGTTGAGCCTATTGCAAGCATGTCTTGAAGAAGAAGATTGTGTGAACATTCATGTTTACCTTCAAGACATCATCCTAATGAAGATAGTTGGAAAGAGTCAAGGTTGATCAAGACTAAGTACAAAGAGTGACTCAAGTTGATCAACACACAAAGCGTAAAAGATGTACCAAGCGGGATCAAGTGATCTCATGGTATGGTAAGCATTGTCCATTACGCTTTGTGTACTAACCCGTGGTCTATGTGAGAGTTTTTTGTGGGGTTAGGTATGTTTCCATGGGCATGCATCAAAAGGAAGATATCATACAACCCATGGAGGATGACATCAAGTGGTGATCGTCATCAAGGTTGTGGTTTGCAAGTTCAAGTGGAGCATCACGAAGAGATCACATGCTTGAAGCTTGCTGTCCATTGTGGTGACAATGGACTTGTGAAGATGTGCCGAAGAGTGGCTCACCCATAGTGGAGTATGGGGGAGCAATCAACTAGTCTTCATCGGGCCAACGCAATCAAGAAAGGCGGTCCAACTTGAGGGAGTTAAGATCGTCATCATCTAGCTCAAGTGGACTATGTGCAAGACAAAGGTTTGCCCTTGATAGGTTTTCTATTTTACCGGTCTCATGGTGGTAGTTGGGAGACCGGGTTATAGGTTCGATAGCCGTACTGTCAAGGGGGGGCTCTCGGATGAGTAGATTGATCGTATCTTTCGTAGAGAGCTCAAACCATTGCATCCTTGCATCATCTTTCTTGGTTCTTGTTTGATTTTTCTCTGTGTGAGTTTTTGAGCTTGGTCACCTTCATGACAAGCTCAAGTTCATCGAGAACGGATTTCGTTTGCTTCTTCTAGTATGTTCTCGTTGTTGGGGTTTATGCCGGATCATCAGTGATAGAGGTTTCACATATCTATTTCATAGGCATATCTCTACTGCCACTTCTTATTATAACCAATCGCTGTTGGATACTACTCGTCGTCATCTATCCAACGAGCCTGAGTTTGCTGGATTCGGAGTTCATATGTAGAAGTTGTGGCAGTTCTGGTTTTCCTGCTTCCATCTGTTTGCTTGGGCTATTTTGAAGCTCTCTAACGGTAGTACCGCCCTGGGCAGCGGTAGTACCGCTTGCGCGGTACTTCCGCGGTTCCAGTGTCGCGGGCACTACCGCTTGTTTTTGGCTTCTGGACTAGCTCTGCCCTTCGAGCGGAAGTAGAGCGGTAGTTCCCAGCGGTAGTACCGCCCCGTGCGGCACTACCGCGCTGCCCTCCCCTACTACCGTTGTTCTAGCCGTTTGCTCAACACTACGCGGTAGTACCGCTGGTGGGAGCGGTAGTACCGCTCCGGCGGCACTACCGCCTCCCTGACTTGTTCAGTTGAACACAGATAGCCGGAACTTCCGTGCCAGCGGAAGTACCGCTCACCCGAGCGGTACTACCGCTTGTGCACGGGCTGAAGGGCATAACGGTTGGATTTTTCCCTTCCTATTTAAGGGGGTCTTCTTCCCCATTGGTTCTAACTTTTTGGAGCTCGTGTTCTTCCCCCATTGTTAACCTTCTTCGAGCTTGCTATCTCTCAATCCCTCCAATGATTCTTGCTAGTTCTTGAGGGAAAAGAGAGAGGAGATCTAGATCCACATTTCCACCAATCACTTTCTCCTCTATGTGAGGGGAACCCCTTAGATCTAGATCTTGGAGTTCTTCGTGTTCTCTTCTTCGTTCTTCCTCTCATTTTCCTCCCTAGCATTAGTTGCTTGGGTGGGATTTGGGAGAGAAAGACTTGGGCACTCCGTGTGCCCTTGCCATTGCATTTGGTGCATCGGTTTGAGTTCTCCACGGTGATACGTGGAAGTGAAGTTGAGAAGCTTGTTACTCTTGGGTGTTTGGGCACCCTAGAGCTTGTTCCTCTTGGGTGCCTTGGTGCCCTAGACGGTTGGTGTTGTCGGAGCTCAATCATTGTGGTGTAAAGCCCCGGGCAAGCGTCGGGGTCTCCAATTAGGTTGTGGAGATTGCCCCAAGCAATTTGATGGGTACCGGTGACCGCCACAAGGGTTGCCAATTGTACGGGTTCGGTGACCGCCCCCAAGGGTTGCCATTTGTACGGGTTTGGTGACCGCCCTCAAGGGTCCTTTAGTGGAATCACGGCATCTTGCATTGTGCAAGGGCGTGAGGAGATTACGGTGGCCCTAGTGGCTTCTTGGGGAGCATTGTGCCTCCACACCGCTCCAAATGGAGATTAGCATCTGCAAGGGTGTGAACTTCGGGATACATCGTCGTCTCCGCGTGCCTCGGTTATCTCTTACCCGAACCCTTTTCTTATGCACTTTACCTTGTGATAGCCATATTGTTTCATGTCATATATCTTGCTATCACTTAGTTGTCTATCTTGCTTAGCATAAGTTGTTGGTGCACTTAGGTGAGCCTAGTCGATTTAGGTTTTGTGCTTGACAAATTAAACGCTAGTTTTATTCCGCATTTGTTCAAGCCTAAACCGTAATTATTTTAAAGTGCCTATTCACCCCCCCCCCCCTCTAGGCGACATCCACGATCTTTCACATACATGGATCCTATCTCGGATTTCATGGCCTCAAGCCATTTGTCAGAATCCGGGCTTATCATTGCTTCTTCATAGTTCGTAGATTCGCCGTTGTCTAACAACATGACTTCCAGGACGAGATTACCGTACCACTCTGGTACGGAATGTACCCTGGTCGACCTACGAAGTTCAGTAGTAACTTGATCCAAAGTTTCATGATCATCATCATTAGCTTCCTCTCCGGATGGTGTAGGCATCACGGGAACTTCTTTCTGTGATGTGCTACTTTCCAATTTGGGAGAAGGTACAATTACCTCATCAAGTTCTACTTTTCTCCCACTCACTTCTTTCGAGAGAAACTCCTTCTCTAGAAAGGACCCATTCTTGGCAACAAAGATTTTGCCCTCGGATCTGTGATAGAAGGTATACCCAATGGTTTCTTTAGGGTATCCTATGAAGATGCACTTCTCCGCTTTGGGTTCGAGCTTATCAGGCTGAAGCCTCATGACATAAGCGTTGCATCCCCAAACTTTAAGAAACGACAGCTTTGGTTCTGGCCAAACCATAACTCATACGGTGTCGTCTCAACGGATTTAGACGGTGCCCTGTTTAAAGTGAATGTGGCTGTCTCTAATGCATAACCCCAAAACGATAGTGGCAAATCGGTAAGAGACATCATAGAACGCACCATATCCAATAGAGTATGATTACAATGTTCGGACACACCATTACGTTGTGGTGTTCCAGGTGGCGTGAGCTATGAAACAATTCCACATTGTCTTAAATGCATACCAAACACGTAACTCAAATATTCACCTCCACGATCAGATCATAGAAATTTAATTTTCTTATTACGATGATTCTCTACTTCACTCTGAAACTCCTTGAACTTTTCAAATGTTTCAGACTTGTGCTTCATTAAGTAAATATACCCATATCTACTCAAATCATCTGTGAAGGTAAGAAAATAACGATATCCACCATGTGCTTCAACACTCATTGGACCGCATACATCTGTATGTATTATTTCCAACAAGTCACTTGCCCGCTCCATTATACCAGAAAACTGGGTTTTAGTCATCTTGCCCATGAGGCATGGTTCACACGTCTCAAATGATTCATAATCAAGAGATTCCAAAAGTCCATCAGCATGGAGTTTCTTCATGCACTTTACACCAATATGACCTAAGCGGCAGTGCCACAAGTATGCGGTACTATCATCATTAACTTTGCATCTTTTGGCATCGATATTATGAATATGTGTATTACTACGATCGAGATTCAACAAGAATAAACCATTCAACAAGGGCGCGTGACCATAAAGATATTGTTCATATAAATAGAACAACCCTTATTCTCTGACTTAAATGAATAACCATCTCGCAATAAACAAGATCCAGATATAATGTTCATGCTTAACGCAGGCACCAAATAACAATTATTTAGGTTCAAAACTAATCCCGAAGGTAAACGTAGAGGGAGCGTGCCGACGGCGATCACATCAACCTTGAAACCATTTCCGACGCGCATCGTCACCTCGTCCTTAGCTAGTCTCCATTTATTCCACACCTCCTGTTTCGAGTTACAAATATTAGCAACCGAAGTATCAAATACCCAGGCACTACTACGAGCACTAGTAAGGTACACATCAATAACATATATATCAAATATATCTTTGTTGACGTTGCCAGCCTTCTTATCTGCCAAGTACTTGGGGCAGTTTCGCTTCCAATGACCATTCCGCTTGCAATAGAAGCACTCAGTCTCAGGTTTGGGTCCAGCTTTGGGTTTCTTCACGGGAGTGGCAACTGGCTTGCCATTCTTTTTGAAGTTCCCTTTCTTTCCCTTGCCTTTTGATACGTCTCCGTCGTATCTATAATTTTTGATTGTTTCATGCCAATATTCTACAACTTTCACATATTTTTGGCAACATTTTATATTATTTTTGGGACTAACATATTGATCTAGTGCCCAATGCCAGTTCCTGTTTTCTGCTTGTTTTTTGTTTCACAGAAAATCCTTATCAAACGAAGTCCAAACGCGATAAAAATTTATGGATATTTATTTTGGAATATATGTGAATTTTTGGAAGAAGAATCAACGCAAGACAGTGCTCGTGGGCCCCACGAGGCACCAGGGCGCGCCCAGGCAGGTAGGGCGCGCCGTGGTGCCTTGTGAGCCCCTCGTAAGTCGGTTGATGCCCTTCTTTTGCCGCAAGAAAGATAATATCGGGAAAAAAATTGTGTTAAAATTTCAGCCCGATCGGAGTTACGGATCTCCGGGAATTTAAGAAACGGTGAAAGGCCAGAAACCAGGAACGCGAAACAGAAGAGAACAGAGAGAGAGATCCAATCTCGGAGGGGCTCCCGCCCCTCCAGGTGCCATGGAGGCCAAGGACCAGAGGGGAAAACCTCCTCCCATATAGGGGGGAGGCCAAGCAAGAAGAAGAAGGAGGGGGGGCTCTCCCCCCCTCTCTCCCGGTGGCGCCGGAACGCCGCCGGGGCAATCATCGTGACAGCGATCTACACCAACAACTTCGCCGCCGTCAACACCAACTCTCTCCCCCTCTATGCAGCGGTGTAACACCTCTTCTCCCCGTGATACGTCTCCAACGTATCTATAATTTTTGATTGTTCCATGCTGTTATATTATCAATCTTGGATGTTTTTATATGCATTTACATCAATTATATATCATTTTTTGGGACTAACCTATTAACTTAGTGCCCAATGCCAATTGTTGTTTTTTGCCTATTTTTTGTTTTACAGAATATCAATACCAAACGAAGTCCAAATGCCACAAAACTTTTTGGAGATTTTTTTCTAGACAATACCAACACTAGAAGCTTCGGGAGAATACCAGACGCCAGAGGAGCTGGCCACGAGCCACCGGGGCGCGCCTGGGGGGGGCAGGCGCGCCCTGGTGCGTCGTGGGCCCACCTCAGCTCCGTTTGACCTAATTCCACCACTATAAATTCCCAAAAATCAGGAAACCAACAGGGGAGTCCATGAAATACTTTTTCCGCCGCCGCAAGTTTCTGTTCTCGAGAGATCCCATCTGGAGGCCTTTTCCGATACTCCGCCGAAGGGGGAATCGATCACGGAGGGGCTCTACATTAACCTTGCTGCCCTTCCGATGATGCGTGAGTAGTTTACCACAGACCTTCGAGTCCATAGTTAGTAGCTAGATGGCTTCTTCTCTCTTTTTGATCTTCAATACAATGTTCTCCTCGATGTTCTTGGAGTTCTATCCGATGTAATCACTTTTTGCGGTGTGTTTGTTGGGATCCGATGAATTGTGAGTTTATGATCAGATTATCCATGAATATTATTTGAGTCTTCTCTGATCTCTTTTATGCATGATTGTTATAGCTTCGTATTTCTTCTCTGATCTATTGATTTGGTTTAGCCAACTAGATTGATTTATCTTGCCATGGGAAGAGGTGCTTTGTAATGGGTTCGATCTTGCGGTGCTCATTCCCAGTGACAGAAAGGGACATGACACGTATGTATCGTTGCTATTAAGGGTAAAAATATGGGGTTTATTCATGCGTGAGTTTACTTTGTCTACATCATGTCATCGTTCTTAAGGCGTTACTCCGTTCTTTATGGACTTAATACACTAGATGCATGCTGGATAGAGGTCGATGTGTGGAGTAATAGTAGTAGATGCAGGCAGGTGTCGGTCTACTTGTCCCGGACGTGATGCCTATATACATGATCATTGCCTTGGATATCGTCATGATTATTTGCTTTTCTATCAATTGCCCAACAGTAATTTGTTTACCCACCGTATGCTATTTTCTTGAGAGAAGCCTCTAGTGAAAACTATGGCCCCCGGGTCTATCTAAATCATATACTAAACCCTAAAAATACTTGTTGCACTTTTTCTTTCTTTATTTTATTTTTGTATTTTTGTTTCAATCTGCCTATCTATCACATACAATTTAATCTTGCAACTTACCGCCGAGGGATTGACAACCCCTTGTTTGCGTTGGGTGCAAGGATTTGTTGTTTTGTGTGCAGGTGCTGCTAACGAGGTGTTGCGTGATTCTCCTACTGGATTGATAACCTTGGTTTCATAATTGAGGGAAATACTTATCTCTACTATACTGCATCTCCCTTCCTCTTCAGGGAATTACCAACGCAGCTCACAAGTAGCACCCCGCTGTAATCTCTATTTAAACATGGTGCTTAATGCTATATATTATTATCCTATGATGTTTGAGTAGATTTCTTTTGTCCTATGGGTTGATTGATGATCGTGATTGGTTTGAGTTGTATGTTTTATTTTGGTGCTGTCCTATGGTGCCCTCCGTGTCGCGCAAGCGTGAGGGATTCCCGCTGTAGGGTTTGCAATACGTTCATAATTCTCTTATAGTGGGCGGCTAGAGTGACAGAAGCTTACACCCGAGTAAGGGGGTTGTTGCGTATGGGAGTAAAGGGGGCTTGTTACTTAATGCTATGGTTGGGTTTTACCTTAATGATCTTTAGTAGTTGCGGATGCTTGCTAGAGTTCCAATCATAAGTGCATATGATCCAAGTACGGAAAGTATGTTAGCTCATGCCTCTCCCTCATATAAAATTGCAATAATGATTACCGGTCTAGTTATTGATTGCCTATGGACAAATCTTTCTCTTGTGTTACAAAAATCTTTCTACTAAAACAACTAGCTTTTATTTTCTTGCAAATTACTCATAGTTTTATTCTTGCAAATTACTCCTAGTTTTATTCTCGTTAAGTACTTCTAGTCTTATCCTTACACCCGCAAAATAGTTTCATACTTGTTCTAGGTAAAGCGAACGTTAAGTGCGCGTAGAGTTGTATCGGTGGTCGATAGAACTTGAAGGGAATATTAATTCTACCTTTAGCTCCTCGTTGGGTTCGACACTCTTATTTATCGAAAAAGCTACAATTGATCCCCTATACTTGTGGGTTATCAAGACCTTTTTCTGGCGCCGTTGCCGGGGAGCAATAGCGTGGGGTTGATATTCTCGTGTGTACTTGTTTGCTTTATCACTAAGTAGTTTTTATTTTGTGCTCTTGTTTTCTATCTTTAGTTATGGGTAGGAAACGTAAAATACCAAAAAAAATTAGTTGTACTTGCTAAACCAATGGTTGAAGAACCACCCAAAATCTATCATACTGCTGAAGCTTTCTACTTGGATCATCTTCGATCCCTTTGTGCTCGTGCTGAAAACCCAACTAGCTTAGTTGAGGGAAAATCATTAGACGAGCATGCTTATTTTGTGCGACACCGCTTGTCTCAAAAAGGGAAACTCTTATGGCATCATATTAATACTTTGAATTGCTATGCTTGGAATTTATGTGAAATACATGATTTTACTTGTTGTTCTGAAGACCCTAAAAAACACCTTCAGTACCAATGTGAGTTTAAGGATAATGGAATCTTATCTTCTTATGCCAGAGGTGTTTATAGTTACTATGATATTGAACAAATAGAAGAATTTGTTGCTTTTAAGGGTTCATATGAAATTGCTTCTTTGATTGAAAAGTGTGATGCTACTCTTTACAAATCTGAAAAATTTGCCATACTTAAATATTGCTATGAAAACTATGCTTCTAATGCTTATGTTAAAGAATATATTGAGGACACTATAACACCCCTGAGTAATGAGCCACAGTGATCTTCAAATTAATGCTAAGCTAATTAGTTTTGCAGAGAATGATCACAGTGAAATCATATCTCATTTCAAATTCCTTCTCTGAATCCAATTCAAATCATAAGTGAATTTTGAAGTTGCACCAAAGTTGCTGGAAAAATGTTCATTAATTAGCAAATATTCCAAAACGAATGTTTGTTCAGGAAAACAACATCACCACATGGCTAAAATGAACATTAGCATTTAAAACAGTGCTTTTCCAGCAATTTAACATGCCAATTCATTTATGAAAATTCCAAATGAATTCATTTGCTCCCCAAACTTTTGTGGCAGTGCCAAATAACACTAAGGAATTATGTGGCTTAGCCCCATATTTTTCTAAAATGTTTTGGTAGCTCTAATAAATCCCTAAGTGTCTCTGTTTAATAAATAAATGGAAAAAACAGAAAACGGGAAAAAGGGAAGGGCTTACCTGGCGCTCACCTGTGGCCCAAGCCGGCCCAGCCCAACAGCTCGTCCCCTACCTGCTCCCGCCGCCGTGTCGGCGCGCCCATGGCCGCACGCGCGCGCTCCGGGCAAACGTCGACACCCCGACGCCGTCGGACCCCGAAGGTGATAAGGATGACCTCCCCCCACTCCCCCTGACTCTCCCCGCTCACTTTCCCTTCCTCCATCGCCCTCTACCTCGATCTGGAGAAGAGGCCGAGCGCGCCCGCCGCTGAGCCTCGTCGTTGCCGTGGCCTCCGGCCACCCCGTGTTGCCTGCTGGTGTCCAGGAGCTCCGTGGAGCTCGTCTACTTCGACTGCGCCCTTTCGTTCGACCAGAGCAGCCCTGCAATGTCGCCCCGCTCATCTTCTTCAACCTCGGGACGCCGGACCCCCTCGTCAAATCCGTTGCCGTCCAGCCCTCCCCGACTTCCCCGTCTCCTTCGCTGCACCCACGGTGAGGCCCCGTACCAAAGCCCTCTGTTTCCCGTTGAGTTTGCGCGCGCTAGCTACGGTTACCATCGTGCCCGAGCCGCCGTCCGCCATGGCAGTGAGCTTCGTGCTCCCAGCGTTACTCCGCTCGAACCAGTCGCCCTAGCGTGCTTCTGGTGAGCTTCTGTTGCGTCCTAGTTAGCTAGCTCGCACGTTTGCGCTGCCCTGCTTCGTTTTCACGAACTCTGAGCTCCGGCCGCCGCCCGACGCCGTCGCCCTGCTCATCTCCGGCCACCGCAGGGCTTGCCGTCGCCACCACTGGACGCGGACGAGCGAGGGCTACCTTCTGGTGGCCTCAGCTCGCCGGGGCGCGGCCCGTGGGCGAATCCCGCGCGGCTCCGCCTCGTCGGACCGTCACCGTCGTTTAAACGCCGGCCGGTTCGGCTAATTGCCCTGCTAACAGTCCCTCTGAGATGCTGTCGTGTGGGCCCTTTGTCCTGTAGTTAATTAGGATTTAGGTTAGTTTTACTGTTCACCTGAGTCACTGACAGAGCGGGCCCACAACCTAATTAGTTTAATTAGATTAAGTTAAACACTGTTGGATTAACCCTGAGGCTGACAGCTGGGTCCCACTGGGCCCAGTTGACCCAGTTGACCTGGTCAACCGGCTGACTGGGCCAGTCCAGTCACTGGCAGGTGGGTCCAGTGGGCCCCCTTTGACCAGTCAGCGTGGTCAAGCTGACTGCTGAGTCAGCTTTGACCGGCCCCACCTGTCATCCACTGTGGCTAGCCCACAGTGGGTGTAAAAGGTTTTTGCACTGTTTGAAATTCGGATTAAATAATTCCAGGATTTTCTGAAAATTGCTAAAAACTTTGAAAATTCGTAGAAATTCAACCGTAGCTCGGATCGAAAAGTTTTCAACATGAAAGTTGATCAGAAAAACGAGACAAATCCGAATATGCCCTCCGTTACCTGTCACATGCCCACAACCATGCAAACATGGAACCTTTCCCTCCGGTTCATCTGTCTGACAGATGCCCGAAGCCGGGAAAATATCCCCAGATATTTTCCCACTCCGCCTGTAATGTGTAGCACTGCGTTAGATCACCCCGGCTTAGCATATTGTCATGTCATGCTTTGAGATTGCTTTTGTTGCCGTGTATTTATCTGTTTCTTCCCCCTCTTCTTCTCCGGTAGATCCCGACACTGACGTGGCCCCTGAGGACTACTTCATCACCGACAACTCTTCTTTTCCAGCAAAGCTTCCAGGCAAGCAACCCCCCTTGAACATGCCTATATCGCCTATTCTTTCTCCCTCATGCTTGCATTAGAATTGTTATAGTTATTGTTCCTAATACCTATTCTGATGCATAGCCTGTTTAACTGCTATTGATACTTTACCTCACATCCTAAATGCTTAGTATAGGTTGGATGTAATTCCATCGATGGCCCCTCATCCTTGTCCTAGTTGCCCCGCTTAGTTACCAGTGCCTCGATCGATGTGATCGACGGGCTGAGACTAGCACATCACCGCACACCCCCTAAGTTGCTCGACTCTGCACAGTTGCCATCGAGTGCCGAGGGTGATACCTCTTAGCTCCCTCCTGAGGTGGCCTATGTAGTATAGCTAGCCGGTTGTGTGTTACCGAGGGTGATTCCTCTCCCACCACCTCCGATGAAGCTTCTGTCGTGCAACCCCGCAAGTGTGAATACCATCGAGGGTGATTCCTCCGGGTTCACCTTGACGGGTACATCGAGTGGGAATCCAACGAGGGTGATTCCTCGGATTCCTTCTTGATGTTATGGACACACAGTTACTTTGACTTTACTACAGTTACCTGTTAAAGTCGGGTCGACCCCGAGGGGTACCCGCGAGTGATCTGGAGACGGGTTGACCATGAGGGTACCCGCGAGATGATTACGTGGCACGGCCGGGCATTCTTAGCCCTTGCCGTAAGTCCACGAGACGGGGCGACGGGGTCACATGATCGTGAATCTCTGCTCGTTTCCGCGAGCTCCCAACGCACTAATGGGTTGGGATATGTAATCTGAGTAGGCCTCTGGCCTTATCGCACTAACCACCACATGGGAATAGTATGGGCACTCGGCATCGTGGTATCAGCCGAAGCTCTTCAGATGTCAGCAGTTGAGCGGCGCGCGTCGGGTTGGACTGGGAAAGCCTGCGCTTGTATTAAGGGGGCTAGGTCTGCTCACCGGTCGCGTTCGCAACGCGCAGGAGTGCAAAGGGCGATGGGCCCAAGACCCCTAAGTGCTTAGGATGTAGACCGGCGTGTTGGCCTCTCTGTTGAGCCTAGGTAGGGCTACGACATGTCAATCAGCCGAGGTCGGGCATGGACCGAGTAAGTGTGTCCGGCCAGAGTTAATCGAGCGTGTTGGGTAAGTTGGTGCACCCCTGCAGGGAAGTATATCTATTCGAATAGCCGTGTCCACGGTAACAGGACGCTCGGAAAGTATCTCGATCTACTACAACTAGAGCTGGGTTAATATGTTGGCTCCGGGATCACTTTCTCGCAGGGAGTCGAGGAAGGATCTCTGGGCGTTGTTACTACTTATTGCTACTACTATATTTATGTACTAATCTGCACTCTTCTTATGCTGCAAGACGCTGAAGATGCTAGTCTTCAATAGGCTAGGCCTTTCTCTCTATTCTGGCATTGCTGCAGTCCAGTCCACTGTTACAGCCTTCTTTGATACCGATGCATATGTAGAATAGATCTGATGTAAGTCTTGCGAGTACTTTGGATGAGTACTCACGGTTGCTTTGCTTCCCCTTTTTCCCACATACCCGATTGATGCGACCAGATGACGGAGCCCAGGAGCCAGCTGCCCCTGTAGACTACTACTACTACCCCTCTGGTGGAGAGTACAACTACGTGGAGACCGCCGACGACCAGGAGTAGATAGGAGTCACCCAGGCAGGAGGCTTGCGCCTTTTCGATCTTTGTCGTTGTTTTGCCCCGCCTTCTTAAGGCTTATCTGTTTAACTTTTATGTCTGTACTCAGATATCTGATGCTTCTGCTGATGCTTGTATTACTCAAGCTTATGTATTCGAGCCCTCAAGGCCCTGGCTTGTAATATAAAGCTTGTATGACTTTTATTTGTGTTTAGAGTTGTGTTGTGATATCTTCAAGTGAGTCCTTAGGCTTGATCATGTGCATATGCGTGTATGATTAGTGCACGATTAAGTCGGGGGCGTCACAGACACCTCCGCTGTCCAAGAAAAGACTAATATTTTGCAGGCTTCTATGGAAGAAGAAATTGATGACACTGTGAGCTCATTAGATGAAAAAGATGACGAGGAGAGCGAAGAACAAAAGGAGGAAGAGCGGATTAGCTACCCATGCCCACCTTCTAATGAGAGTAACTCTTCAACTCATACGTTGTTTAATTTCCCTTCGTGCTTACCGAAGGATGAATGCTATGATAATTGCTATGATCCCTTGGATTCGTTTGAAATATCCCTTTTTGATGAAATTGATGCTTGCTATGATTGTGGCCATGATGTCAATATGAATTATGCTTATGGAGATGAACTTGCTATAGTTCCTTATGTTAATAATGAAATTGTTGCTATTGTACCCACACATGATAGTCCTATTATCTTTTTGAATTCTCCCAACTACACTATATCGGAGAAGTTTGTGCTTATTAAGGATTATATTGATGGGTTGCGTTTTACCGTTGCACATGATGATTTTGATAAATATAATATGCATGTGCTTGCTGCTCCTACTTGCAATTATTATGAGAGAGGAACTACATCTCCACCTCTCTATGTTTCCAATACGATAAAATTGCAAGAAACCATTTATACTATGCATGGGCCTTTACTTGATGTGCATGAATTGTTCTTTTATGACATGTCGATGCATAGGAAGAGAGTTAGAATTCGTCATTGCATGATATATGTTGCTTTATGCTCACTACTAAATTATAAATCATTGTTAATTAAAATTGGTTTTGATATACCTTGGGATCCGGGTGGATCAATTACTTGAGCACTTTATGCCTAGCTTAATGGCTTTAAAGAAAGCGCTGGCAGGGAGACAACCTGGAAGTTTAAGAGAGTCATTTATTTATGTTGTGTGCTTTTAAAAATTTTAAAAACAAAAAAAATATAGAGGGGAACCTAAAACTTTACAAAAAGAAAAGTGAAAGTGAGAAAGACGAGCACCGTTGAAGCGGGAGCATGCCTTGAACTTTGTTCATGCCCATGGAAACTTTGTGAATCTTGAATTACAGAAAATTTTCAACAAAAATAATTATCCCCTTGTACAAATCCATTGTATTATAAAAATAATATGCCAAGATTTATCATTAGGATGTTTAAATTGCTTGTTTGGTATGTGCAGTGCAAAAACAGAAACTTTTGCTGTAGTGCGTGAATTTACATTTTTTACTGGAACATGCAAAAATTCTGAAATTTTTACACGGTAATTCTATGCAAATTGTTTATTTTTTCCTAATTTTTCATAATTATTTGAGTTACATAAGTATATGTACCATTTACATCTTTACAGACTGTCCTGTTTTCACAGATTGCTGTTATAGTTTCGTTATTTGCGTATGTTTGAAATCTTGTTGAGCCCCATTGACTTGGGAGCCATAGAATTGTGATAGCATACAGTGGGTAATGTTTTATTATAATTATACAATAATGTTACAGCAGGACATGATGGGATTTGATGTTATATGTACTAACCCCTCTAATAAAAAGTTCGGTTAAGTTTTGTGTGGATGAAGTGTTCGAAGATCGAGGAGGTAACGATATGAGGAGAATAAGGAGAGGCAAGAGCTCAAGCTTGGGGATGCCCAAGGCACCCCAAGTAAATATTCAAGGAGACTCGAGCGTCTAAGCTTGGGGATGCCCCGGAAGGCATCCCATCTTTCTTCAACAAGTATCGATATGTTTCGGTTTTTGTTTTGTTCACATGATATGCGTAAATTCTTGGAGCATCATGTGCTTTTTATTTTTCTTTTAGTGATGCACCATGCTGGTATGATATAGTCCTTGGTTGATTTATCGAATGCTCTTTGCAAGTGAAGTGCAAAGAGCATTCTATAAATCAACCAAGGACTATCTCATACTAGCATGGTGCATAAAAGAAAAGGGAAAAATAAACACAAAAGATGCTCCAAGAATTTACGCATATCATGTGAACAAAACAAAAACCGAGACATACCGATAATTGTCGAAGAAGAAAGATGGGATGTCTTCCCGGGCATCCCCAAGCTTAGATGCTTGAGTCTCCTTGAATATTTACTTGGGGTGCCTTGGGCATCCCCAAGCTTGAAGTCTTGCCTCTCCTTATTCTCCTCATATCGATACCTCCTCGTTCTTCGAACACTTCATCCACACAAAACTTAACCGAACTTTTTACAGGAGTTAGTACATATAACATCAAATCACATCATGTCCTGCTGTAACATTATTGTATAATTATAATAAAACATTACCCACTGTATGCTATCACAATTCTATGTCTCCCAAGTCAATGGGGCTCAACAAGATTTCAAACATACGCAAATAAAGAAACTATAACAGCAATCTGTGAAAACATGATAGTCTGTAAAGATACAGATGAAACATATACTTCTGTAACTCCAAAAATTCTGAAAAATTAGGAAGTAATAAACAATTTGCATAGAAGTATTGTGTAAAAATTTCAGAATTTTTGCATGCGCCATTAAAATATGTAAATTCAAATACTACAGCAAAAGTTTCTGTTTTTGCACAGCACACACCAAACAAGCAATTTAAACACCCTAAAGGTAAATCTTGGCACATTATTTTTATAATACAATGGATTTGTACAATGGGATAATTATTTTTGTTGAAAAGTTTCTGTAATTCAAGATTCACAAAGTTTCCATGGGCATGAACAAAGTTCAAGGCATGCTCCTACTTCAACGGTGCTCGTCTTTCTCACTTTCACTTTTCTTTTTGAAAAAGTTTTAGGTTCCCCTCTATATATTTTTTGTTTTAAAACTTTTTAAGCACACAATAGAATAAAATGACTCTCTAAAACTTCTGGGTTGTCTCCCAGGCAGCGCTTTCTTTAAAGCCATTAAACTAGGCATAAAGTGCTCATGTAATTGATCCACCCGGATCCCAAGGTATATCAAAGCCAATTTTAATTAAAAATGATTGGTAATTTAGTAGTGAGCAGAAAGCAACATATATCACGCAATGACGAAGTCTAACTCTCTTCCTATGCATCAGCATGTCATAAAAGAACAATTCATGCACATCAAGTAAAGGCCAATGCATAGTATAAACAGTTTGTTGCAATTTTATTGTGTTGGAAACATAGAGAGGTGGAGATATAGTTCCTCTCTCATAATAATTGCAATTAGGAGCAGCAAGCACATGCATATTATATCCATCAAAACCATCATGTGTAATAGTAAAACGCAACCCATCAATATAATCCTTAATAAGTGCAAACTTCTCCGATATAGTGTAGTTGGGAGAATTCAAAAAGATAATAGGACTATCATGCATGGGTGCAATAGCAACAATTTCATTCTTAACATAAGGAACTATAGCAAGTTCATCTTCATAAGCATAATTCATATTAGCATCATGGCCACAAGCATAGCAATCATCAATTTCATTAAAAAGGGATATTTCAAACAAATCAAAGGGATCATAGCATTCATCCTTCGGTAACACGAAGGGAAATTAAACAATGTATGAGTTGAAGAGTTACTCTCATTAGATGGTGGGCACGGGTAGCTAATCCGCTCTTCCTCTTTTTGTTCTTCGCTCTCCTCGTTATCTTTTTCATCTAATGAGCTCACAGTTTTATCAATTTCTTCTTCAATTTGATCCAATAAGAGTTTCCCTTTTTGAGACAAGTGATAATACCTAAAGTATTCCCGTTGATCCAAAGTATCTCCCTTTATCAAGTTGAATGTGGATTTATCAGGATTATCAAAGTAGTGTTTAATATTTTTCACATAACCCGCATCGAGGGTTTTAGGAGGTTCCCCATCTC